>CM051382.1:22531190-23131190 GCA_028015245.1 Cardamine occulta | reverse complement strand
AAATCTATAAATCATGTGCAAATTAGGGCATAAACCCTAATAAATCAGTGAATGACTAAAGCTCTAATTTGTGCAATTACCTGAGGTTTAGTGGCGTGATGGTGGAAAAAAATATGTATCTAAAGCTCGTCAATGATGATGCTTGGAATTAAGCACCAAAACTTGTTGTCCGGTGATTGTTGAATCTCGACCCAAAACAGTTGATTGATGGATATAAACAACAATATAATTGATCGAGAGACTCGCGCATGTAATCCCGTTCATCTGCGTATTCCCCCCACCGCCAATTTCTCTTCCGATCTTTCTCCTCCACCGGTGACACTTTAGGACCCGCTCTTCTTACTCTGTTTTTCTTGTAGTGTGAGTCTATGACCGAAGACGAAAGAGTATTTTATAGGAAACAAAGGATGTGAAAAAAAAAAAAAGGAAACTATTAAACTGACACGCGTTAACAAGCAGTAAAAATAAAAACCATTCGAAACCAGAAAACCGGATAAAACCGAAGAACCGCCTCAACCCGATTTAATTTACAATTTTTAAAACCGGAATCGATTTCAAAGCGTTTAGAAATTAATTTACGGTTCAACTTAGTCAAATCAGTTAAACCGACTAGTTTGCAACTCTCTCTTCTTTCTTCTTCTTCTTCTCTCTGTCGTGTTTCAGAAGACGAAAGAGTCGATCAGAGGATGAGTGCCGAAGATTTCCAGAAGAAGCTTTCCATCACCGGAGATACTGAAATCGAATGCAGCGTTTCCGGCGGAGGGTCTTCTAGTTCTACGGTGGGATCCGGCGTCGCCTCCCAAACCCTGGTTCTGCTTCGTAGACTGCTGGAGATTCAGCAGCGTCGAGCCCAGGCTTACGCCAAGCTCAAAAGGTTCGATTGATTATTCGAAATCGCTCGATGAGTTATGCCATTAGTTAGTTCTTTCGTTGCGGTTTTGTTAAGTTCCATCTGTTTTGATCCATTGTCCTTGGTTTCACTTATTTAGTGAACGTTGTTGCAAGATGTTGAAATTGAGGCAAATAAGGTTGAGAATATAGAAAAGTGATGTTTTTGGCATAATCCTAGATTTACATGTTTGATTACTTCATATGTAACGCTGATCTGTCTATGATTTCAAATTCAATTATCAGTGGATTCTCAGAGTATGTGGAATCTGGTGCTGAAGCACTTTATCAGAAGCTGTGCAGTGAAATCACAGCGGAGTTTAATGAATGTTCAAAACAAGTATGGATCTTATCTGAGTTTTTTTAGTGATTAGCTTCACTATGTTGTTAAGAACTCTATGCTAAAGATTAAGACTTTGATGACAATGCAATGCAATGCAATGCAATGCAGGTGCGTGATATGGAGTCTCTATTTCTGAATCCAGAAGTTGGAAGAGCTGATCTTGCTCAACTGCTCAGTGACATTCAAACTCAAGAGAAGCAGAAATTGCATCTGGTTTCATTCCCATTTACTCAAATTTTTGACATCTCATGGTTGAACGAAGTTCTTAATTTGCTGAACCAAGCTTCCTTTTTCTCGCAGACTGTCACAATACAGGTACTGAAGAAGGCAGGGAGACCGTCGGAACGAATGCTGACACATGAGAACTGCAAATTCAAGAAACCGATGCAGCATGAGTGTGTGCATCTTCATGAGATTACAGAAGCTGCGGGAACAGAGGAAGCAGAAGCGGATGCAGAGTATGATAACGCTTTAAAGGAAGCCATTAGAGGAGTGCAAGACGCTGTGACGTGCATCAATGAGTATTTGGAAGATATTAGGTACGAGATTGAAGCCCTTGAAGCTGACTAATTCCAAAACCATGACCTCTTACTTTTCTAGTGTGTACGCAAACTTGCAATATTTAAGCTTTGGCTAATTAGCTTAAGATATCAGATATTTAGAAATTGTCAAAATGTGTGAAAATGGAATTTGTTTATTTTCATAACTAGGCATATTATGGTTTTGTGCAAACTAACCTCACAAATCTATTTCCAACCGAGTTTATAATTTTTCAAGTGGTTTGTATACAAGCCTACAAGCAAATCCAAAAAAACTGCTTCAAATTATATTTTCTCAATTTCTTTGACATAATGAGACATATTGTTACAAATTCAAAACGGACTATTTTTCAGTTCTTGTTTGTGTTGTCTGCATTTCACACACCTGAACAAACACCAAAAGAAAAAAAAACATATTTTACCCACCTTTCCCCACAAAACAAAAATTATACAAGTTATTGGCATATTTGGGTCAAAATGCATAAGATGGTTTGTATATTTTTGTATTGCGTTATTACAAGTAGTCTACAGCAAAAACTTGTCATACGGTCAACAAACTGGTCGCTTTGACCCATTCACCGTAGGTCCCAAAGTCCTTGACTCTGCCAGATGATAAGAACGTAAGTACAAAGGTTAATTAGTTTCTCAAAGAGCAACACAACAGAAAATACATCATGGCTGTTATTTGACTTACATATGGAGATCGGTGGGATCGATCTCAGGAAACAGATTGAAATAGAATCGAAGCCCGTCTGGGCTCATATCTCTACACAGCAAACCTGTTCTCAAAACAAATGGGAGCATGAGCATCACATAAATCTGATAGATACATGTTTCGGCGAGCAAGCTTTGATTGGAGTTGGATTTTGTACCTTTGGTCTCTGCAGTTAGTAGATGTTCCTTAGCCATGGCTGGTGATATCTTCAGTGTCAAAGCTGCATCACTAGCAGTGACTCCGGTTCTTAGAGTTTCTGCTTTGGTCACAAGCATTCTGATTCTACTCATAACCTAAATGGCCAGAAATATATTTATCAGGTGGATATGACACATCCGTAGCAAGAAAAGTGATAACGTTCTTAAGAGGAATCGAATCAGTAATCGTGGGATAGAGAATCTTAAGAATATGAGGTTTAAGAATACCTCCTCGTCACTATGGGACTTGTTTTGGATGACTATCACACCGCTATCAAACTTCCGCAGCATTACTGGACTAGCAATCAAAAATACATGACAGATCAAATATTTCTACATATTGGATGGCGCATGTGTAAAATTCGAACTTGAAAGAATATAGGAGAAAATGTTTAAAATATACATACACATCAAATTTCTCCCAGAGGGTACAAGCTTGCCACAAATCGTCTGGAGAAATCAACTCTGTGCAAAGAAAGATTCCGGATTTACAGGCTGAAGCGAAAAAAACCAGAATAAAGTACTCAGAATCAAAATATTATAGTTTATAAAGCTCCAACCTGTCCCACGAGCACGATTGAAGTGGTAATACATATCAGTAAGGCTGATCATCCCTCCAGCTTGTTCTAATGGGATTCTGACAAAATCTGCCAACTGCAGGTATGCAAATAAGGATTTCAACCTCACATTCTTATAGTTTGAAGGAGTTGAAGAACCAGTATTTCCCAGATTCCAACACATTTTCCAGAGCCATAATATTACAAGCTAAACAGTTGAAGGTTCTACACTAGAACCTTGAACAAAAGTAATCATATTCCTAACCAATGTAATATTTAGAACATTGAACAAAAGTAATCGTATTCCTAACAAATACGCTTCATATAAATATCCTATCAGCTGCCATTGAATGGAAAATATCTCTTTCGAAGTTATCACGAACAACATAAGCTAATAAACACAAATATATCTGTTGTAAAATAAAAAGAAGAGAACCTGGCGGGACAATTCTTGATGGTACAATGCACCAGCAGATTCCTTTGTAACTGGGGAGATAATACCAACGCTCAACATCCATTGTTGCATTTCTTCTTTGGAGCCCATTTCTACATCATCAGTTGAACCGTTTTGACTACTAGGAGCAGACAAGAGCTTTTGCCGCATTTTTTCTGCCAGACTCACCATCTCCTTAGCCTTACTCTGTAAACCCAATAAGAGTACTAGGATCAAGACACAATTTTTCTTGAATACAAAACCCAAAATCAAATAACAAGCCCTTCCTTCTACAAACTGAGAGTAATCCTAAAACAGTTGCAGCCACACTCTTCAAAGAACAAATGAACCACCGGAAAGTTAAGAATTTGAAAGACATGTTCCAGACTTAGAAGGAAGAAGAATGGCAATACCATAAGAGCATTCAAATCTTGAAAAGCATCTTGCAAGCTCTTGTCTGTGCTCTCCCATTGTTCTTGCTCCTTCCTCAATATCCCAGCCAATCCAACCATCCTCACCGTTCCATCGTTTCCATATAAACCTTGCGCACCAGTTCCAGGTCCTGCCCGAGAAGTCTCACTCTCGATCTTCTCATCCTCTTCCCATGCTCTACCTCTCCAACATTCCCAGAATTTCGTCAAAAAATCATCAAAATCCCCTTTCCCTCTAAAGACAATAGTCACCACAACTGAACCCGGGTTCGCTTGAAACCGGATTCTCGGCGAATGAAACATAGCCTTGATTGATTTCTTATGTGAAAAGATTTGAGTAATCGCAGCGAGAGGGACGGAAGAAGGAACATATGCGTTTGATTGAGAAGGAATCCATATGAGACGATGAGTGGTGAGAATGAGGTTTCCGGACTTCAAAGCGATGAATCGCGGCGGATCATCTTCGGAATCTAAATCGACGGAGGAGAGAAGGAAACATTCGACCTCATTGCGGCGAAGTACTGGTCTACCACTCGTAGTCACCTCCGCGTTCTCAAACAAACCACCGACTCCGATGTTGCTGCTTCCACTAGCCATGGAGACTCAAATAGGAAGCAGATCATACAGCTTTTTAGCTCCGTTTCTCTCTAGTCCAATCAATAGATCGGTGGAGGATCAATCAAAGCTTGATGCAAATTCAATTTCACTCCGATAGATTTTCCGGCGACGATAGAGGTACGGCGTTTAGAAAAGTCAGAGAGATTTAACGGAAGACGATCGTTTAGTAACACGTACGTCTAGACTCAACCTTGATTTAGTAAACTTATCTTTCAGTCCTTATTAGCAAAATATATTATGATGTTAGCTCAAACTTTTAGTATTACTTTTAAGTCCAGATATAGAAGAATTGAACTGAGGTTATAGTTATTTACTTTCTTTTTTTTTATGAAGAACTGAGGTGATGGTTTGTGATCATTCAGTACTCCATTGCTCTTCTTTCCTCCTTACAGAAAAATGTTGAAGAAACTAAGGACTAAAACGTAGCTGTTGATTGTAGACGTGTTACTAAACGGTAAATTTCTCTTCATTACGGCCGATTTTTACAACTATGTGACGTTTAATTTTCTTTGTAAATCTTGTTATAGCATTAAAACTTTTATTGAGATTTTTTTTTTGTATTTGTTTTATTTTTTTGGTAAATCTTGTTATAGCATAATCCCACATGGGCCGGGACCAGCCTTTTAAACAATATGCTCTATGTTTCAATGGGTGAATATTGCAACCCCTCCCAAACGTCATTCGATCCCACCACCTCTAAACCTCTGCTTAGGGTTGGTACCAACCGAGCTATTGACGCTTGGGTTTTTTTATTTGTTTTGTATTTCAAGATTCTACGTACTGAATATTTCAACAAACTAAACGATGCTGTTAGGTGACAATTAATGTATAAAAACTTGTTTAATCATCGTACAGTATTAACCGATTGGTAGTGACCAATTTGCAATTCTTTAATAATTTGTTTTAATTTGTTATTAGAATATATAGCTTTAAAGTTTGAATAACTCCCCTATATAATTTGTTAATAAGTAATACATTCAAAGCCTTGACAATTTTGGGGATTTAAATTAGTTTTCATTCCGTTAACGAAGCTCGAACTCAAAATTTTGAAGACTATTCTTCTTTAGATGGCCAACTAGTATACGTACTGATTGGGTTCTTTGGTTTTGTTGACATGTTTGTCCTTTTTTCTTTCTTTCTTTGTTTATTAGAAATCGTGACCGAATATGACAGACTAGAAATCGTCTTACCAGTTTATCACTTATTAGTGGCAGTAATATAATGTTTATGTTTACAAGCTGTGTATACTAAAAAGAATAGACAAAATAGTCACCAAATCGCGTAAACCACTTTACGACAAACAGAGTTGACTCTTTCAAACATAAAACTAGTTTAAAATTGTAACGTTGATTTTTCTTATAGTCTAAAATCCAATCAGCTGTTTTCAATAGAAGCTTTGCTTATATCTCTATCAAACACGTCAAAATTTCAAACACGATTAAATTTATATTAGCCCGACCAGTATCTTTGAATCGGAATGGTTTTCTATAATTGTTTTAATGAGTTCACGTTTAAGTTTTTTTCTTTCTCTCTTTTCTAAACGAAGTAGTTTTAAGTTTGTTTTTACTATTTTGATTACGAAATTTACGTAGTTTAAACTATTTTGTTTTTTAAACGTACGTGTAGATTGACTATATTGGTTAATAGACAACGTATATACTCACACTACGTCGTATTCAGAACAAATATATGATGTGGACCATTTTATACCCACTTGGATAATTCATGGCAGACGTGAGAATAATTCAGTATGCAATAATTCTTTTCTGTTTTACCTATTAACTTTATATATATATATATATATTTCTTGGTTTTACATATGATCTTTTTTTTTTGGTTTTCTAACTGAAATATCCCAATCCGAAATCCAGACCAAATTTTCAAGATCATATAAATCTTGGTTTTTTTACTAAAAATGATTGAAATCACAGTAAACAAAACTAAACTTTATTAAAAATAACATTTTGTTATGATTTTTTTTGGTTTCAATCCATACAATAAAGTGTCATATATATATATAAAGTTTAAAGACTATACATTCACATTATCACATATATAACATTTGAATATCTAGAATCAGCCACTTAATCAATTGCATATTGAATAGTCCTATACTTTTCTTTTCATATTAATGCATATTTTCTGAAAACAATATTGAATTATTCAAAGCATCAAATTCAGTTTAAACTTCAAATATTGGATACGGAAATATATATATATATATATATATAGTGACCTTTTAAAATTATAAACTTAAACCGGATCCAAAGATCCAATCTTTTAATATTGAGAGATAATTGACAAAAAGAAAAATTAAATGATGAACTTAGTATATTTCTAATCATAAACGGATATTTAGGTGAGTAACAGTTTTAATTTAACTATCAGAAAATATTGATAACCACTATCACTACGTATAAAACTTGAATCCACGTAAAATTTACATAATAATCATGTCTTTTAAAAGTAGAAAATTTGTTGTTTTCTTTTATTTGCACTTCTGTCCCAATTTGGTTAATTGCGAATGTAGAAAATATGTTTGATTAGTAAATGAAGAAAAAATTTGTTGCGAAAAAAAAAATCATCTCTCTTCTTCTATGAGAAACCTTAACTATAAGATTCATTTTTTTGGTATCATGAAAAATATATCCCTATAATATTATAGAAAAACAGTTTAGAAGGAAAGAAAATAATATGTACACGGCGGCTCTTATAAAAAAAAAATCCCAATATTTTATGATTATATAAAAACATTTTAGAAGGAAAGAAAATAAAATGGATACGGCGGCTTTTATAAAAAAAAAAGTTCTAGAAGGCAATGAATTTTGAAGTGCTTCTCTGGACCAACACGACATGACTTTTCCTCACTTTCTTTCTTATTCTTATATAATCTATCTCTCTCTGTGTTTTATTTTCGTGCCTAAAATGAAATTAAAATAAATAAATTAATAAAGACTCTTCGACGTCGCCAGCCATTGGCGACTTCTTCTTCTTCTTCCGACCTTCTCCTCCTCCTCTTCTTTGTCTCCAGATCTCTCTCTTTCTCAAGTCTTCATTCTCATTCTTCGTTTTCGTTTACCTTGTTCGCTGAACATATACGAAAACTCCATTTATTAGCCTTTCTCTCTTCTCCTTCATTATTCCTTTTTTTTAATGCTTCTTCGTATTGGCTTGCGTCACCTGAATCTCTTCTTATTCATCTCTTTCTCTTCATTCCATTTCTCGTGGAGATTTATTTTAGCGCGCAAAAGTGAAAATTCTTCAAGATCCGGATCTACGCATTTGGAAAATTTGCTTAGGTCAGTTTTGCTGGGTCAATTCCATTTCTCGTGTCGAAGGAGGGTTTAGGATCTGGATCTACTCATTTTTACAATTGCTAGGTCAATTTTTGGCTGAATCAATTCCATTTTTCGTTGATTCCGAGCTCTGGGAGGGTTTTCTGGGTGAAATCATCTTCTTCGGGAGGTTTCAATGAAGTTTCCGATAAATTTCTAAAATTTCTACCATTCAATTTCCCCTGAGATCCTCTCAAATGGATTTGAGGAAATCAATAGATAAACCGGCTCATCACGATCCCATTTTGGGTGTATCTTCAAGATGGAGCGTTTCTTCTAAAGACAGAGAAGTTACTTTTGCTGATTTGGGATCAAAGCGTATTCGCCATGGTTCAGCTGGAGCTGATTCTGAGATGTTAAGCATGTCTCAGAAAGAGATCAAAGACGAAGATGCTCGTTTGATTTATATTAACGATCCTGACAGAACTAACGAAAGGTTTGAGTTCACTGGGAATTCTATTAAGACAGCCAAGTATTCTGTTTTCACCTTCTTGCCCAGGAACTTGTTTGAACAGTTCCATAGAGTTGCTTATATATACTTCCTTGTAATAGCAGTGCTTAATCAGCTTCCTCAGCTTGCAGTTTTTGGTAGAGGTGCATCAATCATGCCCCTTGCCTTTGTTCTCTTAGTCTCTGCTATCAAAGATGCTTATGAGGATTTCCGGAGACATAGATCAGATAGAGTTGAGAACAATAGGTTGGCTTTAGTGTTTGAGGATAATCAGTTTCGAGAAAAGAAATGGAAGCATATTCGGGTTGGGGAAGTTATTAAAGTCCAATCTAACCAGACTCTTCCTTGTGACATGGTGCTGTTGGCTACAAGTGATCCTACTGGAGTTGTCTATGTGCAGACGACTAATTTGGATGGAGAGTCGAATTTGAAGACAAGGTATGCCAAGCAGGAGACTCTTCTCAAAGCTGCTGATATGGAGTCGTTTAATGGATTTATCAAGTGTGAGAAACCTAATAGGAACATATATGGGTTTCAAGCCAACATGGAAATTGATGGTAGAAGGCTCTCCCTTGGACCTTCTAATATTATTCTTAGAGGATGTGAGCTTAAGAACACTGCTTGGGGATTAGGGGTTGTTGTTTATGCTGGTGGTGAGACGAAAGCTATGCTGAACAACTCTGGGGCACCATCAAAGAGGAGTAGGCTAGAGACTCGGATGAATTTAGAGATCATTCTACTCTCTTTGTTTCTGATCGTCTTGTGTACAACTGCAGCTGCGACCGCTGCTGTGTGGTTGAGACGGCACAGGGATGACTTGGACACTATTCTCTTTTATAGGAGAAAGGACTACGCTGAGAGGCCAGGAGGGAAGAATCATAATTACTATGGCTGGGGGTGGGAGATATTCTTCACCTTCTTTATGGCAGTCATCGTGTACCAGATCATGATACCCATTTCTCTCTACATATCGATGGAGCTTGTCCGTATTGGTCAAGCATACTTCATGACCCGAGACGATCAGATGTATGACGAGTCTTCAAATTCAAGTTTTCAATGCAGGGCTTTGAACATTAATGAAGATTTAGGGCAGATTAAGTATTTATTCTCTGATAAGACGGGTACTCTCACGGACAACAAGATGGAATTTCAATGTGCCTGCATAGGAGGTGTAGATTACTCTGACAGGGAATCTGCTGACAGCGACCATCCAGGATACTCCATTGAAGGTATAGAAAACTAGATTCCTAATAATTAATTCTTCTGCTGTTAAGAGTAGTATGTTTTTCTGCTGACTGACTGACACTTTTGATGATACCTGAATTTGTCATGATACAGTGGATGGAAATATTTTGAAGCCAAAGATGAGGGTGAGAGTTGATCCTGTGCTTTTTCAGTTGACGAAAACTGGCAAGGCAACTGAAGAGGCAAAAGCGTCTGAATGAGTTTTTTCCTCTCACTGGCAGCTTGCAATACAATTGTGCCAATTGTTACCAACACATCTGATCCCAATGTAAAGCTGGTAGATTATCAAGGGGAGTCCCCTGATGAACAAGCATTAGTCTATGCAGCAGCTGCATATGGTTTCTTGCTTATAGAGAGAACCTCTGGTCATATAGTTATTAACGTGCGAGGAGAAATGCAAAGGTAATTTAGACATGTGATGGCTACTTTTTTGCCATTAATTTTTATTGTCGTTGCATCTCACAGTAGGTGGCCTATAGCATTTATTCCTTTTCTCTTTGCCCAGTGCAGGTTTAATGTTTTGGGATTGCATGAGTTCGATAGTGACCGAAAAAGAATGTCAGTGATACTGGGATGCCCCGACATGTCGGTGAAACTCTTTGTAAAAGGTGCAGACTCATCCATGTTTAGTGTCATGGATGAATCCTATGGTGATGTTATACAAGCGACCAAGAATCAACTTCATGCTTACTCATCTGATGGGTTGAGAACTCTTGTTGTTGGGATGAGAGAGCTGAACGATTCAGAGTTTGAGCAATGGCATTCTTCCTTTGAGGCGGCAAGCACTGCCTTGATTGGTCGGGCTGGATTGCTGAGAAAGGTTGCTGGAAACATCGAGACTAGCCTTAGGATAGTAGGAGCCACTGCAATTGAAGACAAATTGCAGCGTGGTGTCCCAGAAGCAATAGAATCTCTCAGAATTGCAGGGATAAAAGTATGGGTCTTGACTGGTGACAAGCAAGAAACTGCCATATCCATTGGCTTCTCATCGAGGCTTCTGACAAGAAATATGAGGCAAATTGTAATAAATAGCAACTCGTTGGATTCATGTCGGAGGAGCTTAGAAGAAGCAAATGCCAGTATTGAAAGTGATGACGAAAGTGATAATGTGGCCTTGATTATTGATGGTACCAGTCTCATTTATGTGCTCGACAATGATCTTGAAGATGTGGTAAGTGTAATTTTGATGAAGATTCCTTGCTTACTCTGCTTATGACTGTCTTTCATGGTGATCTAATTGCTCATTTTTTGCAATGCAGCTCTTCCAGGTGGCATATAAATGCTCTGCTATACTCTGCTGCCGTGTTGCTCCTTTCCAGAAAGCTGGAATCGTTGCACTTGTAAAGAACCGGACTTCCGACATGACTCTTGCCATTGGTGATGGTAATGACTCCAATCTACTTTCAAAAAATTAGTCTGCCTGATCCTGTCTGAAAAGCAACCTGGTTCTTTGTTTCTTTTTTTTTTTTATCTTCTCATTTGCTCCGGGTTTTGACAGGTGCCAATGATGTCTCCATGATCCAAATGGCTGATGTTGGAGTTGGGATCAGCGGCCAAGAAGGTCGTCAAGCTGTGATGGCATCTGATTTCGCAATGGGACAGTTCAGATTCTTAGTTCCGCTATTGCTCGTCCATGGACATTGGAATTACCAAAGGATGGGCTATATGATACTATACAATTTCTATAGAAATGCAGTTTTCGTTCTAATTTTATTTTGGTGAGTACCGTCTTACTGCCTTTTGTAAGTATCAGTCTTAAAACAATAAGAACAGACTAACACTCACCAATTTCATGCAGGTACGTTTTGTTTACTTGCTACACCTTGACAACCGCCATCACAGAATGGAGCAGTGTGTTGTACTCAGTCATATACACATCGTTCCCTACAATAATGATAGGTATTCTTGACAAAGACCTCGGAAGGAGGACTCTGCTCAATCATCCTCAGCTCTACGGTGTTGGCCAGAGGGGAGAGGGATATTCAACTACGCTCTTCTGGTATACAATGATTGACACAATCTGGCAAAGTGCAGCTATCTTCTTCATTCCTCTCTTTGCTTATTGGGGCAGCACCATTGACACATCGAGCCTAGGAGACCTATGGACGATTGCAGCAGTTGTGGTTGTTAACCTTCACTTGGCCATGGATGTAATCAGATGGAACTGGATCACACACGCCGCCATTTGGGGATCCATTGTTGCAGCATGTATATGTGTCATTGTTATCGACGTTATACCGACACTCCCTGGTTACTGGTAAAGTTCTTTCTCTCTACATATCATTGTGTGAAAGCAATCTCAAAATCTTTTCTGAATACAGAGTCTCAACTTTTCTGCATTTTTATGGCTGTGACAGGGCTATTTTTCAAGTGGCCAAGACATGGATGTTTTGGTTTTGCTTACTTGCAATAGTTGTGACAGCATTGTTGCCTAGATTCGCAATAAAGTTTCTTGTTGAGTATTACAGACCTTCTGATGTTCGAATAGCTAGGGAGGCGGAGAAGCTTGGAACTTTCAGAGAATCCCAACCCCTGGGAATTGAAATGAACCAGATTCGGGATCCTCCAAGGAGATGATGCAACACATTCTCAAATCAACATTCTTTATACCCTTCAACGAAAGTAAATATAAAATATATATATTATTCCATTTTTCCCCCTTGGTTGCTTACCATTTCACGATTAGGGGGAGTTTGTTGGGTTGTAGTATAAGAAGATTACGTAATCTCGGCTGTATTTTTCACTTTGTTGTAACATACGCACAAGTTTTCCTTTGTACAGAGAACATCCAAATTTGATTTTATCTCCTGGTTAAGTCAATTGAGTTCCCACTTCAGTGTTGCTTTTGGTTCATTCTCATAGTGGTTTGTCTGTTTCTTCCGACAAAACCAATAAACTGTTAAAATTGACGTTATCGCATTCATATAATCTTTAACCTAAACAGCGCAGAGTTTCCAGAGATTTGTCCAAAAAACCGATCTGAACAGTAACTAATAAGATTACATATCCAACAGGAGAAAACATGAGGACACATTTTCCACAATCCGAGAAATAGATAAGGTTTTTGCCGGAGCAGCAGTAAAAATCCTTCACAGCTTGCGTCTTATGATGTTGAAGAGAAGATCACAGAGAGACTTACACTTTAGTTGCCACCAAAAAGCACTCCAATCCACTGTTAAGGACTCAAAACACTCCAGCTGCCAGATAAAACAAGTTTAGAGTTTCTACATGTTAATCAGATTCCATAGATAAATACCAAATGAGACACAGAGATACAAACCTTTTGCAACCAAAATCATCTGATACTAGTTTGTTCACCAGAGGTCACTTTTCTCACCATCATCAACCAAATGACCCACGGCAATACTCTGATCCACAAAAGCACTTCTTTTTGCCATATAAAGGATTGCCATTTTGAGTTCCAATTGTTCGAGTTACTCCATAGTCATACGTTAATTCAGTCATGGGAGGGATGTGAGAAATGGCAAAGAAGGCGACATGCACAAAAAGTTGACTGTTGTTCTCATAAGTAACCGGCTGCCAGAAAACATTAGGGGAACAACTGTGATTCATGAATCGGGCAACGTTCCCAACATTCTTAGCACTGATTATAAGAGGCAGCGGGATATCATATTCTTCAGACATCTCCTCAGAAGCAACTTCGTCTGCTAAGCCAGGCTCATAGTTCCACTTGAAAGGGGTATAGACGCGGGTAGTATCAAAGGTATAATCATCACTAGCCATAGTTTGCTGCACCTTCGATTTGTCTTTGGCCTCACCTGCATATATACAAATAAACGAACCAGCACGAATAGGATCCCATGAGCGCAAGCCCCATCCTCTATTCGCTGTCTTGAAAACTTCCAACCTCACTTTTTGCCCCGTTTGAGTCACCTTGTTTTTGCAAGTCGAGCATGGGCAAGATGGGTTGCACTCATATATCATAGGCTTGCGGCTAACTAGACCTCCAATGCTGGTGTAGGGGAAATCACCTCCATTTTTCCTTATGCAGTGACAGTCCAAGTTCCCTGGTTTGCATGAGGTGCCACAATCACATCCAAAAGAAGGCTGTGTCAGCTTAAACGACTCTGAGTATATCACCGTAGTGGAGTATGTAAAATAAGCAGGCCCATTCTCGGTATCAACTTCATTCACAAGTGAAACAGGTATGCTTTCAGCCCCGGAAGTCATGTCGGGAAGAATGAGTCCTTGCCTTGAAGGCAAACCCGCCTGCCACTTCTGGATTGCAGTCCATGTAGCAAATGCAGGAGGTTGACCAGGAGCTCTCACTAGTTTATACTTGAAGGTGTTATGTCCAGATTTTCCTTTCTCTACCCATGATTCTTTGATCTCATAGAGTCCATCATACATATAGATCTTAGCATTATGAGAAGACTCTTTCAAGCCCCTTATTACCCTAACAGCACTATTTCTACGCAAGCTCTTCTCCAAGGCAAGATTACCCCTTTCGAGCTTTTGGTCAGATGTTTGCTTATCTTTATCAGCATTACCACCCTGACCAGTATAAATCAAAACATCGGGATTACCTTCGTCATTATCATAATATCCAGATGACACAATGCTAGTAGCGATAGGCTCTTCCTCAGTTTCTCCCTTGACAACCAGATAGTCAATCCCAGCCATTGATGGAGAATGTAACCCTACCAAACACATCTCAAACCTGAAGAAGAATATGTCCCCAATCTCAACACCAGGAACAATACCAGGTCTTTTCTTGGTGTTTGTCCGGACCCCTCTGCTCATACAAGTAGATCCTGCTTTCAAATCAGCGCGTTTGATAATCCCAACAGCTACTTCCTTTGCATCTTCCAGTTGGGAAAACCTTCTTCTCAGCGCATCAAATCGCATAAGAACACTCACCACCAACTCCCTATTGCCATTCTCTCTGTCAGCCACACTAATCCCACTCTCGAAATTCATATTCTCAGGACGAGCAATTGGACGCTTTTTAGGGATCTTTCTTTTAACAGTTGACCCCTCAGGTTCTGTGTCACCATTAGACAAATCAGGAGATCTAAATGACCTCAGAGGAGTAACCAAAGAAGGCTCAGGTGGATTCCGAGGCTGCTGATATCGCTGAGGCTGCTGATGTTGCTGTGGATACTGAGCTTGATTGAAATCTGGTGTGTGTTGATTCGTTTGAGATGCGCTAAAAGGATAAAACGGTGAGAACCCAGGTGGAAATGGTCCAAACGGAGGTGCGCACACAAATGGCGGAGCTTGATTCCCGCTGGGAAAAACAGGTTTTAGAGTACGCAATGGTCTAATATCCAACACTCTAGTCTTATCAGAGTAGTTACCAGCACTCCCTGCCATTTTTGCAAATCAAATTTCCTCAAATCTGAATCTTTCTATTCAAACGGAAGATCTGAGAAAGCAAAAAGTCCAACTTTTTCTTCAGAAATTAACCTAACTACGAACAGCTTCTAGTATAGCCCCGTATCAGAGATTCAGAGATCATCAAAGTCGAATTACACGCATGCACATAGAAACCATCATATAGCAGATTCAGAGATTACAATAAACACAAGCAAAACCCGAAAAAGATTAAAACTTTCAACAAAGAAACCTGAAAATGCGCACTTCGGAGATTACCCAACCCTTTCGCCAAATTAGGGCTTCTGGAAAAAAGGAGAGAGACAGAGATAGAAAGAATGAGAGGGAAACAAATTGCGAAAAAATTGTCCAATTTTGGGGAAATTTTATTAACATTTTGGTGTTATTGACATCTGTGACATCACTGATATCTGTAACTGTTAGAGAAGCTTAGATTACCGTTGGATCTAAATCATTGAATATTTGACCGTACAAATATCTAATATGACTTGATACTTGCGTAAGCGGTTGGTGTTTCTGTTTCATTTTCGTCATGCTTAGTGTATTTTATCAGTCACTGATGTAATGACTTTTGGAACTTTTGTCGGTTGCCGGTTTCACCCGTGCGTAAGGTCTTGTCGTTTGTTCAATTTGGGAAATTTTAATTTGATCGCTCCTCTTATAGCATCTCCAATGCACGAGTTCTTACCATTTGTTTTAATATAAATTTTTCAAAATTTAAAAGTTAAGAATTTCATTCTTAAATTTTTCTTTTTCCAATGGTAGAATCCCACTTGGGATTCTTAAAAAAAATCAAAAAAAATTTAAATTTATTTTGTTTAAATTTAGAAATATTTTCTAACTAAAGAGGCTAAGAACTAATCAAAATACAAAATTGAAAGAGATGTGAATCCAGACTTTGGACTATGCACCAAACAAATTCGTGTGTTTACCATCTTGGCTTTGAAGGTTTGACAACTTCTTTTCGTGCTCAATCTTCAACCCTTCTCTGGCCTGAAAGTTCATCCATGTCACCAATAATTAGTGAAACCAAAACCTACTAAAGATAACAAAAACTGATTGGTTAAACAATAGAGACCTTGACTTCTTTATATAACTTCTTCTCCCATGCCAAGAGGCGGTCTAGACTGGAAGAAAGGCTCTTGGGGCCGCCCGGTTGGTCCAGTGCGGTTGTGTCAAGCCTGTACTTGACTTCCAATGGTGGCTTTGATGTCCAGGATGAGCTCAGGTTGCTCAATACACTACTCGAATGAATCACAGTCTCTAAAAACACAAACTTTCACAATTTAGTTCACGAGTCAATATATGGCAGATTATAACACACATAGGGCTAATTCAAAGTAATCAGGCGAATCAAACTCACTCTTCAAGTGGCTGAAACTGCGATCGAGCTGAGCCCTGCCAAGATGAAGCATCTGTGAGATCGAGCTGAGCCATGCAGAGACAATGTGACATATATCAAACTTGTTCCAATATAACTAACTCAAGAACTATCAAATAAACAACAAAAAAACAAATCAACATAACTCAAGAATTCAAGCCTAATTCGCAAAACCATCTTTTACCTCTGTCTTTTGGAATTATCAGTCAGATCAGTTCATCGACTGTCACATTGTCCCTCCTTTTCTTCTTTACATGGTCCCTGCAGTCCACAATAAGAGCTTAAATTATAGCTAAAACCAAAGACAAAAGATAGTTCACTTGTTAAATCATCTAAGTAGAAACACAACAAATTAAAAGATAAAATCTTTGCTTTTGCATCAACAACTAAAGAGATTGACATAGAATAGGTAACCGAAACCAAACACTAAGCAATCACTAGCAACAAATAATTTCAGAGATTCAACACATGCAAAGAACATGAAAATCGATTTCAAAGTTAAATAATCTTGATAATCTAACAACAAATCAACACAATCAATCCCAATCAGTCAACAAATCAACACAATCTAACAACTAATCCGAGAGAATTAGAGATCGATTCAGCGAATTAAATCAATTTCAATCTTGAAATTGAAGATCGATCAATACACAAGAGCATTCAATCTATCCCATCAATCAAGAATCCAAAGCTAGTTTTAATTAATTTCAATCAAACAAGAACAAGAATCGAAGAAGAAGAAACCGACCAAGAAGATAGTGAAGAAGAAGATGCGTTGAGAGACTTCTCCGCCGTGGGAGAGACGGAAAACGACAAAAGCAAAGGATTCATCTTTCCCGGGATGTTTCCAGAGCACACCTCTCGCGTGTAGCCGGCTAAGATGCCATCTTTGCTGCTCCTCCAATCCGAAAAGCTCATCCCATGTGGTGGTGGTAGCGGCGGGCATTGTCTTCTCAACCGCCTCCACCGCTGCAGCAGCTGTGGATTGGTCAACAAGATCAATGTCATCCATTACCGCCTTAATTCTCCGATGAAATCGTCTCACCGACAAATTGAGAAGTCGCCGAAGGCACAGATGAGAGAGAGAGAGAGTTGAGAAGAAGTGAGAGAAAATCGCAAAAGGAAAAAAAACCCTGATTATTTTCACTCAACAACCAATAACAAGGCGCCACGTCATCTTAAGAACGGATCTAAGGGGTTCTTACACTGTTCACCACTGTTCACCACTGTTCACCACTGTTCACCACTGTTCACCACTGTTCACCACATAACAAGGCGCCACGTCATTAGGATTATTGCAAGAACCCTAATAGGGGTTTTTACACTGTTCACCAATCACATTCTTACATTTATCTCTTTCAACCAATCACATTTTTTCATTTTCTCTTTCTTCCACCTCCACCCACTATTTTATCTCTTTCCACCAATCATATTCTTTCATTTTAAGAAACTCTCTCTCCTAAGTTTCTTATTTAAGAAATTTAAAAAATTCATCTTCACTCATCTCCTCTTTTTACTCAACTTTTAATAATTTTATATTTCCACTCATCTCCTCTTTTTACTATAAAAACACTCTCTCTCATCTTTCTACTCAATTTTTTTTTAATTTTATATTCTAAGAAACCCACTAAAAACCTCTAAAAACTCCCCAATAATGATGCTCTAAAAATCCTTAATTAAGGATAGGTTTTTAACTTATTAAGCATTTTTTTTTTTTGAGTTTTGGGTTAAGAACCCTTAATAATCTCCTGTCTTAACTCTTATAACACATTTATATATGTTATCCGTGTGTAGAATTTATCTATCTATTCCATATTATAATTTGGTTTGGTTGGTTGATTGATGTCTTAACTTTTTATAAATAGAAAAAAATGAAGGAGAAATTTATCGGTTTTGGGGTGGTTCAGTCAAAATTTCTTTCTTTTCCGTCGCCCACTCACCAATATTTTATCACAATTAAAATCAAAGTATGATACAGTAAAACTCTATAAATTAATACTCAATAAATTAATAAATACTATAAAATAATAAAATTTGATGGTTCCAAGTCGGGCCGGTGTAAAAATAAACAAAATTTGATAAGATAATAAGATAATAATTTTTTTAGAATCATTATGTTAATATATGGTCTTATTAATAACATAAATTAATAATAATATAAATTTGTATATATATATATATAAAGATAATATACTTTTAGTATTTTTTAATGAATGTATATTAGAAATCATCACTAACTTTTCTTATATAAGAAAATATTATGTTGTATTTTAAACTAACTTATTGTTATAACGTATATAAATTTGTCATAAAAATAAGCAAAATTTTCTATAAGTTTTTAAATTCTAAATATGCATAATTTTTATTTCAAGAATCGTATAAACTGTTTAAATAAAACAATTGATGTCACTAATCATAAATTTAAATTTATGTTAATTGTTTGTTTAATTGAATTCATCTATAATCTTTTTATTTATTATTAAAATAATTTGATTTTTCTTTTAAATTTTAAACTTTCAAGTCTAAAACAATTAAAAATTGTAACATCCAAAACATTAGTATTATTTAGATCAAATTTTTTTAATTGATATATTTTTAATTTTTAACAAAAATTTCTATAAATTAATAAATATTATTTTATACTATAAATTAATATTTATTAATTTATAGATTAAATTAATAAATTAATATCACTATAAATTAATAAAATATTATAGTATTAACATTATTAATTTATAGAGGTTTTACTATAATTAAAATATATGGATGTGTGAATTCTCAAGATACAGTATGTTTTTTATTTAACTTTTATTGATAACAAAAACAACAAACAACATGTTCTGCACAATGAAGATCACATAACTTAAAATTCGCAAACTTAGCCACACATGTCAAAAACACACATAAGACATGGAATAAAAAGAGCAGTTAATATAAGACAAACATTAACTCATAATCTTAAGAAAAGATATGTGTTAATTAATTATTTGCTTACTCGATAGCACTGAACTCCTCGATCATATTCTTCTTCATACCACGATTGTTCATAATCGCGTGAACCTTGGAGCAGTTACAAGGCATAAACATGCAGCCACGAGTACCATTAACCCCGGTCATGGTCGAACCACCGAGCTTGCGTGCGATCACAACCGAGTTAACCACGTCATCGGTTGGATGATAGATAGTCAAGAGCTGAAAACCTTTGAGATCAGAAGAGTCAACAATGGGATATAAGAAAGCTCTAAGAGCATGAGCACTCCTTAGCATGAGAACGGCTCCAGGAGCCATGTGTTTCTCCAAGTGCTTAATGGCTTTGACCTTTGACTCTTTATCCATCCCAACAAGGGCCGCTAAGAAAACAACATCGTATTGGTCGAGTCCTTCGTTAGCGTTTAGCACATCCGTTGTGTGGAAGATCATGCGTTTTGATAGGTCCGGGTCGCGAGAGACGAGGCTTGAAGCGAGTGTGTTTGCGTGTGAGTCGATGTCGAAGTTGTGAAACGTCGTATTCGGGAGGTGAAACTTGGCCAAGACAATGGATGTGAGAGGCATGGGACCTGAGCCCACGAAGGCGATCTTGGCGGGGACATGGCTCGCGTGTTGGCTCAGGAGATCAAACTCGAGCTTGCCTAGCTTGAGGTAGTTGGTGTAGTAAGGAAAAATGTGTAAATGGTCAAGAGGATTTTGGTCTTCTTGTAAAGATCCCAAAATCGTGGAGAAGTGTTGCTCTAAATAACCTTCGGCTTCACCACAAAGCTTGATGAGGTTAGCTCTCATGTCTTTGACTTCTTCAGACATATTTGTGACATCGATGTTTGTGTCCGTGGGTAAGCACGCGGACACGAGTTGTCCGAACAAAGTGTCGACATTTTTGGAAGGTTTTAAGCTCTCAAGCTTTGAGATTTGGTCGTATAAGTCGATGATTTGCTTCACAACGAGATTGTTTTGGCAAGCCATGTCGACACTATGATATTATTTCAGGAGAGAAGATAAGTATAGGATTTATCTTTTTTAGACTTTGAGCAAATCTTGTGTTGTGGCTTTAACCCTCGCAGAGAGTCGTTATTTATTGACACTCGTGGGGTCCATTCTTGGCTGTAATTATTTATCTATCAATGATTCGATTCATATACGTATAACTAATATATGAACAATTTCGTTTGTAATGAAATAATTTCAAATAAAGATTACGAAATCATTTCTAGACACACAATTCAATTACAATTTAATACTTAGTTTAGAGCAAGGAAAATGGTAAGACGGAGTAACAGAAATGTATACTAAAATATATGGTTTAGTTTATATAACCAAGCAATAAACTGAATATGTATGTATAAGCTTCTTGTAATAAGGTGTTGTACAATATATATATATATATATGTTTATAAAATGTTTAGGTTATAAACCCTGCCGAACTGTGAACAGTCCCAATGCATACTTGCGGCTAAGAAGTAGACACGGTTAGGACATGCCTCAAAGGCTCTCTTAGAACCCTATATCTCTCCTACATTCACCATTCGGACCTTGATAAATTGGGTTGAACGCATTTACTGTGTTATATTAGTAGGGATTCAATTTTCTTGATTTCGACATACTAAAAAAGTTGTTGATTTGTTAAAATCTTATACTGAAGTGTAAAAACTGCGTGAATTATGCGTACATATGTAAACTTTTATAATTTCATTCTTATACGTGTGAATGGAATAAAAATAGGAAATTCTGAGAATTATACGATTATATCTTTATACGTACGTGTTCGTATATATATAATTGCATGTTTGATTTTTTTATATTATCATTAATTCATTCATATGTACGATATAACGTATTTGTATAGTTGGTAAATGGTAATTAATTAAGGCATGTCTCAGAACATTGACAAGTTCCTGCGAAAACGTATCATATTTAAAATCCTACTACTTATAAGAATATGACCTTGTTCGATTTCATATTATATATATATATATATATATAGCGTTGAATTACAAACACACGACCGATATTAGATTCCGTTTACTCCCATGGTTTGTTGGGAATAAATCACATTTCGGTTCACTCGCATGGTTTGTTGGTATAAGCGAGACAAAATTGGGTGGAAAGAAAAGATGAATATTTTATCGTCTAAAACAATCACAAACAAAAAATGGGTGAAATAGCCGATCGGCTTCCACTATATTTGATCACAATTTCGTTCACTCGCATGCGTGGTTTATATCATTCAGACCTGTATCAACATGGTTTATACGTTTTTTATATACTGAATTACTTCGAACTAGTTAAATTAAAATAGGACTAAACTCTTTTACAATTGAAATATATTGATGTTATATACATGATTGATATATTTATACCAGTGTCTCTTGCTTAAAATGAATGGCCAATTTGACGTCCTTCTCAATTTACGTTGGCATATATGATCCTAAAATACAAATTGGTTTTGTTTCATGACCCTGATTATTTCGTTTGCCACAATAAATTAGTGAAAAGCCATATATTGGTAATATAAAGATTTATGAATTATTACTTCTTCTAGTCAATGTTCAAGAAAGCGCTAGGTGCTAAGTAGGCGGTGACCCTCCGCCTAGCGCCTAGAATGCCTAGTCGGAGCCTAGGCGATTTTAGACGGTTTAGACGGTTTTAGAATAAAACTATATATATACACATATAAATTAACAAAATATGATATAACATAATAAAATCATATAATAGAATAATTTCAAATTTTCAAATGAAAAAAAAAACTTAAGACTGAATTTAAAGTTCATCATTTTTCTTTTGAAAATGATGAGTCATCATTTTTTTATTTTAAAATCACGAAAATTTCTATTTTTTATTTTATTTAAAAGTTCTCAAGACGGCGAAAAAAAATTTCTCAAATTTTAAATACAACACTGTTTTGTGATTTTAAGTTTTATTTATCAAAAAATTATATTTTAAAATTATTTTTAAAAATTGAATAGATATTAAACCCGCCTAACCCGCCTAGTGACCGCTTAATTACCGTATAATCCACCAAATTCTTACCGTCCGCCTAATATGACCGATTTTTAGAAAATCCAAGTGGTCTAGGGGCGTCTAGCGCCTAGACGACGCCTAGACGACCGCCTATACCACTTTTTTGAACACTGCTTCTACGTAACGAAGATAAAATAATTCTTAATTTTAGAAAACTAACTTAACTCTTGTATGAATCTTTTCACTTTTTCCAACAATTTATAACCTTAAATTTGAAGGCTTAAAGTATGAACAATTTAACATTAAGAGAATTGGATGACTACCAAGACAAACATCCATGATGATCATGTAGCTGGTTAAATTCATAATTCGACAACCATACATGATTTGTCTATTTATAGCAATCTAAGACCCATAAATACAACATAAATCTCAAAATTAAA
Organism: Cardamine occulta; assembly: GCA_028015245.1. Taxonomy (NCBI): domain Eukaryota; kingdom Viridiplantae; phylum Streptophyta; class Magnoliopsida; order Brassicales; family Brassicaceae; genus Cardamine; species Cardamine occulta. Next base: position 23,108,301 of record CM051382.1, on the reverse strand, counting down.
ATGAGTGAGTGATAATGTTTTATAATTGTAATATGTATTATATAATAAGGGGTCAACAGAACAAAGATTTTCATCCACTAATCAAAGCGTCTACCAACACGTCAATAACAAAAAATAAAAATGTATTAATGCCAAAAATGATATATATGTTTTTCCGCATATTATTTTACAAATATGGTATTTTGACTTTGCATGCCTTTTTCTGTAAATATGAGATAAGAGTTATAATCCTTGTATTAGTATACCATGAAAATCAAAACCAAAGAGTCTGTGAGATTGGTCATAATTTGGGATATATATATAGCAAAAAAAAAGATATTGCATTTAGTTTTATGTTGTCATTTGCAATGGGTACGTGTATTTTTTTAAAACAATTATGGATCTATCTACTAGCTAGAAATCTCTCCTCTAAATAGTAAGCGAAAACATAAAAGTTAGGAGATACCAATGTGATGTTTTAAAAAAAACTCTCCAATGCTCAAGTCGTACCAAGTGGCTTGGTTAAAACTCATAAAATAAAATAAAAACAGAGTAAAGTTACGTGAGTTGGAAAAAAGAAGAAGATATATGTGGCATATATCCCCATTCAAATAACTCGAATCATGTGGTAGATGGAAGGTAAATACAGTTATTTTCCGAGTCCGTAATAATCTGTTTTATGTATAAAGGTAAGTTAGCAGAGTTTTTCTAATGCATTCTTGATTAATCTTGAATGAGGGTTGGACTATTGTTTTATGCATGTAGATGTTCTTAACTTTTTGGGGGCATTTGATCATTTATCATATAGTGTTTAACTGTTCTATATAAGGAAATTTTGGAGATTGTCTATGGAAAATTTCCCACCGATAATTTACATTAATGTGTTCTTCACTACTTTCTGTATAAAGTTCATATAAGCCATTTTTATTTTGATAGAATAAACTATAAGTGGACATACATATATGATTTAGATCCCACCTAGGGCTGGATATAATAATAATTCATTGTGATGATAAGATTTCAACTAATGTATCATTTAGGTTGTTGGAAGACAAAAACCATTTAGGCTGAAGAGTGTATGCATGTGTAAAATATAACATAAAAGAGATATGAGCCAAATTGTAAGATTTGAAACACAGAAAAATAAAATCTACACTTGCATATGAATTTTAAAGCTTCATTGAAACCACATAGCATTCTACAAACGAATGCTGAGAAAGGCAGGAAAAGAGTGGCTCAAGGATAACAAAAATTTAAAGAGTAACAACAACTAAATGAATCAAATCTCATTTTCAATCTTAATTAATATGCATATTATAAACATCAAGATCGGTTTTAGAATAAAGAAATAAAACCAGCAAGATTCTAGCAAATACATAAAAAACATGAGAAGCACTCGTAATGTTCTCAGCATAACAATCAAACGATTTCATCTTAGTGCCTCGCACGCAAAAATATATTTGTGCCGCGTAAAACCTAATTTCGTTATTAATTCCAATTAAATATATAAATAAACGACTCTATATATCGTCTATGTAAAGAGATAAACGAAGTAATTACTCAAAACATTTGATAATTCAAACAATCAATATCATATATACGGAGAGGCCAGATAGGAGGAAATTATCAAAATGTCCTCCTACGGCAAAATCGACGAGTATGAGCAAGCGAAACTTGAGGCAAGTCGGAGGGCAAAAAAGAGAATAGCCATTATCGCTATATCTTCCATCGTTCTCGTCTGCATTGTCGTCGGAGCCGTCGTGGGAACCAGAGCTAACGGTAACGGCAAGAAACCGTCTACGGAGAGTAACGGAGGTTCAATCTCTGTCTCGGTGAAAGCCGTGTGCGACGTAACATTGCACAAAGACACATGTTTAGAGACTCTTGGATCGGCTCCAAACGCGAGCCGATTAAACCCAGAGGAGCTTTTCATTTACGCCGTCAAGATAACCGTCACGGAGCTCTCAACAGTCCTCACCGGATTCTCCAACGGCGAACATATGGATAACGCCACGTCAGCAGCAATGGGAGCTTGCGTGGAGCTTATTGGACTAGCCGTTGACCAACTCAACGAAACAGTGACGTCAATCAAAGAAAAAACGACGTCGTCCTTGAAGATCACCGACGATCTCAGGACGTGGCTTAGCTCCGTGGAAACGTACCAAGAAACATGTATGGAAGCATTAGTGGAAGCGAATAAACCTAGTTTGACGGCTTTCGGTGAATCCCATTTGAAAAACTCGACGGAGATGACTAGCAATGCGTTAGCGATCATAACGTGGCTAGGGAAGATCGCTGACTCCGTTAAGCAAAGACGACGTCGTTTGATGTCAACTGGTGACGTCGGCTACGTTGACTTGGGGATGATGGAAGGTCGGAGACTTTTGGAGAGTGGTGATTTGAGGAAGAGAGCGAAGATCGTGGTGGCACAAGATGGGTCAGGGAAGTATAGGACGATAAGTGAAGCATTAGCGGAAGTGGAAGAGAAGAATGAGAAACCTACGATTATATATGTGAAGAAAGGAGTTTATTTGGAGAATGTTAGGGTTGAGAAAAAGAAATGGAATGTTATAATGGTTGGAGATGGACAAAGTAAGACTATTGTCTCTGCTGGACTCAATTTCATCGATGGAACACCAACGTTCCAAACCGCCACATTTGGTAAGTACATAAACTATGTGGGAGATATATGTGTTTAATTAGTGGCTAATTTGGATATGATCGTTTATTTATTTATGTATATTTTTTTGTAATGTATAGCTGTGTTTGGAAAGGGGTTCATGGCTAGGGACATGGGATTCCGCAACACAGCTGGTCCAGCCAAACATCAGGCAGTAGCTCTAATTGCAAGCGCAGACTTAGTTGTGTTCTACAAGTGTACCATAGACGCTTACCAAGACACGCTTTACGCTCATGCACAACGTCAGTTTTACCGTGATTGTGTTATCTTTGGAACCGTTGATTTTATATTTGGTAACGCTGCTGTTGTATTCCAAAATTGTGAGATCTTGCCTCGTCGTCCTATGAAAGGCCAGCAGAATACCATAACCGCTCAAGGCCGGACCGATCCGTACCAAAACACAGGAATTTCTATCCATAATTGTAGTATATTGCCTTTGGATAACCTAACCGGTATCCAAACGTTTTTAGGCCGGCCTTGGAAGGAGTTCTCAACAACGGTGATCATGAAATCGTTCATAGATGGATTTATCAACCCTAAAGGGTGGTTACCGTGGACAGGAGACACCGCACCAGACACGATCTTCTATGCCGAGCACTTGAATTTCGGGCCAGGAGCCTCGACCAAGAACCGGGTTAAGTGGAAGGGGTTGAAGACGTTTTTGACAACGAAGGAAGCGAATAAGTTTACGGTGAAACCTTTTATTGACGGCAACAACTGGTTGCCGGCGACCAAAGTTCCGTTCAAATCTGATTATTAAGTCTTCACGCCAGAAAAGGTTGGTCGGAAAAATTGATCGCTAGTCGTTCCTTAATTGGTTTTCTAACGAACATACAATTTTACCTTTCCAAATTTTTTTTCATGTAATGTGTGTCTTTCAAAGTTTATGAATTTGTTTATTATCACTAGTTTTTTTTTTTCGTTTTCTCTATAAAAAACTTGAAAGCTGATATTGATATTTTTATAAAAACAATCATTGACCAGATAAATAGTTACAAATAGATGAACCGTCCAACCCATTATTTTGGCAAGTTAATAACTAACACCAAATTCAGATTTCGAATAACAAAAATGGATAAAATTTTTATTGTATTTAAATGAGAAAACACCAATTATCTAATATAATATGGTAGGAAATTATTCAGTCGGTATGTAGCAAACCGCCGTAGAAGGGAATATCGGTCTGAGGCAACCAAGTGTCTCCCAAAGTGAAATTATAAACAGTGAAGTTCATGGCTTGTTCCAAGATCAATAGGCTATACCCTGACCACTGAACCCTCTTGCTCGTATTAGCCCCCGGTCCAAAGTTACCATACTCGCCATAGGAGATCGTGTCTAGCCCGGTTGTACCATTCCATTCTAGCCACCCAACCCGTTGGACAACATCACTGATGTATGATTGTATGTATACCGTCCTCGAGTAAGGCTTCCATGGTCGTCCAAGGAATGTCATAGTTGAGTTGGGGTCAGCCGCGAGGTCCGGGGCAGCTTCAATAGTACAATTAATGATGGAGATTCCAGTTTTCTGATTTGGATCGGTTCGTCCTTTGGCTGTCACTGCATTCTTCTGATTGACCATTGGTTTTCGGGCATATATATTGCAGTTTTGAAAAACCGCCGCTGCATTTCCGAATATAAAATCTATTGTACCTGTAAAATTTCAAGTAAATGAATGTGTTGAGATATTAAATAATGTAACAAACTTAATCATATATACTAAATAATATGCTTATTTTTTAAGGTTACTATCATTTATCCTACCGTATATATCGCATTCACGATAAAACTGTCTCAAAGAATGGACGTAAAGAGTATCTTGATAGCCTTCAAAACTACATCGATAAAATGTGGATCCATCCGCATTGTTTCTCACGGCCACGGCTTGGTGCTTCTCCGGTCCGGCTGTGTTTGGGAAAGTCACATCAACTGCAAAAAATCGGTCCCCGACCACCGCTGCAAATGCCAGCAAAAATATTATAGTATAGATTCTATTAAAGTACTTAGGAGTTACAATTCCAAACACAAGGAAAATATAAGAAACAAAATACTAATTAAAAGTAGTTACCAAAAGTCGAAGAATTATAAGTAGTCCAGCCATCGATAAAACTGTGGTTTCCAGAAATGATTGTTTTATTTATCCCATCTCCAATAAGCATGATGTTTCTTTTTTTATTTGAAATGACAATATATTCTTCGTAAAGATCTGCCCTTGCATAGACTACGAAGTAGCCTTGCTCCGGTAATGTGTGGTTAGGTGCGGCAGCTACGGCCTCAGTTATGGTGGTGAAATTATCGGTTTCATATGGTCCAACGGTCACTGCTTCCCTTACGAGGATCGAGCCACCGCTCGTCTCTCCTAACTCTCCTAAATTTCTGTTAGCGTTACGACAATCCTTGCTCTTGTCGCATGTTTTACGTAAAACCTACAAATGAGTTACTTGATCATTTCATACTTTTAAAAGTGATGTCAATAAGGGAATCCATGTGAGAGTATTGATTGGTCCGGAAAACTCATGTGGACCCATGTGATTTTGTTCGCATGCATCTTTCGATTCTTTTAATTTTGTTAATGTTTCACATAATTAATGTTGAAAGTTAAATGTCAAAACTCAAACGCTTTTTGATATATTCACAGTTTCGTTGACATTTTTTTGGTCAAAAGTTTCGTTGACTCGGCTCTGGCCATGTGCGAGGGTATTGTAAACATAGATTTAAGCTAAAATACGAAAACGATGAATGTTTAATTTGGTTAATTCATAAGATACAATTTATTAAATAACTAATGGTCAGTCAAATTAACAACCTTCACTCCAATAAATTTAAACTTCCAAAAACTTTAGGAGTACTATACATATAACCCATGGATATACATTTATCAAATAGCAAGAGTAAATTCTTCTGTAAATTAAAAGAAAATTAATTTCACTATATCATATATCTGAAGACTAATAATATATATTTATATTTAAAATAAGTATTAATGGTTAAAAAATAATTTCTGAAGTATATACTAACAAAAAAGTATCATCAAGTGTTAATGGGATCTAAAAATGGCAAATTCCATTTTTATTCCATTACATTACGTATATCCTTTTTTTTTTTTAACTAATAAACATGTAAAGTATGATTGTTACGTACGTACTACTTATATTGTGAAATATTTCTGTACCCACTAATAGCTGGATGCTTAAAAACCTAGTGAATTTAATAAATATTTCCACATACGATTTCATTAGTTAAAAAAAACAGACAGAGTCAACATTGGAGGATCATTCAATATATATAATAATATCGAAGAATATAAAAATTCTATTAAGCTTTTCAAAACAGTACTTTATAAATGTACTTCGGTATTTCTTTATCTTTCTAAACATTCCGACATGATGCGGGGTAATCTACTGTCTAGGCTTTTCCCGTTAGCTCATGTATATATATAGTTTAGATTAGTAATCACACAAAAATAGTTTAATTATTTTAATTTGTTTTTTAAAGTTTATTTAAAAACCTACGAAGACAAAAAAAGATATAAAGTTAAACGAAATTACCTTAATCAAAGTCTCGAGCGGTTCGCGAACTGCTTTGTTACCACCACCAAAGATTTTCCCCTTGGATCCTTTATACCTCTTCAAATTACGGTTAAGCGCGTGACTCACAAGCCCCAATGACACACTATAGAGGCGCGTGAGATTCCCCAACGGCGTTCCAATCGCCGTCGCAAACCCGCTCTTAGCATCCACAAGACCGTCGAGGCACGTTTGTTGGTTCGTCACAACGCCACCGAGAAGACTGTTCACACGTTCAACGAGCGCCGACGTCATCACCTCTGCCGCTTTCAGCACCTCCGTAACCGTTTCAAGGTACTCAACGTTAAGCTCCGCTAGTTCGCCGCAGTCCGACACCGCACTGACCTCTTCTGCCGTCGACGAACCGGGATCATCCTCCATGCGCCGGGAAAATCGGTTAATGACTTTGGAGAGGCGACGAGCTTTGCTTGAGGCATTGCTTGACTGTGAACTTTCCGTAACGGTAAGGATCGGACGGTGAGGATTTAAAAGCAGAGAGGATTGTGCGGCAGAGCTTTGGATAGGGAGTGGATTTACAAGCAACGTTTGGTTCTTGTGAAGGCTGAGATGGAGGCTGAGACGGAGGCTGTGATGGAGGTTGTGACGGAGGCTGTGTCGATGAGGTTAGCAAAGCCCATGACAGGCAGAGAAGGGTGAAGAAGACGAGAGATGGAAAGAAATGTTGTGTTTGCATTTTTTTTCTAAGTTATATTTTCCCTTGTTGTTTATCTACTAAGAGCTTGTCCTACTTCATGTATGCATGGTAGGAGAGATTTATAGGTATATGCATATGCATTAATTTATAAAGAGAAATGAATGAATAATGTAATGCATGTTGCCTTGTTCGAGAATTATTAGTCGGAAAAAAATTATACACATTTTTATCAAATTAATTAGATGCGTATATATTATTTGTTTTGATGATTGTTAGAATCCCACATCGGTTATATAAAGTAACTAACACTAGTAGAGATATAGACAAATTAATTCATTATCAATTGATTTTGAATTGTAAGAGCATCCTCATCGGATGTGTGTGGGGCAGGTGTCTTCTCCGAAATTTTTTTTTTTTTTTTGAAAAATATTATTTTAATTATTTTTTAATTGTTGCAGCGAATGGCGTGTCGACACGTGGCTGGATCTTCCAAGACCGGATGTCTTGCGGAAGACACAGAAGACACTCCAAAGACACAGAATGTGAGGCCCATTGCAGCATTTATATTTTTTTCGGAAAGACACCCAAAAAATTATCCGATGGACATGCTCTAAGTGCATAGAACTTAACAATAATCAAATAATATCATTTTTTAGATGTTTTTTTTTAATAAGTTGCCGAAATATCCAATGGATTGCACGAGGTGGTCGAGTCGTACATTGACCAAAACTAGATTGGTATTAATAGACTCCTTCGGTTTCTAATTGATTTTATTTCTAAGAAAAAAAATTATTTTTAAAAAATACAATTTTTAATTTTTATATTTAGTTTTTATTAGTTATTGATGATGGATTGTAAAGTTTTAAAAAAATAATTAAATACTATTAATTTAGAGTTGTTAAAAATTGTTAATCAGCCAAAACAATGCATTTATAATATTTTTTTTACGTGAAAATGGTAGAAATAATCTCAATTTGAAAGGGAGGGATTATGATATAGCTCAAACTTCGATACAGAGTGGTGATTACTTAATGAGTCTAGAGTCGAGCCTACGTTCATAAGCAACTTTATAGCGAGTTTTAGTCTTTTAAAAATATATTGTAATATCATTGTTAATACCTTAATCCTAAAACATAATTTTTCTTAATCACTAATATATATTTACAAAATACGGAAAGCGTTTGAGTCAAATGGTAACGGTTTATTTTTACAATAATTTTTGGCAAAATCTGATTCATGTAAATCGCGTTACTCGATATAAGAATCGAGTTATGGATTGAGTCTTGTCTATAATCACTTTTTATAATCTTAAACTGGATAAAGTATGTTATAAATTATGTTAATATGTGGTAAGCTAAAAAAATTAAAACCAGTAATAATGTGTATAATTCATAAACCAAATACGTAATGATTAATTAGAATGAAGTTAAAATGAATGAATACATGTGAGGTGTTGCGGAAGTTTGGGGCGAAGTCAAGAGACTCAAGACCCGTTTATAAGTTTTTTGAAATCTTAAATCATCACTTTGTTTGTTACGCTTACAAGTTAGGCTCCAATTAATTATACTCTTTCCTAACGTTGGTTATCAAGAATTGGATTTATTTTCAAAGAAAAAAAACAACGTGATAAGTCAAAATACAAAATATAATGATATATGTGTGTGTGTCTAAAATACACACAATTTTATTCAAATTTGTTTTCTTTTCTTGGCATTGTGATTCAAAACCGGAAGACTTGCCGAGATTTTTGATTTGGTCGGCCAATATTAATAACGAAAATGGGTCTAGTGTTTACCTTTTCCACAGCACAACGTAAAACAAATACTCTAAAGGACTCCAAAGGTCCGCTAGTGGCATTATCGTAATAGATTAAAACAGTTTGGCTTCAATATCCCCCTACCAAGACGTTAATCAACAGTTGCTGTAAATTATTGTCTTCTATTTCCGGTTTTACCCTCGCAAACGGCAACGTCGACGACAAACACGGCGCAGACCGGCCGGTGATCGGAGAATCGTGACTCGCCGCGAACGTAAGAGAGCTTCCGGATTCCATCCCCGTGCCAAAGAATCCTATCGCACCTGACGAAAATATGAGAAACCCCGGTTCAGCTTAACCGAACCAAAACCAATCCAAATCAAAATAGAATTTACCCGGTTAACTTTACCAGGCAGGAGTTCTTCTCTTCTTCTTCTTCTCTTTGGTAGTGTCTCCGGCATAAGCATCCGAGTTATAAGAGTACTTATAAGTTGGTGCAAAGAAGATTTTGCCTTCGTGCCATCCTTTGAACACTCGTCCTGCGTCTCTTTCAATCTTGAGCTGTTATACGTTTCAAACATAATAAACCGGTTAAGCATTTTGAGTTAGACTGAAAACTTGACTTTCTTGGATGGCAAGGAACCGTTAGTGAAACCTGATCTTTGTTGAGAAGAGTGTCCCAAGCGTTTTTATCCAAGAGCGTCTTTGTTTCTGAGTAACTCAAAGCTATTCTGTAGTTCAAATCTCCGAGCCAAATGACCCGACTGAGTGTAAAATGCGGTAAGAAAACCATGGATTAGCCAAGGGAGAAAATATGGTGAAATTGTTATGAAGCTCACATTGGACGTGAGAAGATGAGACATAAATTACGAGTTGGATTCCAATATAACTTAACAAGGATGATATATATGTTCTTAAATCTTACTCGTGCTTAGTGATTCGATCGGGGACACGGGTAAAAGAAGTTCTGCATATTCTAGGGAAAGTTGTGTTCTTGAGAATCTCGATCACATCTGAGTTTCTGCGACGTTCATCTCCTTCTCTCTCACCGGAAGCTAGATGACTGCAGATGAAGCAGAAGCTCGTCTTGTAGAGCTGCAAACTCACAGCGATGCATCCCTATGTGATGAAGAAGAAAGAAGCGAATATTAGAAACAAAGCTTTTTTTCTTGTATATGTTGGTTGTGTGAGAGTGGTAAAGCACTGTACCTTGTTTCCTAAGCAACCCATGATTCCTCGGGTGACGCTGGAGATTCTGAGATGAGAAACGTGTTGAATAAGTTCCTTTCTCATCCACACAGTGAGGAATATTCCCACCATTTGCTTTGATGACACTAAGCCATACTTCATCGTCATCTGGTTGCTTACAAGAGAAGAAACCTTTGCTCCTCCTCCTTCTTCCTCTTCTTCATCATCATCATCATCGTCGTCGTCATCATCATCTTCGTTTTCTTCGTCATCAGAAAGCACACCGGATTGGTTAACTAGACCTTCTGGACATCTGAAACAAGATTCTCTACCGTACTTTTTAACAATCTCTTCAGAGAAAGTGCTGCAGTTACAGATCTTCAGATTTCTCCTGCATTCTGTTCTGAAACTCTCACTGATCTTCTTCAAAGAAGGTTTCGCAAAGAACATCGATCCAGCGCCAAAAGACGGAGTTTTTGGGCCAACTCTTCCTCCAGAAAGTGCTGATTTGTTCAAGGATTGATTGATCATAGCTAACCATTTCGCAGCAGGCTCATTGTCTCCAAGAACAAGGACATTTCCAGCATTCAATGGAACAATCTCCTGAAAACTATGAGAAAAGATTAAATCAATAACCTCCAAGACTTATATAGATGAAAAACTCAAGAGATTTTGAAAATTTGTACCCTAAAACGTATATATCGAATTCGCTGTGGACGTGAAGCAAAGAATCAAGATCAAGACCAGAGTGTGGAGATTTCCCTCCCACGTTCCATGTCGCCACAAAGACTCTTCATATAGTCACAAAACCAAAACTTTAGAAATAAAAACAGAGCATCTCTGTTTTGAGGGATATAACAAAAAGAAGCTTTTTACTACAGAACAACTCAAGAATCTATCCAAAGAAATACACAGATGTATAATATACCTTAAGGATTGGAGTTGCTGAGTGGGCATTGAAGATCTGAAATTGCTTGAAGCTAACTGTGATTCAACAACTATCTCGGATTGAGACCCTTCAAAAGTCAAAAACAGACAAAACAATAGTTGCAAAATATGAGACAGAGACGACAAAATCCTGAAGATACACACATATATATATATACACAGAGGGACTTACTATTAAATATAAAGAGTGGATTCGACATGTTTTATTTTCAAGGATTAAAGGAACTTTCTTTGGAGGGTTCTTATGGCATGAGGGAGAAATTTTAGATCTTTCTTCTTCAGGTTTGGTCTTCGAACACAAGACTTTAAAAAAAAAAAAATTAAAGCAGAAGGAAGAGTTCAATTGCAAAAGGAGCTTTTAGTATAATGTTAGAATTTGATCTTATGCAAAGCTTCGGTCTTCATTCCGTATTTTCGTATATTTTATATTTTTAAAAAGAAGAGATCTTTATCAGTTTAGGAAGCTAAGATAAGAAAGAATTATAATAATGGAAAGAATATATTCTGAAAAAGTCTGAAATCAAGAACACTGTTCCCTTTCTTTGATACTTATATGCCCCTGTTGGCTGTTGCTTTGCTTTTTTTTCATTATACAAATCTTCTACTTTCTTTTTTCTATTATGTGGTGTATAGACCTAGATTACAATATATATGAATCCAATCATCTCTGATGCCTCCTTTGACCGAACTTTGATTACTTCAATTAGAAAGCAACGTTTGTAGTGCATATGTGTGTATGTAGTGCCTAGAGCTCTTCAATATAATCGGCGTTAGCCTTTAGTTACTTGGTCTTACAATAAAATGTATTTTTTATTTAACAATATTAAGTAAACATTTTAACTATTTGATTGGGTAAATTCTTTTGACTTTGGTTACCATTTTCCAGATGATTGAGGGGTTTGTTGGCGAATTAGATGTGATCTAAGTGAATAGAACACTTAAGCAAAGATGTATAGTTCTGCACGAACAAAACCAAGTTGGATATATTCTTTTAAGATTGATGTTATTATCATATCGAGCCAAGAAGATATGTTAAGATGCTTTCTATAATAGATTGACAAAATTAATTGGATTTCTTTAAGTACTCTCAGATTCGGTTTTTTTTATATCACAACAATTTCCAATTCATAAATTTATGTATTCTGAAACCAAATGAACCAAAAGATAACACAAAGAAGACAACTCAAACCAAACAATTCTCTACTAGTCTAATCGCAGAATCTGATGCTTTCTTCTTTCTTTCCAATAAACAGGCAACAAAAGAAATGTGGATGAAGGAATTTTACAAAAAAAAAGAGTTTTATCCAGTTCCAGGTGAAGAGTCCTGATCAAGACTGGCTTTCCAAAACAGAGACTGGGTCTGGTGCACGCCCATGAACCCTGAACCGGTAGATGCAAGTGTGTGAGTTACTTCCGTGGTTGGAGGTAAAGTCTAGCCTGACAGTATCGACCAGACCAGTGCTTGATGAGTCTAAGATGTTGAATGTCTGTGCATTTGACCTGTCTAGGTCGTAAGAGAACTCTGTTAGAAGTTGCATCTTCTCTGTCTCATCTGAGGATTCCTGTCCTTGTCCTTGTCCTTGCAGCCATCCTGATACTTGGCAATCTTTTGGAGCACTCGATCTGTCGTAAGCTGCACTCTGTTTATTTACACAATGCATTAGTACATCAGGTCAGTATATGTATTCTCAAAAATTAGACCCTAAAATGATCAGAGGAGATGTGGCTTTTAAGCAGTTTGCAAAATAGAAACAACACAAGACCTCAAATGTCCATTTATGCATATTATTGATCAGACTGAACTATTTGACAAAGATTTGAGATCCTTTAGTACTGAATTTTGAAAAAAAAAAGTGCAAGAAAAAACAGGCAAAAGGTCTTAAAGAAACAAGTAAACGGTGAGCGGCACACAGAGAACTGGAGAAATATGATGAAACCTATTTGATGATTGAAAATGAAACTTAGTATGTAACCGTAGTCCTCTTCAATGCATATGTTTTCATCTACTAACCTAAACTAAACCCAGAGTCAAAACCAATCAATTTCATAAATTTTGAACCCTGTCTCTACCTTCACGAAGAAAATTCCATCATTTTTACCAGGCATAACTGTATTCGAGCTAATTTCCTTTCGAAATGCAAACACCAAAGGTCGTAAGAGCACACAAGAAGAAAGCTTAAACTAACACATACATTTTTTGCAGTGCAAGTAGAGCATTACCTTAGCTACATGCTCCAATGTGAAAGCCTCTGGTATGATTGGTCCTCTCAGCCTGATTTGAACATAACCATTACTACCTTTCAAAGCAAAACACTGTCCAGGCTCTCCAAAACTCGGAGATAACATCTTAACCGCATTGGTATGAGCACGTCGACTGGTAGTCGCAAACCAGTTAATCCCTTTTCCAACAAAATAAGGATCAGAATGCTGCATCACAAAAGCACCACCAGAAGCCAACGCATAATCTACTCGGCCAAGACCATCTGCAGCATGCTTTTCAATCTCTTTCTCCATCACATCACGAGCATAAGCTCTCATTTCATCGATGCTAATCTCATTAAAAGCAGAATCATCAACCTTACCCTTCTTCAATTCCTCATAAACCCTCTCTAGCTCATCTCTAGACACCCAAGGTTTAGCATTTACTTCATCTACTGACATCTCTAGTGACTCAGTCCTAGACTCAATCTTCTTCAACTCACTATGAAATGCAGAAGATTTCGTGTCGAATTCTTGCCTCAGCACTTTTGCTTCCCTCTCCATTTTCTTATCAAGTAATTCAACTTGAACCTGCATAGTCTTCGTCGTGGCCTTTACAAGACCATCTACTTCAGCAATTCGACTTTCCAATCCCGAAAACGCCATCTCCGTTTCAAATGAATAGATCGGAGAAGACGGAGACGCACTCTTTAGAATCGTATTCCTCGCTAACTGAATTAACCCAACAATGATCAAAAGTGCCCCAAGCTGCTTCGCAAATATCCTCACAACTTTCTTCCATGGCGCTTCCTCGGGCTTAGGAGTCGCGACCTTCCGTGTCCGGCGCTGCGTGGTGGCGGTGGTGTTAGTCCCCGTCGCGGCGGAGCCACCTGACCTCCTCGTCACAGGACCCAAGTCTTGACCGTGAGATCGATCAACGATGGCCTCGCCGCGCAGATCTCTGCTTGTACCACCGGCTTCCCCAACACCACCGTTCGCAAGCGATTCGCTTTGAGGGTAATCAAAATTGGATTTCTTCTCACCGGCAAGAACCGGCGTCCGCCTAGTGGCCGCCGCCGTATTAGCGGTGATCGACACCGTTGATGCCGACATTTGATCTAGTTTGACTTCAAAATCGCACGGATATCAAAACCCTAATTTCAGTAAAGAGTTGGAAATTCGAAATCTTGTTTGAAATGGAGAAAGCGCAACAAACAACAATTTTTTCTGCAAATTCAATTTCAAAAAATCTGAACCGTCTTCTCCGTTTGCCCAATTCCTTTTTAACGTCGTTACTTTACTCCTCTCTGTTCCCTTCTTTTTTTCAAATTTACCTTTTTTTTTTTTTTTTAAATCATAATATATTTTTATTTTATTGTTTAACTGCAGCGGTTACTTTATCTCTTCTTTGTAATCAATCATTCACTAAGAGCTGTTAATTACGACGTTGAAGAAATAATCAAAATAAAATAAAACTTTCCGACCGTAAAATCTGTGAACCACATGTCTCCAGTTATCAGCAATTTAAACTACAGAAAAATCTCTCTGACAAGTGACAAACAAACAAACCAAACAAAACTCGTGTCAACTCAAGACCTTCGACTTGCTAAACCGGAGTCCCTCAACTCCCACGCCGGTTTACTCTCTCTAGAAACATCCGATTTGATAGATCGAACCAATGGCTTCATGATCAACAAGTACTTCATTTCAAACCATCAAAATAGATGAATCATGATTCAACATGTTGTTATATAATAAACAGTATTGTCACTGAATGGTTCAGAGGCTTACCTGAAATGCAAGGATTAAAGGAATCAGTCGTTTTCCTCTTTCGTTTGGGTTTGGCCCATCAACCAGTTTCTTGTCAACGTGAATCGCCTTGTTTCCATTAAAAGAGATCTCTGTGATTGTCTTCATCAGATTGGGAATCCAACTTGTCCCATCTGGAAGAATCTGTCACAGGTTTGGAAAATCCGAACACAAGGTTGGTCCAACTACAAGATGCAAGAAATAGATTATCATGGAAGAAACCAATCAACCGACCTTTTCATCGCTTTCATTCTTATGACATCTTCCACTGTTCTCAACAAGAATGACCGGTATTGATGAACCCTATATAGGTTAATGAATATATTAATCTAACCTACTATTGAAGTAGTTACAGAGATGTATGTGTGGATGTCTTATACAGAAGGGAGGAACCCGCAATACCTGCATATCATGTTTCTTCAGTTGAGCGCCTGTGCGGATAACCTTTAGAAGAGCATCAGATCTTCTGGTGACAAAGAGATCATAATTTAACCCATCTGGTGGAGAGAACTGAGCATGGCTGAGAACAAGAGCCGACTTCTTCCATATCTCTTTACCAAATGCATCGGTTATAGCACTGATAACTTGCCTATCCAAGTCATCCACCCGATATACATCCAAACGGTCTACGTATAGTAGCACATCTATAGTCGTGTTGAGGAGAAATCTGTTCAAATACAACGCCCACCAATCCAAATTATTATACATGACACAAATGAGACCGAAATTAGGAGCTGAACTACTAAGACTTGGAAACAGTTAGACATACTTTTTTATAAGGTTGATGGCTTGATCATTCACATATCCTCCCTCAATAAGACCAGGAGTGTCGATAATATTTAATGTAAATCCAGACCTTGAGCGAGAGACAAAGATCGGCCTCAGTCCTTCAGACTATAAAGAGGGAAACACACACTTTATATGAGAAAATATACAAGAAAGTTAGGCAATAGCCATGAAGAAAAGCCATGAGAAGAGCATTAAACTTGGCACCTGGAAAGTACTAACTGCAGCAGCTTTCTCGCCTATAACTGAATTCACAGTTGATGACTTTCCAACACCACCTTTCCCCATTACAAGTACCGTTAACGAGCTTACATCCTATGGTAGTTTCCTTACACATTAGAAACTAAAACCAGGGAGACTTGAAACAATAAACAAATAGAAAATGGATGAAGCAAGAAACAACAATAAGAACCTCTTCTTTATACTTGCCAAGGATCTCGAGCAATTTAGATTGAGTAGCAGGTGGGAACTGTTGGATACCGATCCATTCACAAGACATTTGCAAATCTGCCATGAAAATCTAATCAAAAAGATTACCAAAGAGAAGTCTCAATCATCTGCTAAAATCTAAACAATCAGAAGACCAAAAAACAAATTTGATCACCAAAGAACAAAATGCGTAATTGCCCAAACAAGTAAAAGCTGTCTGATTCCACTATCTGAACGAAAAATTTCTACCAAGTAAAGTCTCTGGAAACCAAAAAGAAGATAAATTTTTACTAAAAATAAAAACCCCTAAAACTTCATCCTGATTTGTCGTTGTCTCCAGATCTTTAAAGAAACATAATCTCATTGCTTTATTAAAAAGAACTCATGGCGTCAGTGGGCATACCAAGAACTATAATACAACTAATTAAATTTCACTAATCAAATATTGAAAGATAATCAGAATCCAAAATCCTGAAGTGGTCAAATGAGTATACTTTACATCAAATGAGCATACTTCTAAGTGAACAAAATGAAAACTGGAGAGAGAGAGAAACCTACCTGAGGTAGAGTTATCAGTCGGAGATATTCGTCGCCGGATTCGCTGACCTCGTATCAAATTAAAACCCTAGAAATGAAAATTGACTTTTGAAGATGATTGATTGCTACAGAATAAGTGTACATTCCTTTCAAATTTCAACCGGACTAAACCGAATGTTTATCTTCACCAGAACCACCAGAAAACCGAATGTACAAGTTTCAAGGATTACGATTGGCTAGTATACGTTTCAAGGATATGATTGGCTAGTATACGTTTCAAGGGTATGATGGGCTTTTAGCCCAATAAAGGTACTGAAACGGCCCAAAATACTTGTAGTCCTCGTTCTATAACACACTAAAGATTTTATCTCAACTCGTTTCATCTTTAATCTTTTAACTGGGAGGAGAGCTTCTGAAGAACTCTGGTAATCATCAACGCCTTTGATCAGTCTCTGAGGTACCGTCTTCTTCTCTCGCTCTTCGCCTTCATTACTGGTGCTGATTCTCGTTTACCTGATATGAATGTTCTTTCTTTCTGCATTTTTGTGGATCGATCTCTATTTTAGGAGTTTCCTCCTTCTAAATTTCGCGATCCTGTTTCCTGAATTTGATCTGCGTGCGTTGATTTGATTCTACAGTTACGTTTTTCGATTTTATGCCTCTGGTGCTCTTAGATCTATTGGATCTGCGGGATTCATCTGAATTCTTTTCGTTTTTTGTTTATTGATTCTCTAGTCGATTCTTTCAATAGGTTTCGTTTGGATTCGTGTATTCGTTCGATACCAGATGCGAGATCTCTTGTTTGTTCTTTCTGATGTCGCACTAACTGGATTTACTCTATCGTTGGTTCTTTGTATTTCAGATTCACATTTCCTTTCTTATAGCCGCCCGGATTCTTGTAACCTGCAAAGCAAAACAAAATGGTATTTGAGTTCTCTATTCTATAATTTTTTATTTATGATTTTTTAGCGCAGCTTCAGAATTTTGTGTTAAGTTTAGTGTTTGATGATTTTTCTGGTTTGATTATTGCCACCTTGCTTAATTTGTTACCTGTGGTTCATAGGTCGTTCTTGCTGCTTCCCTTGTGAGCAAGTCTGGAAAAGGTGGATGCTTGGTCTATCTTTTACTTCGTCTTCAAATTCTCTTTTTTTCAATATTATTGCGTTTTCCCTAACTTTGATCTTTTACATAGTGCTTTTTTCCAGACAATATGTGGAGATGTCCCGTATTAGAATTGAAGGTCTACTTGCAGCTTTTCCTAAGCTCGTTGGAATGGGAAAGCAGCATACCTATATTGAGACAGAGAATGTGCGATATGTATATCAGCCTATTGAATCTCTGTTCCTGCTTCTTGTTACAACTAAGCAGAGTAACATTCTAGAAGATCTGGGCACCCTCACGATGCTCTCCAAACTTGTATGCTTCTTCCTCCTTTTGTTTTTTTAGTTTTCCTACTTGTTTATATCCTTGAGTCTGGATGTGTACTGGTTCTTAGTTATATTTTGAAAAGTGAGTGTGCCTACTGCTGTTAGTACCTATCTTTATTGAACTCTGGCAGCTCTTATTTTCCTCAACTTTAGTATCCTAGTGAGGGAGAATTGAAATTTTCATTTCAAAAAAACTTCCCTACTGACGAAGTCTAGTTTAATCATTTGACTGTTTCTAGGTACCTGAGTATTCCATGTCTTTAGATGAAGAAGGGATTGGCAGGGCTGCTTTTGAACTGACGTTTGCTTTTGATGAGGTCATATCTCTTGGTCACAAGGAAAGTGTGACAGTTGCCCAGGTGAAGCAGTATTGTGAAATGGAAAGTCATGAGGAGAAGTTGCATAAACTGGTAATGCAGAGCAAGATCAATGACACTAAAGACGTGATGAAGCGTAAGGCTAATGAGATTGACAAAAGCAAGGTACATGACCGAACTGCACCCTGCTGTTTTGTGCTATTTTTTTGTAACTCCTATTAATATTTCTTATGCAATTCCCAGATTGAAAAGAATAAGCCAGGATTTTCGTCTATAAGTTCAATGGGATCTGGAAGACTTGAAAGTGGTTTCAATGACTTGAGCATATCCAGTGGTGGTGGCGGTGGTTTTGGAAGTGGTTCTGGGTTTGGCATGATTTCAGATGTTGAGCCCATCAATACCAAACCTAAAGGTTAGTGTGCTTTTAACTATTGGATCCTTTAGAGCTGACCCTTCAATCCCAAGTATTATTAAGTCAAAATGCCCCAATTCCATCTATGGTTTGTTAAGCGCCTTATCTCCTGATATACTTGATTTCGATAACAAAATATCTCTGCTTTGAAATTCGTTTTCACTGTACCTAACTCCACAGATCGATCACGGTCTTCTGTTACCGCTCCTCCTAAGAGTTCTGGCATGAAACTTGGCAAGTCGGGCAATAACCAGATGATGGAGTCCCTTAAAGCAGAAGGTGTAGACATCATTGAAGATGTTAAGCCTACTAGCCAGTCCAGAACAGCTGCCCCACCTCCAACTGATCCATTCACATTAACTGTCGAAGAGAAGCTCAATGTCGCATTGAGACGAGATGGTGGACTCAGTAGTTTTGATATGCAGGGAACCCTGTCTCTTCAAATTCTTAACCAAGAAGATGGATTTGTCCAAGTTCAGGTACTCCAACTTCTTTTTATTTTTAACTATTTCCATGAGTCCCAGGCAGGTTACAGTTTTCTTGGATAAATCACTTTCTGTATATTTCTTTCATGAATTTGTCTATGTTTTACTTTGTCTTTAGATTGAAACCGGTGGAAATCCTGAAATTCTATTCAAGACTCATCCCAACATCAACCGAGATATGTTTAATAATGAGAATATCTTAGGTCTGAAGAGACCTGATCAGCCATTTCCCACTGGTCAAGGTGGAGATGGTGTTGGTCTTCTGAGGTGGAGAATGCAAAGAGCAGACGAGTCGATGGTGCCACTAACGAGTAAGGCTTTGGAGAGTAGAGTAGAGTGTGTGTATTTTGACAGGTTTACATGTAAAATGTTTGTCCCACTCATGCAAATCGTGTGTGTCTGGTGCAGTCAACTGCTGGCCTTCAGTCTCTGGAAACGAGACATATGTCAGCATCGAGTATGAAGCCTCATCCATGTTTGATCTGACTAATGTCATCATCTCCGTTCCACTTCCTGCTCTGCGAGATGCACCGAGCGTTAGACAATGCGATGGGGACTGGAGGTTTTAAATTTAATTGACTTTTTTTTTCACTCTGGTCATCTCTATTTTTTGTTCCGAGATGAAACTCATAATTGTTTTATCATCAACCACATTGTTGTGAATAATATCAGGTACGACTCAAGAAATTCTGTCCTGGAATGGTCTATACTTCTTATCGACAACTCCAACCGCAGGTATATGGTCTATACTTCTTATCATCTGTTTAAAACCACTTTAGAGTTGTGTTTGTCATCTGTAATGAAAATCTTGTGCAGTGGGTCAATGGAGTTTGTTGTACCACCAGTGGATTCATCGGTGTTCTTCCCCATCTCTGTTCAGTTTGCAGCCACTAGTACCTACAGTGGCTTAAAGGTATTAATCTTGGTCCTCTGGAAAACAAAAAAATACAAATCCCATATCTGAGAATTAAGATTTGAAAAGACTTATGCGTTCATAACGGTGCAGGTGACTGGAATGATTCCTCTGAGAGGCGACGGTGGTGCGACTCCAAGGTTTGTGCAGAGGACGCAGTTGATTGCACAGAATTACCAAGTCGTATGAGATGTTCTTGGAGTTTCTCCTTTTTTTTTTTATAATTGCTTCTATACTATCGGGTCTTGAGTTCACTTATATTTTGTTTGGCAAAAGTTAAATCTTAATTTTCTGGGATTTTGCTAGTTTCTTTATCAAGACATTTATACCTATTCATATCTTCCCTTTTTTCTGCAAACTTGATTTGTCAATCTTATATATACGTCAGAATCTCGCTTTTGACTTCTTTCTCAGATAACACATAAAATTTATCGCCATTTGTTAAATGATCTACTATTTACGTAATTACTAATGTAATATCTTAGTGGAATAATAATTATATACTTAACTATGCACTAGTTGGTTAAGTAACTGATGAAAAGTGATAAACAAACTTTGTACAGCAGCATCAAATGAGAGATCACACGTAGAGATAAACTTTCTCTTGATATATAGATATATAAGACATTCTTGAACATAATACTTTTTAAGTCCAATAATTTATTATTTTAATGGAATAACCAAGAATACAACTTTAGTAATATTAGATCCCACATGAATTTCCTCCAGGTCCACCATATTTGAACAATATTGAGTCCTTTCCATCAATTAACCCATAACATTTGTCACTGTCTAAAATATTTTCAAACTTATATTTCCCACTTCCCTGGACCACAAAATTGGAATCTATGATCTGAACCTCTTCAACATGTGCCGACCCAATGTCTTCTTCAGTTGGTCGATGACCATTACCCATTGGTGGACTTATACTAGACGGAGAAGCTTGAACTTCTCCTAGAACTCCAACAATGTCTGCACTATTTTTAAGAAGATCAAATAGTTCTTTAGGCCAATACCCTATATGTACATCTGTTTCATTACGTCTTATATCCGATGTCCACCAGTTTCCTGTTTTTTTATCCTTTAATTGATGATCAAAATAAACATACTGTTAGGAGTGGACCCTTTTATATACAACACAAATAATATTTGTTTCTAGAAAAGTGTTATATATATATATATATATGTATTTACCTGTTGAATAGAAATAGACATAGCTCTGTCTAATTCACCGGGGAAATGAGGTAAAGGCCCACTTAAATGATCAGTTTTTGACACTTGAATAAAACCAGGACATATTGTATTGTAACAACCTTTTCTGTTGGCACCCTGTCATTTATTCAGTATATAATCTTTTTAATTCATATCCATATGATGACTAAAAATAGTTAAAATGACTGACACACACAAACTAAGAGCATTGGTAAAGAGTATATTACCTTCCAATATCCATAACTCCATGTGCGCCCATCTCCAAATAAACTTGGATTTACCTAGTAAAAGTATTGCAATCTATTTTTATAATTTCAATTAAAAAATCAATTTATATTAAACAAACTAAAAATAACTTTAACATTTAACTTTACCATCCAACCGGTTTGGATAAAATTAACTTCATTGTTGACTCCACTACCAACATATATGTTAGCATATGAAGCTTGGTCTCCACTAATGTTTAAATCATGTACACTCAACGTAGCTGACACACCATGATAAGGACCTTGACCTTCTGATCTAACTCCAGCAATCTTCAGATTTTTCAAGTTTATAAATAAGTTTATTATATCATACACACTTTTAAAATATACATATATGTATTTGTAACTCAAGTACATTTGCTTACATGTGATCCATGGCTCTCGGCTGTGTGTGGTTTGAATTTTTTTTCTTCCCAATATCGAGCACTTGCTACATATTCTTTTGTATTCTTTAGTATTGGAACTGTTCCATTTAGACACTCAATGATGTTTTTACTTTTACTTCCATTTTTAACTTGATTTTTTGGCTTGGAGATCGAAAAAGATGGTTCCAACTATTCAAAAGTATATAGTTTACACAATAAATAAGTGAGGTCAATTAACTCAGTTATATATATATAAATAATAAATTTGAAAATAGTAATATCATTAAAAAATTAAGCAAATATACAAAATATGCGAAATGCTTCAAAATACTCTAGTATATATATAAAGTGAAGATTAAAAAAACACGTTGTAAAGATAAGATAGTTTGATGAATGGATACCTGAATTTGATGGTTTTGAAGCAGTGGATGACTTAACGAAGGTTGTTTATACAGATCCACACACTCATATATGATATTCCCATTTAACTATGAAAAAATATAAAAAAGATCCATATAACAAATTAGTTTAAGACTGGATTATATGCATGCATATACATCTATATTGTAGGATTCCTCTTTCAATTTACCTTAAAAGATCTCGAATCTCTTACAATTTCTCTAGATTGAGCTATAGAAACTGTGAATATGAATGCGACGAGTTTCAAAACAAAATCCATGAATCAAATATTAATATTCTGAAACTTTTTAATAGTTTTTTTTCTTGTTAGATCTACATTTTATAATCCAAATGTTTAGGTATTTATAATAGTTAAAGATGTTCAATCTATGTTTCTTTCAGGTTTTCAGTTTTTTTTTTCTTCTTCTTTCTTATTTACGGTTTAATTACTTACTAAAAATGTTTTACTAATGCGTATATTGCATTGTTGACCAAAAAAGATATTACTATCTCTTTATTATTTGACTTTTCTTTTTTCTTTTTTTAGTCAAATAGCATTAAATGCTCTGATTTTTTTTTTCTTACAAGAAATTTAGTATACACATTAATTTTCTTAATTTTGTTTTCATACAAGACAATCAGAAGAGACTTGGGGAAATCTCTGATTCAAGAGTCCTCGATCACCGATGAAGGGAATTTTTTGGCATTAGAGTCGAAACTGGCGTAGAATCTTTGAATCAATCCATGTTCGAAACATGTCCAATCTCTGAGGATAAATACAATTTTATTTTTAAAAGTAATACTGTAAATTGTTGGTATTATTGTTGCATATCAAGTTATCTAAGCGTAGTGATTCTAATAAATTTACTTGGTTAATCAATCACGAACATAATTTTATTTCTTAAAACCCAAAAAAGAACATAGTTTTTTTTTTTAATATCTAGTTATGGGGTCGAAGCCCTAAAGAGTAAAGACATAGGATATGAAGTCTGCAACACGTTTGTATCTCTTCACATTGTTGAAGTTTTCTGGTTGGAATCAGATATTGGCACCTTGATATTTGAAGATTCTTTCAACAAATCAAAGGAGGAGAAAGAGTGCGGTGGGAGAACAAACGTAAGGTCTTCCTCACCCATCTCCAGCAAGGTTTCGTGTGGCACAATCTACATAAATGAAAACAGAGAAAACGACTTAGCAACGTTTTCAAGATTCAGAACAAGAACAATCCTAAGTCATATATGATTGATTCTTCATCCGTTTTACCATATGTGGGTTTGAGAAAGAGTTCTCATCCATCACACTGCCAGATGTAAGTACTTTCTTCTTGGATCCATAAAATTTTGTGAACAATCCTGTCACTTCTACCTTTAGATTCACTGATTTTCCTCCAAAGTTTACAGCCTGCAATATAAGGTGAATATTCATATGTAGAGTTGGAAGAAAAGAAGAATCATTTTGGTTTGATAACATATGATTCAAAGATGGCTGACCTTAATCTGTATGTAATCTTTGCCATTGGTTTGGAAGAAGATGGCTGATGCTTCTACAGAAGAAGAATTTCCCTTAAGTGTAGTAGAACTGAGAATACTTGCTCCGCTTGACTCAGTGAAGAACTGTTGAACCCAATAGCTAGGAGTTCCATATAGATGAGAGGAATTGAAAACTATTGCATCAGGCATCCACCTGAAAAAACAAAACCAACCGTCTTGTTTGTTTCTGATTAACGCATTCGAGATACATATATAAACTAAAGTGAGAGATACCTTCTATTGTTTGTATTGACAAAGAGTGGTGCATAGCTAACCATTCCTACAATGTCACTGCAACAAAAACAAGATATTCACTGTTTTAACTTCTTCTTTTTTCTCCAAACTAGAGAATAGAAGATAAAGTTGTTAGAAAAACCTGTTCTTTTCCAAACCAAGGAGGAACGCTGCTTCCGCAAGAGCAGCCAAAAGGTTTCCATTCTTAGCATCTGTGTCTGTTACAGCATATTCGCTAACAAAAGCCTAAAAAAACAAATATTTTTGAAAGGTTCTTCCTTAGAAGAATATACAGGCGAATAAGTGGTTGAAAATGTTAAGTATTTTGTATCATCTATTACTGCACCTTTGGACCGTTGCGAGGTGTATTGTCAAATTTATGGGACATGGAAAACAAGTTGCTTGCAAGAGTGTAAATCTGGAACAAAAAAAGAATCTGTCAAAACCATTGAGATACATAGCAAAATTTGAAACTGATTCTTCTCTTTTGTAATTTTACGTGGAAATCATAGTAATCAGCATGGTGATCAAGCGGTTTAGACGATCCATCGCAGTTGGAGATGATTCTGATATCTGGATAAGCTTTTTTGATAGCATCATAGAACTCAAGATAGTTTCCTGAAAACAAAAAGTTGTGTATCTTATTTTAGTATAACCAAAGCTCTTGTTTTTGTTTCTTTTAAAGTGGTTAACAGAGAGAAAATCAAAAACCTTTGTAGTATGGCTTATCACAATCTTCATTACCAACCGCAACATATTTCAGTTCAAAAGGCTCTGGATGTCCCATTGCAGCTCGAACCGATCCCCATGTAGAATTTGAATTTCCACGAGCAAACTCTATACCATCGAGTGCTTCCTGAAACCAAACAAAAAAAAGACACATTTTAGTTACATTTCTGGCTCACTAATGAACCACTTTCACTTAAAACAGAGAGTTTCATGAGAATACTTGAACAAAGGGCATGACATTTTCTGTCTCAACTTGATCATTGTGACTGATCCCTGCAACAGTAGTTACACAGAGGTAAGTACATGTAATGAAAACAAAGTCTTAAGATATAAAGCTTAAGAATTACCATTGTTAAACACCCATACTGGTGCTGCACCAATGTCTTCTGCAAGCTACAAGAATATTTGATATCAAACTTAGGGGGAATCATTCAAAACACTTGAAATGGTTAGAGAACCAAAAAAGAATGAAATTTGTTACTTGAAAGAATTCAAAGTGGCCAAGGCCATCATCAGTCCAGTAATTCCAAATATCACCAAAATGGCCAGGTCTCTCTTCCCAAGCTCCCACCGATTCTTTCCATCGGAATGCATTTCTTAACCAACCACCCTCCACGAAACAGCCACCTAACTCCAAAAATATTGATAAATGTTTTAGCTTTTCACTCATCTGTATTCATATTTAATTTACCAAGTGAAATGCTATTTTGCTCTTTAGAAATTACCGGGGAAACGGATGAAACGAGGTTTTAGATCGACCATCATTTGGAAAAGATCATTTCTGAAACCATGTCCCTGTGACCAACCAAGAAAACCAAACATTTGTATCTTTCTTAAATCAGTTTCTCTGTTTTGAATATACAAACTCTATTCTATAGACCATTTTCTCAATGAACCTTGTAAGTATCCAGAGGCATGGCTGAGACTTGGTCAAACCAAATCAAACCTTTTCTGGTAGTTGTTAACTGAAGTCTTCCACCATTATCTGTTCCATTTGCCTCTAAAATAACTTCCTTTTTAGTCCAGTTTGAAACTTCTGAAGCCAAAGCTCTGCAGATGTAAATGACAAATCAAACATCACTTGAGAAAACATTCAGAGAAAATATTGGAGAATGTGCAAAGTCTCTTTCTCACATAATATTTTGTGAGGCAAGAGTCAATGATCCATTCGAACTTGTAAATGACACAGACACATCGATGTCCCCAGTGGAACGCACATAGAGTACCACTTTATATTTCTTGCCTTGTTCAATGTTCTAATGCAAAAGAAAGACAAAATGAGTAAAAACTTTTTTAACCATTAGAAAAAAAATATATGCAAAATTGAGAGTATAAAAATGTACCATGCCCCAGTAACCAGGGTTGTAAACACCGACTCCTCCTGATGGACAAAGGTTAGTACTCATGCCATTGCTGTCACAAGTCACTTCCATTTTAAGAGCAATTTTGTTGCGCTCAAAACATGAAGAACGATCTGTAACAACATACATTGATGATTCATTTCCAATAGTGGACCAAGGCCATATATTGGAAGGAATGATTTGTCCACCAGCTTCAAATCCTGGAGCCAAAGATTTTTTTGTTAGAATCATTCTCTTTAATGAAAGTTTAATAGGAAAATTTCAAGATTAAAGCCAAACAAAACCTCTGTTGCTAACAAGTTCAGCCCATAGTCCACCTGCTCCAGCATGATTGATCTCCTGTCAATATATAATTGCATCAGATTCAGAAAATGTATAAGAACTAAGTTAAAACATTAAACATTAGGACTAGTAAAATTAGCTTATGATTAAAGGGTACGTCCAAAAAGTCAACATTACTTGTTTTACTATCAGATATAATAGCATGGCTCAAGATTCATATGAATAAAAGCTTAGAGAGTTTTTTTTGTCGTATAATAAAATCTTGAAATTGTGCAAAACCTCAAAGAAGATTCCGAAGAGAGTTTCAGGAATTGGTCGTCCAGTGACGTTAGAAGCATCTACTTGCAGTGTCACATTGGCGTCTTCTCCAGCATCAACAAGACAAAGGTTTTGGTAAGTGGAACAAGAGCCAAGTAGAAATGAAAGAATGCAAACACTTTTGAGAAATCTCCAAGAAGTCTTCATGTCTAACAATCACCAAAAGCTAATCAGAACAGAGACCTTGTAAAGACACCAAATGTAAAGGAAACGAGGATTAAAAGTAAGAGTAGGATGTGTAAACTTGCTTTGATTTATAGGCAGAATTGGCAAAAGCATTAACTTCACGTCTCTTTAATTTGCTTATTGAGTTGAGAAGTTGGTTAGAATGACTACTGACTCTGAAAATGAAATCCTCGTCCTCCATTTTGTGTTCTTTTCTCTTTTTTGAATAAGTTAAATTTTGTGCATTTTCTTCCATTTTGTGTCTATTACTCTATTTTTGAATAAAGCTAAATTAAGTCATTTTGAATTTTGTGCATTTCGTCCATTTTTATGTTTTCTGTTTCTCTTTGTCGCAGTTGAAAAAAGGGGAAAGGATTTTGGATACTTGCTCATAAAATTATATGTGTATTTTCTTTTCAAAACATTGAATTTTTTTTCCACACTTTTTAAGCTATAGAATTTAATGGGTCGTCGTCGTATTGGTATAGATGATTTGCTAACCCTCTTATGTTCATGTAACGATCGAGATTGTTGATCAATAACGCGGCATCATCAAATATACGTAGCTTTGTACGTGGAAATTGTTGAGCTCCACCATTCCACTAGTTCCACCGTTAAGTTATAACTGGTGTACCATCAATTCCCACAGATACAGCCACTTATGTATTAGAAGTTGTATAAATTAACCATTAACAAAAAAAAAAAACACATATTCTTAAAATCGATAGATTTTATAACAGATGGCCAGAGAGATCGTGGAAACAAACTATCTATTTGACGTCATCCTAGTAGGCGTACTTTTGGTGCTGATTGTAATCGTCTTGGCGGCGGTAAGAGAAAAAATTTCAACTAACTTCATCAATATGGTTTTGTATTTACTTAATGTATAATTGAGTTGTTTTTTTCGTATGAATTAAAAAAAAAAAAAAGTAAAACATAAACAAAACAGAAGTAAAATACAAACTAAAATTTAATTTGTATTCATGTATGTGTTTTAATTTATAATTGTTTATAACAAAAATAGAAAGAGACAAAAAAAAAAAACAAAAAAAACAAAACAAAACACATTATTTATAACATATGACAGGAGAGATCGTGGAACAAGGCTATCTATCTATTCGACATCATCCTAGTAGGCATACTTCTAGCGCTGATCCTACTCGTCCTAGCGGCGGGAGTATTATGCATATGTTGGAGTCGCTTTCGCGGTTGTGCAACCGTGAACCCTCCTTCTGAAGGTATATAGAATTGGATAGTCTTTATCCTTTATTTATAAACCGCTAATGTAATGGCCTAATGGGGTTATAGTAGTGGTATAGATCGTTTGGACTTTGGATGTACATATGTCGTTTTATCATATTATGTCGTTTTGTTAAAATACTAAAATTTATATTTAATTTCAAAATGGAACCGTTATACACTATAATGTAAAGAATAAGATCACATCTGACTGAAAATATTCAACTAATTTCATCAAAGATAATTTTGCGTTTATGTAGTATATAATTAAATTGTTTCTAATATGATAAAAATAAAGAAAAATAAAATAAAATTCAATTTATATTTACTTACATATTTTATAATTAAAAAAAAATTATTACTATTAGATTCCACAATAATCTCCCCCCGGTCCACCATACGTAAACATATAAATCCAATAATCCTTTCTAAACCCGTAACATTTATCATTGGCTCGAAGCGTCTCCAACTTAAATTTGTAATGTTGTTTGAACTTACGACTAGAATCCATGATGACCATATCCCAAACACGTGCCGAATCTGTTGCACTTTTTGTTGGTCGATGACCATTACCCATTGGTGGACTTTTACCAGAAGGAGCTTCTCCTGTAACTCCAACTATGTCTGCACTATTGTTAATCACATCAAATAGTTCTTTTGGCCAATAACCTATATGTATATCTGGTTTGAATCGGTTTACATCTGTTGTCCACCAATGTCCTGTTACTTTATCCTTAATAGATTATTAAGAAATAAGAAAAATACATAGCATGTTAGATTTGGTGTTTTTTTTTTTTGGGTCAATAAACATCATAGATTTGATATATTCAGAAAACAAAATAACTAAAGGTTCGTGTATTAATTAATTTAAAATATATATATATATTTATTTATTTATATTATGTTATCGGTTACTTTAGGATACAAATTTTATAGCAGTGTTTTAAAAAATTTTAAAATAAGAATTGTTCGTACCCAATGGCATTATTTTTAGAAAAAAATGCAATACTACTTAATAGGATCATATGGAAATTTAAAGATAAGTTTTTATAAAAATTAAAGAAAATATAATTTTTTTTTTGTCGTCAAAAATAAATAAATTACCTGTTGAATAGTAACACTAACATATCTTTTTTGGGATCACGAGTTTCACCTAAAGGCCCACTTAAAGGGTCAGTTTTTGACACTTGAACAAAACCGGAACATATGGTATTATAACAACCCGCTCCATTGGTGGAAAATATATCAAAACAAAAAGTACGTAAATAACATTAAAATACAAACATATAATATTCCAGTATCAAAAGAATAGTTAATTAAGTATAAATTCATTTACTTATAAATTTATCCTATAATTACTTAGATGTAAAACAAAAATAAAGATGGATTTAGAATATATTTTGTATAAAAAATTGTATTAAGAACATGTAAAAATATATGTACCTTCCAATACCCATAACTCCATGTGCGTCCATCGCCAAATATACTTGGATTTACCTGTCAATAATTTTTTTTAAAATTATTCTTTAGCATATTTTTTATATATAATAAAACAAGTATATTCAAACAAAACAGGTAAAAAATAAATAACATCATATTTACCATCCAATCGGTTTCTATTAAATTAAATGTGTCTTTGTTGACTATACTCCCTACATATATAGTAGCAAATGAAGCTTGGTCATTACTGATGTTCAAGTCGTGTACACTCATCAGAGCCGCCACACCATGGTAAGGACCTTGACCTCGTGATCTAACTCCTACAAACTTCATTTTCTAATTTTTTCACTAAGATCGTGATTAATAATTAAAAATGAATCATATCGTAACACATGTATTAGAAAGGATATCATCGATTGCTTACATATTCTCCAGGTCTATTAACTGCGAGCGGGTTGAGATGCTTTTCTGTGAAATATTGAGCATTTGCAACATACTCTTTTGTATTTCTCATTATAGGAACGGTCCCGTTTGGACATTCGATGATCTTTTTATACCTTTTGCTTTCAACTTGATTTTTTGATTTAGAGGTTGCAAAAGATGGTTTCATCTACTCATCAAAGCATATTGTCACACGATAGATACATGACATAAGAGATCAAACTGTATTGTATTGAAAAATATTATTATTTGTATAAGAAAAAAGTTTGATGAACAAAATACCTGAATTTTGTGGTTTTTGAGTAGTGGATGATTTAAGGAAGGTTGTTTGTAGTGGTTCAATTTCCGTGTTATTTTTGTTGTTTTCTAAAATACACTTTTAATTTTACTACAACGGCCATAGATAAAAGGTAAAAGGTAGCCGAGCCTCTTTATAGGCCAAAGGAGTTGGGACTCATCTCCCCACAGCCACAAATGTGAGATAAATTTGCCTGCTATGTATGAGGCGGGCAGGGCCGTGCTGACTCGATTCGAAAAGAAGCAACGGCCTACGACATCTAATTTTGAAAAAAAAGTTTAAAGAGGCCATTTTTACAAAGTTTTACTGCGTCTATAGTTAATTGATAAGATGCTTCTTAAAGTTTTTTTTCCCAGACCTCAATAATAGCCCATCAATAGCTGAATGTTAATCCATATTTTTTCTAAAACTCTTAATCCGTCTTTCCTTGTATTTGTCTAAGTACTTGTTTTTTCTTCAACACATCGATTTTCTATTAAAATGATTCTACTATTCTTATCAGACATTGTTCAAACTCTATCTCTATAGTCTATAACGCAGTATAGACTCCATTGGAAGCGAAACTTATATTTAGCATTAATGCATAATCACAAACATCTAAGAAATTCAAGAAGAGGGTTTAGGACAGCAAGAGTATACTTCAGTATCTCTGGGCAAGTAGCTAGCGAACCATTGCTCGATAGCTGAATATTCACTTCGAAAGAGATATAGTAAGTGACTCCAGTAGATAGGTGAAAGTTTGCCCTCAAAATCTTGACCAATTCCAGGCTTGTTCCCTACCACCAAAACCAAAAATGTAATCAAATCTCGCAACAGAGTCATATATTCATGAAAAACAAAATGTGTGTTTATTACATTGTCTGCGTTGTAAAAAACTACTAATTACTAAAAATTTCATAACATAACTATAGTCATTAAGGGATTAAAAATAAAATATCTTGTCTGCGCGAATGGAAGGGTTCATTCTATATTTATATTGGAAGAGATTAACTAGATTAGATTTTCTTGTGTATAAAGTTTATAGATTGAAAATGGCCTCCTATGTAGGTGGCGTTGCCCGCACACAACTGAAGACGTAGAAAATTTTGCATTTATTTATTTTTCCATTTAAAGTGAACTTTTCAATTCTCAATTGAGAGTCACTTGACGCAGAATATGATGGACCCACTGATCCAAAAAAATTATAGCATTGAGGGAAATTGAACATTCAGAATAAACAAGTGTCGATGCAGAGGTAAGTAATTAGTAGAATAAAATGGCTAGAGAGGAGTAATTTAGCACCAATGATATTGTTGTATCAGTTCCTTAGAATGGAAGCATACCGTTATTATTGTGTCAAGAAGTTAGTCTCCATGGCTCTAACAAAGAGAAAGAACAAAATGTCTACGTCTATATGCTGATTGTCATTGATCACAGAGGTTTCAACAAACTGGTGGCATCTAAGGGGTGGCTCTAAAATCAATCTCAGTTGATTGATATATATGGAGAAACTGCAGATATCACAAACCTCTCAGAAAATTCAAGAAGAAGGTGGTTAAGGCTTGCAAGAAGATACTTCAATATCTCCGGGCAAGTAGCGAACCATTGCTCGATAGGGTTTAGTCTGATTAGCATCAGATGGATCATTCACTTCGAATGAAATATAGTAAGTGGCTCCAGCAGATGGATGGAAGTTTGCCCTCAATATCTTTCCCAATTCCAGACTTGTTCCCTACCACCAACAACAACAAAAAAACAGCAATCAAATTTACCTAAACAGACTCATATGACAATATAGATATTTCTTAACATTGTCTGCATTGTGCTTGGTGAGAGCCAGACTGGACAACATGGCGACTAAATCTCTATTAGTTTGAGACTCGTCGTCCAGATCCAATGGTTTCCAATCGAAACATAAGCTAATTTTTGAGATGTCGATTTCAAAACCCTGCAAATCACTCGGGAGAATCAATTTCCAAAACAACTTTTTCTTGAATTACATGTAAAAACAAAAACAAAGAGATATAGAAATCTCAAAAAATCTGACTTTTATCCCACTCATCATAGAACTGCTGAATTTTTTCCGGTGTACCGTATTCTGAATCATCCGAATCACTGTCATCGCAGTTTGTCTCCTCTATCTTCTGACGCTTCGGGGAAGAAACATCAGATCTTTCCTCTGACATCGGTGAAGGCATCGCTGCAACCCTAATTTTCTTGAAAAACAAGGCTTTAAATTATTTTAAAAGAGTAAATCTTAACTTTTTTGGTTTTAATGTTAAGATGTACTCCCTCCGTTCCTTAAAGATGAATTTTTAAGGTTTTGCACACATATTAAGAAACTTTTTACATAACCTAAAATACCCCTATCTTTTCATTAAATTTTAACTATTTTTTACTTTAATTCTAATTATTATGGGCAAAACAAGAAATAATACATAACTTTTGCATTCAAAATATAAAGCATCCATCTTTGTGAAACAATTTTTTTTCTAAAACATTCATCTTTAAAGAACGGAGGGAGTAATATATAACTTTTTACCTGATTTTTTTTTCAATGTTCAATTTTGCTTTAATTGTGTGGAAATTTATATTTTTGTATGTTCAGAATTGAGCTGATATAATTTGATTTGAAATGGTAGTGGAGATTTTCAAGGCACCTTAACATTTGATATATTTTCAAGGCAACTGCAATGTTGTTCATTTTTTTTACATATGCATTAAGCTATTTGTTCTTGGAAGTTTTGGTACAGTTTTGGTGCATTTTTTCTTTTGGCTATTCAATTCCATCTTCTATCAACATTTGTTGTATTCATGTATTGCTTATTTGGTTTTTACACAACGTCATTATGCTTATCAAAATGGAGACAGAAAAAAAAACTATAGAAGATACGTCAGAAGACCATGGCAATTTGTTGCAACAACATGCAAACAATTCTAGTGAATCAACATAAATTAATATATTAGTTATGTCTATTTTGGATGATAGAACTTTGTTAGGCGGTTGGTATAGTAAGATGCATCGAAGCATGACTTGCTCTGAGGAATATATTTGCCGAGCTGTCACCACATCATTTAGTAAACAAAATCAGGAATAAAAGTGGCTCAGGTAATGTCACTAAATACAACGAGATCAAAAAGTTAATTATAGAACATGGTCTTGTTCTAGAGAAAACTTGCCCATTCTTAGGAGCACTCGGCCAAACTTGTCCCAAAAGTTGCCAAAATTGTGTAAATAATCATTGGAGTAGATCGGAAGAAATTAATTAATATTAGATTTTCTGCGTGAATATGTATAAATATTAGATTGGAAGAAATTAATTAATATTAGATTAAATTTTCTTATGTGTAAATAGTATAAGGTTTATAGATTGAAAATGGCCTCCTATGTAGGTGGAGTGGCCCGCACACAACTGAAGACGTAGAAATTTTTTGCATCTCTTTCTTTTTCCTTTTAAAGTCAACTTTTCATTTCTCAATTGAGTCACTTGACGCAGAAGATGATGGACCCACTGTCCCAAAAAATATTATAGCATTGAGGGAAATTGGACATACAGAATAAACAAGCGTCGATGAAGATGTAAGTGAGTATTGTATCTTGCAGTTGCTTGGAATGGAAGCATACCGTTATTATTATTGTCGAGAAATTAGTATCTAATCCATGGCTATGGATAGACCTGACAAAGAAAAAGAAATGTCTTTCTTTTTATTTATTTTCTGTCTTTTGCTATAATAACATAGCCACGTGGTAAATCTTATTTTTGGAATTGATTACGTTCTCGTTTTTTTCTTCCAAAACATTGTCTGATTTTGCATGAGTGGTATATCATATTCTTCTGCATAATTTTCCTTTTGCATTTAGTTGACTTCCCAATTATCTTTGATACTAGTTTTCTAGTTTTTTAGTTTTTTGTAGATTATTTCAAAAGGGCAAAGCCAACCAATCTAGAATTTTAAGTACGAGGCTAACATAGACAAAAGATCAAGAACCAAATTCAATTTTTTTTATTAGAAGGACCAACAAACAAAAATAAAGCTAAGAATCTTAGATGATGTTTCACAATATCAAAATAAAATTTTATCTTCTCCGGCACTTCCTCTTCTTTATCTATTATTGTTTGATCCTAAATATATTTTCAGTAAGAAATTACCGAAAATCATGGAAGCTATTTGAGGACAAAAAAAAATTTGTTAGAGAGAGACAAAACAAGATTGTAGAGGATTGGCTTACAATGAATCATTAAGGAAAGAAGAACAAAAAGAAACAAAAAAAAAATACAAAAATCCCCAAAACCCATATCTATTTTTCTTTTTCTTTGTCTTGGTTGATTCCAAATAAAATAAAAGATTGAGAATTTATGAAAACTCAGTTGAAAATTAAGAACCTTTAATAAAAGACAGGCTTAATGTGTGGGTTTTTGAGACAAGGGGAAAAAAGAAAATGCAGAGGGAGAGAATGAGCAAGAAGAAGAGTAGTAGTCAGGTTCATTGTATTCCCTCTGGTGATCATATTCTCATGACGGCTTCAACTTCTAAACACATTTCTCAAATCAGATTATACAAAGCCTGGAAGGGTAACAACGTAATAATATTTTCTTTCTTCCTTTTCTTCTTCAATCTTCTTTACAAAACTATTCATGATTGTTCTTATGTTACATGTTTTCTTTGTTGTTCAACCAGAATGTGAATTAACACGTTTGATTTTGCTTTTGTTGCATCAGAGATTTTTCTGTGGTGGTAGACTAATCTTTGGTCCTGATGTATCATCTCTGTTCCTAACCTCGTTCTTGATTGGAGCTCCTGCTCTTACCTTCTGCATAAGGATGCTCGTGTGGATCAAAAATGGCGATCCTTTCTTCAACTATACCGTTCTAACTTCAGCATTTATCCTCACCATCTTGGTTTGTCTCCTCTCTTAAAGTTGTATCAGTTTTGCTTTCCTAAAAGCTAATAATATCTTCGCATCCGTGTCTGCTGCAGGATTTTTTGTTTCTATTGTTGACATCAGCTAGGGATCCAGGAATCATTCCAAGGAATAAAGCATCAATGCATCTTGAAGATGGTTCAGATAGTTCCTTGACACAATCTATGGAATGGGTCAACACCAAAACTCCTCATCTCAAGATTCCAAGAACCAATGACGTTTTTGTCAATGGTTACACTATCAAAGTCAAGTTCTGCGATACTTGCTTGCTCTATCGTCCACCTCGAGCCTCACATTGTTCCATCTGCAACAACTGTGTCCAACGTTTTGATCACCATTGTCCATGGGTCGGACAATGCATTGCCCGAGTAAGTTCTTCATCCTCACAAACTTCATAGAATTGCACACTTGATCCATTTATATATAATATATCTTGTTGTGAAACGTTTTTGCAGAGAAACTACCCGTTCTTCATCTGCTTCATCTCAGCTTCAACATTATTATGCATATATATTTTTGTCTTCTCGTGGATCAATCTAATTAGACAGCCTGGGAAAATATGGAGGACAATGTCTTCTGATATAGTGTCTGTCATTCTTATCGTCTACTCATTCGTAGCTGTCTGGTTCGTCGGTGGCCTTACCATTTTCCACTTCTATCTCATGTCTACAAACCAGGTACATTCCTTACCTTATATCATAGGACCACACCTAATTCTTGTTAGCTTGCCTTAGTCTTGAGAGCTTTCTTGTGTTGTGTCTGTTTTTGCAGACAACATATGAGAATTTCCGGTACCGTTATGATAAGAAAGAAAATCCTTACAAGAGAGGGTTACTAAAGAATATTAAAGAAGTATTATTTGCCAAGATCCCACCTTCACAACTAGATCTCAGAGCAATGGTCCCGGAAGAAGATGACATGACAATAGCATCTATTGGATCTGACTATGAGTCTGAGTATAGCTCCTCCGTGAGATACGATACAGAAATGGGAGGTAAGCTCATTAAAAGGGAGAGCCCGAAGAAGCTTCCTTTGCCAACACAAAACTTAGATATCGATGACATTAGTGATGACTACGACAGATCTAAGACGACTAGAGATGATGCTCCTGAGCATGATCCTTCGTATTTCTCATCTCAAATAGACTTGCCCAAGTAATTGCAATGAAGAATCTGGGTGTTGTTTCATCTTTGTCTATATTCTGATGAAATCTGTATAGCAAGAAAGAATTACAAACACTGGTTCCAGAGGTCGATGTGTTGTATCTTATCTAATAGATGATGTTGTAGATTAGAACACTAATATGTTTAACATTCGGCTTCATTGGCAAACATTATTATTTCCCAGAATGAGAAATCCTTAGACAACAGATCTCTTACAAGTAAGAAAGAAACAACAATTTAAGTTCGAGGAGCTTAAGACACTTGAAGATATAGCATCATCATAGTCTCTTCAAGCTTTTCTTTCTGGCGTCTACTTTCTTCTTATCTGCCTGAACCTTGGCCAAACCTGCTTCCCTTTTCTGCGTCGTAGTAACCACACTAGCAGATCCTGCAGTGGCTGCTACAACGACATTAGCCAGTAGTTGTTGGTCTTGGGCACTTGTTACTCTCTTGATGTCTGTCATTGAAGAGGATATTGCAGTAGCAGCACCAGGCGTCTCGTTGTTAGTCTGATCAACATTTAGAGCCGTTGTTGACTCTGAGATAGCTCCTGTCTTGAATTTAGGTTTTGGTTTAGCATGGATACCTGTGTAAAGCCTGCATACAGAAATAGTCCAGTATTTAAGCATTTCAATTTTGGCAAAAAAGCAGAAGGTTCAAGAACATTTGAGACCAAAGTAGATGGCTCACCTAGCATGCCTCGCATACTCTTCATAGTTTTCAAGTAGCATCTTACCGGCCTGTTCATTTAATGCGGATTCTGGAAATGGCTCGATTAATAAGCACCTCACAACCTGTTAAAATTTACGCACAGACCCTTAGTCTCAAGTTTTAAGAAACCAATCAAAGCTATGAATACATAAAGGTCAAGCATCTTACAGAGAGAACATGTCTTAATCCAAGACTCGGGTTCCAATCCTTTTTAAGCGTATTAACACAGATCTCTCCATTAGAAGCAATATTAGGATGGAAAATCTTTGTCATGAAGTAGCCTACAATGTCAAACCACAAGAAATTATAAACCAATAGAAAACTTCTATGTATCTCTGGCTTAACATATCAGTGGTCAATCAATTTAACTAACATGCATACCTTTAGGCGGCGAATGTGGAAAGTCATGCGACAATGCCAACTTCATACGGAAAAGTCCATTCTCATAAGGAGTACCAACTGTAATCAAAGTAGAAAAACACCTTAGTTTTACATTCATTCAACATTTGGAATCTCGCACAACAATGAAATTGATAGGGAAATAATAGCGCACCTGGTCCTTCAATATCAGCACATATAGTTGAGAAATCCTCATCGTTGACCACAACCTTGATGCCATCTGGAGGGGATTCATCAAGACTCTTCAGTTCCTTGGCAAGCTGCTTGATAACATTGGGTGGTAGATTCTCATTACTTGCCTGAGCATTACAAACACCATCAAAGAAAACAAATCAGAACATGCATACCATCAAAGGCTATTCATAAGTTTCAAAATAAGCACAATCAAAAAGCAAGAAATACAGAGAAGAAAGAGTTACCATAGAGAAGAGTTCCAAGTAAGCACAATCCACACAAGTTCTTCTCCTCAGACGCAAATAAACAGGCAGAAGCACCAATGTGATACAATCCTTTTCTAGTCTTTAAGACTCAAATGTGCCAACTAAATGTTGAAAAGCCAAAGCCACCAAAAGATTAATACGTCGATTCCTCAACAGATTTGATTAAAATAAGTGGTCTATGCAACAATATCCAATCACTATTAAATGTAAGGCCATTGAGCAAGATCGATGAACAAAAAACTAAACTTGAAACTCGTGGAGAAGAGTGAAGACACGAATTAAGCGGAATAAATGAAATCAGACCTTAATAAGAACGAAACGAACCCAAGACAGAAGAATAAAGCCAACGAATTGAGTAATCAAAGAAAACCCTAAAATGAATCAATTTGGGATCTCGCTGCAATCGACGAAGAAATAGACACTAGGGTTTCCAAGATTAACTCATAAGACCTAATTGAGGCTAAGAAATATACGAAAAAAAATCGAAGTAATCCACAAAGAATCACATCCCAAGTCGAACATTTTCAAGAAAGAAATAAACTCATTGAACAACGAAGAGATGAAAAAAAGCAATGAATTGATCATCGGAGATCAACGTACCTTCTTCCCCAAGATTGATTGTACGAAGAGACTGAGAAAAGGCGATCCCTTTCTCTCTACCTCTTCAAGTAAATGATTCAAGTCGAAATCGAGAAGAAGAGAAATGAGATATGTGCAATTATTGAAATTTTATAAGAGAGAGACAAATGTTTTCTTTAATTTATTAAAAGGAGCGTATCCAAAAAAAAGGAAAAAGAAAAAGAGGGTAGTTTTGTAATTTAAGTGCCAGGCTGGAATTGACCGTTAGGATGTCTTCTTCTTCTCACCCGCTAAACTACTAAACTAGCCGTTACTTGTGTCAGGTGTTCTTTAATTTTTACTGATTTGTTTCTCAACCTTCATATTTATGAACGATTATCAAATTATATTTTAGAATTCAAATCTTGTTATTATTAATGATATATCGAGTTAGGTTTTTTAGTTTTGGACAATGGAATTGAAAATTTTGTTAGACATTTAATTGAAAATACTCATGGGTTTGTGAGTTTTTTCTTTTTCTCCTTAAGGGGAGTTAATTTGTGTGTTAAATCAACTGTCACGTGGCACATTTTGTGACTTTGAAGATTGCAAATTAAATATGGCAGTTACTAACCTTATGTATTTAATATAGCCTACCGTTCAAGATCTTTGGTCAATTAAGAAAAAAAAAAGAGTAGAGACTTATAGCATTTGAGCGGCCCAGGTATAAAGGCCCAACTACAATTACAGTGATCCTCTTCCTATCTATGACGAGACTTGTTTGTTCTCTTTTGGAGATTCAGATCATTCGCTATGTTTAGCAATTAGCATTGGACTTTTGGTTTACCAATAAAGAAACTGTTTTGTTTCCACATATTTGTTTTCTTGATCACATTACACATAATTATACGAAACCTTGAGCATGGTTAGGTTTCGGATCATGAGAAAACTGACCTTATTAGAACAAAATTTAATTTCAAACTGATATTTATAATTGTATAGCAAACTTTACGCTTGGCAAGTTTATATATTTCTATATGATTGGGTAGTGTAATTTTCATAGAATTTTTTACTTAAACAGATAACATAAAATGGATTGCTTTATAAGGACCCGGAAATAAAGAAGTTAGTCTTTATAAATCATCATCATGCACATGTTTTTGATGTGGATGTGTACGTTGCAGCACTTGTTGGACAAAGGAGATTGGAAGGTGTTGTGTTTATCTTTTGGAATCTTTATATAATGAAACTTATCTAATAGATTTCAATCAAATAAAGACAAAAACATCTGAACCTCATGGACCCAATATCAATTCCGATTTCATAATTTAAAACATGAAAGGATATATAAAAGGACAAACGAAGTTGTACAATGTGGACCAACTATCTCAAAAGCCTAAATTAAATTAGGTACAAAAAAATTTTAAAAAATTACTCTCCAATTGTCCAAACGCCAAAGTGTTCTTTACACTGCTTTGATAAACAATTAGAGGAACTAATCAAATGATTCTAAACTTCTAATCTAGTAACCCTAGTACCCAAAACCAAGTAAAAAACAAAACTTCCCAAATTTCAAAATGTAAAATTGTTCTCGTATATGAGAGTCAAAAGAATTTTGCAGAAAGTTAATAAGAAAGACAGTGAAATGGTCAACAAGTGGAGGCCACGCGCCTAAGTATGCGTCGGTGGAATCTAATGATGACTCTCAACGGAGGAAAAAAAAAACAGATAACAATCAAATATAAGAATCTTCTCATGTCTCTTCCCAAGTCTTTTTGCCTCAAAATCAATAATCTTCTCTCATCATCACTTTCTCTGTAATTCCGATTCAATGTTTCCGTGAAAGAAAAAAAAAAAGATCTTTTTATGAGATCAAGAGTTGTAAATTTGAGATTTTTTCTCTCTTATAAAAAATTTGAAGATGAGAGAGGAAGATTCCAATTGGTTTGCTAAATGGGAAGAAGAGCTTCCGTCGCCGGAGGAGCTCATACCATTAACTCAGTCCTTAATTACTCCCGATCTAGCCATCGCCTTTGATCTTCGAAATGAAAATTCCGGTCAACCTCAGCCTCAAACCACGCCGCCACAACCCAATTCATCAGGCGAATTCGCCGGAGACGAACCGGCTCGAACTCGGAAACGACCGCGTTTAGTGTGGACGCCACAGCTACACAAGCGTTTCGTAGAAGCGGTGGCTCATCTCGGTATCAAAAACGCCGTTCCTAAAACCATCATGCAGCTTATGAGCGTCGATGGTTTAACGAGAGAAAACGTGGCTAGCCATTTGCAAAAGTATCGACTTTACCTTAATAGGATGCAATCCGGCGGCGGCGGAGGAAACGTCGGTGGCTCTGATCATCTCTTTGCGAGCTCACATGTTCCTTCACATTTCCTCCATCCGACAAGTAGACAAAGCTCAGAGAACCACTTCATACCGTCTTTTGTCCAAATTTCGACTCAGCATCATCAGCAACCACAGTCTCAGTTCCTCCACCGGCAAATCTCTGCCGTGAATTTCTCCAAAGCTACGGACCAGCCGTTGTTCTTGGCTAGGCAGAGTCAGCAGCAACCAGTTCTCAGACATTTACATAGTCAAGTGACTAATTACACAGAGGATTTGGAAACAGGAGCTAAGACGGTTTTGACTCTGTTTCCAACTCGGAACGATTGAATAAAAATATATTGAACACTTCACAATCCGAGTTTTTTTTTTTTTGTGGGTCTTTGCTCTGTGACCATATCTTTGATGATGATGCTGTTATATGTTTCAAAGTGTTCTACTCTATAAGCCAATGTTTCAAAGTAACATTGGCCTCGTTAAAGATTGAGTTTACTCTTGTAAAATCCTAAATGCCTTTTTAAAAAATAAAGTGATATTTTCACTTGTTTAGATTTTATTACAAAAGTACTTTTACTGTGGGTTCAGATTTGTTCTTAAAGTTGCTTGTAGATTTGTACTGTACATCCTAAAGCATTTGCAGGTGCTAAATCTCGTCCTCTTCTTAAAACTCAAGAATCTGATGAAACCCCAAATTCATTGTGTATATGCATAGTAAGTATATGTTTGTGTGTGTGTGTAAAAATGGAAGTTGAATATACATAAAAATTGACCAAACATTGGTTCAGTAGTAAGCACAGTGTACAAAGAACATGAAACAGCCAAAAAGCAAAGACTAGAGACAGTGCCAGTCAGAATCTGAAATCCCAGGATCTGATGCTCTCATATCCTTAATCATACCATATTTATGTATTTAATTATCCTATCCATGCACGTAGTATCAAGTTATGGGACCAAACCCAATCAAGATTTTTCTATTACTTCTTTATTAATTTATCATAATCTGAATACAGGAATACTATAGTTTATTTATTGGGTCGGGAGGTGATCAATCAAAAGTAATGATGGTGGGTTCATTAGCTGGCATGTTCTGATCTGCTTCTATAAAAGTCATACCCCTATACAAAGTCTTTCGCATTATTACTTTATTTTTGGTAAAATAATTATGAATGCCTTAATAACAAGGCACATTTCAAATTATAAATCTATAAATGGTTGGGTAAATAATAAATATTCATATAATTGTTGGGAAAACAATGAACCTGAACATGGTTTGCATTCAATCAAAATAATTGACGATAATGTTTTTTTCTGAATTTTGGAAATACGTTGACTGACTCTTTGTAACCTTATGTACTACACATGGGCCACAAGCTTTACAGGCCGGCCCAATTTCGAGCACTCTGCCTTCTCCCAAAAGGGACGCTCGCAGATTTTGGATTTTGATGCAAAAGCTAATGAAAATAATATTGTAAGTTTGTAACATAAAAGTAAGAGATGTCTTGTGGTAAAAACGGCCAATGTTTGCAACAAGAGAAGAGAATCTAAAGCTACATCTACAGAAACTGTTTGAATACAAGACATGGACTGAACACGACTGAAATGTCAAGGATTGGGGTGCCTGCAACAAAAAAAGACAGAGCACAATGGTCATTGCAAAAGAGAGAGTAAACGTTCAACAGAGAAACATGAAGAAGGTTTTTAAGAGTGAAGTTTACCTGAAAAGATGTGTGTCAGAAGCATTCAATGTCTGTGCATAAGTCATGGTGGCTCTAGGCCACTCTGTATAAGCAGGTACAACACTTGAAGGTTGATTTAGTGCTTGGGTACAGAAAGTGTTCATAACCGGGTTTAAGGGATGTCCATAGTTTAGGCTGGCTTGAGTTCTTGGCATCTGTGGGAAAACTGCATCATGGAACGGAAGCTGAATTGGAATCAAGTTTAAGTTTTGTACTGGTGGCGTAACCCTCACGTACCTGCAACACCGCGAAATCCGTTAATTATTATGAAGAAATTGTGGCGTAAAGGTTATTATCAATAGAGGCAATGGAAGAGGGGTTTGTTTAACCTGTTACGGTCATAATCAGGATCATAACGATCTTTCTCTCTATCTCTAATTATGGCAACCCGAGAAGTACGTCCCGAGTCTCTGATAACACTATTCCTCTCTACATCAACAGGATTATTATTATTATTAACCACCACTTCGGCCTCATTTCTAGTCGGACATGAATTATTATGTTTCATATCAACATGAGGAGGAGGAGCTCGTGTTGAAGAGTCTTCAGAGTCTGAGCTGCTAGGGCTATTGAAGATACGAGCCCGAGCTTTATCATACTCCTCTTTTCTCTCCTCAACGCTTCTCAAAAGATTCCTTTCTACTCCTGATCCACTACCATTCCCACCAGATCCTCTGTTGGGTCTAGGCT
This sequence comes from Cardamine occulta, assembly GCA_028015245.1. Taxonomy (NCBI): domain Eukaryota; kingdom Viridiplantae; phylum Streptophyta; class Magnoliopsida; order Brassicales; family Brassicaceae; genus Cardamine; species Cardamine occulta. The sequence goes on along the minus strand of CM051382.1, from coordinate 23,064,999 downwards.
TGATGGCGATTTTGAAACCTTGAGGCCTACCACTAATCTCAGGTTGCTTTACAGGAATCTCAGACAAACAGACAAAAGGATATCTACTTTCCACCGTTTTTGTCACCAGGATTCTATTCCCTGAGCCATCTACAGCACCACTGTCTAAAGCCGTAGTAAATAGCCCGTAATGCTGAGCAACACGGTGAGCAGCAAGACGAAGATAAGATGTTGGTAATGGCGAGAACTCAAATTGTTGCTGCTCTGGACTTTGAAAGAACTTCTGTATATCGAGCTCCATACGCAAAACTGGTAAAATTGGAAGAACAAAATCTTAAATGGGTAAGAAAGTTTTGTAATTTCATAGCAGCAAAACTGAAACACATGATGCTTATACACAGAGAAAAGCAATAAAACACAAGAGCGTAAAAGTTTTCTATCATAGCAATTGCATTTTCAATTTAGCTTTGATTGAGCTAAAGAGGGGACTGATTCTGATATTCATAAAGTAATATCCATGGATCTAATCATCAAGTACCAAAGCCTAACCCTAATTCCTTTAAAAGAGAAATTAGAAATCCACCAAAACCCTACTCAGGACCTCTAATTCCAGAAACCCAGAATTGCATATGTCAATAACGAACCCTAGACACTCCCGCTAAAGGTATAAGTATAATCAGATCAATCAAACAAATTTAACTCCGAAATTGACTTACTGGTGAGACGATGACGAGGGTTCTGAAGAGCCTCGACCAAAAACGGATCCACCATAGCTTCCTTCTCGCTTATAGCGGCCATGGATGAGGTTTTTCTCTCAAAATTCCTCGTCTCGATCTTAGTTTGCTTTCTCTCCCACGAAACACACAACAAAGAGATCACCAAGAAATCAACAAGGATTCGAAAAAAATTTGAAATTTCCTGAGGAGAATTGGAGGAGATTGAGAAGCAAATCCAAGAGATGACAAAATCCAAATCAAAGAGGACCTTATCGACCTTTATCTCTCGCAAAACTTAGTGGGCAGAATAAAATAAAATTTGCAATCTTTGATTTTTTTTTATTTTTTTTGGTCGAGTTTGTGTTTAAACCCAAAACGTTTTCCCAATTTCCTAAAGTTGTCGTCTTTGGGGACAAAAAAATAAAGAAGACAACTTTTCCTTTTGAGGAAAAAAAAAGGACATCATTTGGTTTTTCATATTTCTAATGTAACGTCTATTGCTATTGAGGTTGGTGTGATCGGTTCTGACTCGAGATTTCAAATGTTCAAACACATAATTATCTCCTTTTTTCCAATGTTTAGTGGAATTTTTATGTACATATTAAGTCATGTAATTACAAGAAACGCAAACTGTGAAGTTAAGTGGCTTAGACAAAATAAAGATGAAGAAGAAGATACTTTGGTTGCAAACAAAGGGTCTGAATATCTTCAAGTAAAAGCATATACTCTGAAGCATGTGGAGGGTTCGCTAGTACAAGACATCTTAAATGCCTTTGGTTTCTTTATCTGAATAAAGCTTAAGGTTCAAATGGAAAGCACCAATGGGAGTGAAGCGTACTAGGAAGAGTTGTCAAAGACTTGGGGAACAAGTTTTAGGACCACATGTTTTGTCTCTTTTGTATCTTTAAATAGAGGACAGAGACGAGAGAGAGTGCAAGGCGAGAGTTAAGAAAACACAGAGAGAGAACAAGAAGAGTGAACTTTGTAAGTTACCGGAGAGGGTGAGAGAACAAAGTTGTCATCTCTTGAAGTGGTTTAGTGGATTTCCGGGAGGTTTCCCGGCGAGATGTAGGGTCTCCACGTTGGAGGCCTGAACTCGTTAAACCTTGTGTGCTCCTATATGTTTTAGCTCTGCATCACTCTTCTTTAATCAGCTCTGCATTTTGCATCATTTCTATTTCTCTGTTTCAGTTCTGCATCTTCTTAAGTTTCAGTTCTTGTTCTGCATTCGTCAAGTTCTTCTCTTAAAGCTTCAAGTCAGTTGTTGTGTGTTTGAGTTGTGAGAAAGCTCAAGTATTGAGCATTATTTCCGTACACAAACAAACAGTATCATTATTTCCTTCTAAATCAGATTTTAGTATATTCTATAAAAGCTCTATTCACACACATAGCACACAACCCAAAAGCTATCCACAACTTTACTGAAACTTGCCGTCTTCATACTTCATCACTTCAACCATGAACTTCTCTAGTTTGTTGCCTCTATCTAGCTTCAGAAGCAGTTCGAATTTCACACGGTCTTCAATCACCTGAGTGTAAATATATCATACATGTACTTGATTAGATGATAAGGTTCGTTGTTTATGAAACTGGTAATGAACATAAGAAACAGCTCAACCTTTGCCCTGGCTAGGATTATATCTATGAGTTTATAGGGGAACAACGAATTTGATTTCTGTTGAATAGATTTCATGGCATGCTTTGCTGCCTCTTGGACTTCAGGGTCATTCGTTGATACTGATCTCCAGTCAAATCTATTGCCATCTGCCTCAAACAAAGCAAGGAGATCAACAAACGTAAAACTCACCATGATCACAATCGAAAATAAAACACTTCTATGCAACCTCCACCAACACATATAAAGACTAAACTACACAATTCGTTGACTTTTCACAGTGAAGCATATTCATAGATTACTACTAACTGGCTGATCAAATGAATGACAAGTAAGCAGATTACGGTTATCATATTACTAAACCAGACACGGTGTGATGATGTTTAACTTTTCACAGTTGATGTTACCTGGTTTCAAGCCAAGGTCGGAAATAGTGAAGGAGGGGATAACATTCTTGAACTCTTAAAGCTGTTTAAAGTTCATCCATGGCTTCACCCAAACTTTAGCTTCATAAATCTTCTTCTCACCAGCTTCAATAACTTCAAGAGTAAGACCGTAGAGCTTACCAGCAACCACCTGCTCTGTTGCCTTCAATACTCTAGCAAGCTCAAGAACACCATTCTACGCATTGAAACCAAAAACCAGTAGAGAAAGATTCATCACTACTAAGAAAGAATTCACTTGAATTTCGAAACTAAACCAAATTTTGATGAAATAACAATCGAATCAAGAGTCACTCGATGCAAAGAGAAACATCAATCAAAAGGAGAAGCTATCGGTAACGTAATCTTACTGTAACAGAGAACAACACTAACCCTAATTCCAGAGAATATACTACACAAAAAGGAAAATTAGGTGGGAGGAAACTAAACCTCTCGCCTGTTGTGCTCTTGAACAGCAAAGAGTGCAATATCATCGATCTCAGCTCCATTATTCGTGGAATCGCTAAATCCACCAAGCTTCATCTTTACGACGTTGTTCTTGTTATCGTTATACGTTCCTTTTTCTTCACTGCAGATCACAAACTGACCAAATCCAGAAAAGAGAACAAACGATACGCAAATCAACATCATCCACACCGATGATCGTCTCATCTTCATCGTTTTCAAGTAAAGCTTCTTTGATTCCCCAGTTTTCGATCTAAACTCCGATTTAATTTTCCTTTCGATGGTTTTCCTTCGCCGGTTTGGTTTAAGAGAAGCAAAATATTTCATGGCCCAACAAATTGGCTTTCAAGCCCATTTCTAATTGAATTATGGACTGCCCATTATTATGTCAATTAATTTGATGTTTATCCTTATTTTAAATACTGGATATATACTGTATATGACTTTTAAAAAAATTTAAAAGTACAATTTCTTATTTAAAATTTTAAATCATATTTTCTAAAGTTGAGTACATAAAGGGCCACTAATTTAATCTTTAAACACTTAAAAAATAAATTTCAACCATATCTCAAATTTAATAGGGCAAAAGCTATTAGCCTATTAGTAATGTTTGGAACTAAATTTGACTCAATAAGAGCAAAAAGTATTTAATTACTAAGAAACAAATTTACCGAATATACTAGGCAATTCGGCAAATGCATTATGTCAAATACATACATCTAGTAGTTTAAAACGTTAACCTTATGTGAGAGTTGTCGAAATGATAAAGTTGACTGTTGTAGTACTTGAGTTAGTCTTTATTCTTCATCATTTTTCTCTATAATTAAGTTCCTTACCAATTCCATTAATATGCATAATATTATTCAAACAATCTTATATTATATAACCTTCCTAAATATTTTTTTCCATCAACTTTCCACAATAGTAAAAGTACCTACAAGGCATGAAATCTTTAAATATCTGTGCAGACACAATCACATAGTCAAATTAAATCTCTAAGAATCCGATCGACAACGAAATGTTGTCCTTGGACACGAGTTGCACTAGTGATGTTAGCAATGACGGATCTGCCGCCGGGTCAGTAGAGAATCTAAAATACAAATGAAAATATTGTTCTAAAATGTTCGCTAAACCACAATCATTGGGTGGTCATCAAAATGGTCACATGAGGGAGAAAGCGATAGCCAAAAGACAAAAGGAGGCATATCTGGCGCATTTGAACGAGACATATCTGAATCCATATTCGCACCTACATTCATTTTCTAATTAATACCCATTTTCACCAAGATTTGAACAATCTCTATTCCAAGGTAATATAGCAGATAATCTAACCATGGTCTACACATAATACACTGAATCACCTAACTCTGATTTTACAGGATTACACACTGATCCAAATCAAGAGATGGGCCAGAGTTGAAATTTAACGGGGATCCCAGTCCAACCCGCTAATGTCCACCTCCAACCCCAGCCGAAACCATTATTGTCTACACCATCACCAGTGTGTCTAAACCTTTTTCCTGACAGTGAGTTCTCAAACTCAAGCGCATCTTAAAGAACCAAATGATGCAACCGAAGAAATGATCGTTGAGGAAGAAAATGATGATCTTTCCCTTTCTCTCTCAATAAAGATGTGAGATTGTAATGTTTTCCTTTCTTATATTTCTTAGATTCAAACTTCTCTTTGATTTATGTTTAGTTTTCAATTTACCATCTCTGTTTGTTGGCACAATATCAGGTTATCTCAAATCCGTACTTGTGCACTTAATCATTGTAATAAAACTTTGTTGTTCCCTGCATTTGAATTCAATAATAAGATTAAAAAAAACTTCATTTTATTCTGACTATAGGGTGTAAATCTATTTCTAATAGTTTGAGTTGCAATCTCAATTTTATAAAATTTGTGAGTTAATAAATAAATAAAGAGAAGAAAAACGGGAATACACTTTCGAAAGGAGGCAGTTTTTGAAACTTTCGAGTTCCTCCTTCACAGTTTTCTCAATTCCGCCTCTCCATAGTCCGTCCTCATTCAAGAAACATGGCGAACGAAGACGAGTTTCAATCTCCGGTGGAGCCATCTCAGCAATCTCAGGATAATATTTCTGAGTCCTACTTGGTAGGTTTCGTCATCGCGAACATAGTAGGGTTACGGTATTACTCAGGCCGAATCAACGGTCGAGAGATGGTGCGTCTGGTTCGAGAACCTTCGAACCAATACGACAAGAACGCAATTAGAGTACTCAATATGCTATCCTTCCAAGTGGGTCACATCGAGCGTACTGTAGCCGCTGCTCTCTCGCCGTTAATTGACTCTGACATGATCGTTGTCGAAGGTATCGTACCCAATACTCGTTCTAAATCCGAAAGGTTTAAAATTCCCTGTCAAATTCACGTTTTCGCAAAGTTAGAAGCGTCCTCTGTTGTGAAATCGGAGATTTCGAGAGCTGGGTTAGTGTTGATTTCGGATACAGATGCATCGTTTGGGTTATCAGAGGCTGTTGTGGTTAAAGAACAGATGGGTAATGGAGATAAGAAGAGTGTTGACAAGATTTTCAAATTAGTTGATAAGAATGTGAGGCTTCAGGGGAAAATGGTTGAGGCTGAGCCGCCTAGGGAAGTGATAAAGTCACAACTTTTTGCTCATCAGAAGCAAGGATTGGGTTGGTTACTCCACAGGGAGAAATCTGGAGAATTGCCTCCGTTTTGGGAGGAGAAAGATGGTGAATTCCTAAACATTTTGACGAATTACCACTCTGATAAGCGGCCTGAACCTTTGCGTGGAGGGGTGTTTGCTGATGATATGGGATTGGGTAAGACCCTTACATTGCTTTCACTGATAGCTTTTGATAGATATGGCAATGCATCCACCAGTACGCCAACGGAAGAACCAGTGGATGTAGAAGAAGATAAGATTGAAAAGAAGGGTAAAAAGAGGGGAAGAGGCAAGAGTAGTGCTAGTGGAACTCGAAAGAAGCTTAAATCTGATGATGTTGTTGGCACGGATGTGTCTCAGAAGACAACGTTGATTGTTTGTCCACCTTCTGTATTTTCAGCATGGATTACACAGCTAGAGGAGCATACTGTACCGGGAAGCTTGAAGATGTATATGTATCATGGTGGCAAAAGGACAGACGATGTTAGTGAGCTTCTGAAGTATGATATAGTGCTGACTACTTACAGTACTTTAGCTGCCGAGGAATCGTGGGAAGATTCTCCTGTCAGGAAGATGGAGTGGGTGAGGATAATTCTTGATGAGGCACACACCATTAAGAATGCAAAAGCTCAACAGAGCATAGCAGTTAGTAATCTCAAGGCTCGCTGCAGATGGGCCGTCACAGGAACTCCTATTCAGAATGGTTCATTTGATTTGTACTCTTTGATGGCGTTTCTCCGGTTTGAGCCATTTTCGACCAAGAGTTATTGGCAAAGCTTGATACAACGTCCGCTTGGTCAAGGGAACAAGAAGGGGCTTTTACGTTTACAGGTAAAGACATGTTCACATTTATGTCTTTTATATGTTTTATTCTATGGTGAAATGTGATTCAGTAACAAGCTTTTTTCAGATTTTAATGGGGACGATTTCGTTGCGGAGAACAAAAGAAATGAGTTCGATTGGTTTGCCACCTAAGACTGTTGAAACTTGTTATGTTGAACTTTCTCCGGAAGAACGTCAGGTATATGATCACATGGAAGGAGAAGCCAAAGGTGTTGTGCGGAATCTTATAAATAGTGGAAGCTTGATGCGCAATTACTCAACAGTTTTGAGTATAATCCTACGGCTTAGACAGCTTTGTGACGACATGACTCTATGCCCTCCAGAATTAAGATCTTTGATCTCTTCTACATCTGTCGAAGGTAAAAACAAAACAATTACATATTCTTATCTTTTGTTGCAAAGCTTAAATCTTTGTGCCTTTGTGAAACAGATGTGACTGATAAACCAGAGCTACTGCAAAAGCTGGTTGCAGTATTGCAAGATGGCGAAGATTTTGACTGTCCAATTTGCATTTCGCCACCAACAAACATCATCATCACTCGATGTGCTCACATCTTTTGCAGGGCTTGTATTCTTCAAACCCTTCAGAAATCTAAACCATTGTGCCCTCTTTGTCGTGGCTCTCTTACCGAATCTGATCTCTATAATGCTCCGCCTCCTCCTCCTCCTCCGGATACTTCCAATACCGACGGAGAAGACACCAAATGTTCAACCAAATCCTCAAAGGTCTCAGCGTTACTATCGCTTCTCATCGCATCGAGACAAGAAAACCCCAACACAAAGTCTGTTGTGTTCTCTCAGTTTAGAACGATGCTGCCTCTACTAGAAATCCCACTGAAAGCTGCGGGTTTCACCATCTTACGCTTGGATGGGACAATGACTGTGACGAAACGGACCCAAGTCATTGATGAATTTGGGAATCCGGAGTTAACTGGACCTGTGGTGTTGCTTGCGAGCCTCAAGGCCTGTGGTGCTGGCATAAACCTAACTGCAGCCTCAAGGGTTTACTTGTTCGACCCGTGGTGGAACCCTGCAGTTGAAGAACAGGCTATGGACAGGATTCATAGGATTGGGCAAAAACAGGAAGTTAAAATGATAAGGATGATTGCAAGAAACAGTATCGAAGAGAGGGTCCTTGAGCTTCAGCAGAAGAAGAAGAATCTTGCCAACGAAGCTTTTAAAAGAAAGCATAAGAAAGATAAAGGAGAGGTTAACGCTGAAGACGTGATTGCTCTCATGTCTCTCTGAACTCTGAATCACTCGTGTTTTTTTTATTCTGTACCCTCTTAAGATACATTACCCGGATTGCTTTCAGCACATATCCTTAACCGATGTTTCTGTCTCGGTTACTTTTAGGTTAAGGCAGGGTTAGGCTGGTTAGCTCGTAGCCTTGTGTAGGCATATGCGTTTTTTGGTTTCATTCCGGTTTACTTTAGTTTGGTTTAAGAAAATTTGACTATGGTTAAGCCAGGGTGACAATGCTTTTGGTATTTGATTATTTGTTCATTCCTTATTTTATGATCGACTTGTTAAATATTTGAAAGTTGTATCCCAAAATTTATTCTTCTCCACTTATATTGTCGATCACACAATTCACAGCACAACCGTAGAAAAGGTAAAAAAATGTATCAACTATGACATTCTATAGTCTATACTATATATATATAATACTATTTCACTAGATGAATCCAAAATGTTTTGATTATTACACCCAAAAGATCAAAAGCATTCACACAGTTTTTTAGAAAAAATCAAACTGACAAATAAGGAGAGATTTTTTATGTATATAAAATCTAAATACAATAATGAATATTAAAATGTATTTGTAAAAAAAAAAACAAAAACTGTTGACAGCGAGAACTTGAAGAAGTTAATAAAAAGTGTATATAAGAAAAAAGAAATTAAAAAAGATGCGCGGATTAAAACATTTAAACCCACAGTTTGTTAAATCAAAGTGAATCTTAATTAATAAAAAACAAGGGGGCCACCAATTTGGTATTTATAAGGTAAAGCTAACCAATTGAAAAATAATAAAATTCTTTTACGGCTATTACTGAAAATACGGAAATTCAGAAAAATTCAAACCAAAAACATCAAACATCCTTAGATAAATACCATTAGAAGACCTACCAAAATACTGATCTTAATCTATGGGCTTCCTTGTCAAACTCGGCGCATTCATAGTTTCATTCTCTTTAGTTCAATCTAGAGAAACTATTGAAGTTTTGAAATCTATTAAGGTAAGATGAAAAAAGGAAATTGATATATATATATATATATATATGTATATAATATTTTTTTTGACTAAACAGTGATAAATTCAACGAGATATTATATATGCGAAACTTATAATAATATATATATTTTAAATAATATTTATGATGTATATATGTCATATATTTTTTCATAGTTAAATGAGAAGATGATCTACGATTGTCTGGATGTTTACAAACAACCTTCGTTAAATCATCCATTACTACAAACCCACAAAATTCAGGTATTTTTGTTCATCAAATAAAATTCTCATACAAATTATATTTGTGATCCTCACATATTTTTAAAATTAAATCTTCCTTGATCTAACTAATTTTGTTATTTGTTTTTTTTTTGAATAGATGGAACCATTTTTTCAACTCTTAAATTAAAAAATCAAACTGAAAGCAAAAGGAATGAAAACCCCATTGATTGTCCAAACGGAACAGTTCCTATACTGAGAAACACAAAAGAATATGTTGAAAATGCTCAATCTTTCACAGAAAAACGTTTCAGTCCGCTCACAATTGAAAGACATGGAGAACATGTAACCAATCAATTATTATATTTCCAACATACATGTGCTATATGATATGACATAGTTTAAAATTATTAAAAGTATTGGAAATTTAAAGATTGCAAGAATTAGATCAGTAGGTCAAGGTCCTTACCATGGTGTGGCTGCTTCGATGAGTGTACATGACTTGATCATCAATAGTGGTCAATCTTCTTATGCTAATATATATGTAACCAGTGGAGTCAACAACACTGTTAATTTAATCGAAACCGGTTGGATGGTAAATATAAAACTGATGTTATTTTCTAACTTTGATTTTAACATAATTGTTTCTATTAGACAAAATGATTTTTAAGAATAAACTTGTTTTGACTTTACTTACAGATAAATCCAAGTATATTTGGTGATGGACGGACATGGAGTTATGGGTATTGGAAGGTATATCTATTCATAATACATGTACTTGTTAGATGTTCTAAGTACAATTTTTTATACATACAAAAATAAAATATATTCTAAATCTATCTTTAATTGTTGTGTGGGATAAACTTATCGATGTTTTGATGCTTAAGCAATTGTTCTTTTGATATTGAAAGTATATGTTTGTGTTATACACTTATACTACTATTTAATTTAATGTACATATAATTTTAACTATTTTATACAGGGCGCAAAAGGAGGAGGTTGTTGTAACAATATATGTCATGGTTTTGTTCAAGTGTCAAAAACTGAGCCTTTAAGTGGACCTATAGCTGAAGCTCCTCCCGGAAAAAGATATATCTCTGTTTCTATTCAACAGGTTATCTATATTTTCTTCAACTTTTACATAAAAATGTTTGCAACAATGTGAGTCAGTAAGAACAATTGTTATTTTACGAATAGTTATAAATGGAGTATTAAATAGTATTTCCTTTTTCTTAGTATATAAATCTAACATATTATGAAACAAACTATATAGGATCAAATATCAAGAAATTGGTGGGTAACAGATGTAATATTTAACCAACCAGATATACATATTGGTTATTGGGCAAAAGAGATGTTTGATCTAATAAGTAATGGTGGAGACATAGTTGGAGTTGGAGGAGGAGTCCAGGCTTCTCCTTCTGGTAAAAGTCCACCGATGGGTAATGGTCATTTCCCAACGATTCACCCAATAGATTCAGCACGTGTTCCTGACATGCGCATCATGGATTCTAGTCATACGTTTAAACCGCAAAGCAAATTTAAGTTTTAATTGCTTTTGGACAATGATAAATGTTATGGGTTTGGAACGGACTATCGTGGGTTTTTGTTCACGTATGGTGGACCGGGTGGAGATTCTTGTGGAATCTAATATTACTCTCAAATAATTAAATTAAATATGATGTTTTAAGTTTTTAGAATAAATAATGGTTGGGTTTGATGTTTCATTTTCAAGAATTAAAATATAATTATTGAGCTATATATCATTTTGCGATAGCTACAAACTTTGGTTTGTCATGAATCCAAATGTTTTGGATGTGTTGTGTACACATTAGCAAATAAATTATGTTCTTGAACAATGACACGTCAATAGTCTTTAAGATGCTTATTTCTTGAGTTAAATAAGTTTTGGGTTTCTATGATATACACTTTCTCTCCTCTGCTCCTATCTCTTGCAATCTTTGGCTAGGTTACAAATCTGACTCCCACAGCTTCAATCCTAGGACTCCGTCCAAGGATCGTATCTCAAATCCTCGTCGATTAGCTGTATCAAAAGTCTATATACGGCTAACTGTATCTCAAATCCTCGTCGGCTAGATCGAAGATTTAATTCAAGGTTTTGTATCCATTCCTTTTCTCCAAACCGTATATGTGGGGCTCGTGTAATAGGAATATACGGCAAGTCTTAGAAGTAATTGACCAAAAGAATTTACTCCTATGTAGTTAGCTAAAATTTAGTTGGGAGTTAAATACTTATGATGAGCCTTCACCTAACATGTTTTACTTCACGTCAACACAATTCTCGTTTCTGTCTTGAAAAAGTCAGTCAGAACCGATAATAAAACGTTTTTTCAATTTTTATCTTAGCAAGAATCTAACGGTATCAAATACGAAGGGGGCGTTTACTCTTTTCGATACCGTAAAAGTCACAACACGACACCACCAAAAAATATTATGAAAGTAATAGTCAACGATACAACACATAAGAAAACCTTACAGATCCAAACTGATTATGCGATCTATCTACGTTCGAATGATACAAATTTCAGTAATATCAGTTCTAAATTTTGACAGATAAATTTTGTTCGTATATTTGAGATTTGGACCAATATAATATCAAAATTTCGTATCCACATTTGATGATTCCAAAACTACATACAGTATTCGGTTTATATGGAACGTTATAAAACAATTTTTTTCTTTTAATAGAACAGTCAACAGTTTTGTTCTTCCCATCTCTGCGTTATGACTTTTTTTCCTTTCTTATTGACCCCAGACATTTCTCTATTTTTTTTCCTTAATAACTATGATATTAATTTCATCCAATATATAATGATTCGATCATTACAGCATTAGCATCAGGTACCCCTTTGCTTTAAAATTTTCTGCTTTCTTCACAACATAAAATATATCTCACCTCAGCTTTGCGCTAGCTGTGACGATATCAGTAAAGTGCATAAAAATTGAATACTTAGATTGGCTTAAAACGGTTTAATAATGTTGAATCCAATGTTTTCACATCCGACCGGTTAACCCGAGACCCGGACACTACTCTGATTTAGTATTAAAACCTGCCAATAATAAAATCGGAAAAATTCAGAAAAAACCGCTATTAACCCGCCACCCGGCCAGTTCAACCAGTCCACCGGGTTGCGGATCAAAAAAATATTTTTTAATATTTAAAAATTTTTATTTTAAAATCCTTTTCATTATAATAAAATTTTTGATTTTGAAAATAAAATAGTATTTTACACTTATTTTTATAACTTTGTAGTTTTTAAAGCGCATACATACGATTAGTTGTTTTGATGTTTAATTATTTCATTTTTGTCATTAACAATTTTATACTATTTTAGTGTTTTCTTCACTTTTGATTTAAATTTGATTAAATTATTTTAATATTATTGTTAGACCTTTTCACTATTTTGTTACTGTTAATCTTTTATTCTTAATTTCATAAAACAATATATAAAAATATTAGTAAATACATAATAATATATAAATTATTCTTTATTCTATTGATCCGACGGTTGATCCGGTTCGACCGGTAAACATTGGTTGAATCCAGTATGAAATTTTGGATTATATAAAGTTATCACATGAAATAAACTTACAACCTCGAATAAAATCATCTGTAACATTGTTTCAACATGTAAAATAAAAAAATCTGATTCGAATTTCTCACATATGATATCATGTTGTGAAGAACGAAAAATTGAGTTTGGTTGATCATAGAAACTATATCGCTAGACCAAAAGAAACTTTAATTTTAAAATATTATCATCGAAATAAAATTGTAACTGACGGACCGTTCGTGGTAGATTGGTTTATTTATCCACACAAAAAACACGCACCAGTTCAGCGGGTCCACCGAAATCTCGTAAAGCAGCTACTATATCTGCTGACGTGTCGGCTAATCAACGTCTGTCACTTAGAGGTTACTGTGACAGGCCAGTTAGGTTAGCATTCACCCGAGTCGCCGTGTTTTCACGCGTTTGACGGTGAAGGACGCGACTGTCTCTACCTCTAAATTCTGATTGGCTGTACGACTTCGTTTTGTCACGTATACCATTAAATCAATCAATTAGTTATTATTTTTTTGTTTGGTTGATTTTGTTGACCAACATTAATAAAATGCTTGAACTTCCACTTTACTAATGATTTTTATTTTCTCTTCAAAACTAGCTATTTATTACTTCCTCCTCCGTTTCTAAAAATGAGATGTTTTAGAAAAACAAATTATTTCACAAAGATAGATATTTTGTATCTTTAATATAAAAGTGATATAATATTTCATAGTCTGCCCATATTAATTAAAGTTAAAGCAAATAAAATAATAAATATTTAGTTAAAAAGCAAAAATATTTTAGGTTATACAAATTTTTTTTTAATATGTGTGTATAACCTTAAAAGTCTATCTTTAAAAAATGGAATGAGTACTTCATGGATGATTGATTATCACAAATTTTTTACTAAAATTTAGCTCAAATATCTTCTATATATTAAAACATTTTCATTTTATAAAGACAGTCGATGTTATATTAATTATAGCAATTATTGTTAGTAAATTCTCTAAAATAAAATTACCAGGGTTCGATTGTAATGGAGTTCTATATATGAATGTAGATTTAAAGTTGTTGCTTCTATACATCTGTTGATAAACTCTACACATATTATGGCATTACAACTATGGTTTAGGAAATGTCCATGAGTTAATGAAAACAGTTGTGAAGATGATGAGAGCTTTATCTTCATTTTTTTAATTTTAATATATATAATGCATTTTAGATAAATTTAAAAGATTATAAGCGAATATTATCAGTAGCTAAAATATCTTAAAATGTTATCCTTACCTAACGGTAAAATTAATCTTTTGACAATTTGCAACGTAATATAGTCAATTAATAAATGATGTGTGAAAAAAATGAAGGAAACAAAAAGAGTTTGACCTTGTTCACTAACTTGTTAGTACAACGCATGTGTAAGAGAAAACAATGAAATGAATATTTTTAGTTATTTGGAGTATTCTTTAAAAATAATGAAAAGCCAAAAAAGACCGATCAGGTCAAAAGAAAGCCGTAAAGAAAATCCAACTTAAAAAAATTCCCTTTTACCAAACGATACAGAGACTTCGCAGAAAGAGTATAGGAAAATAATTATTTTTATTTTTATTTTTATTTTTCTCTCTTTCCTCAAAGATTGAGAGCTAAAAGTAAATAAAAATTTATCTATCAATTAAAAAAAAAAAGAGCTTTCTTGTTGAATGAATTTAATTGTAGCTGGTTTAACATAACGTAGTAGCACTTGGGTTTTTAGATAGACAACGTAACCAAAACTGTTTCATATTTGTCTGTTTTGTGTTCTCTTGGTTTTTGGGTTTTTTCTCTTCTTTTCTTTCTTAGCGGTGCATTTTCTTATTTTTCTCGGGAAAATCCTTTGTGGGCTTTCCGGGAAAGTTTTGTCAGATTCGGGAAAAAAAAAACAATCCACAGAACTACCAAACAGATTTTGTGTTTATCCTCATAGATTCTTTTGATCACAAATCTTATTACGTTTGATCATTTGGGAATTATTTCCAAATCTTTATCTTTTTTGGGAAGTAATACATTGAAAAAAATCCTTTGGGTAGATTCTGTTATTTGCTTTGGCTCTTCTCTGATCTTCTCTTTTGGAATTCAATCGAACCTTCTTCTCCTTTCCTTTTTCTGGGAAATCCGAAAATTTCTGAAAAAAAAAAAATTGAGTTTATATTCTCAGCTGGAAACAATCGAGTTGATATTTGTGGATCGACAAAAAAATCGGATTCGAAATCGATTAATTTGACGATGAATGCATCATCAGATTCGTTAGATAGCTGGAGGGAGTATTTCCGGCGAGGTGATTCCGATATATTCGGGATCATCGATCACGCGATCATGGTTGCTGCTACAGATTGTCCTAACAAATTCAAATCGAGAAGGGACAAAATCGCCGAGCTTCTATTCTCGTGTAAAGTGAGTCGCTGTATCGGATGCGATCATCTCGAGCTTTCGGTTCCCGGAGACGACGACGAAGCTAATCTCGGCCGTGGAACCACCGGAACAGGAGCTGAGGACTGTAGAGTTACGGCGGTTGATGGCGATGATGATTATTGTAAAGAGAGCAAAGCTAATAGTAGCAGAGGAGATAATAATCACATCGATGATACGAATTTGAATAGTAATCAGATTATTAGTAATTATACTTTTGATGAAGCTGAAGCTTTGAGTGATGAGATTGAAGAATATTCTATGATTTCTAAGGAGGTTTGTAGGATTAAAGAGATTTTGCTCAACAAAGAAGACGAGGTTTGATCTTAATTTTGTTGAATTTGCTATAATTTGTTAAAGCTCTGTTTCTGATTGTTTTCTTTGTTCTTTTGCAGCCAAACTCGGTGTTGCTTGATTCCTTAAGAAAGCTTAAGTTGATGTCTTTGAATGTGGATATTCTTAAGGTTGGTTTCCGAGTGGAATAGATGTGTATGAAGTTGTTGTTGTTGTTGTTGATCCTTGAGATTTTAAGGTTTTGAGATTATTCTCGCAGAGTACTGAAATCGGAAAGGCTGTTAATGGTCTGAGGAAACATGGTTCTGATAACATTCGACAACTTGCAAAGACACTTATCGCGTACGAGTTTTGATCTTTCATCAAGATAAAACTTTGGCACTTTGTTACTCTTTTGAACTTGTGGAATCTTACATTGAGTTGGTTTGATGGCTATAATGCAGAGAATGGAAGGAGCTGGTGGATCAATGGGTGAATACCACAAAGGAAATCACTGGTAATTTGCGGTCTCTCTGTCTCGCTTTTTCGATCATTTGTGTCTTATAGGATTTGTTTCTTACAGTTTGGTTTCTTGAATTAGATCCATAGTCTTTGGTTCTAATTTTGTGTTTAAAACAGGTGCTGAAGGTACACCAGAGTCTGCAAATCCGTCTGTTCTTGATGAAGAAGAAGCGTTTCCATCGCTTCCTTATGATGTCGATATCTTTACACCGGAAACAAACGGATATGAATTCTCACACTTCTTTGATTCCTTGGACTGTGATGGAAGTAAGTTAAATCTATTATCTTGTTTGTTTGATACCTAACATTCGGTTGATTAATTTTCACGGGGATGTTTGTTTCAGATCCTCGGAACTCTGGGGAATACAACACGAGCCAAGAACACAAAAGAAGACCACAAAATATCGCCAAGAGAAGACCCGAGGGTACACAAATGAGGATACAAGATGCTCCTGTTAGATCTATTAAGCCATCATCGGCTACTGATTTTGATGGGACTAGGAGACCTCTAAAGAAAAGTACAGATCAAAGGATGAAGACCGATTTGGTATCTGCTCACAAGTCTGAAAAACCTATGATCCAAAGGAAACCACTTGTTTCAGAACAGAAGCGGAAAGCTCCCGGACCTCAACAAGAAGTGAGTGTAGTAATAAAGGTCTTGTTTTTAATTCTGTTCCTGGACATAGAATTGACCCTTTCTTTGTTCTTGTCCTTGGGCAGAAACTCAAAGGTCTTGACGCAGACGCAAAGTTTGAGTTTGCTAAAAGGAAACTTCAAGAGAGCTACCAGCATCATGAGAATGGTTCGTTTCTTATCCTGTCGCTTTGTTTTCGAGTTTTTGAATACATTCGTGAAAACAAAGACTGATAAACAAAATAAATGTTTGTGATCTTGCCATTGCCACAGCCAAGAAGCAGCGAACAATACAAGTACTTGAGATGATCCCAAAGCAAGGTAGTGCACAGAAACCGCAACACAAGAGACCAGGAATGAGCAACAGGAATTGGGCAAACGGGAGAAAATAGCTTCCTCTTTGTTAATAACTCTCGGCGCATGACATTATTTTACATACATACAACAAATATCAGCAATCTCTGGTGAAATAAGGTAAACAGATTCTACTTCCAGAAGCTGGAGACCAGAAATAAGCAGAGGAGAAAGAACAGATTCCAACATAACTTTACTTTGAAACAAACTGTTTTCTCCTCTGTTTTGTTCTGTCTGGATTCACCAATTGCTGCAGATAGGGATCACAATTATTGTTACTTTCTGTTTTCTACTATACATTCTTGAGACTTTCAGTACAGTCCCAATTTAGGCTTATCTGGTTTAGTCGGGTCATGTTCGGTTATGGGACGCGGGGGAGTCATATTGAGAGAAGAGAGAGGCCCCCTTTACATATATATATATCATCATAATATAATTGTAGAAGAGAATAGAAAAGCTTTTTCGAATTGACCGGCTCTTCACCCAACTTTGTAAAGTAACGTGAAATGGTTTGGGACACAATAGAGATGATCACATTTTTTTCCCATATAAATAAATATGTTAAATGATATCTATTGTTATGATTGTGAATGTGACCAAAATGGTGGTATTTATTATTTATATAAAAATCAAGCAATAAAATAAGATGCATTGAAAGGCTTAAGGAGGGTGGGTGGATAAGAAAAGAGGAGAAGGTAGTGGTGGTGGGAGTTAACGTGGATGGATAGGAATGTTACATTGTGGTGGCCTTTGTACGTGTTATATATGACTTATGATATCTATTTTATTTCATATTTTATATATATATTTCGGCGTTACGCGTTCACGCATTTCACCACATGTACCACGTGGAGTTCCACAATTTCTAATCTTCCACTCTTTCAATTTTCTTACTAGAAAACAGTTGTGGATAGAGATTTATAAATTTCATGTTCACAATTTTGTTTATGAAAATGAAACGAACTTTATAGTTTTCTCTAGGAAGTAACCCAAACACTACTATTTTGGAGGAATGATAAACGTAAGGGTTTGAGGCGATGGTGGTATATATCATACAGTATTATGTGTTGGTTATTTGTCAAAGTTAAGCATGTCAAATGCGACAAGTGAACCACATATATATATATATATATATATTTGTATTTATTTAACGTTACGGTTAGATAATGTATTCTATGTTAATATTTATAGTCGAAATAAAAACAACACTTATTTCCAAACAGAGTTACATTTCAAAACTGACACTTAATTTGAAATAGAAGAACTAACAAAGGAGTGAAAGAAAATATACAAAAAAAACAAAAGTTTTAGTACAAAACAATATTAATCCACTTTAAAATATTAATATCCGCAAATGATAACCATATATATATATATATATATATATTTATCAAAAAAAAAATAACCATATATATGAGGGTAAATTGACTGGTAGCAATACCAATTACTCTCATACTATATATGTTTCAATTAATAAGGATTAATGAGTCAATATAAATTAGTGACATTTGATTCTCGGTCATTAATGTATGGAAGATTTAAATAATGAAGCATGTGAAGAAAATAAAAAAATAGAGATCCGAGAGAGTTTGACTGTTTCATGAAGTGACAATCAAGAGAAAAAGAAAAAAAGAGCATTTTTACATGCAGTAGTCTAGTTGATATGTTTTAGACAGAAGTCGACATTTGAAAAGCAAAAAAAAAAATCGCATCAGCCCTGCCGACATAAAATATTTTGGTTAACCATTTTATATGTTATGCAAATTTAGATAAATAGACAGCTAATCGTTAACAAATTCCTTGCGTCGTAATCAATGTTGAGATAAAGAAATAAGGGTTGACAAATGAAATAATTGAAAAAAATACTTAAGAGTATATTCTATATACCGCGAATTTAAGGGTTATTGACTTATGTTGCAAATGCAAGATGCCAAGAACATTTAACAGCTCTTACATATATTTTGCCCTTTTGAGATTCGAATTCAAGTGGTGACGGGTAATGGAATCGTTAGGCAAAAAGAGTGTATGGTCCAACCATGCATGCGTTTGAAACATTTAAAAATATAACACAGTTAATAATTCTTGTGTCTCAAAATCTCAGGATTCTCATTGTTGTTGAATTTTACGAAATAATATTATTTACTAATTTTTTTTTTAACGTTAGAGTTTTCTGATTATTTTATGGAAATTATATTGAGGTACAATGTTTCCGGTATTCCACTATTTGACACTAGCCAAACCCAACTTCAACTGGTTTGGGTTTTATTGGACTTTATATATATAACCCAACTCGACCAGAGATTTGATTTCAACTGGGCTAGGTTTTAGTAGCCCAATAATTTCATGATAATTCAACATTATCTTTCGTTATAACATTAAGTACCATTCCATTCCATGTAATAAAAGGAAAACCTAATAGGGCTTCATATATATTTTTTTCAAAAATATTTAAGATCAATCAAAACTATCAAAATATAATATCAACCAAATCAACTTTTTTTCTTTGTTTTCCTGCAACATTCGCCGGCCGGCGTCGACTACTCTTTCTAATAATATTATACATAATTTAGGTTTTATCTATCAAAATTTAATATTTGGAGATGACAAATTAAAAAGGCACGAGCCTCACTGTATCTTCTTCTTCTATGAAGTAATTTCACTGATCTCCATCATTGTTGTTATGCGTCGTGTGGGTTGTTATGATCTCAGATGATGGAGTCATATTTTTACCAAAATCAACTACTTTCGGATTTAGAAGCGGTTGGAAATTTGAGATTCTGGATAAAAGAGTATAATGTTTATCATATTAATAGTTTGATAGATTATATTGGGTGGGAAATGAGTTGTATTTTCCTCTAAATTTTTTTTTTATTAGTTATTTTATGTCTCACTTCGTAGAGTTTGATTCCGGCGAATTTATCATTTGTGGTGGTTCTGCCAGTTTTTTCTGTTGATTTGTTAAAATATATGCGAAAGACAAATTCATACAGAGACAACCATTGGATGTGGAGATTGGAGTCTTCATTCATTGGTGTTTTGAGATTGCGATGTTAATATGGTGCTTCATAGTCGGATGATAACCAACAATCACAATAGCTTGAGTTTGAATACGGAAAAAGAAAATAACATATTTGTTTATCTCTTAGCGAATAAGAAACTTCTTAAGACGAAGCATCGTCAAAATTCGCTTCTTACGTTTTATCGTTTTTAGCTTCTTTGTATAGGGTATATTTATATAGATCATATCTCTGTAATTTTGTAAACTCTTGATCGAAGTGATAATAATAATAAATAGACGTTAAAAATATATATATATATATAATATCAATTTACGATATTAAAAAAAAGAAGTATATTTTCTCAACGATTTCGTAGGGTTAAAATCCTATTTTATAAAAAAATAAACATAATCTTCCAAAATCCAAAAGGGAATAGTACAAAATTGTTAGTTTGAGTTTAGAACGGTAAAGAGTAATTGTTAGAAGAAGAAGCGTTTATGTTGCAGTTGTGTTGGTCACAACCATAGTTTCGTCTGTCTCTTGTAAGGAGAAGAAGCGTTTATGTTCCAATTCCACCATCTGCCCTCCTTCTTCTTTATCAAATCTGCATCTTCGTAAACTTTGCAGTTTTCGACAATTAGATGAACAAATAATTAATCAGACTACAATAATAATTAAGATTTAAGAGCCAAAGCAGAGACACCAAAGAAAAAAGCTTAATTACCTTCCATCAAACTATAATTAGCAAACTATAATCACAAAAAAACCACTACAAATTAGGGTTAATTTAATTACCTGTTGTAAGAGAGTACCATCAATTAACCAAGTGGTGGTATCCCAAAGAATTTGGGTATGTTGCTTGAGACCCGGGTTCAATCCACTTGTAGCATCTAACTCACAAATGTCAAAAAAAGCTAAACCTAAGGAGAATTAATCTGAACTTAAGGCGCGGAGAAACCTCCGGATTATTAAAAAAAAAAAAAAAAAAAAAAGAGTACCATCAAGGACGTTAAAAACCCTAATCAGAGTTCCTTTGGTGCTAGCAGTTGCGAGCATATTTCCATCGAGAGTCAAAGTCATGCAAGCAATATCAGAATCATGTGCTTTTATGAGTTTTATTATATTTCGTTTCAAGTCATGAACCTGAACTTGTCCCATACGAGACAAGCCAAGACTGATTTCGTCTCAACGTGAGAGACACAACACAATCCTTTAGGGTTCATGACGGTTGCGATCAGACTGTGAACCTTGAGGTTGTCGAAGCTGTACAAATATATGTTTTGTTTCAGAACAACCACAATGTTTTGTCTCGTTAGTTTCACAGCGAGAACTTCTGATTTAAACTCGAGTTCGCAAAAATATTTGTTTCTGTGATCGTCCCAAACGAAGACTTTGTTAGGAGGGTACTCAGAACTGTTATGACCGTTGCCAACAAGAGCGAATAAGTTAGAAAGAAAGAGCATCTCAGCGATTTTTGCTTTTCTTGATTATTGGGTTGCAGCGATATACATTGAATCCACGATTCGTTCCAACGATGAAACCACTCCATTCTTGGTTCCAAGCTACTGATAAGACTTTCGAGTCATGCTTGGTTTCATCACTTGGTGAATAATTGGAAGTTTCAGATTTAGAAAACGTTAATAATCCACGCACTGTGGAGACCAACGAATTCATGATTTTGGTCTTCCGACCAAATTCCACAGAAGAAGAAGCGAAGAGACGAGGCTTTACAATATCAAACTCGTCTCATGTAAAACTGGGAGATTTTTTATTTTTATTTTTTATTTTTTTTTGGTGTGGTGTCTAATTATTTATACACAAGTAATAAGAAAAGATATTCCTAAATAGAGTAGGGATAGGAAGAGGTTCTAAACCAAATCAAATCTTAGAATAGTACTTTTATGAAAATTAAATCGTATATAATTATTTACTGATGAAGAGACGTCATTAAGCAAGTCTTCGAGTTTCGGTACAGAAGATGTGTTTGTCATAAATCCAGTAACAAATAAAGGATAGTTGCTGAAAAATTATTGAGTTAACAGTAACAAATCATGGCATGGGTCTTTGAAGCACAGTTGAAAATCATACTACTAATGTCACTTCATAGTCAATCTTTTGATTCTCTTCATGTTCTTCAACTTTATGCACCTAATTTCTGTTAAATGCAATTTATCAGATCAAAAACAGAGACCCCACTTGCAGTGGTTGGTTTGGTAAATAATCTTTCCATACAAAATTCACACTTTACTCTTTCAATGGTTAAAAGTCTTGCAGATGGGTCTTCTTCAAAACTCAATACAATTAACCTACTTTTTTGGTAAATGATTTTATATCAATTTTTTTTGTTTGGGCCAAATATATGCATCATGACAGAATCGACTTCTGTCAACGACCAATGAAATTAAAACACGAGACAGATCATCTGCTCATATTTTGATAACATTGTTGAGGAGTAATTGAATTATCTGATGAGATAGATAGACCCCTACCTTTTTCTTGATTTGCATGCAAGTAATGCAAGTAAAAGAAAAGAAAAAGCAATATATTCTTTAATTCGTAGTGTCTTTTGTCTCTTAAAGAACAAATGAAAGAAGCAAAAAATGGGATGCTTTTGCTTTCTTTCCCTCCTTTCTTTGCGGTGTCTTTGCTTTTATTTTTCTTTTACATATTTATTTGAATTTGAATCTCCTTTTTCTTATATTAAACAAACCCCATAATGTTTACTTAACAATGTATTCAAACCAACTAATCATTGTTTTTTATCTTATTTGAGCTACTTTTTTCTTTTAACTCTCTCTACCCCCATTGTTAAGAAAAAACAAAACTTTCATAAGAAACACAATTCACTTTCTTTCTCATATCATCTCATGAAGTGACTATAACCAAAAGAGCTCAACCATGATGTCTTCTCATACCTCCTTGGCTGCTTCCTTCTTCTTCTTCTTCTTCTTCTTCTCCCTCTTACTCGCCGCAACCACAGTTACAGTTTCAGCCGATTTAGCATCAGATGAACAAGCCCTTCTCAACTTTGCAGCTTCAGTCCCACACCCACCAAAACTCAACTGGAACAAGAACCTCTCTCTCTGCTCCTCTTGGATTGGTATTAGCTGTGATGACTCCAACCGTAACAGCCGTGTTGTAGCCGTTCGTCTGCCCGGAGTTGGCCTCTACGGCTCAATCCCTCCAGCTACATTAGGAAAACTTGACGCTCTCAAAGTCCTTAGCCTCAGATCGAACTCTCTCTTTGGAACTTTCCCTTCTGATATTCTCTCACTGCCTTCTCTTCAATACCTTTATCTCCAACACAACAACTTCTCCGGCCAACTCACTACTTCTTTGCCGTCCATCTCCACGCAGCTTGTTGTCTTGGACTTGTCTTATAACTCTTTTTCCGGTAACATTCCTTCTAGTCTCCGGAACTTGTCTCAGATCACTGTATTGTACCTTCAAAACAACTCTTTTGATGGTCCTATTGATTCACTTGATCTCCCGAGTGTCAAAGTTGTAAATTTGAGCTATAACAACTTGAGTGGACCAATCCCTGAGCATCTCAAGAACTCGCCGGAATATTCTTTCATCGGAAACTCATTACTCTGTGGTCCACCTCTGAGTCCATGTTCCAGAGGAGCTATCTCTCCGTCTTCAAATTTTCCAAGACCGTTGACAGAGAATCTCCATCCTGTTCGGAGGAGACAGAGCAAAGCTTATATGATCGCCATTGTAGTCGGATGCTCTGTAGCCGTTCTTTTCCTTGCAATTGTTTTCTTGGTTTGTCTGGTGAAGAAGACGAAGAAAGAAGTAGGTGGCGGCGAAGGAGGGCAGACGGTTGGAGTGAATGGCAAGAAACCTCAGGATTTCGGGAGCGGAGTTCAAGATCCAGAGAAGAACAAGCTCTTCTTCTTCGAAAGATGTAATCACAACTTCGACCTAGAGGATCTCTTGAAAGCTTCCGCTGAAGTTCTCGGTAAAGGGAGCTTTGGAACGGCCTACAAGGCCGTGCTTGAAGATACAACCGCAGTCGTGGTGAAACGTTTAAGAGAAGTTATGGCGAGCAAGAAAGAGTTCGAACAGCAAATGGAAATTGTTGGGAAGATTAACCAGCATCAGAATTTCGTACCGCTCCTTGCTTACTACTATTCGAAAGACGAGAAGCTATTGGTGTACAAGTACATGACGAAAGGAAGCTTGTTCGGGATCTTGCACGGTGAGTAAATAATGAGACCAAACCCTAACTTCCTTTTGTAATCTAAAGCTTGTGGGTCGCGAAAAATATTGTTCCTTTTTGTTTTTTTTTTCTGGACAGGAAACAGAGGAGACACAGGAGTAGACTGGGAAATGCGGATGAAGATCGCAACAGGGACTTCAAAAGCAATCTCTTATCTTCACTCTATGAAATTCGTTCACGGAGACATTAAATCGTCCAACATACTCCTCACTCAAGACCTTGAGCCATGTCTCTCCGACACATCACTAGTCACACTCTTCAATCTCCCAACTTACACACCCCGAACCATAGGCTACAATGCTCCTGAGGTGATTGAGACGAAGAGGGTCAGTCAAAGATCAGACGTATATAGCTTTGGTGTTGTGATTCTCGAAATGCTAACCGGGAAGACACCTTTAACTCAGCCTGGTCTTGAGGATGAGCGAGTGGTCATTGATCTTCCGAGATGGGTTCGATCAGTTGTGAGAGAGGAGTGGACTGCAGAGGTTTTCGATGTCGAGCTCTTGAAGTTTCAGAACATTGAAGAGGAGATGGTTCAGATGCTTCAGCTTGCCTTGGCTTGTGTGGCAAGAAACCCAGAGTCGAGGCCAAAGATGGAAGAGGTTGCGAGGATGATTGAAGATGTGAGGAGAAGTGATCCATTGTAGCAGTTACAGCCGAACAGAACATCCTCAGAGGCTACTTCGAATGTCTCCGAATGATTTCTCATTCTGACCAATAGATTCTGTTCTTAGCTGTGGACCTGTGGTGAGAATAATGGTTCTTAGATCAAATTTTACTTCTCTCTTATTGAATGGCGTTACTTTGTATCGTATTTTAGTGCGTCTTATCAAATTCTCAACCTGTGAATTTGTTCCTCTTTGATAATTTTGAAAAGTAATTTCGCTTTGTGTCGTAGTCTTGTGCGCATGATCAAACAAAAGTGAATTTAAACTTCGTTTTCATTTCATCACATTTCGTGGTTCTGATAAGTCATAAGCCAGAAATGATAAAATCCAAAGAAAATTTGAAATTGTGTCAACAACATGAAGCCAAGAAAATTATAAACCACTTGTTTTATTTTCTTTCACAGAAACAAAAAAAAATTCGCTTTGACTTTAATTATAAACTTTTGAAGGTAACTATAGCAAAATATTCTACACATAAAAATATGACACCACGGCAGAAGAACAGACAATACACACAACAAAAACAAATAAAACAATGAAATATAATTTAAATTCTGTGTTTTTTTTAACACTCAAAACAGGTAAATAAATATTTGCGCACTTCTCAACAGTTGATTCCACATTCCAGCACGTCCGGGCCGGTGACTCGGCTAGTGAAGGGATCAATCCTAACCCACAACAACGAGAAGATGGAAGCCAAGAGAACAGACCAGACCACAACAATAGTAGGAGTCCGGTTCTGTCGACCCATCAAACCCTTGAGGAAAGGGTACAAGTGAACAATCACCCAAAAGGCAAAGAACAACTTACCAAAGAGTGGTCCCCATGATTGGTATCCACTGTTGATAGCATAAGAGACTCCTGCAACAACTCCCACCAGGTTTACAATGAGCAGCGTCGTTGGCGGAATCAGAAGTGTTGTCCATTTGAACAAATAGAGCTCGGCAAAGTCTCCATCTTCGTCTGAAGCTTTTGACGTGACTGTGAAGTTTGTGTCAATACCGGCAAGCACTTTGAGAACACCTTGAAACACGGCGAACAAGTGAGCGGATACTCCACCAATGACCCAAAACTGTTCGTTTCTCCACCATTCGTCTATGCCTACGCCACTCCACCTCATTTCTAGTATACCCGTGGCGAAAATGGAGAGAAAGAGAGACAGAAACCATATACTTGCAATGTTACTAATCTGCAAAAGAGGAACAATAGAACCAGCTGATCAGATTTTGAAACAAAACATGGTTTCACATAAAGCAGAGCGTAATTAGGGTTTGATCTAAAGATGGAGAGAGGTGTCAAACCTGAGGAATAATAAACTGGTTGGTGAAGAGACAGACGGCGGGTAATGTACAATACATGAGAAGAGGGATGGAGGTGATTGGGTAGATGGTTGTGTTCACATATGCAAACCTCTCAAGAAATTTCAGCCTCCCATTGTAACCATACCATATAGGACAATGCCGACTGAAGAGAATCTCAACTGAACCTAGAGCCCACCTCAGCACTTGGTTCAGACGATCTGAAAGATTGATAGGAGCAGACCCTTTGAAAGCTGGAAGCTTTGGCATACAGTAAATGGATCGCCAACCACGGGCATGCATCTTGAACCCAGTCAGAATATCTTCTGTCACAGAACCATAGATCCATCCAATCTGAAGAAAGACAGCAGAAAATATAAACAAAGTGAGTGCCAAAGTTTGAACATTGCAGTTTCATGTAGGAGTTAAAATGATACGTCAGAACATTGCAGATTCATGTAGGAGTTAAACTGAGAAAATACCTCCATTCCCCAATCTGACTTGTCCTCGTAACCACAACTGATGACATGGATAGCCTCTTTGAGAAGGTTTTCTGGAGTTGCTGAAGGAGGAACGCCCCCATTTTCCATTAGGGTGGAAGCAACAAAAACAGCAGACTGTCCAAATCGCTTCTCCAGGCTCATTTGTGACATCAAGAGCGCCTTTTCATCGTCAAAACCAGCACCTGAGTTTTACAAATGTCAAATAGTTAAGACATGATGAGATACCTAATCTAGAAACTATTTAGACAATGTAAGCATTTTGCACAAGATCATTTCTTCATGAACTGTCAATTATAAATAACCCCATCCTATGGATCAATATCTCAAAGACCAACGTATGGGTAAAACGGAAAACTAAAGAAGAAATAGAAACAGTTGTACCTTCAACTCCCTCTTCTATGTCATCGAGGTTGAATACAGGAACAGTTGAGTCAGTATGTCTGCCAGATTTCTTTTTGTCCGATTCTTGCTTAGATTTGGAATTCTTCTTTCTTGATCCACCACAGAGCTTGGAAAAAACACTTGGCTTCTTGTGTTTTACTTTTATTGGAGGTTCGTAACCATATAATGCTGTTCTGTTGAAAACACACCCAGTTCCCACATATACAGGTCCTTGAATCCCATCTAAACCTCGCAAGTTAATCTGATAAACATATCACGGAAATATTACAACAAAACTCAAGAAACTGAATGTTTTATATGTATATCTAAAAGCAATTTGAAAGAAAAAGTAGATGAAGTATAGGTAAGTGTGACTTACATCAAAGAACACAGTATTACGATTAGCATATCTATCGTTCTTATCGATACCATCAAATCTTTGAGGGAACTGAACATAACAAACTTGCTTCCCGAGGTTAGGGTCCATCAAGAAGCACATTGCTTCTCTTAAGGCTTTGCTGTTATTTATGTAATGATCACAATCAAGATTCAAGATGAAAGGTCCATTGGTAAGGACTGCTGAAACTCTAACCTGTTCATTTGAAAAGTACCCAGATTAGACTAACAGAAATTGTTCAGAGAAAGAAGAAGTCAAAATTCCGAGATCAGAAACCTACAAGTGCATTCATAGCACCAGCCTTTTTGTGGTGCTGAAATCCTGGTCGCTTTTCTCGAGAAACATACACCAAACGCGGAAGCTCATTGCCCTCTGCATCCAGTCCACCATTTTGCCCTAAGAAAACCTGCATTCAACAAATCCTAGTTCAACAATGAACTTCTAGAGAGAACGAGAAGAGAAAGAGAGAGAATATTCGGTTTCCATACTTAAAAAACCAATTTATCTTACCTGGATCATTCCTGGATGGTCCCTTGTATTATTTCCAGGCCACGGTGTACCATCTTGCATAACCCATCCTTCTTCAGGACATTTCAGTGCCTTGGAAACAAGTGCATTGATTCGGATCTTAAATTCCTCATATTCCCTCTGCAAGAAAATAAAAAGTCAATATAGCATACACTAAAATACAAGTGAGGGTAACTACATGACTAAAACTACAAACTTACCTTCATAGCTCTACGATCTTTGACAAATGATGTCTGAACTTTATCCTTCAAGTAGTCTATTTTCGCAGCAAAGTACCATTCTGGTGCGCGAGGCTCAATGCTATATTTCTTGCAAAATGGTACCCATTTACGAGCAAACTCTGATGTTTCTGCAAGTGCTTCAAATGATAACATAGCAGCACCATCATCAGAAACATAACAGGACACCTTGTCAACCGGGTAGTCAACAGCCAGAATAGAGAGCACTGTGTTGGCTGTCACAAGGGGTGGCTCCTTCAGGGGGTCAACAGTACTCACGAAAATGTCAACAGCGGCTAACTGTGACGGCTCACCTTCACGATCATATCTGTCCCAAAATTGAGCATGATCATATTTAAATGGGAAATATTATAGGCAGTCAATCATTTGAGGAATTGCTTCAGAAGAATGGGAAAATAAAACATACCTTAAAGCAAGCCTGTCGAGGTAGGTTTCACGATTCACAGGAAACCACTTGGGAAACTGATCCAATATCCAGGATAGGGCAAACCAGATCTCACATATCACTGAGACCAGCCACAGAGCAAAGGCATTTGGCACTGGATTTGTTATACGGTAATGCAAGAAGAGACAAAGGATAACAAGCCGCAACATAATAACCATTCTGTAAGGATTGATCCGGGATGAAGGAATTGAAACTTTCCTTGACAGAGGCTGCCTCGCTTCGTCATTCCTGTATAATAAATAAAATTGGAAATGAGATCATATTGTGCAACGTCATAACCCTGAAACAGTACAGGACACCACGACGGACCAAACGAGATAACAAAATAAGAACTCACAGTAAAGCCTCATCTGCGAGGATATCTGTGCTGGCATCAATATCTCCTCCACCTCTTTCAGAAGCAGCCTGCGTGCTCACAGGACCAGTGTTTTTCTCCTGCTTCATTTTCCAGCCATCAACTCTCTCCTTCCAAGCTACATTCCCTAGTCCAACAGGATCCACAATCCTTCTATTTGCTGCAGCGTGAATGATAACAGAACTAACTGTTTTAGAGTTTTGACATGAATGCAAAGCCTAGCTAGGTACAAGTACATGCGTTGGCGAGATAGTAAGTAAATAAGGAAAATTACGTGATTGATTGATATCTGATGAATAGGGAAGGCGCTTTCCACCAGCTATAGTAGAAGATACAGAAAGGCGTTCAGGTGAGGCAGCAGAAAACTCTCCTGAAGTCTGTAAATAAGCAAATGATAAAATCAGATTCCAAAACTCAATTGTGTGAGGATGTGAATGCTTAAGAGGGAAAAATGAATGGCAATGCCTTACATCTTGTCTACTCGTGAGACGAGGAAGATGATTGTGAGAGACTTCTTTATCATATTGTGGTTCCCCCATTTCCTCTCCTTTCCCACGAGTAAGATGCCATCCAAGCATCCGCTCTGAAATCTTTTCCTTCTGCGGATAGTTGAACTCAACGGTAGTTTCATCAGCTAAGCCATCCTCATCTTTATCACCAGGAATAGCAGGACTACCTAGACTCAAAAAAATTAGCCAAATTGTCATAAATACTAATCTGATCCTTAAATTCAAAACATACTAATAAACAAACTATGGATCAAAGTCATGAATAGTCAGATCAAGAGTAGAGGAAAGTGAATTAAGGGGAAAATCAAAAGTATACCCTTATGCTTCTTGTATCTGGTTTTGCACTGAGGACAAGATTGATTCCCATCTTTCCTTTCATACTCATAGCAAGGCCTACAAACTGGGAATGAACAAATATCACAGGCCACAAACGGATCTCCATCAACAGTCTTCCCAACATTGTCACTACAGATCTGACAAATCTGCCCACCAACGTTCTTCATCGGCTTTCCCTAAAATAATTCGAATCAAGATTTAACACAAGCCAAAATTAGAAACTTATACAGAAAATTGGAAACAAAACAAAAAAGGGCGCCGAATTCAGATCTCTCCAATACACAAGTAAACACCCAAATCCATCAATTCCAGTATCTAAGATTCCTAATTTGTGGGGGGTAAATGAATAATGATGATGAAGCACAGAATCAAAAACATACCGCGGTTTCTCCTTCGGATTCCATCGCCAATTACTAACTTTGAACACCGAAACGTCGGTATAGCTCAAATCTGCTCGGAATTATCAAAGACAATAAATACGATTAGATCTGATTAGATCCAAGTAAAGGAAGTCAAATCTGAGAATGGATCAGTAGCAAAAAGAGTTGAAAAGTACCATGAGATCTGAAGATGGAGTGGTGATGTGACTCTCTGAATCTCTAAGGATCCGCACTTTCTTCTCTACAGAGAGATGATTATAAGTAATGCAAGCAAAGAGAAGAGAGGAATCTTTGGATGGCTTACAAAATGCAAGAAGCTATTTGTCTCTTCAGCTCCGTCACTCTTCTCTGATTTTTTTAAAAATTTTAATAATTAAATAATGTGTCAAATCATATCCAACCAAGCAACAACCACCATCACCACCGACACCTTCCACAGTGAGTTTTTCTTAGTTACTTACACACTTACAGTGAGTGAATAAAAAGTTACTGCAGCTTCAAGACGACACTATCTTGTCCAAAAACGATAGGCCCAATCATCATAAGCCCAACAAAATTGACAAAGGGCCTGACGAAAAGAGGCGATTGGTTTAAGTTTGGTTTAGAAGTGAAACCGAATCGAACCGAGTCCAATAATTTGGGGTTTCTTATAAAAAGGTAGGTCTGTTGCATGTGGAGATGTGTCGCCACTAGGAAGAAGATAAACAGACTGTAAAAGTTTGACAAATGGAGATAATGGCAAACATTTGAATCCCAAAGAGCGCCACTTTCTATTCGCTATACGACAAATTTTCCCTCCTCTTTGTCCCCCCCCCTAAGCCTTTCCACCTTCCGTTTCGTAACTCGTAAACCCTAGAATTCTCTACTTAAAGCTTCCCCTTTTTCCTATTTCTTTCTCTTGTTATCTTCGCTTTTTTCCCCAGATCAAACTTCAGGTCAGTGAATTTTCGTGTTCATTTGCTGCTATGAGCTGAGATCTTCGCTTGTTCTTGTTAATAGGATTTTTAGATCTTATAATCTCAATCACTTACTCTGTTTCTATGTGATTCGTTGTGTTTATTTCTCTGATCATAATTGTTCAAAAACTTTCTTCTCCGGTTGCAACTAGTGCCCCAGAAGTTAGAATTTTTAGACAAGGAAAGAAGAAGGTTTCATAATTCTAGAAACCCTAGTTTTTATTTCCTGGGATGTTTCTATGTTGGCGAAATTTACAATTCTACAGGATAGTTTCTGCGAAGTTGTGTATTACTTCCTCCCAGATTATCTGACAATTGTTGTTCTCTTTTGTTTGATTTTTGCTTGATCATTTTTTAATCAGTGATTCACTTTCTTTTGTTCAACTGTAGATGGATTTCACAACAGTAGAGAACTCTGATGATTCATGTGGATGGCCACAGAGTTCTAACTCGTTTGTGGAAATCTCAACAGGTAATATAGATATTGTCTTGATTCATTAATGTCTTATTTTGTTTCCGTTCAAACACAAGTCTTATATACATCAACTGTCAAGTTTCAGACCACAATTCATCTTCTCCTGTAGCTTTCAACTTTGAACATGGCAGTTCCGATGTTTCTCCCAATCATGATTCTGACTCTTCTTACTCCGAGTTAGACTCGGAAGCTGAGGCCTTTTACTCATCTTTTAATTATCACCTGGTCTCACCAGGGACAATGGATGATAGCCATGACTTAGCAGCTGAGAAACAAATGAGTTATGGAGAATTGATGAAGAAATATGTCCAGTGCGAGGAAGAGCTAAGGACTACGAGTTTAAAGCTCCAAGAATCTGAACAAGAGATTGAGAAACTAAAGGGTGAGACTGAGAAGAGAGAATCTTCTGTTCTACTTGCTGAGCTTGAAACTGCACTGAGAGAAATAGAGACAAGGGACATAGATATTGAGACTGAGAAAAGGCAAGTCCTTGAGCTGCAAAGTCAGGTGGTTGATTTGGAAACTAAGCTCTCAGTCTCAAGTTCCAAAATTGAGAATCTACTGAATGAGCTTGATGTGAGTAGGGAACTTTTGGATGTGTCAGATGCTGAGATCTCAAAGCTAAGGGAAATGTTGTGCGATTGTCAGCAAAGTTCCTCTACTGAAAAAACAAAGCTGCAGACTGATATTGCTGGTGTGTTAGCGAATCAGGCTTTCTTGGAAGCTCGGGTCAAAGAAATCGAATCGCTCACTGGTGTATTGGAAGATCAGATTAGGCATTTTGATGTAGAGAAAATGGAGATGCAGAGAAAAGAGGTTGAGTTGAAAGCTGAAATCAATGCATTGAAGACAGATTTGGTCTCCCGAGGTGAGCATATTGATGCGTTGAACAAAGATTTCGACAAGCATAAGCTGGGATACGACATGTTAATGGCAGAGAAAGATGAAGTCTTTGCCGAATTGGACAACTTAAAAGCAGAGATAAGATCAAGAAACATCCAAATGGAGCAAATAGAGGAGCAACTTAACCAGCTGCGCTATAAGCAGACCGAGCTTGAGTCTGAATCAGGAACAGCCGAGAACACTGTGGAAGAGCTGAGAGGCATGGTTAAAGAACTGGAGAAGCAAGCAGAGATGCAGAGAAATGTGATAACATCAGGAGAGGAAGAGAAACGAGAGGCGATAAGACAGCTTTGTTTCTCTCTGGATCATTACAAAAGCGGATATAGACAGCTTTTGCGGTTTCTTTCAACCAATAACAAGCAAGAAGAAGCAATCATGGTCGTGTGATTTGGATTAATCTTTCCTTTGTTTAGTCGTTACAGTCTAATTTCTTTCTTTGTCCCATCATCTTTGAGTCATTATGTGTTAAGCTCTGTCTCAGACATTAATCTTTAAATTCTCTAGTAATAAGTGCCATTAATTTTAAATCTAAGCTCGAAAATGCTTTTATGTGTGTTGGTGTGATTATTTAAGTGCTTTGAACAAAGTGCATCTACTCCAGCTGTGTTTGGAGTTTTCTTTTATGCGTATGCAATAGAGACGTAAAGCCTAAGTAGTTAAAAGCCAGGGAAGAGAAAGTCAAAAGTCAAAACACAAACCTAATCCTCCAATATCTTAATTTGGTTGACTCTTTCAATGCAAGAATTGGAGTTAAAGTGAAATACTACTAATATTATGGACATTTATTCTTGATTTATACTATGCTTTGTCGAGAAAATTTTAGTGAACACCAAGAAAATAACTTTTTTTCCTTTGTCACCAAAACAGTGAAAACAAGAATTATATTTAGTTTTAGTAAATTAAAAAAAAAAATTAGACCAATTGAATTGATGAAAAAAATAAAACTAAATATGTACCAAAGGAATTAATGACAAATCAAAGTTGAACGATATGGTTTTTATACGGGGTATGTATATTCTCCGGATTCCAATTCTATTTCGTGTTAAAAATTTGCGTTTTGGCCAAACATTTTTTTTCTTTTTCTTTATTCTTTTTAACTACTATAACAAGATCTGAATATATCAGGATTGGTCATGTTCAGCATGACTTTGTTGTATTACTTATAACCGAATAAAAAATGAAAAAGCTCAAGTTCTACTTTCATAGGGCCCCATTTAAGCATTTGTCTTCGATATGTATATACGCGCATGCAAATATATTTATAAAATTGTACGCGATTGTATTAGTTTATTCTTCGGAGTTCGGAGTGTATTAAGTTGTAAATGTCATTGCATGTGTGAAACGACTTTGCAAGACCGCTGGCTACGAACTTTATTAGTTAGATTCAACAGATAATCAAATATGAATCATTCGACCAAAATACTGTAAACAAATCAAATACAAATCTTAAAAGATAACTCATGAAATGGTTAGATGGGCCCTTCTATTTTACTCTCTTTTCTTCTTAAGGTTTCATATGGAATATGTTTCCTGATTTATAGATGGTTTAATATTTTATATATATCTATTGAAGTAATAAATATAGCAAGAAAAATAGTTTGACTATTTCAAGAACTTGAGTAGTTTATAGAATGGATTTTTATATAAAAAATATCATTTTATTTGATACCCAAATTTCATGTATTTACGAAATAGAAAATAAAAACAATTTAGAACTATATATATATATAGGTATATTTTCAAACGAGAGTTGACTCTCCAATATTATCTTTCCAACAGTTTTTCTTTGTCAACTATCTTTTAATTTTTGTATACATTTAAAACTTTAATTTTGACTTTTTTAGCAAGATAGTTTTTGTTCATGTCCTGAACTTTAGGTAACAGCAATTTGCGATATAGACAAACATTTACAAAGAAATGTAGTAGTCAAAACTATGGATTTCCCAGCTCTATTAAATCTGAATACATAAACCGAATTTGGTTATTTTGTGAAGACTTGAATGGTATTAAACTTGATTTGATTTGATTTGATTTGAGAATCGTATCCCGTAGTCATTGTATTTGTGCAGAGAAAACAAATATTGAAGTCCACGGAAAATAAGACACCACACAACAAAGGTTGACTTTTTCGGAATCACAAAGCCAAAACGATTTTCTACCATTAACCTTAGTTTTTTTTTAAAAAAAATTAGTTATAATACAGATAGTTAATGCTACTTTTGTTCATTGATTGCTTAAAAAGTTTATAAGATTATTGAAACCATCACTTGGATCAACGGATATGAAGAGTGTTGTTGTTTTGTTACAGCGCTATCGAATTCGAATAAATTTGTAGGTGCTATATTTGATAAATGATTGAAAGCTAGCCTTGGACCTAAAAAGACTATAAACCAAAATTATAAATTTCCTAGCTAAAAGAAACAAAAACATATCAATAAAACTCTAAATTTTTAAGTTCCCCTACTACATTCTCATTACAAATGATGTTTTAATGGTAAATGTAAAAAAGGAATTAATGGGACCAATAAATGATGAATGAGAAAGAAAGAGCAGGGCTAAACTTCTCTTTCCAAAATAAATGAAACCAGCGCCGACGTTAACATTGCCATTCCATTTATCGCTTATCCAGTTTTTATTAGGTGAACTCTTTATCTCTTTTCTTCTATATTCTACTCTGTTTCTAACCAAGCTCTGTTGCAGTCTTTCAGATGCTTTTTCTATTACAAAAAGAAAAACAAAGTTTGGGCCAATCTTTGAAAAGATCAACAAATGGGTTTTGTTTAATGGTTCTGATTTTATGATGAACGAGTCGTTGGTTTTTTTTTTGTTGGGTCTAATTGACTTATTAGATATGAAAAAGTTTCCTAGAAAAAAAAACTTTCTTTTTGAACACGGAAAAAGAGAGACTTTTCTAAGAAGAAGAAAAAAAAAGCAAGG
Source organism: Cardamine occulta (assembly GCA_028015245.1). Lineage (NCBI taxonomy): Eukaryota > Viridiplantae > Streptophyta > Magnoliopsida > Brassicales > Brassicaceae > Cardamine > Cardamine occulta. The sequence goes on along the minus strand of CM051382.1, from coordinate 23,029,527 downwards.
AGAGAAACATAAACATCAGAGGTAAAAAAAAAAACCTGTCCAAAACGATTTGGCTTTTTAATTTTTTTGTCTCTGTTCTCTCACAACTCCTCTTCTTCTACTTCGCCCCCACGACAAGAAATTCTCATCTCTCTTCTCTCCATTTTTTTTTTATCTCATTCCATCTCTTTCTCTATATATAATCTTAAACCTCTCTCTCAATCTTATTAATCTTCTTCGGTTTGCTTCTTTAACCATCATCTCTCTAGTTACAACAAGACTCTGCAAAAGAGTTAAACTTTGATTCTTGATTCTTTTTTCAAAGAAGATCTTACAATCTGATATCTTTGTATGGCTTCTCAAATGATGTAATCTTGCTTCCGTCTTGTCTTCTTGTCCTTTATTTTCATTCCGACCCGGATCCGTAACCAGCTTCTCAGACCCGGGTTTATACCAATTCATTCCCAGATTTCTTAAACCACCACTTGAAATAGATTTAAGCTTTTCTTCATTTATTTCCCATTCAACAAAAGTTTAAAATCACACCGCGTTGACCTTCATCTTCTAGTCTCCCCTTCAATTTTCTGTAGAAAACTCATACAACTTCTCAAAGTTTCGATCTTTTTATCTTGGTTCCTCTTTCTCCCTTTCTCTCTGTTCTGTTTATGAGGATATTTTCATTAAGAAGGTAAAATTAAGTCATCGAATTTGGTACCAACAATGGCGAGCCAGACGGGTAAGAAAATCCGATTGGTGAAATGCCCCAAATGCTTTAAGATTCTTCAGGAAGACGAAGATGTTCCTGTTTATCAGTGTGGTGGTTGTTCCACCATTCTTCAAGGTTATTGTTTTTTTCCCAAACTCTGTAACTTTCCATTTCGATTTTGCCTCTAATAGAATGTCAACTCTGATTCTGAATCTGGCTTTTAGTCTAGTTTAATATTTGCTCTGTCTCTGAGCTCAAACCTTTTGTGTGTTTCTGCCATGATCTCTTATCAGTTTATTGAACTTGCTTGTTGTTTCTATAATTCAGCTAAAAAGCGAAACATTGCTCCAAACAGTACACCAAGTGCAAGAGAAACAGAGAGGGCTCAAGCCAGTGAGCCACGAAGCGAGCCTGAAACCAACAATGTGTCTAGCAGTTCAGGGAAGGACAAGGTTCTTCCGTCATCCTCAGGGCGTTCCTCGGACCAAGAATGCGAAAAGCGTAAGAAAGCATCCGTGGAGTCTATGGAGAAGGAGCTTAGTGGTTTAGAGTTGTCAAAAGGAGATGAAATTCAACAGCAGGAACGTTCACTTGAAGTAGAAGACAACTCCAGATTGAAGTCTAATATGATCAACGACGTGGCAGTATCTAGGGCTAGCTCTGGAAGCTTGAGTGTTGATCATGTGGTAGCTACAAGAGTGAGTAATTCATCAGGTAATGCTCAGATCTCACCTGATGCTTCCCCTGTTCAAGAGAAGCAAAGCCAACTTGATTATACTGCAAACAAGACTCCTTCTGCTAATGATATGGTGGCGGCAGGAGCGAGTGTTTCATCCGGTAATGCTGAGATCTCACCTGATGCTTCCCCTGATGAAGAGAAGCAAAGCCAAATCGATTATCCTGCAAACAAGACTTCTTCTGCTTATGATGGGAGTGAGTCTTCCTGTGACGAAAGAGAAGACCAACTTCTCGATGATAACGAACAATGGAACGCTCTTCAGAAAATAAGATCAGACAAATATGAGATGCTCAGATACCCTGGGAACTACAAGGATCAAGGAGCTAGTTCCTCATCCACATTCTCTGAGAAAAGGCGTAATGGGATTACCACAAACAGTGAATGGCATCAGAACAGGTCTTTACAACTAGAAGGACCAGGAGGGCGACTTGGCAGACAAGGAAGAAGACATGTCACAGAACAACTTAGGCCTGATATGCCTCTCTATCCAAGAGAAACATACAGACGTATGAGTCCTTCATATCCATCACACGATGAGTTTGATGGCTATTCTCGTGCACACTCACTTCAAATGCCTCCATACACTGGTGGCATGAACCAAGAATATTTTGACTATATGTATCACAACAACACAAGGGCAAGAGGTCGTGGCCACCAAGTGAATAGATTCTCAGGAGAGATGGGTAATGACAGAAGAAACCATGGTGGTTGGAATTCAGGTCAGCTTCATAATAATACTTACAGTTCATATTCTGCAAGTCCACAGAGACCAATGGAACAACCTGAGTATTATCCAAGATACAGCCGCGAGATAGTCTCTGATATGGAGGATCATCAACGTAATACTAGGCATCATGGTCACCACCACCATGAATTAGAGTTACAGAACCGTAGGCTACAAGAGAGACAACGTGTGGCTAAACGTCATATCCGTCCAACAGCTGGTGGAGCACCTTTCGTTAGCTGTTACTGTTGCTCAGAAAACTTACAGCTTCCTGTAGACTTTCTCATCTTCAAGAGGAAACATCATCTTCTCAGATGTGGCACTTGCACTACTGTTCTTAGATTCTCACTTCAATCAAGAACTCATTTAGTTCCTGATATAAGTGCTAATAGGAGTAGCAATTCAAGATCAGAGTCTCCCAGAGACAGAGCTCTCTCCAAATCTGAAAAGCAGAGCTCCTCTGTTCAAGATGAGGAGCTGCCTGTGACTAGAGGCTCTCCGCTTCACCGGTTAATGGGATATTCAACTGTAAGCCAAGTGTTTAAAGCTTCACAGCGTCCTCCTTCTGTATAGATAGATCTTCTTCTCTGCTTTTGATCAAGCGAAAGAGAAGTTATGTGCTTCTCGGATGGAAAGTTTTGCCATTGGTTTATCAAATTATTATTTTTCTCACGACACTTGTGCAAAATTATTTATATATATATATATATATTTGCTTATCTGTTGTACAAAAAAAAATGTTTAATCAAATATTTGTATACGACATTTTGTCCCAGATGGCTATCTCCTACTACAAAGACAAAACGGTAACTTTTTTTTAATTGATTAAAATACAAAAATGATTTTTTTTGTTTGTTTATTCCTCTTATTAATTTACTGATTACGAATTAATTGTATTGGTTATGGTGATGCATGGTAGGATATAAGCCTGGAATATGTCAAGGTCTTGAGAGCTAATTATCATCCATCTGCTGGAGTCACCTTCTACATGACGTTCGAAGCCAATGATCCTTCAGATGGTAACCAGACCAAACGCTACCAGGCTGTGGTGTGCTACTTTTCCTGTGATATTAGAATATGCTCTTGCAGGCTTGAACCATCTTCTTGAATGATTCAAATATTAAAGAATAGTTTGTTATTATTTTCCCAGCATCTATCTGTCTATGAACGCCAAGCAAATGGCGGTAGAAGGTTTTAACTTGTTCCTTAAATTTGTGTATTTGAAATTAAGTTGTAGCGTTATGGCCTGTGCCAAATTATTCTTGTTGGTTTCGCGGTGTGTTATTTCCATGAGCTACTTCTATTATAATAGGATATCGAACATGTAGCTGATTTGGATCAATGTGTGTTGTCATAGATTCTGAGAGGTTATTGCCGTCACTACTATTTCCATGAGCTACTTCTGTTATTTTACATATGGAAGATGTAGCTGATTTGGATCAATGTGTGTCGTCATAGCTTAGATTCTCATCTGCCTTTGCATTCTATGTTTATTCTGCGGCATAAGTTCTGTTTGGGTGGAATCGACGGTTCTGCTTACTAATTGTTAGGTGTTACACTCTTTCTTTCTTTTTGCACTACTTCTAGTTGTATGGCTTGTCCTAGTTGTTTTTATAGGGTCAAGTCTGTAACTCGGAAGGTATCATTGGTCACATTGTTTTGGAAGCAAGAAAACTGTGAGAATTTTTTTAGAATCACAATACAAAAAATTATATGTGCGCTCATTCGTTCGTAGGTGGCCTCCAAATTTTGACATAAATACGAGTTTGTTTGACAACATTTTTTCTTAAATGTACATAAAATCAATAAATATATCTCCAACTTGGGATTTTTGTCAATATGTTATTTTTGATTCGCTACATTTTCTCAAGTGACTGTGATATCCTTTCAGAATCGGCAGAGAAATCTGGCATAAGATTGAATTGAATTAACAAACGATAAAATCTCTTTCATCTGGTTTCAATGTAACTTGTTGTTTAAATAACCATTAGGACCTAGGTTTCGATGATTGAGAGTTGGAAGCAATTTTTTTCAAAGGATGACAGATTGAACATTTTAGGGTGATTAAAAGAAAGGAAAAAAAAAACAAACCATAAAACCGCAAACTAGTGTAAGCCCTATTTGGTTTTGAATCCGTCTATTATTTTGAGAATTCTGATGTTTCGGATATGATACCGCTGAATGCTGACACTCAACTTAAAACGAAGGCCGGAATGTTGTTCAGCAGTTTTGTTGAGGACGAGAAGACTAGAGAATCTCGTCTACCGGAAACGTTTTGACGGAGAAGGCAGATTTTTAGGGTTTAGATCTTTATTTGTGCTATCACCGTCGATTTGTAAATTTACAGCTTTATTCTAGTGTTCACAAGTCAGTTCCTCAGTATCCAATATCTATTAGTATGCACCACGTGTTCCTTTGCATGTCCAGCCCTTCTATAGTCATTAAAATAGCAGAACTCACGACTCACATAAAGGGTGTGTCATAAGAGCCCTGTGAGGAAAACGAAATCGACAAATTTCAAAAAAATCCAAATTTGAGAAAAGAAAAAAATCCAAGAGTAAGAGGATAACAAAAGAGTACTGATCAACAACATCCTCCATCTGCTTTCGACCGATCAATAGTTGAGCACTGTTGTTTACCCGAATCTGCAAATCACAATTAGATAAGGCTAATTTAAGTTGGAAATATGGATGTGATCATCTCAGTGTATTTGAACCAATCAGTTATATCTATCTAATCTAACTCTATTAATCTCTCAACTATATGAGTTATATATATATGTACCTCGAACTTGTAATTTGAATGTCAAAAGTAAAACCTTTCATCAAACCTACAAAAGAAAAATAATAATTAGTAAAATAGCATTTTTAAGGTACAGGATTAACAACACATTTCTTTCATCTACATACCATAATATCAATGGCATTGAAATTTCTTGTGGTTTATAAGTCTCTTAACTAACAGCTGGTTTTGTTTGTACAATAAATGCATACTTACTTAGTTTTCCTTGATAGATGGCATCACTTAGATACTCGAACCAATCTTTGTGATTCTTTTTGAAATTATCTAGGGTCTTCCACCTGATTTTGAAGAGAATCACAAAGATTGGTTCGAGTATCTAAGTGATGCCATCTATCAAGGAAACTAAGTAAATATGTATTTATTGTACAAACAAAACCAGCTGTTAGCTAAAAGACTAATTATAAACCACAAAAAAATTCGTTTATCTACAGGCATTTGCTGGGCAGTGGCTATTGCAAGATGTATCCAAGCGTCGCTTGCTATACGTGGTATTAAAGTTGAGCTTTCTCCTCAACATTTAATAAACAGCATCAAGAGCAAGAGTTACTCCAATGGACAAATTATCAAATATGAAGAGATCTCCAACTTTTTGAAATATGAAGGTCTTGTTCTAGAGTAAGTGTGTCCATTCTCGGGGAAAATAAACGAAACTTGTCCTAAATAATGTTTCGAGCAAATTTCAGTAAGTTTTCCACTGATTTTTCCTGTTTTTTTATTGCTCTAAACAGTTTTGCGATAGAGATTCTATTTAGCTGTTGCATTTTCTTTTCATTTACTGTACACAAATTTAAGGAACAAGTTAAAACCTTCTACCGCCATTTGCTTGGCGTTCATAGACAGATAGATGCTGGAGAAATAGTAACAAACTATTCTGTAATATTTGAATCATTCAAGAAGAGCTCATTTGAATAATCAAATTCGAGACTAAAGGTGAAATATTATTCAAATGAGCTCTTCTTGAATGATAAACACTACTTTTAATGAAGAATATAATTTCTTAGAAATTTGTAGATATTTTATGAAAAATATAAGAAAGTATAAATTTTGTACTATTTTCTTCAAATATAAAACATTTATTAAGTTATAGAATATAATTTATACTATTTTGTAATGTATTTGTAATTAACACTACTTTAATCTAAAAAAATACCAAAATTTAAGATAAATTTTGTAAAATGTTAAAAAATAATTAACATTATTTTCTTAATATATGAAATAAAAATTTAAACTCAAGAAAATTATACTATAATACATATTATACATATATATATATATCAAAATATTTTTGGAATTTGTGAATACCAATGTATTTAATGATTTTACCTCTAATACCAATGTATTCTATTTATAGCTTCTTTTTTTTGTCAATTAATTCTATTTCTAGCTATGATAGTTTTTTCCCGGGTGGTCATTTAATAAAGTTACTTTAGTTCCCTTGCTATGAAACTCTGACTTCGATATGACATTTTAGAAATTGCATAGAGAAGATGAATTATAATAGTTGTTTACCAGTGTGTATAGTTCCCATCAAACTTCTTCGTTACCTCCCGTCTCCTAGTTCAGTTTCTTCGTCAAACTAAGTTACATCTGATCTGATCTTTCATCAAACTACAGACAAACGATACAAAAAGTTTTAGTTTAAACAAATCTTTAATATAAATTTAAAACTGCTATTTTTTGTATATTCTAATTTTCAAAAGGGGAATCTCTTAATGAATGAATTGTATTGGTTATGGTAATGCATGGTAGGGTACTACAAGCTTGGAAGTAGTCAATGTATTAAGAGGGGACATATCATCATCCATCTGCTGCAGTCACATTACGCTCGAAGCCAATGATCTTTCAGATGGTAACCAGACAAAACGGTACCAGGCAGTGGTTTGCTACTGCCTACTTGCCCGATGATTCTAAAGTATGCTCTTGCAGGCCTTTACCATCTTCTTGAATTCTTAGAGATATTAATATTTATTTTTTAATTTTTTTACAACGAGAGATATAAATATTAATTGAAAAGCCCACACATACATTGTGGAGTACGTAAAAGGATTTGTTTATGCTTGCACTTATGTTAAAGTAGAGATAACCATGACACTCCAATGAAGATGATATTGTTTATGTATATATATAATCATCAAGGATTTGTTATGGTTGTAACAAGATTGAATTCATCATCTTTTCTAGCTTTATCAATCTACTATAACTTTACGACTTATTAACTAAAAAGAGTTTGCATTGGTTTAATATCTGTATGAACTTAGTTGAAGCTGTCCCTCTATTGATTCATTCTCCTGTTGGACACAATAGAGATCCGCTGATCCTGCAGCATGTTCAGGTTCGGGGCTAGTAGTCTAGTGTATCGATCGAAATACAGAAGCTGTTTCATTAGAAGTGCAAATTCTCTCGGGAACTTCAGCCCATGTGATTCGCTAACACGCACCTACACAAAAAAGAATACTTGTTTTCATTTGTATGCAATCATTAAAGCTCTATAACCTAAGGTTTATCTTCTTAACTTACATTTAAACAACTACAGTACGTCTAATTAGTGCTTACCAGGTCGAGGAAAAGAGCATTCATCTGTCTCTCATCCACAACTACGTTGGCAGCAACAGCAGTTGTGTCTGAATTTGTTCCACGAGCTGTAGCCACTACTATCTCTGTATCTAGTTCCTGCAAGAAGAGATTCATAAGATTCATTGTTTTGCACTAGAGTTCTGAAAGCAAAACACATTGGTTTCTCTAAATAGATGTAGCTTGCCTGGATAGATGAGAACATCTTTTCCAAGTCTCTTGCAAAAGCTTTGGCATTAACATCTGTGTTTGTGGCGCCCATTTGAATCAAAGCTGAGGCCATGGATTCATATTCTTCAGTTGCAATAGATGCTAAAAATACTTCCATAGCAGCCCATGTTTTCGGGGATATCCGACCAACAATGCCTGAAACAAAAATGTGGATACTTACTCGAATCACCATGTAAGAAATGTTGCACCAATTAAGGTTGAGAGAGTATGATTTACCAAAATCAAGAAACCCAATCCGGCCATCACGCAACAGCCATAAGTTCCCTGCATGTACATCAGCGTGGAAGCTTTCACAAGCAAGTAAACTTCCAAACCTATAGGTAACATTCAGATCACTTTACTAAAATGCTACATTTAGGAGGAACAGCAATCACAATTTCAATATTGAATCTCAAAGATCTTACCACACATTAAGCGCGGTAATAAGGCTGTTTTCTGGACTGGAAACAAGTGATCTAATAGAATCTAGGTCAGTAAGAGGAACTCCATATAGCCTCTCCATTGTAAGTACTCGCCGGCTGCTGCAGTGCTTATATACTCTTGGAGCAGTGGCTTGCCCTGTCAACTCCATGGTTTCAAGATATCTCTTGAATGAGTCAATGTTTTGAGCCTCTTTATTGAAATCTACTTCTTCAAGCATTGACTCACGAATGTCTTTGACTATACCAACCTACCAATACGGTATATATTGTTTAGAGAGTCACTTAGCAGCAACTAAAAATTTAAGTAGAGAGAAATTATTTGAGAGTTTACCAGTGAAGTACGGCTAAACTCAGGACTAAGGAACTCAAATATACGAGCAACAACGTAGATAAAGTTCAAATCTGCCACTAAGAAATCTTCTATTCCAGGCTTCAAGACCTTAATCACGACATCCTCTTGGGAGCCTATAAGCCTTGCACCATGGACCTGGTCATGATGATTCACATAAGCAGAAGAAGAGAAGATGAACAAAATGAATTTCAACCAATGGAGGAGAAGCAGAAGAACTCACTTGTGCTATAGAGGCTGATGCAATTGGTGTAGGGTCAACATATTCATAAACACTATCTATGGGTCTCCCAAGCTCCTCTTGCAAGATTTTACGAATTTCCTCAAACGGCACAGGAGGGGCTTTGTCAAAGCAGTTCTGAAATTCTTTCACATATTCTGGAGGAAAAAAGGTTGGCGCAGATGCTATAAACTACAAAATTCAAAAGTATTGTTAAATGGGATAGAATGGGAAACAAATTGAGAAATAACAATATGATAACTAAGCTTAATTTCTACCTATCCGCATGACATCAACAGAGGATACAATATGCTCTACATTTAGACGCATGAATTACCTGGCCCAGCTTAATGTAAGTAGCTCCCATGCGTTCAAATAGTTTCCTCAAATACAGAGGAGACAGTAGACCAAGCTGCAATTCACTTGATAATCCACCAGACACTCTTGTAGACTGCAGCAAATGACAAGTGTCAAGTGTCTTACTCATATGAACAAAATTTACAAACTTTTTACTTGAAACATACATATATGGAACCTATAAAAACGATCAACAGTCACCTTAGATAAATCATTCAGCCATTCTCCTCCAACCCCAACAAAGGCTTGAACGCCTTGGACAAGACGTATAGCACCGCGTGGACCTGTGTTTATCGATGTCTGAACTATATCCTCCACTAGTTTGGGTAAATTCTCTATTCGGTCTGCATCAAACATATTCAAATTAACCAAACAAAATTAGCAAAATAAAAAACCTAACGGGATATCAAACCAGTGTATAGTCAGATTGAGTTTTCAAAAGCAGAAAATTTCCATACTTTGAAGACGAGAAGTGAAGAGGTCCTGGGTTTGTGAATACTGCGCCGAGAGAACAAAACCCTTCGAATTTCTGCTTCCGATCATCTTCTTCGACCTTCCTGATACAGTTCTCGCGATGGGAAACTGAAAAATGAAGCTATTGAGATTCAGCGGAGAGTAATGGAGTTTTGCCAATTTTGGTAGTTTAGCTAAGCTCTAAAGAGCAGATCAAGTAAAAAACTGAAGGAAAGAAAATGGAAAACAATTAGACCTGAGAATGGTGAAAGAGCGGTAACCGCGTGCCACGAAAAGCTGAAACCGCCATCGCTAGCCGGAGATTGAAGCAGAAAACAAGAAACTCCGATCAAGCTTTTTTTATTTTCAAAGTGCACAGATAAAACGACTCCGTTTTAACGTTTCGAAAATTAAATATCTTGAAACGGAGTGAAGGGGAATATGCCACGTGGGGACGTATAAGAGGTAGTTTCCTTCCCACAAGTCAACATATTCGTGCAAAACTTCTCGGTTCGATTTGATCTCCGGTTTAAACTTATTTGAATTCCGTTAAACCGAACCGTTATTCGGACGCTAGATAGAAGTTGAGATACTGCATTTACATAAATACCCTTATCAAAATTGAGAAATAACAAAAGCATTCAAACCCTAACCTTTTCCACGGAACATCTTCTCTGTCTTCTTCTTTCTCTCTGTGGCCGTTGCTTCGCCATCGTCGCTACCGGTGAGTTTTCTCTTCTGCTTTCTTTGCTTTCTTCCATCTGGGTTTCTTCTTATTGGTTAAGTACTCTTATTCTGAAGTCAAAATCGTTTAGAATTCAAGATAACGAGTTATGAAGTCTAATGAATCCTGAATTGATACGATATGAAACTTTTAACTTGTATTTGCTTACAAGATTCATCGCTTTCGGATTTAGGTTTCTTCTACAGTCTTCAGGACAAGTTTCGTTTCTTATGCTATGTAATTTTGTTCTAGTGTGCTGCTTATCCTCTTGCCCTGTGTGTAATATTTAGGGTTTCTGCTCCTCTATACAATAATGAATGAGTATAGTTACTCAAAAATCACATGTTTCTTTAAGTTTTGATTTTTCTCCATAAAGAACACAACTTGAGATTTATTTTTATCAGTGAATGGTGTCTGCAAAGTCATCTAGTCGAAAAAGTCTTACTTTTGATCTATAGATTAATAAGTTCCATCAATCAATTTGAATCAAAAACCCATTTTGATAAGGCAGATTGTACTAGCTTAGTTATAGGCTATAACTTATAGCTATGTATAATGTATATCAGAAATATATGTTTGATAATGTTTTTTATTCATTCACAATGATTAATATGTTCCTTTCTCATTATTGCAGCTTGTCTTGAGGTTAACAACTTTTTGGGTAATCTTCTCTTTGGGAGAGCAATGACTAAAGTTCGTCGGACTGATGTAAGTTCTGATTTCCCCAGTAACCGTTGCACATTCGAGTAGTATGTCACTGTAACCTCTATTATCTAATATTTAGTTACTCTGCCATGTAAGTCTTGATTCTTCAGTTTTGATATGTTTAATTAGCTTCTGAACTGGACGATGAGTCCTTAGTTTATTATATCTTCTGGAAGGGCTTTTTTCTGATTGTGATTGGTTTTGGCAATTGTTATAGATGGCAAAGAAAAAGGGTAAACTTGATTCTGGACCAGATTTCAAGACTCATGAGCATGCTGAGTTTTTCGATAAGTTGATAGAGCTCATCCCTGCAAGATTCTACTTACCTGACGAGACAGAAAGGAAATGGTTTCCAGGTCTTAGCAAGGCTCAGAAAGCTAGAGCTAAGAAAAAAACTAATGACAACCTAAAGAAGGCGAGGAGAGATAGATTGGACCCAGAGAAGTCTGGTTTGACAACGCTCGATTTGCTGAAGAAAAAGCTAGAGAAGGAAACAGGTAACAAGAAGCAAAAGGATGATCAATCTGTTACGTATGAGGAGCTGAGGGAACGTCTCCACCGTAAAATTGATGAGCTCAAAGGTGGTCGTGGAGGTTCAGATAGACCAAGAAGCCAGGAAAGAAAGAAGAAGATTCTTCCAAATAAGAGAAAGAGGGATTCACTTTCTGAGGAGGAGACTAAGTCAGCAGATAAAGGTAAGGGTAAGTTGGATGTGGAAGAGGCTGCTAAGGACCTTACATTTGGTTATGTCAAGATTGATGATGATGAAGAACACGGAAAAGACAAAAAGAAACGGAGACTTTCAAAGGCAAGAGAACTTGAAAGGGCTATGAAGTTAGAGGCTGCGAAGAAGGATCCAGAAAAAGGTGAAGTAGTTGCAAAGAATCACTCATGGAACGCAGCTACAAGCAGAGCACGTGGTGACAAGGTTCATGATGACCCAAAGCTATTGAAGCAAAGCATCCACAAAGAAAAGAAGAGGCACGAGAAGAACGCCGAGAAGTGGAAAGAAAGAGTTGAAGGGCAACAAAAGTTTAGGGTGGAGAAGCAGCAAAAGAGATCAGGAAACATTGCGAATAGGATTGAACAAAACAAGTTGCGGAAACTCGCTAAGAGGGAGAAAAAGCTGCTGCGTCCTGGCTTTGAAGGCCGCAAAGAAGAGTTTATCAATGAAGGTGGAAAGTAAAATTCAAATCTTCCAACATTTCAAAGATGTGATGATCATCACAAAAGCTGTGAAGATGGTTGGCACATCTGAAATACAAAAACATCTTTTGCCATTTGGGGAATTTTTCGTTTACTCAAGTCCCTATCCCTAGAAGTATTTGTTATGTTTTAGTTCGTTTTGTTTTGCAGTTTGTAGACTTATCAAATGTGTTACATTTGCTACTACTCAATGTGTTCCTTACATTGAAATGTTCTTATCAGGTTTTGAAACTAAACAGAATTTACAGGTTGTAGACGATCGAAATCAACATTTATGAGATATTTACTTCGGTTGTAGACTAAGCAGAGTCGAATTGTACAATTTCACTTTAGTCGTATCCGGTTTACTTCGGTTTGATCTGTTCATATTTGATTACAAAAAAAGATCATCTAAAGTTGTAGAACTAAACAAACGTGTCTAATTTTGAACAGCAAGCTTATATTACTAAACAAAAACTTGGATAAAACCGAAAAGAGAGTCAAAAGAAAAGGTCGGCAAAAGAATCTCGAGACACGTGCCACGAGAACAAGCTTTGGGAATCTCGATAATTCTCTTACTCATCGCCACTCCCACACGTGTAATGAATAACGTGTGTTAATACGTCACATTACTCAAACCTTATTATATAAACCACCAATATTTACTTAACTTTGGACTCCATCAAAAAGAAAAAAAATGGAAGCTATTTCTCAAACCTGCACAAAGATCATCACCAACACATCTCCGAGGACTCATCAAACCTTAGCTTCGGTTAAGGCAATCCCACAGACGAAGCTGAGTCTTAACAAAAAGAAGGAGAGGTGGGTTGCTGCAGCTAGATGTGTGGCTTCAGGATCGGGTTATGCAGCGGCAATGGAGCCAATTACGCCTGAAGAAGAGGAAGAGCTGACTCAGAGAAGAGGGATATGTGGAGGAGAAACCAATAGAGGAGTATGGGAGCTCTTGGAATGCCTCGAGAAGGAAGCTATCATGGGGGAGGATGATGGAAAAGACCCTACAGATTACAACAGAAGAGCAAAGATATTTGACAAGAGTTCTAAGATCTTTAAAGAACAGAGAGATCAGTCTCCGTTGGAATGCCTTGAGAAGGAAGCTATCATGGGGGATGATGATGGGATAGACCCTGAAGATTACAACAGAAGAGCAAAGATTTTTGACAAGAGTTCTAAGATCTTCAAGAACATTAAAGAACAGAGAGATCAGTCTCCAGAATAAATAAATTGTTGTTTTTTTGTAATCATCTCATTAGTGTTTGATTCCTTGTACCTGTACTTTTTCTCAAAGTTTTTCAAGGATCCTCTCATTGTAACACAAAAATTAATAATTGACATTTTCTTCTGAATATTTACACCACAAGAGATTTGACCCAACAATGGGGAAAAATTCACACATTAGCAGCAAACCATAGCTAATGCTAGAACTTAGAAGCCTAGAACCAAATGTCTCCGGGACTAAACACCTACTCCAAGAATATATTAACAAAGAAAAAAACATACATTTCTGAATTCTGTATTATAGAAAGCTGGATCAATTAACAACAAAAACATACCTTTTTTTTATTGTTACCAAGTTTTTTATTCTACACATTTTGGTTTCACAACTCAGAAGGAAGCAAAATGATTACACAACGGAAATAATAAAATGTATATGTTACGAAATAGAAGACTATATTTATTATACATTACAAAAAGAGAATCTTGTTGGCTAGAAGTACCAATCTAATCCATGGACTCTACTATAGCAGTTGTATAGTATTCTTCTATAAACCATATCTACTCTTTGTACGAAACATAATCAGGCTAAAGTCTAAACTATAAATTATTTTCAGACACAAAAAAAGACAGTAAAGAAATATTCCGTTGACTTCTCTTTCTACCTAAATCTAAGTTCCGCACACTTTCTTTTGGGTCCATGGGCCCCTGACGTTTGTTGCGGTTGAAACGTCACCGTTTTAATTTCGAGACGACGTCGTTTTCGGTTTCCACTTCTTTCTCCTCTTGTCTTTTCATCCCTCTCTCAGAAATTTTTTTCTCCATCACTTATCTCTCTTCTCCAAGCTTCCTTCTTTGTTTCACCAAACCAAATCAAACCCTAAATTATCATTTTTTACGTGCTAAATTATCTGTTTAATTTTAGGGATTCAGTAAATTTACGATCGTTCGATTCCATGTCCGGAAAAGGGCTATCTCCGGCGCCGTTCAACGCGATGCCGATGATTGTCCAAGATGCTGACCCGTTACGTTTCCGAGTCGGCGAACAGGATCCTAAAACCCGCGAATTCGCAGCTTTTATCGGCGACCACCACCACCGTTATTTCGCGGCAGCAGCAGCCGCCGCGGCCGCAGCTAACCCTCACCCTCAACTTGAATTCCGGCAGAATTTCTACTCGGAGAAACCCATTAGCGGAAACCCTAACGATAGTGGTGGATCCGACGGTGAAGATGATGTTGACGTTGAAGAAGAAGACGAGGATGATGATATAGACGGAAACGAAGGTGACGTCATGAACAAAGACGCCGGTGAAGATGGTGTATCAGCTGGAGCTGGTAAGAGAATCCCACGAGGGTTTTTTTTTTACAAATTTTTTTTTTTTTTTTTTTGTGTGTAGTGAGAAAAGTTTCTATTTATGAGATATTTGAGGCAGTGCTCGTTTTTTTCTTCTTTTGGAAATGATAATGCAGTGATAGTGGTTGGAGAAGATAACACAGCTTACTACTCACAGCATTATAAGACTATGGAAACGAGTTTTGCTTCTAGGAATGAGGAATCACCAGTTGCTGCTGAAAATGGTTGTGATTTCAGTGGCAGAAGAGACCCTTCTTCTTCTTCAAGCAATTCAATCGAGTCTTTGAGGACCATTTTGTCTGATCCGACAACGTATGTTCTTTTTTGTTTTCGCTTGGTTTCTACGGTTTGTTGTGGGGTTTTAATGTCGGTATTGAGCTCATATGATTAAGTTCTTAGCTCTTCAAATTCGGTAGCTTTTGAAATCTCCAATAATGGACGAGAACATTTAGCTCTTGCTGAATCTTGGTGTAGTGATCCTTCTTATATTTTGTGTAAGTATATTTATCTTTGCACAACTGTAGAGGGGCTTTGATGGCCGATGCTATGATTTTGCCTTGCGGACACACTTTTGGAGCTGGAGGGATAGAACAAGTTAAACAGATGGTATAGACTTTTGTTTCTTTCAGCGCAATCTCTTCTTTTGCTTTCTGCGACTTACTTTTGTCTCTTAGACTTTGCCTATGAAATCTATTTTCCGTGGTGTTTTCTTAGAAAGCTTGCTGCACATGTTCGCAGCCAGTCTCTGAAGACTCGATAACCCCAAATCTCAGTGAGTAAATAATTTGCGTTAATGATGTTGGTGTTTGGTTGTCTCATAGAACTGAGAATTCCTTGTTATCACTTTCACTGGAATTTTCGCAGGTCTACGAGTTGCAGTACAAGCATTCTGCCGAGAAGAGAATTCACAGTCGAACCATTCATCTAAGAGAAAACGAGAAGGATTTGATCAAGTAACTCAATACTACTAATCTTAATGATCTCTCTTGTTTATTTCTGTTCCAAACAAGAGATTTCTTTTCCATATATACAGGAGAGACGTGCATTTGGTGTCACAAATCATTCAGGTCGTTCAAGGAGTAAAAGTAATCACTTCCCATTTGCTGTGGCAGATCGAGTTATAATTAAGGTCAATTCTTTCTTTGTTTTTCTTTCTATCGTTGGTGTTTTCTTTTAATGGAAGATTGCGGGAGATGTTAACCAACCGTTGGAGTAAAACATGAATCAGGGAAATAAGAGGACACCACCTCGTTTTGTTGGTCGGGAAGCTGTTGTGACTACTCAATGCTTAAACGGCTGGTAAAGTCTCATTTCTTTCTTCGCTTATATGACTTAATGGCCGCAAACTTTCTTATATTACAATCCTTGAGCGAAAACTTATACCGACTTTTGTATAAATGTTTTTGTGAATTGGACCTCATTTGCTACATAAAACTCTAATACAGGTATGTGGTGAAAACGCTGGACAATGCAGAGAGTGTGAAACTTCAATATCGTTCATTGGCTAAAGCTCCAGAAGATCCATCAGCCAAGGCAACACCAAACAAGATGGTCTCTAGCTGGCTCTAAACAAGCCAGCCTTGTTTACAGCTTGATGAGAGTGACCCTACTAGGTTTGGAACATATCTACAGATCATCTATGTAAGAACCGAAAAACTTATCTACAGATCACAGACGACTGTTACATATTGTAAATTGTTGTAGTTTCTCCACGTGAGGTTTAAGGGAATTAGGCTTAGGGCAAGATCCAGACTTATAATAGCTGGAACATATTTGGTTCAACTATTGTAATACAGTACATAGTTATTGAGATCTTTCACTTATCAATACAAGAGATGTTTATAACTTTTTAGGTCTTAACTAATTCAGCACACTGAGGTTCTTATTGTAGAATAAAATGGCTTGACAAATGAATGTATCAAAGGAAAAGAGAAATGAAAAGAAAAAGCTGATGAGCATTGCTCCTAGTGTTACAGATGCACATTACAAAGTAAAACTCTGCTATGTAAGTTTACACTAAAGTACCTGAGAAAAAGTTTTCAAACTAAAAAGCTTAAATCAGATGCTGGTCAGAAGAAGTTTCAAGGAGTTCAGGTACAGCTTATGTTCTCCTTTGATGCTAGAAAACTGTAGGTCGAGAATATAGAGGCTGCGGCTGCTCTAACGGCTAAATCCTTATCTGAGCTCAGCGCATCCGCAGCTCTGCAACACAATTTGGAAAGCAGGAAACTAAAAATTTCAGATTGGGGAAACGGATACAACTGTGTAATGAGATGAACATGTAGTGAAATGGTCATACCTAGAGTCCAATGGCATTCCTAACTGTAAGAAATTCTGACCAGAGCTCAAGCTCAAGTGTTGCAGACCTTGATTACAACGTGATTGCATTTCTCTCACTCGGCTTAACCAGTTTTCCTGAATTTCAAAGTTCAAGAACTCAAATCAGATGCCAACAATAAAACAAAGGAAAGATATGTGGTAAAGATATCCCAACTTCTTTACCAATTGTCTCTCTTCTTCTGATAGCTTTTGTTCTAGTTGGTTAAACAGAGGCATCCATCTGTTCTTGTGGATATCGACTGTTGAAGCCCTTGAAGCCTCGTCGAGGAGTAAATTTGGGTCATTATCTTTATCAGCTGAGAATTCTTTCCTTATTATGCAAGGTAGCTCTGTCGTGACAACTGCACGAACCCTCTTCTTGCTACGCCGAAGAGCTGAAAAATACAAAAAAGGAATTTCAAGAACAACCAAGTACTGAAGTTTTCATTGTATCAATGATCATAAATGAGTTTTGTTTACCGGTAAGACGGCCTTTGATGTCCTGTTGAAGCAATTCCAACCATTGAGAAGATACTGTAGCCGCTGCAAATCAAAGATGAAGATCAATCTAAGCTACATATGATTGTACAAAACCGTGCACATTGGATAATGAATTCAAGAACATACCTTTAACAGTGAGAACACTAGCACAGTTAAGATCTGCTGCTTCATTGCTTGACAAGGAACTGGCATTTTCCGAGAAGTTACCTGCCACCTGAAACCTCGACCCAACTGTACTATTTTCTTCACTGAACTCACAACCTGCAGAGTTCTCGTCGTAATAGCGCATGGAGTAGTTATCTTCAGGCATGGCATACTTGAAACCTTGCTTAAAATCAGACCTAGAGGCACCAGATTTCCCACCATCCAAGTTCTTCCTGGAACCCCCTACTGCATTGTGACTATACCTCATTGAAGGGTGGTAGAAGTTTCCAGCATCTCTTTCAGACTTGACAATGTTTTCAATAATAGAAAGTACTTGCTTTTTGTTTCTCACATAGTTAATAATTCCAGGGTTCAATTCATTTAACAGTCCACTAGGAGCAGCTAGCGTAGCAAACCTATCAACTTCTTCCTTCCTTGCAATCTCTATCTTTCTCTTCTTCGCCATTGCAGCTTCATTATTATTCTTGCTTTTACGACCACGTTTTCTTGGAGCTGGTATCCCTCCATGAGAAGATGAGACAAGACAGCTGCTTGATGTTGTTGACATCCCACCGTACGGATTAGAAAGAAACCCGTTCTGTTTCATTGCTTTCCACAGCTTCATTGGATCTTTTTCTTCAACAGGATCATTGGAACTCCCACACTCTGAAACAACACCCGTGGAACTAGATTTCTCGAGTCTCCTGGACGAGCAAACCGATGATAAATCATCATTCAAGCAGCTGGAAACAGAATCCGTCTTCAGGTCTAATCCACTTCCTTTGTTTGCTACACATTTCTTAAGCAAACCTCGCTTTTCACTATCGACATCTGTTTTGTGATCAAGCTTACTTGAAGAAAGCTTGACCTCTTGACTCAACAGTTCAGTCTTATTATCCTTTCCTCCTTTAACAAAACTCTCTGAAACTTTACCAACTTGAGACAATTCTGTAGCTTTTTCAATGTCTTTAGAAGCATGACCAGTGTTACCTGTAGCAAGGGATGTTCAAATTACATTTCAAGGGGTAAAAACAAATCAGAGCTTAGGTTCTATTATATGCATTTCTTAAACTAAAAACTCAATTGAAACCATATTATAAAGGGAATGGTGTATGGAATCATAAAACTAAAGGATGAACAATTGAATGAAATTGGCTTTAATAGTAACAGTAATTTACCTGAATTTGGAATTGGGTTAACACGTCGAATTTTACTCAAATCCTGTCTTTCACCGCCTCCGATCTATAAATCACAGAAACCCAACAATGTAAAACAAAGTATAACTAGGTCTAAACAATTTTTTTTTTTTTTAAAAACAAAGCATATCAGCAAACGAACCAGATTAGTTCAAAGAAAACTAAAAAGAAGAAGAAGTAAAGAAACTACCTTTAGTTTGGATTTGGGAATCGAAGAAACCCCTCCAGAAAGTTCGTCCATGACGAGTCAATTAACACGTCGAAACGAAGCCAGAGAAAAACCCTCGAAGTTTTGTCAAAAAAAATCCACAAAATTTGGAGAAAATTGGAGGAAGCCCATAAAATGGGGATTACAGAGTTCGAGGGAAATATCCCCACAAAGGAGATCGAGGGTTGGAGTGATTTAGTCTAGGGTTTAAGATCTGATGGTCAATTCGTAGGGATGCAAATGTTGGATTTGACCCTAGAATTTGAGAGGAGGGCTCTCTCTAGGAGAAGAAGAAGAAGAAGAAGAAGAAGAAGAAGAAGAAAGAGGAAGAAGAGCGCGCGGCGTAGTTTAATAATTTCTGACATCAACAAATGTATTTTTTTTTTAGTTTTTCTGGAGGATCTTTGTGGTTTTTTTCAAATTCAAACAAGACGCCTTCACGATTTGGAGGGAATTAATGGTTCGGGCCTTTAAAAACAAATCTTTTGTATTTTGGTAAAGGCCTTTTTACCATTTAATTTTTCAATTCAAATAGTACAGACTTAAACCTAATTATCCATATTTAGAGGTTTTTATTGAATATTTTTAATTGATTTCTTTAAATATACAGTGAAATCTAGTATCATTCTATTATGTGTTTGGAAAAATACATTAAAATTTATTGTTATTGGATTGACTATAGTTTGAATTTGAATAATCTAATTTGTTACCAAATCTCCACTTAATTTTGTTTCAGAGATTAAATTAGTGATAGCAATTAACTAAAATCAAGAATAATCACTGTACAAATATGATAAATCTAAAATCTTTAAATTTTAATAAATTTACACCACAAAACTAATTTTCCAATTATTACAATGAATTTGTTAATTTCCAACAAGCCAACAATTTCTAAGCTGAGATTCACTACTCTCCCTAAAACTCGACACCTTAGCTAAGCAGAAATGCGTAGACCTCATGCCCAGACCCGACCCTGACACTGACCCGACTCGTGTCGTCTTCAGCAGATAACAAACCGGTCCACACTCAACTCCTTTCCCTTGCACCACCAACCCCCACGCACGTGTGCCATCACCACCGTCAAAACCACAACCACAGCTCTCCTCCGCCGCTCCTAACTGTTCCACGAATACAATTCCCTCTGGTATCTCCGCCTCTCCTCTCTCCCATCTCCCCTTCACCGTCTCCCATTCCTCCGCTTTCATCACCACCACCGTTCCCTCCTCCTTATCTCCGCTATACAAATGGACTAACAACGGCGCTTCGCTTAAATTCTTCACAATCTCCGTCACTGATTCCTTCATCCACCTATCTAGCTTCTCACGTGCCGCCTCCACCGCTCTACTATCTCCACCTCCTCCTCCTCCGCTTCTTCTTCTTCCTCTCTGTTTCTCTATCTCCGATACGGCCTCCGCCATCGAAGCCGAGATCGTTCTGACGCTAGTTCGGCGATTACCGTCGCGAATAATCGGGAACGACGATGAAAGCAATCTCGCATTGTGATCGGATCCACAAGGATGCTCCAATACGCCGCGTTGCACTAGATAACTCCCGCCGTAACCGATTTTTGTGTAGGCCATTTTTTTTCTTCGGTGATGATGAGATTTATCACGTCCAATCAAAATTTCTTAATCACAAAACAGGAGATTAGAGTAAACAAGCTTCGTCAGATTCGAATTATTTTTTTATATCTAGCCGTCGGATGAGAAGGAAGAATTTTTAACGTACTTTAAATAACGCTAGATTCCTTAACATGCTGACGTCATTCATAGCTGAAACTGTTTTGACGAGCTATTATCGAGTGTAACTCAATTCATGCTAAGTCCCAGTGCACCTTAATTAAGTCTAAATTTTCCTTTGTTTTAAGTGGTAGTCAATGATTGCAGCGGAGGAAGAAACATGGTTGCACAATAAGAATCATGTAGTGGATTATGGCCTTGTAATAGAAAGAGGTCAAATCAATGATGAAGAGACCCTTTAACGAAATAACGGCGTTTTTTTAATCCAGACAGATGCGCTCCTTGCGAGTGTTGTTTGACATTAGCCGTAGGATCATAATCTAAGACCTTGGAGAGACCGAATCGGACGGTTGTAACGAGACGTAGAAATTGATAGGCACGTGGGAATGTAGTTTCGGTGTGTGGGGATCTCCGAGTAACACGCGACACTCGTCTTCTTAATTAAGAGGATTCCGTGCTTACCACGTGTTTGACATGTCAGCTAAATGTCCACGTCGGAATCAGCTATACCTCCTCTCTTTTTTTTTTCTTTTTTTTTGTTAATTTTTATATCTCCTCTTATATATTGTCAGTATTTTTCATATTTGCGTAATTTTGTTTCTCCCATTTTCTTTTATTGGATTTTGAAAAAAATCCACCAAAAATAGATAAAACCTACCCTGTTTAAGTACAAATTAATTAAAGGATAAACAAACAATCCATAAAGGTAATAAATCCACACATATGATTGATTTGTGTTGAATCTTTGATATTTAGTTAACCATGACCGGCTCATCTAGTTTAGAGGCATAAAGCCAAAAAATGTATTTCTTTACAAATTAGTTTTTCATTTAATTTACATTGTAACTTTGTATAGTACGTAATCTATTGCATTTTTTTAGTTTTGGTAAATTTTATTTCAAATAATATATTGATATTTTAAATAATAAATATCTAAGAGTTTTTTTGTGTTAATAAATATGGAATCCAGTCAAGCCTAATAAATATCTCTTGATATCGAAGACTTTGAAATCATATATGATCTCATACTAATTAAACCTGAATCATATGATAAATTTATTGTTACATAAGAAAAAAACAAATATGATAAGTTCGCTATGTTTATTTCATCAGAAAAGTTATAAATTTTACCATCACAAATCTTTTAACATTTCACTACTAATAAAGTTTGTATTCAGTTTTATCTATTTAAATGATCTAATAATCCAGTTTAAAAATGATATGCGTATCAAATAAGTTTAAACTATTGTCAATACAAAATTATTTTAATCATGATTACTGTAAGCATTTAATTTTTCTTAAAATATGAGAATGAATCGGTATTTGTCTCTCGTAAGTTTTTAGTGTCTCGAAGTGTCAGTCCTTCAGCTTATCATTGTTTTCCATATGCATATTAGCATATAGTTTTATGAGGCTTGATTGGATTCCATCACCAAGGACTCTTAAATTTTGTGGATGTTATCATGCTTCATTGTATCCTTTTTTCCGTTGTAGGTGACACCACCGCCACGTTTAAAATACTATTTGCGTTATTAACCAATATTTTTTTGTTAAAATGGTTAATGGCTAATACCACTCAATGTGGGAAAGTTAAAAACAAAAGTTGAGGCCTTTTAAGCCCAGTTTTTAAATAACCCATAAAAATGGAGCTAAAAAATAACCTAATCGAATCAGATCGATAATTGAAACCCAATTAGGTTGGGAGCGGAGAACCAAACCAGTGGGTCAGTACAAAAAACCGACTCGGTTTGGGTACAGCTTAGGCCTAGACAAAAAATCCAAAATCTGAAAATCGATCTGAAACCAAACCGAATTTTTTTATTTCGAAACCGAACCGAATAGTCATAAAACCTGAACGTATTCAAAATGTGTCTATCTGAATTATCCGATCCGAACCAAAAACCGAACAGTATAACAGAAAACCCGAAATATATTTATATATCAAAAATATTAGTTATAATTTTATACCCAAAACTACTAAATAACAAAAATATCTAAATAATCAGAATTTTACAGTTTTAATTTTAATAATCCAAATAATATTAGTTATATTTAGTTGTAGTTTTGCAATTTTTTGAAAAATTTAACCAAATTTTATCAAAATTTAACATTTTTTAGATTTTTTTGAAACCCGAAATCCGATCTGAATCCAAACCGAATAGTCATAAAACTCGAACAGATACTAAACTCTCTTACCCGAATTATCCGAATCCGAAAAAATCCGAACCGAATCCAATTCGAAACCCGAATGCCGATGCCTAGTACAGTTTTTGCAAATCCAGTATAATTTGATCTGTCCTAATTTAACTTTTTGTTTTTGTTTTTGTTTTTGTCAATCAATCATAATTTAACTTATGTATCAACATTTGTTAGGTAGAACGAGTGGTTGTGGACTGACTGCTTCATCTACACACGTGGCTTCCCGGTGGGTCGTTAAACATTTTTCAGAGGCAATGAGAAAAAAAGGGTTGGGTAACAAAATAATTCAATTCATAGAAAGAATGCGTCATCTTTTAGATCACAAGCTTTGAACGTTAACAACATTACGTTACCTACCACCAGTCCCTGGCTTAATATATAGATATCCACATTAACATTATACACATTATATATTTCTCTAAGGTCATAAAAGTTGGAATCGGATACACCAAGCTGTTTACTAAATTTCTTCACTCTCAGTTTCAAAGTAATAGAAAGTTAGTCTAAAATCTTTGCATTGTAAGATTTTATCCACTAAAGTAAGATTTCCAGTTGAAACAAAATTTTCCTTGTTACTCGAATTGAATGTTGTTTTTAACCATTTCTTAAAATTTGTGTTTCTTGTTTATCAAAAAGTGGGAACAGAGATGGTAATGATTCACGACGTTCCTTTTCCTCCACATATCCTCCTCACTTCCAAGCAACTCTCTCTTCTTGGCCAAGGTTTTTTTGTTTCCCTTTCATATAGAGTTTGATACCTTAATAATTTAATAAAATCTCATATGATAAGTTTATGTGGGTTGCTTTCTTATTATTATAGGGATCACAGACATCGAGATCCACTTTCTTCAAGTGAAGTTCACAGCGATCGGAGTTTACCTAGATCCTTCAGATATTAAAATTCAGCTTGAAAACTGGAAAGGCAAGACCGGAAAAGATCTCGCCGGCGATGACGACTTCTTCGACGCCCTTGCCTCTGGTAAAACCCCTTAATTGATCCATCTTGAGATCTTGAGATCCTTTATTCAAAACGTAAGGGTTCTCCGATTTTAATGTGTTTGGGTTAGATAAACTCTTTGGCTATATATTAGTTTTGGCTTTGTATGGATCTATCTACTTGGAACTGAAATGAAAAATAACTAGTTTCTAAATTCAGTTAGGCTTACTATTTTAGTTTACTTGGGTTCAACTGAGTAAAACCCGGTTTACTTCATTTATTTGGTTTAGTACGAGTGAAACGAAATTGAACCGGTTCGGCTGCTTAATATTGATTTCAGCGGAGATGGAGAAGGTTATAAGAGTGGTAGTGATAAAGGAAATCAAAGGATCTCAGTACGGAGTACAGCTAGAGAATACGGTGAGAGATCGTTTGGCTGCGGAAGATAAGTACGAGGAAGAAGAAGAAACAGAGCTCGAGAAAGTAGTTGGTTTTTTCCAGTCTAAGTACTTCAAAGCTAATTCCATCATCACTTACCATTTCCCTGCCAAAGATGGTATTTGCGAGGTATCAAATCTTTTGAAAAGAAAGAACGTACACATTGTTAAACGTATTATATAATTAATCAACATTCGAGGACTAAAACAATTATAATTCTTTATTGATTTTGTGGAAGATTGGGTTTGAAACGGAAGGTAAAGAAGAGGAGAAAGTACTGAAGGTGGAGAATGCAAATGTGGTGGGGATGATGCAGAGATGGTATTTATCTGCAAGTCGAGGAGTCTCACCTTCCACCATCGTCTCACTCGCTGATTCGTTGTCCGCAGTTTTAACCTAGAATCTCTTATATAAACATTTGTGTGTGTGTTTTATGTTGTATTATTATGTCGTTTTTAAATGAGAAATAAAACCAAAACCAAAACCCACAAGGAACTTGTTTATACTTTATACAGTGATGGTTGAGTGTTTATATATAGAGGAAATCTCACTTAAATAAGTTAAGACTCACAATCAAGAAACCTACGTACGTATCAGAAATTCAGAATCGTTCATCCTCGTGACGCTGTGTTACGCTGTCACGTCATCATTAATTCACCGGAGTCTGATTTTTCAAGGAGTGTTTGTCTGCAAGTAGGGCAAGAGGAATGCAACATCAACCAAGTATCGATGCACCTCACGTGGAAGCCATGGTTACATTTGGGCAAAACCCTAACTGTCTCTCCTTCTACAAACTCTCCTAGACAGATCAAACACTCCGTCGCTTTCATCTTAAGCTCCGGGCTGTATGAATCAACGGGAATCAGCTTCAACGCCCGTTTCTTGATCCCCTTTCCTACGTTTTCGTTGTTGGTGTCAATTGGCTCTTCGTTGGGAGTGAACCCTCTTGTGCAGCGTAAGACACAGCGCAAGACCGAATTGAGGACAAGGGCACATATCAAGGCGCATAGAAGAGCGGCTGTATTATCACCATGTTTGTATCCAACTTAACTATATTCTTGTCGTTGCTGGCAGAGCCTCCTAACGTTTTAGGGTTTGCATCACTAGCTGAAATCGTCGGTGTTGCTTGAGTTGCAAGTAAATATCTGGCCATCTGTAAACGCCTCTGAAATGGATGTAGGAATCTTTATGCAATCACCTTCAAGATTCTTCTTCTTCTTCTTCTCAAATTTGCGTTAGAATCGGACTACGAAAGATATCGACAGGAGAAATTTGAGTTTCTTCATGCTCTTTGAGAGAGACTTCTCTTCTCTCTTTCTTTCTAAGGCTTGATAACCTCTGATTCCAATCTGAAACTCACCAATTAAAAGTCCTTTCTTGATAAATCCATGGAGATATTAAAGCTCAATTGCTTTATGATCTGTTTCTTTATGCATGGTTGGTTTCTTCTTTGAGTTTTACACAAAAGGAAATGGAAGTAGGACTGCTATAAGAGTCGAAAATGGGTAGGCTAGAGAGAGGGATAATGATGAGATGGTCGGTCCAAGAAATATTTGGTTAGATTTGCTGATATATTAAGAGAGAGGAAATTATATGGCATGTAATCTTGTAGGATTTGAATAATTAGTAATTGGGACAAACATAAAGGACATGACCAAAAAGACAACCAATAAATAATGCAGAATATTTTGTTGAGTGGATATTAAAATTGACGTATAACAAAATCTTAACCAGTGGTCTTAAGAACTTTGGAATCAAGCCAGATGAATTCCACTCTCATATAGAAATAAATTAGTGGGAAAACGCGAGGAATTAATAAAGAAACTTTGGAATCTTTTTTTTGTATAAACATGTAATGTTGGGGGTATCGAATTCTCAACTAATCACGAATATTCAAACATAATGCATTTGTTCTATTTCTTACAATTTTTAAAATTAACTAAAATCTATAAACTATCTTCAATCAAACAGATATATTAGTATCATATGTAGTTATAATGTGAACAACACGAAACCACTACTACTATCTAATTAAATAGTTTTGTTACATGTTAAATGTAATATCATTGAGAAACAAATCTTATAAACATATAAAAATAAGAGAAATTCCCTAAAATAGCACCAAAAAAAATTTTTGTGACAAATTTAGCACATGTTTTTATTTAGAAAAAATAGCATTTTTATAAAGGGTAATAATTTAATTTTTTGGTTTGGATTAAGTATTTTAGAGTTTAGGGTTTAGACCATAAACCCTAAATCTTAAACCCTAAAAATATTAGGTTATGAGATTTGTGCTATATAAGAAAATTACCATTTAATAAAAAAATTATTTTTGTCTTAAATAAAAATGTGTGCTATTTTTAGAAAAAACTTAATTTTGTGCTATTTTGAGAATTGCCCTAAATATAACGCGTTTAGACATTATTTCAATGAACTTTATATTTACACATCTAAAAAGCTTAAATCTTTTTCTACTGTTTTGTCTTTACTATGAAAGTTTGAGTCAACTTTTAAAAATACTTTTTCTTATAGAACTATAAGGGTGTGTTGATATACAAACTAAACCTGCCACTTTGATTTTTCCAAAGGTTTATAAACTTGCTTCAATCACACAAAAAAAAAACAATGTAACGTAATTATAATTAGGTGGATGTAACTTTTCCTTTTGCCAGTTTTAGAAGAAACAATTTAGCAATTATAGAACTATACGGTAGAAAATTAGAAACTAAAGTTAGTTAATCAAATTATCAGTATTTTACTATCTTCAGGCCGGGGTACACGTACTGGAACATAGTTTAATGTTACTAAAAATGTCTAAAATATTAGTTGGATTTGAATTGAGTGGTCTATATATATACTATATATAAAGGAAACAAACTGGTTGGGGCTCATTGGTCCACATATATATGCAACGTCCAATTCGACACATACTGGTGTACACATCAAACAGAAGCAAGTTCACAAACACTTGTCTCTCTTTATCCACTACCTCCACTATTTCACATTAGGCATCAACCTATATATGTGTTATCACACTCCTCTATGAATTTGACCCAAAAAAAAAAAAAATTATTAACTAATTTGAATTTGATGAACATCAACCTATGAATATATTGGTTAACTTTTTCCTGCAATGGTTTCTCTTTTATTTTTCTTCCTCTTTATTTTTCGAATTTCAAAGAGAAATTTGTTTTCGACATAAGTAAAATTAACATCTATGATTATGAAAAGATCCTAAATTAATTTTACTTATGATATGATTATGATATATCCCATATGACTTATAATAATGATAAGATCCACATCAACATATGTGATAATGATAAGATCCTAAATTAATTGAAAGAAAGTCTGTTACCGGAAACAACGGATGAACTCATGTTCTGTTGGAATTCATTTTTAGACAAATGGAACCAATTATTTTTCCGGAAACTTTTCCGATGACATACAGTCGTCGAATTGATCAGAAAATAAATGAGTTGAATTCCTTGAAATAAACACTATAACATATTGTATTCATTTGTCAAAATTGGATTAAAATTGAATAAGAAATAATGATTCAAAGTGAGTTGCTTGAAAGATTTAAAGTCAACACGAGTTGACCAAATGACATTAATATGCATTTGTCCCATAAAGATATGCATCAGAAATAATAGACCACATATCCAATTAACTATTTTATTTGAGCTAAATTTTACATAAATGATTTGGACTAAATCTATACATTTAGTATTATTTAAATTTAATCAAATATTTTGACATTATTAAGTCAATTACTTGTGCAGATTTGGTGGCTATTACTAATGTAAATCAGAATGAATTCTGACGTTATCAACGTCAAATGTTTACCTGATCAAACCATTAAAATATTATTTCCAATAAGTGTGCCAATTATTAGTCAAATATTAACGTATAGTAACGTTCAAATATTGACACTAATGCACTAGCATATTTTGTGGAATCTTTTCACGAGACCTTGCGTATAAATATAAGCCATTGTCTTTTCGTTTCAATTCAGTTTTGTGAAGTCATTTTACAACAACAAATAAAAAATCCAGCACTCTCTCCTCCGCTTTCTCTCTTCAAATCTGTAAGTGTCTCGAGAGTATAACGTAGTTATTTTGTTCGCATATTCCATCATTCTAGTGTCGAGAATACGGTCTTCTAAGTAGTTGTATTATGGGATTCTGGATCATTTTAAACCATCACACTAGAGACGATTTTAAGAATTAAGATTGTAAAACCGTAAAAAATTCGGATATGAAAACTGCGAATAAAAAATAGAATTACAGAAAAAAACAAGATGAAAACGATTTTAAGTTTTGTGAAGTCATTTTACAAATACAAATAAAAAATTCAGCACTCTCTCCTCCAATTTCTCTCTTCAAATCTGTAAATATCTCAAGAATATAGCGTAATTATTTTTGTTCGCATATTCCATAATTTTAGTGTCGAGAATACGGTCTCCTAAGTGGTTGTATCCTGGGATTTTTGATCGTTTTAAACCGTCACACTACGGATGATTTTAAGAATTAAGGAAAGAGATCATATCTCACCTCCACTCTATTCGGTTTTCTAAAATCGTTTTCAACTCATTTCTTTCCGTAATTCTATTTTTTATTCGCAGTTTTCACATCCGGATTTTTTTCCGTTTTACATGTTCCTATATCTCTTTGTTTGGTTTCATACACCGAGGACGTCATGCTTCTGATTATCTCATGGCGCATGTCTCTTTCTTATTTACTATTTAGAGCTAGTATATATGATTTATACAAGTGTGCGCGATTTTAAGCAAGTTTAAAGAATGGATTATCTGATTTTAGTTTGTTCTTAGCTCAAATAAATAGTAATGCCAACAGTGGCGGACCTATGTGATAGTTAGTGGGGTCAGCTGACCCCACAAAAAAAAACAATTTTGTGTATATAAATCTTTTTTTTGGGTTGAAAATCAACTTTGAACCCATGAAATTTTAGGTTTTTTTAGCTCATTTACTTTTTGAACCTATTAACTTACTTTTAAAAAAATTTCAGCAATTACAAGACCCAAAATCTATTTTGTTTTTGACCCAGGTAAAAAAAATTTCTGGATCCCCTTCATGCCAATATACAAACTTTTTCAGAAGGAAATGTTTGATCAGAATGAGTTAGTTAGAGCATTAAGTGTCTCACCCTACGTCACATTTCGTTTATTAACAAAAAAAAATCCCATCATATAATTGGATTAAGCCATGTGACGTGTACACGTGCATAAAATCAGGGGTACATGCGGTATAGCCGTTAGGCTAGTTAAACACCAAACGGAATTGCATGTGATACTTGCATAATGCATAACTTACAAACGGAATTCATGGAAAATAAGACCGATGCGATTATGTCAGCTTCTTCGATTTCACGTTTCTGTTAAAAAAAAAACTAGAGCTGATCATAAGAGAAGTGAGATAGGCAGTAGTGAACTCCCTAGTCACTATATATATAAGTGAAGTCTTAGAACGAATAACCAACTTCACATACAGTATCTCTGTTTTATTCCATTTGTTCCCTCCTATTTAATTAGCCCCAGCAAAATCATGAATCTTACAGAATATTCCCATATTTTATTTCTTTCACTATTCACCCTAAACTTCTGCTTCTACGTTATAAACTCCGACGACTATGGAGGCTGGGATAGAGGCCACGCCACCTTCTACGGCGGAGCTGATGCAACCGGCACAATGGGTACTTAAAACATACTTTTTTTCCATTTGTACACACACATAATCACAAATGGATACTATATTACTAACATATAATTAACCGATGGAATTGTTGAGGTTTTGTAGGTGGTGCGTGTGGGTACGGTAACTTATACAGCCAAGGCTATGGGCTACAAACCGCGGCGCTAAGCACGGCTTTGTTCAATGACGGTCAGAGATGTGGGGCTTGCTTTCAGATATGGTGTGTGGATGATCCTCAATGGTGCCTCCCTGGTTCCATCATCGTCTCAGCTACAAACTTTTGCCCTCCAAACTTTGCCTTAGCCAATGATAACGGAGGTTGGTGTAATCCTCCCCTTCAGCACTTTGACTTGGCCCAGCCTGCCTTTCTCCAGATCGCTAAGTACCGAGCTGGAATCGTTCCTGTCGCATTCAGAAGGTACATAGCAAAAAAAACGGAAATGGACCATTTGGTTTTTAGAAATATATAACTCTTACGTAACATTTTTATGCTGGGATAATGACAGGGTTCCATGTGAGAAAAGTGGAGGGATAAGGTTTACGATAAATGGAAATGCGTACTTCGACCTTGTCCTGATCACAAACGTGGGTGGTGCTGGAGATGTTAGGGCTGTCTCTTTGAAAGGGTCAAAGACTAATCAATGGCAATCTATGTCAAGAAACTGGGGACAGAATTGGCAAAGCAACACTTACCTTAGAGGTCAAAGCCTCTCCTTTCAGGTCATTGCTAGTGATGGTCGGTCTGTTGTGAGCTATGATGTGGTGCCTCAGGATTGGCAGTTCGGTCAAACTTTCGAAGGCGAACAATTCTAGATTCTGTATTAATAGATACAGGAGAAGAGTCAATGATTGTGTTCAAGACAAAGACTCTGCTTCTCTGGAGGCTAATGGATCCGTCTATAGTTCTATAGTCATATCTCCTCTTCTATAGTCAGTCGTCGTAAAAGACACTCAAAAAATTAATTTAGTTGGGAAAATGGCGATTTCTATTCCTAGAATATCCTCGTTTAGTACACAATAAAAAGACAAGAAAAACACTCAAAAATGAAAGTTATTGGTACTAAAAAATCTTATAATATAAAAGTAAACGCATCTCAATACGCGTAATTTTCTTATAAATTCTAAGATTTTGATATGTTTGAATGTTTCAACCATGTTATTGACGTGCAAAGCCTTAAAATTAAAAGAGCTCAGATGCTAAAATAAAATTTC
Source organism: Cardamine occulta (assembly GCA_028015245.1). Lineage (NCBI taxonomy): Eukaryota > Viridiplantae > Streptophyta > Magnoliopsida > Brassicales > Brassicaceae > Cardamine > Cardamine occulta. The sequence continues at coordinate 22,998,166 of CM051382.1, read as the reverse complement.
TTTGATTCTTTCAACTCCGAAGAACCAAAAGCAAGATTTTAGACGACAAGAAATAAAATAAAAAAGAGAAGCAATTCAGACTTCTTAATTTCAATTGGTAACACATGTATAGAATATAGTATTTACAAAATACAAAATATCTATTTAAAAAAAGTCATACGTGTGACTTTTAGTCATCAGAATGACGAAGATAGTAACAAATTTGTTAAGTCTTGACGTCGTTGATTTTCTTGCTGGGGCCAGACGCCGGAACTGACCCTTTGGGAAGAGCGTTCAACACCAACGATCCGTATTTTCCGGTGACATGGACTCCCGGAAAAGAAGAAAAAGAATACGTCGGGAAGTGATCATCCTCGCTTTCGCACCCTACTACCTTCTCCGTCTTGGAGGCAACAGAGATCTCTCCGGAGAAGATGACGCCATCAATTACCAACGGAATTCCTCCTGGAAATTTCCTAGCTGTTGAGAATGAAACAAGCTGAGAGAAGAAGATGAAGATAATAAGAATCAAAGCTCCATTTCTAGCCATTTTTGTGTGAGTGTGTAATCTCTCTGTTTATGAGTGAACACTCTGTTTTATTTTTCACCTTCTTCGTCACTTTGTTATTTGGTGAAGATCCGAGAAAATGCATCATATGTATATATATGTGTAAAGATGGTCAGAGATCAGTCAGTCAAATGGTCAATGACAGTTGCAGATATAACGCGGCAACAGTGTTTGTTGGACTCAAAACTATTATCAAAAATGAAAAAAAAAAAGTGTTGGACTCAAAAGACTAGGTCGTTCGTTTCCGGTCCAATTGAAACATTTACCGTGAATAAAGCGATTTGGAGAAATGATGATGATTTCATTTATGTTGACTTTTTTTATCTTGGATATAAAATGGGCTTTATTGGGCTATTTTGAAGCAATAGCAAAGCCTTTTTGTTACTTCTTACCTGACACACCTCTGAATCAGTCAGAGGTTTTCCACTTATCTGTCTCCTTCCTTCGCCTCTTACTTCTCCGATTTGCCAATCATCGGTCATCGGAGACTTTGACTTTCGAAGCTCGTCAAAGCGAGAGGGTGTTCCAATCTCTCTCTGTCTCCCTCGCGAAAATGGGAAGCAGATTTCGATTAGATGCGGTTGTTTCCACGATAGTGACGGTACACCCGGACGAGATTCCGGCGTTGCTCCACTCCTCTTCCTGCTTCTTCTTCGTACTGATCTCCCTCTATCTCCATGTTGGTTAATTTCAACCATTGATTTCGAGTGTCCCTTAACTAGGCCTTTTATTGTTTTCTTCTTACTGAATGTCAGATATTGAGCGCTTATTTCGTAGTTCTTCCACTCCGCGATGAAGGAGCAATATCGCTTGGATTATCAAAGCTGCCGAGCCTGTTCGTCGGATCCCTCTTTCTTACTCTTATTGCTGCTCCTCTTTCCACCTTCCTCTTCTCTTTGCCCAATTTGTCCAAATCCAAGGTATTCTTTTTATTTTACGTTATTTATCTCTCTGTTTCCAAGTTTTTCTTTTTGAAGGCCAATTTGTAAACTTTTGATCATGCGAGAGCAAATTATATTGAATACTGAATTGGGGTCTTACTGGATTTTCTTACACTGCTTTTTGAATTTCCAGGCTTTGGTTATCATACATAGATTCTTTAGTCTATCGCTTGTTCTATGTTTCCTTCTTTGGCGGGCCTCTCCAATAGAGTCTTTGCCATCTAATTCAAAGGTAAGATAGGAGCTTGTTATCATACATAAGCTGTCTCAAGGTAATAAGTCATGTCTTATGGTTTAACACATACTACTACTTCGAAGGATGCAGTTGACTCGGCATCCGATCTAACAAAAGACCCTAAAGTTGGTATCGATGGAGCTACTGGATGGGACAATCATGGCTGGTTTTACATTTCTGTTCGAGTTGGATTTTTCCTTTGGGTATGACTAACTCCCTCCCTGTTTTTTTGGTCCTAATGTAGCTGGATGTACTTAATTTTTTGGCTATTTCATAGGTTGCCTTGCTTAATCTCGTCGCTATTTCTTCAACATGGGCTAGAATAATAGACGTTATGGATAGTGAGGTAGTTTCTGCTGCCCTTTACTTTTTTTGTTTAGAAGAATTGGCTATTGTTTCCAAGCCTACAAAATTCTTCAATCCAGTCAGGTGCAAGATTGTTTGGTTTTGTTGGGGCTGGTGCTACCCTTGGACAGCTTTTTGGATCAGTGTTTGCTGCTGCGACTGCTTGGATGGGTCCATGTAGGCATCACATTTCTCTCATGATTGTTGTACCTTGATAGAAATATCTTCTTCTGCTTTTGTTGTTTCATGTGTGCCATTTTGATATCACTCGAAAATCAATTTCATGTTCATTACAGATCTACTTCTGTTTGCTGCTCTTTTGATGGAGTTTGCTGCACAGTCATCAAAAGGGATCACCAATGATATTTCCCAGTCCTCTGAGGAATTGTCTCCTCTAAGGTTAGCTAAGCTACATTTTTTTGTCCATATATATATGTAAGACGAATTTGATTTTCAAACCTACACTTTTTTGTTACTTTTCTCCATGTATGGTACAAAAAAATGATTTGATTTATCTAGAAGTTGAGGTTGGTCTTGGTAATGCTCAAGTTTGAATTTTCACCAGACGGGCGAGACTTGTCTGTACTCAATTTAGGTTCTGGGATAGTCTTAAATTTCTAGTGTGAGTTTGACTCAAATTATGCTCATGGTTAGCCTGGGAAGTTGATCCTTGTTTTCGTTTCTTTTAGTGAGAGAAAACATGAATCTTCTTCTCCAAAAGTTGCTTCTCCTAAATCACCTATCTCCACAGCCAGACCTCAGCTTTGGGCCATTTTAGACGGAATGAGACTTGTAATAGCATCGCCTTATCTTTTACTCGTGTCTTTGTTCCTTTGGCTCGGTGCAGTCATCTCCTCATTCTTTTATTTCCAAGTAAGACAAATCTTTATATTTTAAATGATTTCAAGATATAAGATTACCTAAGCAGTAGTAGGCTTGTCATGTGAACCATCTCTACCCTGTTATACTATTCATTTGCTTGCTTTGTAAAGAACTATGATAATTATAACCAAGACTCCTTGTTCTTCAACAGCCCTTTGAAAAATATTTTACAATTACAACATAAAGATTAGAAAATCCCTTTGTTACGACTGCTTGCAGACTATTGCTTCTGATATGAGTTGTTTTAAAATTACTTTGCTTTCTTGGAGTGTATTTAATGAATTTTTGGACTTAGCATAAAGATGGGCTTGTTACAGTCTCTCTGATGAAATAAAGTTCACTGCAGAAAGTGAATATAATTGCCACGACAATCAAATCATCCATTGGTCGAAGAAGACTTTTTGCCCAGATAAACAGCTTTGTTGCAGTTTTCATACTCATTGGACAACTGACTCTAACGGTATGTCATATGCCAGACAAGATTCACCATACCTGGAAATTTTCTTTTCATGGTCCACACATATCAGTTGGTATTCTAAATCTTACAGGGTCGGATCTTGACTCTAGCCGGTGTCACGGTTGCAATATCTGCGTCTCCATTTGTTGCACTTGGGAATTTGGTTGCTATTGCCATATGGCCAACTTGGTTTACAGTTGCTGTGTCTGAAACCGTGAGAAAGGTTTGTAGTTTATATCAAATCTATTTCATGTTTCCTTACTGTTTAATTAATTACACTTGCACATTTAATAACTTGGTAGGTGACAACCTATGTTGTAACTAGACCTGGAAGGGAACTCTTGTTCACTGTTGTCTCGCAAGACGAGAAATACAAAGCTAAGGCACTGAATCTTCTTTTCTTTTCTCAAACAGTTTTGCTAAAAGGAAAAGTTATGGTTGTTTCTGTTGTGTTTCTTCTCATTTCTTGCGCTGTGGTTTTAGGTGTGCATTGATGTGATAGTTCAACGGCTTGGAGATGCTGCAGGGGCAGGACTATTTGAAGTCCTTACCATTGCTCTTGGTGGTCAAACATCTACTGCTTCACTCTATGCCTTGCCAGTATAATAAAATTTCCTACTTTCAGACAATTCTTCTTGTATGATTATGTTACATTATTCTCCATGAAGAGTCCTTTGACAAGTCTCCATTGTTTTAACTTTTAACAGGTGTGTTTAATATGGATAGTGACAGCATTTTTCTTGGGTCGGCGACAAGAACAACTAGCGAAATTCCAGGTGGGTTCATCTTCATAGGAACAAAAACCCTTTAAAGAATCACATTGATGAATAGGATCATGAAGGAATCATGGGAAAGCAACTTAAATCCAACCCAGATGAAAGATCGCAAGGCGGATTAAGTGCCCCAAAATTGCTTCTGTAGTTGAAACTGGTAGCTAAAAATATAATAGTTTCAAATGAAATTATTCAGGCTTTTTTTTTAATTATCTGGTTCTCTTTCATAGTGGTTGAAAAAATGAGAAAAGGAATAAAGAGGCTAACCAAAAAAAAGAAGAGAAACACCTCTAGTCTTTGTTTCCCTATATTTACATAAATTCCCGAAAAATCTCCAAAATCTGTACGCATCCAACAGCCAAAACCCTCTCAACTAAACCGGATTTTTCAGTAGTCCAGAAGAGTATCCTCTTCCCTGTTTCAATGAAAGTAAAAGTGAGAAAACAAGAGCCAATAACAAGGGATATGGGGACGTTGTATTAGTTTCAGAGCTTGTGTATTAATACCAAAACTCATGTCCAAAGTGATCAGATGAATCATAGTCCTCTTCATGATGAACATCGCTCTCATAGAACTGCTAAGTCGTCAGAAAACAAATTGAAACATAGTCAGAATTGTTATGCAAAGGCGCAAACACATACAAGGGTTCTTAGTTATGTAAGGAAAAAAACATGAGTCTGACCTTATCAAATTTCCCAACAAATTTCGAATCTGCCTCATCATCTACCTGGTAAATTGATCATCACAATTCACAATGTTCAACAACCTCTGCAAGCTTCAAACTTAGCAAAGTAGCATTTCAAAGGAAATTGTATGCAAATATCGCAACCCTTTGGGAATACTTTATAGAACGGAGAATATCACAAGAAACTAGCTTAAAGCCTAATTAGTTAAACTCTACAGCTACCTGAAGTATACATCATAATTTGATACAGATGCAAATGTTGCTAGTCTCATAAATGGAAATCAATCAACTAAGCAAATTCTCCACATCTTGTTATGCTTCCCTGAAAAGACAAGGAATCTTCCAATGCATCAATTTCTGATCCAGAGAAATAACATACCTTATAAATAGTTTTAGCTTCTTCATTTAATTTACGGCTGTGGACCAAATCAACCTCCATTGCACGGACGTTGAAGGGTTTTTGTTCCTGAAAAACAAACAAGAATAACGCAAAATTCCAGCATATCAAATATGGTTAGCAGTAGAAACAAAAAAAGAGAGATTTTTTTGAGTATTTACGAATAAACTGATACCTCTGGTGACATTTTCTTCCACACATTGAAACATATTCTGCTACCATCCACCAAGTTTCCATTGTAATTTTCTCTAAAATCCTCTCTACAGAAACAAGTTTAGTTACCAGAGAGTTAAATCACCCACTACTCAAGACATTGACCATATAAATAACATAATCATTCCGGTTTTAGACCTAAGAATTCAAATTCCTATACCCACTCAAAATCTACTTTTCACCTTCACTTAAAATCCAAGGAACCAACTAAAATTTTAACTAAATCGTATTGTGTAACAGAGTAAGAGTATTTGGTTACTGTACAAGAAGAAGACGAATGGTGATCGGGGTTCATCTTCAAAGCTACCAATTGGTGTCGAGATATTATCGATTATGCCACTCGAAACGTACTTGAATCTCTTCACTTCTCTTCTTTTCTCTCCACACTCGTGCATATCAAACAAAGCAATTGCGATCATAACACCACATTCTTCACTACATATAAAGCCCAAAACAGAGTATCACAAATCTAGATGAAGAACACTTAAGAAAACTAAATCGACGAATCCAAAAAACTCAAAAGAGAAGTACCATTTCTGAAAAGCGCTACCATCAGCAGCACGACGAACAGCTTGAACCCTTTTACGAATTCTCGGCCTAATCGCCATTAATGCGCATCTACGATTTTTCTATTTCTGACAGAGGAAAAAAGTTTTAACCTTTAGAGTTATAACTTTTCGTATCTTTACTGTGTCTTGTGTGCACGAGAGCTAAGCATCGGACGCTTTCGTGTCAATTAGCGCATTTTAGCATTAGTAAATTTACTGCTAATGTGCGCTGAACAAATAACGCGCGGGACACAGTTGGCGCGTACTACTAAAACAAAGAAAATCTCCCGCTTCCGTAGATTAGTTATTCATGATAACCAATAGACTATAGACACGTCGTCAATAATTGAAAATTATAAAATTCATAAAGTAATTTCATTATATTTTAATGCGGAAATACACACTTCAACAGAAAACAAGGAAAACAAACATTAAAAAGGATCTTCTATTTTTTTTTGCGGGGAAGATCAAAATCTTATTCTCACAAACACAAATAACACAAGGCAAAACCCAATAGGGAAAAGACACGTGGAGTAGATTAAATCAGTTGGTCCTCCCGCAAACCTTTCGGATCTCACCGCTACTACCGGTCAATGGGCTAATATCACCCATTTTTATCATTGCCGCCACGAAATCGGAGCTAAAGCTTGACGGATTGTTGCTGTATCCACGGACAATGGAGTCAGTAGAGCCGCCGTTGAAGAGCTCTTGGTCGGAATGGAGAAGACCTCTTTGAGTCATGAGATTCTTGAAGTAGTTGTTGTCAAAAGAAGCCGCCGTGGTGACGTCGAGTGGAGCTAGGTTTCCGTCGCCGGAGCCGGTTGCTCTAGGGCAAGTTCTTTGACGTGTTGTGGCGAATGCGGCATTGATGTTTGTCTCGTTGTAGATTCTCGTTCGGAAGGTCGTGCAACGGGCTTGCCCGATCGTGTGCGCGCCTGAAAACAAATGAAAGTATCATAATTAGTTTAATAGTTGACTTAATTATTTCTTGTGATTATTGATTAAGTATCAGTCGATTGTTTTTGTCGGTGTCGCGCAACTGTATATGATTACGTAACTTTGGCAAAGAAACAGACAAGTCGGTGGCGCGTTACAAAAATGTGTTAAAAAAAATAATCACAAAGAAACAAAGAACTTTAAGACGACAAAATCAATTTATTTTATTTCATGTCCAATCTGTTTGACTCTTAGTCCTTCGAGTATTTAATTTTGTGATTTAAAAAAAAAAACTTTTTTTGTAAAACAAATTGGTGAAAGCAATCGCAGATTAACAAAATAATATTCTTGTTACCAAATTTTAGCAATAATGTATGTATATAAAATTGCAATCAACCTTAATTAATATATAAAACAAATAAGAAGAGAAATGAAACGGACCGGAGAGAGCAACCATATCTCTGGTGGAGAGTCCAACGGCACTGAAACTACTGATGAGTTGGCTCAGACTAGAAGTAGGCGCAGGAATGTTGCTATTCGCCGCCGCTTGACTCGCGGTTCTCGCATCTCTTCTTCCTACTTTAACAGTCCAGTTTGGCCCTCCAAGCTTCAACGAGAACAAAGACGATTATTTTAGACCGGTTTAATTAATTAATCTTTTAAAATTTTGCAAAACCGTGCTAAGAGAGGAGGATATTATGGGAGCTTACGACTACGACGGAGTCTCTAGCTGCGATGGCTAAGATATCAGCACAAGACACGATCCCGGGACAAGCTTTCTCAACCGCTGATTTGATGTTGTCTATCACATTAAACCCGCGAGCGGAATTGCGGTTTGGGTTCGCGTTTTGTTCTCCCGTGAAGCTTGATGTGTCATCTAGTAGAATCGAACCGTCGCATCCCTATATTTATAAACATATGCAAGTTATGACCATGATTATAAAATATTACGATGTTTCTTGGAATGCAAGGAATACTAAAAACAAAAACAAAGTTAAAAAGAACTTACGTTGACGAAGCAATCGTGGAAGAAAAGGCGTACGATAGATGCTCCCATTCGAGCCTCGCTGTTAACGGCAGACTTAACGGCGGATTGGACGGTGGAGAGGAGGTTAGGGCAAGAGGTTGAGTAGAAATTGGCCGTGAGTTGTGCTTCGACGACGAGGTTATTGTAATTACCTTGCACTAAAAGTGTAACTACGAGAACTAGAATGGAAATAAGTTGATTTGAAGCCATGGTTAGGTTAAAACAAAGACTTTGAATAGACTTGGAGTTGATTATTGTACTTGAATAACAAAGCTTAACAGAATCGAGGTTTATATAGAGTCGTGAAAGATGTTCTAGAGTGCTGGATAGGTGACCTAACGCGTTGAAAGATGTGTCTCTGTTATTTACTCTGATTTTTAGGGTTTAATAAAATAATTTTTGTATGGATTGATTTTGTAACTACATATCTTCGTTGGAGAGAGAAGTTGAAACAAAATTTGTCAGCGATAATATTATTTCCAAATGTCAAGTAAATAGTATAGACATCATACTTTGAAGCTAAAGTCGTCGTATAGTTGACTTGGAAAATGGTGAGAAAATAAAAGATTAATGGGGTTCAATAATAAATTGTAGTTTGATTTCTCGGAACCGAAACTAATTTTACTTTATATGGATATTAGATATTAAATATTTACTGGTTACACATGTATTACTTGGATGAATGAGTAAGATTCATTCTGTGAAGGTTCACAGCTGGTTGAAAACGATGAGATTATTGAGTTGTATATATAAATATAACTAACTGAGCAGGAAAAAAAATGAAAATTTCTTTCAAAGAGCGCTTTAAGATATTGGTGTGATTGTTTGAAAACTATTTTTATTGTGTTATTTTGTTTTTTTCTAGCCAAGATATATCAAACAATTGTTTAACCATGTGATTGATGATTCGACATACATATTAATAAATTTCCCTTTACTAGCATATAAAAACGTAACAATTTGAGTGCTACCGGAATCGAAATGAATCCAAAATGTGCCACACTTAAATAAATGATTGACGCAGTGACGCTCTTCCTATTTGAGTAATACAACTACTTATTACATAATTTACATTGGTTGAGCTAACATATATCATCGGATAAAACATGATATTGCAAGCGTTTTCCACATTGATCTTGATGCCATATTTAATGTCTATTATCTTCTAGGTGAGAAGTCATAATACATGAATAATCATGTTTCAAAGTCGCCTTAAACAGTTATATATTACGGATTAGACCTATCTTATTCAGCCCACCATGAAAAACGTATAGAAGAGTTTGTTAGAGATAGTTGTCAAGAATAGTGGCCGGTAAATCTATTTAATTAATACTTTCGACCAAACATTTGATTTTATAGAGAGAGATATTATGTCAGTACTAAATTTGTTAAAACTTATTTCTATTCCATTTCCCAGCAAGAAGTCTACATGTTCTTTACATTTAATTTGCAGAAACTAAACATTACATATTTACCTCAAATTTACACTCTGTAGGTTTTCGTCTCTTTGTTTTTCTGCTCACATATTTCATAGATTTAAAGCAAATGAAACATGTAATGTATACTAATAGATCAGTGTGAAGATCTTTCTCGTAAGTGAATTATATGTTTAAATATTTGGGTTAACGACTTAACTATTAAACAAAAATTAAGAGTCGAAGTCATATACTTTTACACTAGACGCGGCTTTTACTTTTACAGGTTTACTTTACAAAGGAGGCACGCCTGTCACTTTCCAGATTACAATATGCGTTTTATGTAAAGAATCAAACTGTGGAATAAATAAAAAAAATTATTTAGATACCTTCTCCGGTCTCATTTTCACACCGACCTAAAAAAAGCTCATATAAGGTTATAAAAAGATTCAAAACGCTCTTTAATAATCAAGAAAAGATAAAACCTTCTAGATACTTTATCTAAGTTACTTTTAATTACAGAAATGTTCATTAGATATTGAGTTTTATGAATATTAGCCACTCTAAGCATATACATACTTTTTTTTATAGGAAGGGGAAGCATATACATAGCTAGTACTTAAGTTGAATTGTAACTTTGTATATTATTATTTATTATATATTGAGCCATTTGAACCAAACTGCTCATGCTCTTCACAAAACCACAAGATTACAATATCACGTTCGTTAACTTTTTGGAATTATAAGATTAACATTTAATTTCGTGAAATCTCTGGCATTTTATTTGTCAGTACTGAAAGATAATTGCTAAGCATCACATTTATATAATATATTTGGTAATCCTTATTTTCAATATATACCACTCTTTAAAATACTGAATATAATCTAGGAACAAGATCGAGAATACATGCATGATTCGAAATCATTTTTATTGATTTATGAATTAAAGATCACCTCCACAGGTTAACATCTTCGAAACTAAGAAAAGATGAGAACCTCCTTGTTAGAGTCAAGAAGTGGAAAAAGTTGTTAGAGTGAGTAATTGCTACTAAGAAATTTTAAACACTCTTTGCAGCATATATTGAAGATTGTTATTATTTAAATCGTCAATTAAATAGATACTGCCAAAAAAACTAAAGCAGGTTTGATTTGATTAGTCACACCATGCATGAATGATGACAAATTATATATTAATCATAAGTAATATAATAATGTTAAAAAAAAAGACAAGTCATCAACAAAATGATAAAAAGGGATATTAATCGTGAACTTAATTTAGTAGTCCACGTATCTTAATCTCGGTACAAAGGTGAACTGATACAATTGATTTGAAAATGAAGGTCCCTTCAAATTTCTAGTAAATGGATGAGATAAATGACATATACAAATACAAATGGTATATGTGAGTTTGACTGTTGTATCATGTATGATCACTGCAGTGTTTGTTAGCGGCTTAGCGCCAAAGGAAACGAAACAACATTTTCTTATAAATTATAATTACAGAAACTGACAACAACATCAAACGTATATGATATCTTTTTCGACTATTCGCATTACAGTTCCGCTTTTACATGTAAAATGTTTATATTCACGTATACATTTACACTCGTAAATTTATTAATTATAACCGCAAATTAACATAATACCATTCACAAATAAAAATCAACACAAACACAAGCACGTTCATCTTTAATTAAAATAAATGATCACGGCCGTAATATTATAATTCTGAAAGTGTTTTGGCTCCAATAGGCTTCTATGTGTAAGGTATCTCAAGTCTTAAGATCCCTAAGTTTTATACAGTTATTTATAATTTTCAAAAGTCAGCCATATATGCCGGCTTCCATTATTTTAGTCCAAAAGAGAAAAAGTAACTAAACTATGTGACATCATTTTGAGATTAAGTGCTTTTATATATTATAGCCTGCTTTTGGATATGAATATTTGACTGTGTAACCAAGATTGCTGCAGATTCTTTGGTACATACATATTTTTATATAACTTTACCATAATTAAACACTTCGGTGGGACGAGACGACCGAAGATAAACACTTTTGGTGGGGTGGGTAGAGTAAAATATGAAACTTCCCCAAAAGCTGGTGTTACTGACAGAGAGTATGGAGGGTTTCTTCTTATGATCTTATCTATTAATAGCAACCACGTTTTATGAGTCAAATACAATATTGTGTAGGGCCAATTACTCCAAGTGTGAATGCTACAAAAGAGTTGTAAACCTTTTATTGTTCGATTTGGAAATTAGAAGCATACTCTACCAGAAAGAACTAGGTGGGTACTAAGAAATATTTTACTAGCTACTATTTTCAAGGATTTGTTTTTGGGATATGATATTTATGAAAAACAGACATTTTAAAATTGGTGTTCATGTACTAGTCTAGAATTAACTACCAAGTTGTTCATCATTTTTTACACAATCAAATTAACAATACAAAAAATGTGATAAAAACGTGTACTTTAGAATGGTTTGTGCTAGTTGTTATTGTGTGGCAACCTAAATTCATATGTATAAATAAAATGAATGTTAATGTTATCGACAAAAAATGAAAAACATCTAAGATGCAACGACAATATTAAATACTACTCAGAATTGTTTGAGTGGTTTGTAAAAAAATATTTCGTTCTTGATATTCCTAAAGAAAATTTAACATTTTTATAACTGACTTTTTGTTGTAGTACAATTATGGTGGATTCTTAACTTTTTTTTGGGTCAACATTATGGTGTCATTTACTTTTGAATCATTCAAAAATGTTTATGGGTCGGGTCTAATTATATAACATTTGGGCCTAATTAATATGGGTCTCCTTATTTTAATGTCTTGTGGACTAAACTCTCCATAACTCATAACGTTTTATCAGGAAAAAAAACAGAACTTATAACGTGGTACCAACAATAAATGAACAAACGTATATATCCATGTGTCAGAAACTTGTAGTATTATCAATTTTTATGCCATCCACATTGCACATATTTCATTGCACATATTTGATGAGTGTCTTTTAAATAAAAAAAGAATAAATTTAAGATATTTTGGAAGAGAGAGAATAGAAGAGTGTCTTCCCTAAAACACCAAAGACACTCTTCCACTATCTACCATATTTTGATTGGTTTTAATTTTTTAAGACATTTTTAACACTTTTGATGGTGTTGTGTGATGAGATGCTCTCATAACGTAAATTAAATTAATTTTTATATAAATGATATTTTAACATTATAGTGGTGACGTGGCCTGACCTATGCACTTTTAACTGCTCTGAGGAGACAGGAGTGGCTTGAGTGGGAAACGCTCTTCATCCCCAAAACCTTGGATCCTGATTCTATTTACTTTCCATCTCTTGCTTTGATTGATCCTTCATCAAACCCATATCTCTGATATTTATGTCCCTGTGAGATTCTCCTCTCAATTCGACCTTGAAGGTTATCTCTTTCGTTCTGGGTTTCTCTGTAATTGTAGCCAATTCCAATCCTGGGGATGTAATTCGCTCCTAAAAGTTTCGAATTCAAATTCGTCTAAATCAAGGTTTTTACCCACTTTTTCTATCTTCTTATTGTCAAAGTTGAAGACTTTGTTCGTTTTGAATGTGTCCGCAAGTGGAATCTTCTCCTTTGAATCGATTTCATATTTCTCTGCTTAACGGGTTTTCATACTTTTGCCATCAATGTCTAAGCTTCCAAGCACATGTCTTTGACTAGCTTTTCCCCGTAAAGGATTGGCTTTTACTTTTTTCCCCCTAGGAAGACAAAATGGGTTCAAATGATAAGATTGAGGAATCATCTAATGGTAGTTGTGAAAAAGCTAGGGTTTCATGTCCTCCTGGTCTCTCAACATCTCATAAGACTCTAATCAGTGAAGAGAAACCTAGGAGATGGTCTGAAAGTTCATTGCCTGATACCTCTAGTAAGCTCAAGCTTTTGAAATTCGGTTCCGCTTCTGCTAAATTCAAGAGAATGACAGAGGAAAGAGATGAGGTTTCACGGTCAGTGAACAGCTCAAGCAACCAAAATTTCAGGGAAAGAATCAGTGTGGTGTTTTCCCGGAAAATCGAATGGGCTTGCTTGATGAAAATGGGTAAGCAATGGCTTAGAAACCCGTTTAACATGGCTCTTTTCTTGTGGATCCTTGTTGTTGCTGTCTCTGGTGCGATTCTATTCATGGTTATGACAGGTATGTTGAATAGTGTTTTGCCCAAGAAATCACAGAGAGATGTCTGGTTTGAAGTTAACAATCAAATCCTCAATGCATTGTTTACTCTGATGTGTTTGTATCAACATCCCAAACGGTTTTACCACCTTGTACTTCTTTGTAGATGGAAGCAAGATGATGTTACTACGCTTAGGAAAATTTACTGCGAGAACGGGACTTACAAGCCAAACGAATGGATCCACATGATGGTTGTTGTTCTTTTGCTTCACTTAAACTGTTTTGCTCAGTATGCGCTATGTGGTCTTAACTTAGGGTATAGAAGATCCGAGAGACCTGCCATTGGTGTAGCTATATGTATATCTATTGCAATAGCAGCTCCTGCGGCTGCGGGTTTGTACACTATTCTTAGTCCACTTGGGAAAGATTATGATCCTCAAGGAGACGAGGAGAATCAAGTGGAGCATGTGGAAGAAGGATCGGTTAGTAGTCAAAAGTTATCTCTTGAAAGGAGATATTCGTTTGCTTCTAGAGATGTGAGTAATCCTGAATGGAGAGGTGGAGTTCTTGATATATGGGAAGATATTTCATTGGCTTATCTCTCTCTGTTCTGCACTTTCTGTGTGTTTGGTTGGAACATGGAGAGGATTGGGTTTGGGAATATGTATGTGCACATTGCAACTTTTATTCTCTTCTGTTTGGCTCCTTTCTTTATATTCAACTTGGCTGCTATAAACATCGATAACGAGATGGTAAGGGAAGCACTTGGATACACAGGAATTGTGCTTTGTTTGTTTGGTTTGCTCTATGGTGGTTTTTGGAGAATACAGATGAGGAAAAGATTCAAGTTGCCGAGTTATAACTTCTGTTGTGGGAGACCTGCCATTGCTGATTGTACACTCTGGTTATTTTGTTGCTGGTGCTCTTTAGCTCAAGAAGTCCGGACTGCGAATTCTTATGAAATAGTGGAGGATAAATTCTGCAAAAGAAGAGAAGAAAATAGTAAGATTGATGATGATGTTTTGGTATCTTCATTGCCTCGTGAAGACGACAGTTGCTCGCCTAAGAAGATGACCACGACAATAGCTAGCTCTTCTTTTAGCCCGAGCAGACTGAAAGATGAAACTTGCTTGGGAGGTAAAAGTGATGAAGCTCTAAGTCCACCTTCTCCTCCATTCATACACAGAGAAGCTTGTTAGAACTTAGAATTAACTGTGTTCAATCCGGGTTTTTGGTTCGAATTTTTCAGTTTTACAGAAATAGTAACCATATCTACTAATATGCGATTTAATGTTTGGCTTGCGATATCTTTATATGAACTCACCGGAACTCGTTGGACCTTGCATTTGATCAAATTGTAACATCTCTTCAATGTTAATGCGATCAAAATTGTAACGTTTCTTCAATGTTTGATTAAAAATGTAGCAAGTAACAAACTTGTACCACATATAATTTTATTTGATAAAGATGTCACCAATGTTCATTATCTCTCTTTTTCTTTTTCTTTTTTAGTAATTGTTTTTGCATTTAAATTAAACGGAGCAAGTGTTGTATATATGTTTACAATTAAGTAGGCTGTAGATTGTAGTAAGAACGTTAACTTTTAGCCCACAAAGAGCCCACTCGTTCTGGTGACGAGGACGAGGAGGATTTGTTATTTTGTTTAGGCGGTAAGAGCAACTCCGATGTGTAGAATGTCTTAGTAAATATTGATTTTTTTTTTTTTTTATAAAGTTGATCGATCACAAAGTGATACATATGTGTAGAGTATCTTAATAAATGTCTTTAATGTCTTAGGGAAGACACTCTTCCCTTCTCTCTCTTCTTCCAAAGTATCTCAAATTTATATTTAAAAAATTAGTTAAGACACTCAATGTATAATTAATGGAGGTAGTCTAACAGCATTATTATTGGGAGAAACCCAAATGAATTTCTTAAGTATTATTTTAATATAATTTTGAAGTTAAGAAACTGTGTTAAAAAACTTCTGTTTTTGCTGTTTTATTAGTAGAACCCTTAATGGGTTGCTTAAAAAAAAACTTAAATAATATTTTTTAAAATAGAATTAATCTTATTAATTAAACATAGCTACATATAAATATTATATTTTAAACATAGATTTTGAAAAAAAAATCAAAACAACATTCAATTATGATCTTGATCACGTCCAAATTTTTCAACATCACATCTGAAGATTCAAGAACCATCGTGGCAAGAAATATTTTTAATTTAGATTAGTTGGGAACTCAGCATTTTTCATATACAATTTACATGAATATATATATAGAAGCTCTAAGTGTGAATATCTCACCTGTGAAAAAGCAATAGAAGCACAACAAAAATTTAACACAGGTAGTCAAGGTAAATTGAATCATACAAGATTTCACAAACTACAGTGGCTAATCAAATGTTAACACAAAGTTTAACACAATGACATTCTCAAAAACACAAGTTTAACACAATGACATTACTAAAACACAAGTTCGAAAATGCAAACAAAGGAGATGAGATTAAGCTAAATATCCAACATTTCCGTAATCAGTTTCTTCTTTAGAGCTTCTTCAATTTCTGAAAGAGGTTTTTTTTTGCCAATTAGACTGTCAAGTATAAACATCTTGGAGAGTTTTTATTTCATGGCCAAATCCTTCTCCTTGATGGACCACATGGTCTGAAACTCCGAAAGCCTTTCACTTGTCGGAGTGCTAGGCTTCTTACCTTTGCCTTTTGATGCCTTCACACCAGGAGGCCGAGTCTTCACATTGGGGTGATCATCATCGAAATTCTCTATTCCATCAGCGGGAGTGCTTGATGATTGTGAACCATCATCACACCTTCTCCTTTTGTAGCTTCCATCAGTTTTTGTTAAAGAAAGGTCGCACCATTTCTGGTCATTCCGGAGCTCCTTCCAGGCGTGTTCGAGGGTGAACTTCTTCTTGTGATCGTTGTAGAAGATCTCATGAGCCCGTTTCAGGACATCGTCCTCATTCTCACCACTGCTTCTCTCTCTTCTTGCCGCCTCATACGCACCGCAGAACTTGCATACAAGATCATTTATCTTTTGCCACATATGCTTACAATGTCCCGCATCTCTGATTTCACGGCATGCGGCCTTAGGACTTGCCGCAAAGTAAGCTGCGATGCGCTGCCAAAAGGCACCAGATTTTTGTTCGTTTGCTACCACCGGGTTCTTGCTCGTGTTTAACCACGAGCTGATGAGCAAGATGTCATCAGTGGGCGTCCATTTCCGTCGTTCTCTGCGCTCAGCAGAAGTGTCTTCACCGAAGGTAGAGTCATGTTGGCTGCTAAACAGAGGAACTTGTGATGAACCAAGTTCCACACAAGTAAAAGGTAAACTATCTTGTTGACTGTTCAACAAGTCAACAAAGTGTGATGGCCGACTAAATAGATTCGGAGAAGCCATTTCAGAGAAGGTCAAAGAAGAGAAAAAGACAATAGGAAGTGTGTTTCAAAGATGAGAACCAAGTGAAGAAGAAATGTGTTTAGAAGATAGGGGAAGAAAGTGAAGAAGCTATGGGTTTAATAGACAAGTGAAAGCATTGAACACAACCATAACGAGTAGACATATATCTACCAACCTAAACCATTCATCACAACCATTTAACACACCTAACACAACCATGTAACAGTAACATGCATTAATTAGGAGAGAAGATAGTAATGTAACACTAAACCTTGTCAGCTACAAAATCTTCAAAACCTTGTCTTTGTGGGATTTTCACAGCTAAGCCCTGGTTACTTGGATAGTTTTTGTAAGAAAATGGTTGACATGAATTTGAGAACCCACCAGCACCTCTTAGAAATACAATCGTCCTGCAGAGGAAGTCCCAATTAGTTCAAAGCAAAATTTCCTAGAATAAGTATTTTTAGAGACATTATTACCTATTCATACATAACACTTCCCCTGACCATTGGTTGTAACTTCTGGTTTCTATTTCAAGGATAGCTGCTTTACCAAACAGATTGTCGTGAGAGAGAACATATAAGATCAATTGATTTACTTATGCAGAGTTCACAAGATTCCAAATTTTTTTGTAATCATTAAAATTTCACATAATTCAGAATTGAATAAGATCTCTTAAAAAATACAAACTTAGTTCGCTGTGAAATAAGTAATGAATTTTACTTTCACTTTTAATCTCAAAGATTAGGATTATGGAGAAAATAGAAATAGGAGGTTGAGATAGAAGAGAAAAAAAAAGAATAAGAGTTTCATAAGTTTTTGAAAAAAACCAGGCTCTTTGCTTCGTTTTTATTTTTGTTCTCTTTGTCGTCATTATTTTGTGAAATGAAAAATGAGAACTATAACAAAAAAAAAACGAATACTTGTTGCATTTTTCATTTCCAAATTAATGGAAATATCTAATACTAAACGCTCTATATATATGCAACCCCTAAAATTTGTTGTCTTCGCTAATCTTCACAATCTGTTTTTTTTTATGAATACCAAGTTAACTAATGTTTCTCATGATTTGGTAGACAATGATGAAGACTTAGGATTAGTTGCGACTGAAATAAACGGACTTTATCACTATGTTGATGGAGATCGTCTCAATCATCAACAAACCAACCGATGGTAAAGAATTGTAAGAATATGCCTAAAACACGAGAAAAAACTGAACATCGACAAATTTGGAGTATACAAATTTCTTTTGTTTTCAAAATATTAGATATATTGTCTGAATTTGTTTTGATGTTAAATTTATAAAACAATTGACATTTTTTTGGAATACTGATCAATTTAATATAATAATCAAAAGATTATCAAATTTAATACTTTTAAAAATAATCATAAAACTAATCATTCATCAATAACAGAAATATTAGTTCTCCAAAATTGTAGCCATAGCATAGGAAGTAAGTTATGTGTTTATTCTTTTTTTTTTTTTAGCTATTTCTTCAAAAAAGAATAAAAAGATAAAATAAAAATAAATAATGGCTCTTTTGTTTAACCAAAAATTGGAAAACCTACTTTGTTGAATGGGAAAATCGATCGTAAGTACGGTCAGATTCGCAGAATTCGCCATAAAACTCTCTTCTGAGAATCCAACCAGCCCCCACAGACCCACTCCTCGAAACAAAGTCTTCGTCAAGAAGACAAGAGAAACACAGGTCGATTACTCTAATCTGGTTAAGCTGGAGAAGGCGGGATCGCACTCGGGTTCGAATCCCTCTCCGGGTTCGGATCCTAATCGGGTTCCGCTTGCTCAGGTCGTTGAAGATTGCGTGAGACGCTGGTTTCAGGATACGCTCAAGGAGGCCAAATCAGGCGACGTTGGTATGCAGGTTTTGGTTGGTCAGATGTATTGCAGCGGCTATGGAATCCCCAAAGACGAACACAAGGTTCATTTTTTCCACAGATACCCGATTCAATTTCTGTCTAATTTTTGTGGGTTTATGTTGGTTTCTTGCAATTCTCAGCGATTCGTTTGTTCCTGCTGGCTAATTTGTCTTCTAGAGTTTATATAAAGATTTAGTCTTTCATCTCTGTATGTACATTGTATTAGGATTTACTGTGATTAGAAGATGGCTTCTTTGCGATTGGTAGTTAATTGGTCTACTAGATTTTAATAATGTATGTTGTTGGCTCTGTTTTGAAGATGAAAATGTGTGTTTCTGATTAAGAATTCTATTTGTGTGTGATTTGGATTCGTAAAGGGTCGTGCTTGGATTAACAAAGCTTCAAGAACTCGATCATCAGCTTGGCAAGTAAGCGATAAGCCTCCAGGTAATATATATAAAGACTTGTTTTCAATCTCTAATTGAATCTTTAGTATCTGTACACTGTGTGTTTATTTGGGTTGTTTCTAATTCAGGTTATAATGCAAGCGATTCAGATTCCAATGATAAGAAAGATTGATGATGACCTGTTGAATGTTTGTATCCAGGAATTGCCAAGTGACTGTCATTTGTTAGTTTCTCACTCCTTTGTTTTAATCGACTTGTTATATTCAAATTTGAAGCTTTTGAATCATCCCAAAAATGGATCAAGTTATTACAACGCAGTGAAGTTATTTCACTGTGGCTGAAGTCACTTATTTGTCTCCGTAAGTAGAAACGGAGTTAACTTTCTTGTTTGCAAATAATCAATTAGTAGATCACTTGATATTTCTTCCCCCAAGGAATCTATACTCTTGTTCTTAGGATCATTTGCAACTGATTCATGGGTCTGAATGGAATGCAAAAGGTAAATTTACATGGGGACAAAGGTTTGCATCTCTCTAGATGGATCCTATTCATTGATAACACTGAATTTTACTTTTCAAGATTCACATAAGATTCTGTCAAAATAAACGTAGCATGGATCCATGTTTTGAACACTGTTATTTATTCACCATCAAGTTATGTTATGCATTTTTGGAAAAAATGATATAGCTATATATTTGATACTCCTTGGTCCTTACTCCTTACACTCTTATCTTAAAACGGTCCCTTGGAAAACATTAGATAAAAGTAAAATCACATTCGTCAAAACCAAAATTGCACGACTCTTGATATGAAAATGGATATTTTGCGTTAGAGGTATCTACTGCTTTTGATCGCCCATTGTAATTTACACTGCCTTAAACTCGTGGTAATAAACTGGTTTGATCATGAAAGTGTCTGAACGGAAGGAAAAAAAAAAGGTATGATTCTAAATTGGCAAAACCTGGAATCGGGTGTAATCAAATTAGCCAATAGCAATAGGTACGTATGAGACTAATGGTTTGAATACGGTAATATAAATGTCGTTTTCAGTCTTTTGCAAAAGCAGATGAACAATATTAGCGGTAAACAATTTTGTTCACTTTCTCTTTCACTAACCAATCAAAATATGTCATCTAATATTATCATTAATTATTTTTTATAAATTTAATCAATTAATCATTAATCATTTTTTCATAATAAAACAATTAAATTAAATCATTAATCACTTTTCCTAAATCTAATCAATAAAAATATGTCAACTAAGATTATATTTAAACAAAATATATCACTTTATTCACTTTCTCTTTTTCTAACCAATAAAATTATGCCACGTAATATTATATTTAAAAATAAAAATAATAAATTAAAATTAAATAAATAAACAAATTAAAAAATTAAAATTTTTAACCTTTGGGTTCGCTTAGCTGTATCATTTAGGGTATATAGTTTTATATATTTAATTTATTTAATTTTAATTATTATTTTTATTTAAATAATAAATTAAAACTAAATAAATATTTAAAAATTTTAGCCCTTAGATTCGCTGTGTTGTATCCCTTAGGTTATAGTTTTATATGTTTTATTTATTTAGTTTTAATTTATTATTTAATTTAAATAATAAATTAAAATTAAATAAATAAAAAAAATTAAAAATATTAATCCTTGGTTCGCTGAGTTGTATCCCTTAGGGTATAGTTTTATATGTTTTATTTATTTAGTTTTAATTTATTATTATTTGAAGTATAATATTACATGAATAATTTTACTGGATGAATTTTCTTAATTTATTTTATTTTCTAAATTTATTTTATTTATTTCATCTGTTTAATTGTAATTTTAATTTATTATTTTTTTTAAATATAATCTTAGTTGATATATTTTTATTGATTAGATTGAGGAAAAGTGATTAATGATTTAATTTAATTATTTTATTATGAAAAAGTGATTAATGATTAATTAATTAGATTTATAAAAAATAATTAATAATAATATTATATAATATATTTTGATTGGTTAGAAAAAGTGGAGGTGAACAAAAAGGATTAACCAAATATTGTTAAAAGGAGATTGAATAAGGTGAATATATTAATTAAACGGACGGTTGTAGAAAATGGGTTCGGTCCTATTATCAAACGCGGCAAAAACCACTTTCTTGTGAGTGGAGGCCAGTTAGACTTTTTATTAACAAATTTTCCATCCTTTACGCAAGGCATCCCATTCCTCTTCTTCTTTTGTCGTTTTATAACATTTACTCATATATTTATATGTTGTTTACCTTCTTGTTTCTCCACAACTAATCCTTTTTACACATACTCTATTTTTTCTCTGCCTCTCTACACGAAGAAGCGAGTAACGAAAGAATTAAGTGAAACAAAGTCGTTTTTCCCACAAGAGTTTCCGTGATGGCCAATGTAAGTGAGATCTTGTAAACTAGTTTGCTTTATTTCATCTTGCTTTTCTAATTGCACCGTTAGCAAGAAAATAAACAACAAAATTAAGGTTGTTGTTGCAAATTATGCCTGATTGTATTAAGAATCTAAAATAACTAAAATGACAGAAGATTCTCGATCGACAGGTTGTGGAGCTGAAAGTGAATTTGCATTGCGACGAATGTATCAGAAAAATACTAAAAGCCATTAAGAAAATAGAAGGTAACCAACCCTTGTCTAATCTTTCTCCTTAAATCTTGTATTTAAATCAAATATAACTTGTAATAATATATAAATGAAATTACAGATATAGAGACATACGATGTGGACACAAAGCTCAACAAAGTGATAGTCACAGGGAATGTAACAGAGGAACAGGTGATTAAGGTTCTTCAAAAGGTGAGGAAAGCTGCTGTTAAATGGGACCAAGACAATCAAACACTCTTTGCCAACTAGAGTTTTTCTACTTTCGTCAGATTGGTAGTTCCTTCACGATAGTTAGGACTTGAGACTATAAGTATTGCATGCTCAGTTTTGGTCATTGTTCTTATGCATTTGTTACAGAATTCATACGGACTTCGAATGTACGATAATAAAATGGTCTTCACCATTTGAATTCTGAATATAGAGATCAAGCCGTGTTATTCATGAAATCAACAAATTTATTCAACCAAAAAAAACAAGGAAGCAAGATTTTCCGCTTCTATTTTGAGTGCCATAACAAAACTATCTCATGGCCACAGTTTGGAGAATGAAAAATGAAGAAAGAATTGGATTCATGACGAATCAGGATATCTCCATGCTTAGAACCTGTGCTCCAGCTTCTCTTGTTCTTTGTAGTATTGAGCATACCTGAGTTCATTGGCAAGAAAAAAACATTTTCAGAATTGGAAACAAGAACAATGATTGATAGAGTATATAAAAGAAGTGCCAACACTACAATATGTACATGATACAAGTAAAAGTTTTTATCATAATAGTCATCTATAGTTTACTGAAAACGATCATAACAAATATCTATGAGATTATTGATAACCAAAGATATAAAGCAACTAAGCAAAATTCAATCCCTTTAAACCAACATCTGAATTCCATGAACTTTCTTGGCTTCATCACATAAATTTATCTGTTTCAACACACCTACAAGCTCAAAACTTCATTTAACAATCAGAACTCAGCCGTAACAAAAAAATGGGTTTTGTATATTTAACCTATTGCTATTATCATCAACCATCCCTATTTGGGGAATCCTTTGCTTTATAGGTACATTGTCGTCAAGCTATCTACTTCTATCAATTTGAATCTGAGTTTCCTAGAGTATTTTTTCAATGGAACGAATCAATAGCCCTAAAAGCAATTGTGTCGTCATATCCCATAAAACCACCATCCATCCAATAGAATCTACGCATAATGCCTAACAATCAGATTGAAGATCATCGTAATCATCAGATCGAAAATTTCCACGCGATCGATCCATCAAATTGGATCGCTAAATGACTAGATAGTAGAAAAGAGAGAGAGCTTACGAGTAGGTTCCGATGACGGGAGCGAGGAGGAGAATAGTGCTAATCCAATTCTCAGAGACCTTGTGGTGGATCTTCTCCGGCAGATCCTTCCACAGACCTGGCATGATCTTCTGCTGAAACGGCGACAACGCGTACACCACCGCCTTCAATTTCACCTGCTGCTTTCCCATTTTCTTCTTCTTCTTCCACGATCAATCTTCTATTCCGAGAAGACCTTTCAAGCCGGCTATATTACGAACAGCGTATCAGCCCCAAAACGCAGCCGTTTGAAATAAAAATTCCTCTCAATAAATATTTCTATTTACATAGGCTTTTAAGTTCAAACCCACGTAAGCCCACTGGATAGTAGATGGGCCTTATCTTTATTAGTAGCGTTTAAATCCACGTGGACGGTGGAGATGCTGCAAGAAGAGGGTGCTTACATCACATCCTGACGTTAACACGGACACGAGTTGCTTCAGAAGAAATCAATCAACCGTAAAATCATACGCGCCTTCTTCGTTCCCCACGCGCAGCCGTGTGATGGCTAATCCTCCTACGTTACCGATCTCAGAGCATCCCGGTGGTTCCCAATCTCAACAAACCGTCGCTACATCGCCGTTTCGCACATTCCTCTCTCGTCTCTCGGCGTCGATCCGCCAAAGCCTATCGCAGCGACGGCCGTGGTTAGAACTCGTAGATCGGAGCGCGATTTCTCGGCCAGATTCTCTATCCGATGCGTATTCTCGGATCCGGAGAAATATCCCTTACTTCAAGGTAAACTACGTGACGATCGTCTCCTTGGTGCTCGCGCTCTCGCTTCTCTCCCATCCTTTATCTCTCCTCGTTCTCTTATGCCTCTTCGGCGCGTGGATCTTTCTCTATCTTTTCCGTCCGTCCGATCAGCCGCTTGTCATTCTCGGCCGTACGTTCTCAGATCGCGAGACGCTTGGAGTTTTGGTCATATTGACAATCGTCGTCGTCTTCTTGACCAGCGTCGGATCTTTATTAACGTCTGGTTTGATGATTGGTTTCGGAATCGTATGCTTACACGGCGCTTTTAGAGTTCCGGAGGATCTTTTCTTGGATGATCAGGAACCTGCCAATTCCGGATTATTGTCTTTCCTCAGTGGAGCCGCCACCTCCGCCGCAGTTACCGCAGCCTCAGCTCCTGTGTCAGCTCGTGTCTGATCAACCAAACGAGTGTGGTAATTAAAGGACTCTTTCTCTGTAGAAAAATGCAATTAATAGGATTGCTTATCATTTTTTTCTGAAAATTAGTTGAGGGAAATATAGATTTGATCTTGTTGGTTCTGAATTAAGATTCTGATAATTTTGACCTACATTGTTGGACATGATTCAAACATGTAATTGATTCAACAGTTCTCACACTCACACTCTTCACTCTTTTGCTTGTGACATCCATATATTTGGCTTTCTATGGCGTTAGGTGTGTGACAAGATTATCGAATGTTAATTACTATTAGCTTTGAGACTAAATTGTGCTTAGAATAGTATCCAACCATTATTAGAGTGGTTGGATGTTGTGAACTAAGGGTTTTCGTACGAACCTTGCTTTTACTATAAACAAAAACATTGGTGATTCATGTGGTTTTGTGAGATTCGACCAAAAATGTCAGTGTCACACCGGCTATTTTTCGTTATGGAAAATGACAAGTGGGATAATAATATCGAGACAAAGGAGTAAACGTAGCACAGAAGTTTTATCGTGAATGTTAGTTAAAATGCATGATGAAAAGATGCGAATTACTTCAAGAGAAAAGGTGACTTTATTATTGACAGTTAGTTTTTTGTTTGAACGTTACACTCTAATAGAGTGCATATGCTATGTTTGTTAAGATAAAAACAAAAGAAATCATTACATTATTAAGACTATAATGAACCATTCATCCATGTATCTGAATATGGCATTTGAGTTCAATGTTCAATTTTGACATTAGCATCTACTTGTTGTTCATATTCGAAAATCAATTTTAAATTTAAGATCACAGTATTGATTCAAATTTATTTATTAATAGAAATTTCAGCTTTGATTTATAATTAAAATGAATGTATTTAGGTCTAGCAATAACCAACGAATTTTCTTATAACTAATTATTATTGTTAAGTTATTGAGTCATTCGTCTACACCAATATAAAAATTGTTTGTCCCGTTTTGGAGTTTGGACTACCAATTGGAGATGTAATAAACTAAATGATTAATCTGGTTACACACAATTAAATGATTAATTTACATGTGACCTTAGTGATATTTAATTTGATTTGGTGACAGAGAAACTTGGGATTTAAGGAAGAAGCTTGAGACACGAGAACTAGACGTGAGATGAAATGACTTTATTTCAATTCAACTAAACTTTGTTGAAATTATGCTAAGTGTTCGGTGCAACTACTTACCTCAACTAAGTCTTTGCTCCCTTTCAATGTCTCAAGTTCTGAGGGGGTAAAAAAAAATTAGTTAAACTCTTTTTCAATTTTAAAACTAATGGCGTGGAATACCAAATTTGCATAACATGAATACGCAATATATAAAGTATTCATAAAACTATTTATGTTTCCATGGGTTAACATTTTTAAAAATATACACTGTTTTCTTATACCTAAATTAAAACAAACTTTAGAGGATACTAAATAGTATAAATACTAATACCCATAGATTTATTCGGCGCTCAAGTCATTTGGAGGTTAGGTGTTTAATCTAATTTCTAAACTTACATCATATTTTTGGAAAATGTTATCATGATCCTATGTCAGTTAACATATTTTAACATTATATTTTCTGCCAACACTTTTGAGGTTGATTAACTCTTAAAATAGAAGAAAACTAAACCAAAGTTTTCCATGAGAAGTGTGAAAGGAAGCAAAAAACATAGCCAACGAACTGATAAAGACACTTAAATATGTTGGTGACCGGTAATTTTAATTTTCTTTTGAATAATCACCACCTAATTCTTCCAAACCCTAGATCATTTAGTTAAAAACTCCCATTTAATTTGACTATAAAAGGGATCTTTCCCTCTTCATAAATCTCAAACCCTCCTCTGATATTTCTCTTAATCACCTCATAAACATTGACCTCAAAATTTTCAAAAGCTCAAAGCTTATACACAGACGATGACGACCGTTCACACATTCTCTTTCCTAATGTGCTTTTGTTCCCTTCTCTCGGCTTCATCGATTATCGCCAAAGTCCAACACCATGATTTCGTCGTACGTCCACAATAAAAATTGCATGTCCATATTCATTAATTAACACATAATTACATCCATTAACGTACAGTTAAGTTATTTATATTTGTGTGTGTGTGTGCGCAATCATTTAGATACAAGAGACGCCAGTGAAGAGGCTGTGCAAGACCCGTAACGCCATCACCGTCAACGGAATGTTTCCGGGCCCCACACTAGAAGTCAACAACGGCGATACTCTTGAAGTCAAAGTCCACAACCGTGCCCGTTACAATATCACCATTCATTGGTACATTACATTATATACATAGCTATACATCAAATTACATTTTGAAACATAACACAGATTTTAAACTACAAAAAAAATACCAAATCGAAAGGGTATAAAATGATTGTAATAAGTGTTTTGTAGAATATTTTTGGGTCACGGTGTATCAAAAAATTATGTTAACACGATATATCAAATTATTAAGCATATGTGAAAAAAATGAAAAACAGGCATGGAGTGAGGCAGATAAGAACTGGATGGGCAGATGGGCCTGAATTTGTGACCCAATGCCCGATCCGACCCGGAAAGAGCTACACGTACCGTTTTACTATCCAAGGCCAAGAAGGGACATTGTGGTGGCACGCTCACAGCTCCTGGCTACGAGCCACCGTCTATGGCGCACTCATAATCCACCCAACCCCTGGTTCTTCTTTTCCTTTCCCTAAACCGGACCACCAAACCGCCCTTGTGCTTGGTATACACCATATCGGAATATTTTCCCCTACTTGGTTTATAAATTTAATCAAAATTATTAATCCAATTATCAAGAAAAGATTTAGAAAAAAAATCAAGATTTTGATTGGCTATTTTTTAATCAGGGGAATGGTGGAATGCAAATCCGGTTGATGTAATTAACCAAGCGCATCGAACCGGAGCTGCTCCGAATATATCCGACGCTTATACAATCAATGGTCAACCGGGTGATCTCTATAATTGCTCAACCAAAGGTAAACAAAATTAAACTATATAACATAACATAATTTAATTTAAGTATTTGATATATTAAAAGTTGTTGAAATATTTTGTAAATGCAGAGACTGTTGTAGTACCGATAAATTCAGGGGAAACAAGTCTCCTACGAGTGATCAACGCAGCTTTAAACCAACCGCTATTTTTTACGGTGGCTAACCACAAACTCACTGTGGTTGGAGCCGACGCCTCCTACCTCAAACCATTCACCACAAAGGTTCTAATGTTAGGTCCAGGCCAAACCACTGACGTACTTCTAAACGCCGACCAACCGCCCAAACGCTATTATATAGCAGCAAGAGCATACCAAAGCGCCCAAAACGCACCGTTTGATAACACAACAACTACAGCAATTCTCCAATACAAGAAATCGACAACAACTTCTAAACCAATCGTACCGGTTTTGCCTGCCTACAACGACACAAACACCGTGACGTCATTCTCCAGAAAGTGCAAATCTCTCCGTAACGTCGTCGTACCAAAAACAATCGATGATAATTTGTTCTTCACCATCGGTTTAGGTCTCGAGAATTGTCCCAAGAGATTCCCTAAAAGCCGGTGCCAAGGCTTAAACGGAACCCGGTTTACCGCCTCGATGAACAACGTTTCGTTTGTTCTACCGTCGAATTTCTCGCTATTGCAAGCACATTCAAATGGAATCCCCGGCGTTTTCACTACGGATTTTCCAGCTAAACCGCCGGTTAAATTCGATTATACCGGAAATAACATAAGCAGGGCTCTGTTTCAGCCGGTTAAGGGTACAAAACTGTATAAACTCAAGTATGGATCGAGAGTTCAGGTTGTTTTACAGGATACCAACATTGTTACATCGGAGAATCATCCTATTCATCTTCATGGTTACGATTTCTACATTGTTGGTGAAGGATTTGGTAACTTTAATCCCAAGAAAGATACTTCTAAGTTTAACCTTGTTGATCCTCCACTTAGAAACACTGTGGCTGTTCCTGTTAATGGATGGGCTGTTATCAGATTCGTTGCGGATAATCCAGGTAATTACCAAAAAAAATCCATTCTTGAAAATCTGTATTTATAATTTATAATGATTTAGGAAAATAATGTTTTATGTTTTGGTGATGAAACAGGGGTTTGGTTGATGCATTGTCACTTAGATGTTCATATCAAGTGGGGTTTGGCTATGGCGTTCTTAGTTGATAATGGTGTCGGAGTATTGGAGACTCTTGAAGCTCCTCCTCACGATCTACCTGTTTGCTAAGTTTCAATAGAAGAATATTCAGATTTTGGTATTTGTATTGAGTTAAATCTACTCGTGGAAGATAAATTTCGTTTCCTTTTGCGTAGATAAATTGATGTATGTGTTCAATATCGACCATATATAGTCCGTATTGTTTCTGTCTTACAAAATTGTTGGAGTTATAAGAAAATTCAAAAATTATTTGCCTTTATTGGGCACAATGCTATTTGCCTTTATAAAAAAAAAAAACAGCTTAATGATCCGAACATTAATGGGCCTATTCAGCTTAATCGGTTTCAGGAGACCAAATAACTCATATCTCATGGGCCTTGAAATAGAATATGCATTACGAGTGATGAAGGCCCAATAGGCTTATATTAGTATATTTCGTAAGCAAATACGTAGTCTTACGTTAGCGATGGCGTTAGAGACACGTAGCGGATGAAGTGGCCACGGTATCAAAAGGACACATGAGGCACATGCAAAGGCTAATGCTGCTAGGTGCTTACAACTTGAAATCATATTATATGGTTTATAATCATCCTCTCTGGTCGAAGTATAGCCACCCAAGTTTGAGCTTCAACTAATTGACACGTCTCTAGTAAAATAATATTTAATGTTTAATGACTTTTTGATAGACAAATGAGTACTATTAACAATTAGCACTTTTTTTTTTATGACAGCCGCTAAGAACCGTTAATTTTTAAACAAAACTTGTATTTTTTTGGGTGTAAATGTTAACTTGGAGTATTTTTTAAAGGCGTTAATCATCATAGATACAACTTTTCAATAAAAAAATGTTGTAAGGATACGGGAAATAGTTGAAAAAACTAGAAAATGCAACAGACAACTGTTAATAACTTAATAACAAAAGCAATTGAAAATGCGGACTACAACATTAAATTACGCATCTAATACTTAGAGAACGATATTATGCCTTGTAATGTTTTTTTTGTGCAACTGTTAATGCATTGTAATGTTAATACAAATTTAACACCGAAATTTTTTAAAATATAGGTTTATAGATGTGGCAAAAACGAGAAAGTTCGAGAAAGAGCAGAGTCAAGGACCGAGGAAAACAGATGCAAAAAGATTTTGTTGTTGTGTGTGTTTAATAAAATAATAAAGATATTTTAAAAATTTATTAATATTAAAATAATGGAATTCTTAGAGCATACACATTGGAGATTTTTAACATAGATTCTTAAAACAAAAAAAAAAATTTAATTAATAAATAATGTTGAATAGTATAAGAACCTTGTAGATGAGGTTCTTAAATAAGAGATTTAGTAACTCCAGAATAGTTAAGAATCTCAACTAAATTTTTAATATTTTTAATGTTGTAATAGTGTAAGAACTCTTCCTAATAAACTCTTAAGAAACCCCAATGTGTATGCTCTTATGATCTTATCTATAACTCTTTAAAAAATGTGGGTTTAAAGTTTACTTTTTCCGTATTAACAGCGTGTTTCGAGAAGCTTCGGGACACTTGTCAATTGTAGACGACGTCTAAGCCCTTATATTCAATCAAAAACTGACACGTCACGTTTATGTCGCTCGTATAAATAAAATAATATTAGAATTATCCAGAGAAGCCTATATATATTCCTTGATACTTTACTTCCTTAGATATATTGATTCCTGCTAAAGTTGTCTGACAAAAGAGAAGAGAGAGTACTAGAGAAAAACGCTACACACAAGAAGAAGAAGAAGAAGAAGAAGAAGAAGAAGAAGATAAGCGCAACTTCATCAAACACGAAACCAATCTATCTCCGCATAGGAAGAGAATTTGATTTTAATCAAAGTTTTGAAATCGCGTCTCCAATAGGTATGTTGATTTCTGGGTTTCTTTGATTTTTTTCCTTATTGTGAGTTTTTAGGGCTTTTTCTCAGAGGTTAATAGGTGATTCTAGTGTTTCTATTTTGTTTTTTAAGAATTTTTCCGTTTAGCTTTGTGAATTTGGAAAATTTTGGGTCTTTCTTAATTTAGGTTTTCCATTTAGGTTTTGGTAGGAGATAAGAACTCTGATACCCTCACCCATATATAAAGTTCTTCTCATTTGTAGCAGTTTCATTGATTGTGTTGAATTTGGACTAGTGTTTTTGCCTTCTTGTCTACTTCTTCAACTAGTGTTCTGATATGAAAGTGTTACCCTTTTTGGCAGATTGTGTTGTTCCTGAAGAAAAGATGGCAGTTTATGATCAAAGTAGAGACATAAATGAAATCCAACTGGATACATCGAAGAAAAGGAAGTCTAGAAGTAGACGTGACGGTAGTACTGTGGCTGAGAGATTACAGAGATGGAAAGAGTACAATGAGAATGTAGACGAAGCTTCCACCAAGAAAAGAAAAGTACCTGCAAAAGGTTCAAAGAAGGGTTGTATGAAAGGAAAAGGAGGACCAGAGAATAGTCGATGTAGTTTTAGAGGAGTTAGACAAAGGATTTGGGGTAAATGGGTTGCTGAGATTAGAGAACCCAATAGAGGTAGTAGGCTTTGGCTTGGTACTTTCCCTACTGCTGAAAAAGCTGCTTCTGCTTATGATGAAGCGGCTAAAGTTATGTATGGTCCTTTGGCTCGTCTTAATTTCCCTAAGTCTGATGGGTCTGATGTCACAAGTACATCGAGTCAGTCTGAGGTGTGTACGGTTGAGACTCCTGGTGGTGTTCATGTGAAAACAGAAGATGCGGATTGCGAATCGAAACCCTTTCTCGGTGATGTTAAGCCAATGTATAGTGTGGAAAAGATGAAGAAAGATGTTAAGGAGGATAAACATTGGCTAAGCGAGTTTGAAGAGAGCTACTTGAAAGATATTCTGAAAGAGAAAGAGAAGCAGAAGGAGCAAGAGATTGTAGAAACCAGTAAGCAAGAGCCGGGTTTGCTCTCTGTTGCAGACTATGGTTGGTTGCCCAATGATCTGGATCAGGGTCAGTGGGATTCTTCAGACTTTTTTGATGTTAATGAGCTACTAAATGACCCAAATGACGACCTATTTATAGGCTTGAACCAAGACCAGTATACGGGAAACAATGTTGCCAACGGATTATACAAGCCCGAGGGACAACAAGGTGCGTTCGATCCGATGCAAAGCCTTGACTCTGGTTATGAATTATCTCCGCTTCAGCTCGAGGCACAGGATGGTCATGAGTTTTTTGACTTGAGTTTCTTGGATCTGTTGAACTGAGACAATGGGATGTAGTTTGAAGAAGCCTTTCCGGCTTTTTACTTGCTCTAATCTCATCATGACTGTTGATTCTCTATTTTGAATTTTAGTGATATAGAGAATCTCAGAAGACACTGATACCCTCCCATCTTTTATAAACGGTGAATTGTATATATTGAGATACTGATACAAAACAAGATAGAACTTTAGTTTGTTACTCTGCTTCTCTTGGTTCTTTGGTTTTTCTAATGTGATATACTGATATTATTACAAGAGGAAGATACACATCGTTTGTTCTTTAGTTTTCTGAACTTTTTCTTTTTTTTTGTTCTACCAGTTTTATAATTTTTTTCTCTTGTGATTATTACAAAGAAGAAGAAAAACATAATGAAGCTTTATGGGCCTTGATGTGCCTCACGATATGCCGTATTGGGCCTACTAGTATCACTCTTTCTCAATCTTCCTCTTGTGTTGTTTACAAGAAGAAGATACACATCGTTTGTTCTTTAGTTTTCCGAATTTTTTCTTTTTGTTTGTTCAATCAGTTTTATGATTTGTTTCTTATGTGATTATCACAAGAAAAAGAACACATAATGAAGCTTCATGGGCCTTGATGTGCCTCACGATTGGGCCTACTAGTGTCACTCTTTCTCAGGATTTCTCAATCTTCCTCTTATTTTGAGAAGTTAATTTATAGGTTTGAGATTTATCTTAGTTGAATTTGGTCCAGATGTTAATTTTCTAATTGACTTCAGAATTGTGAGAACTACACCGCACAATATGCTCAACAGTAAAATGAAAATATTAATAAAATTGTGGTAAACTTATAATGGAGTTTGGAGATGGATAAGTATGAAAATCTTGGTAAAATACTGCATTACCAAAAAGTGTTGCGTTGATATTTTGAGATTATTATAACAAAATAATAGGCTTACTTCTCAATGTTCTCATATTAAAAGAGCAAAAGGGTAACAGAATACAGCCAAACTGGTCAGTGAAGTTTGTTGTAGCTATTATCTGCAAGAGAAGTTTCTCAAACAGCCTCTTCTTTTGATCACTTTCAAAGGAATAATAATGAGGAATTGAATCATTTAGAAGACTAGTTAAGAAAACTGGTTAATAATTCATGGTTTGGTTCCTCGTCTAGTAATCAAGTCTAGTAACATTAGACAATATAAAATTATGTCTCGAGTTTTTTTTTTACTAATTCATGGTTTGGTTCCTCGTCTAGTAACCAAGTCTAGTAACATTAGACAATATAAAATTGTTCAATGGTTTTATCTTTTTTGGGGGTCAAAATTTTATATTTATAGGGTAAGGTCGTTCCTTGGCACCATCCATATTTATATTCACACCAACAGTAATACAAACTAAATTTTATCAACTATTCACATATATAATTAACTCTCACACAACATTTACACAAATTGCTTTTTGTTAACTACAATTACACAAATTGACATCTTCTGTTGGAGAAATAGTAATTGCGAGCCTATATGATACTCGTATCATGCCCATGTGGGTAATATATTTAAAGAAAAAAATTACAAAGTCGCGATGCAACAACCTTTGTACTATATGAGAATATATTATTAAAATGGCAACAAGAACAAAAGAAATAGAGCAAATTGAAAGGGAAAAAAAAAGAAAAGGGAAAGGATAATCTTGCACCTAAACAAAGTCCAAAGAAGCTAGCAAGTTGCAAGATCCACTTGCATCGTCCGGCGTAAGCCTGTTTGATAAGGTCTCACCTTCCTAGTTTCCTCCCACTTTCTCTTACCATATATATATATATATATATCCCACATATACATACAACGTATATGACAAACCCATCAACATCTGTGCATGCACGTGTGCTCATGCATGTATGTAGTTTTATGTTTTAACTTTTAACTTAGCCATGGCCCCCATGGCCATGCCTCTCTTTAATTATGCAATTAACACAATCAATTAATGACACCACATTTCATAAGCCCGTTACAGTCGGGTGATAATATCTTACGGTTTGATTTTTTTTGTAAATACAATATTTGAATATCTAAATCTACTATGATAATATTTAAAATCACTATTTTATTTTTAAATATATTTATGAAAATTAAGACTGTGTTTTTAACCTTTTTTAGGACCGAAATAAATATTTTATAGTTATTAATTTTACGGGAATTGTACTCGTGTCATTCTA
This sequence comes from Cardamine occulta, assembly GCA_028015245.1. Lineage (NCBI taxonomy): Eukaryota > Viridiplantae > Streptophyta > Magnoliopsida > Brassicales > Brassicaceae > Cardamine > Cardamine occulta. The sequence goes on along the minus strand of CM051382.1, from coordinate 22,964,182 downwards.
AGTGCTTACGTAAACAATAAAATATTTTACTATAACTATTGTTTTTACTTTTAATTGTGGTAATCCACAATTTTTTCCCCCAGATACAATGTATTTCCTCGATGCATATCTAGTTAAACTCTGTAGATTCTAGAATATATATTTGTTAAGATAAAAAAAATGAGGAATCTACAGAATGTAATTTATTTGGTATAAAAAGGAAAATGAAGGAGGAAACAAATCATGGGACATAAGATGGTACAATGTATGATACATACATGGCCACATATACACACATAATTGCGTACATACAAACACAAAGCCTTCACATCCCCAGCTATCTCTATCTATCTATCTACAAAATATACTAAAAACAAAATCCACAATATGATCATATTGTTATTATTATAAAATAAAAGATGATCATACTTATAAAATTTCTCAAACAAAACCAACTTGACAACCGACAGCGAACAAGATCAAAAAGCTCTCTTCTTTTCTCATCAAATTTATACGAATCCATATAATTTCTCATCATTTTTCTCTCAAACCAAATCAGAGATTCCAAAGATAAAAGATAGACAAAGAGAGAGATGAGGTCATCAGTGCAACTCCATCACGGCTCGGACGCCACAAACGGCTTCCACACGCTACAGCCTCACGATCAAACCGATGGTCTGATCAGGCGAGTGTGCCTCACGCGCGGTATGCACGTCCCTGAGCACGTTGCGATGCACCACACGCACGACGTTGGTCCAGACCAGTGCTGTTCTTCGGTGGTGAAGATGATCCACGCGCCACCGGAGGCTGTGTGGGCTCTTGTGCGTCGTTTCGATAACCCGAAGGTTTACAAGAACTTCATCAGACAGTGTCATATAGTCCAAGGCGATGGTCTCCACGCCGGTGATCTCCGGGAGGTCATGGTGGTCTCCGGACTCCCTGCGGTGTCGAGCACCGAGAGGTTAGAGATCTTGGACGAGGGGCGTCATGTTATAAGCTTTAGTGTCGTGGGTGGGGACCACAGGCTCAAGAACTACCGATCGGTGACGACACTGCACTCGGTGGACGACGAAGGGACCGTCGTGGTGGAGTCTTACATCGTCGATGTGCCGCCGGGAAACACGGAGGAGGAAACTCTAAGCTTCGTGGATACTATCGTCCGGTGCAACCTCCAGTCTCTGGCTCGAAGTACCAATCGGCAATAATCTCATCATTTCAATATTGCAATTATGTATCTATTTTTTTTTTTTTCTATTTTCTTTGGATGTTCGTTCGATCATCATCACAAGGAAGGATCGGAGACATTTCGAGTACTTTTTTTTTCCTTTAAAAATAGATATTTTGGTTTAGAAAGAATTGGAATTAAATGGGGATTTCTTTGGGAGATTTATGTTGGGAATATCGAAATATGATTCACAAAAAGATGGATTTGGAGGGTTGTATTGGTACATTGAATCTGTTGAATGAACTAACCCCTTTGTTGTTTTGTACTTGTGTTTAATTTCAATGTACTTAACCGTTTTGGTGGTTTGTAAATTAATTTAATTTAGTTGCATCAATATTGTTAACGATAGAGTTGATGATGATATTGTACTATAAATTTGTTGTTGTCCCTTGTGTCCAATATGCGTAAGCGGAAAATCTGAACAAGGAATCAATTAGGATCAAGCCGAGGATCAGTGTTTCAAATGAGGAGTATATAATAGAGAGTTAAAAGTTCATATTATTCTTTTTCCAGCTTTTTGGTTGTTAAGAATTAAAATTTCTTGTATCATCTATTCAAGTTTTATTTTGACTCTTCGACACTAGAAAAATCAATTTTACTATTTATATATTCCTTTTCAATGAAACCAAGCATCATAGTGACAATTTATCAAAGGTATATATATAGATGAACTGAATATAAGATTGAAACAATCGCAAAGGAAAATTATAGACCAGGGAATTGAATTTAAACCTGATTAGCATGTGCATTTACATAAATATATTTGTTAGACCTAAAGCAAAAGCAGACATGCTTAAACTATTAAAAAGTTGTGTTTCATTGGCCACTAGTTTGGTCAAGTGGGGATTATTATCATATTTTATTCCAGTTTGTTTTGTTAATTAATTATAACCAACCTAGAGGTTAATATTTAATTCAGATTTAAGGTGTTGGTCTACTATTTTTTGTTGGTGGGTTATTTAAATTCGTTTGATTCAAATGTTTATTTAAGTAAGAGGTCCAAAAAGGACATGCAATAAAAATTTAGCTGGAAACGCGTTGCAACTTGCTAGTATTTGTGCCCCTAGTGGGAAGTGATACAATGAACCCCTATGCCGGTCTTTAAGAGTTTATATTTCTTTTTATTCAACTTTCTTTTAATAATACAATCTGCCAAAAATAAAGTAAAATCAAATTATCAAAAAAAATTTCAAAAGATATATTTTTTCCGTACGCAATTCACAGATAGTATCCATTTAAACTTATTCACATATAGTATTGATTTAAGCTTATAATATAACATTTTTAGATAAAAAATTTCTGAAGTACTTACATATTTTAAAAACTCATATTTTCACAATATTTTAAATATAGACATGTAAAATATCATGCATGTACATTATACACAATTATTCATGAAAATTGATATTTTGTCTCAAAATAGTGCTGACATAGTGAAATACTTCAAATGTCCAATGAAGTTGTATTTAAAAGCATTTTTACCAAAACAAAAAAGTTGTTATTTAAGAGCAGTGCTTATCTTTTATTTGGGCTTCAGCTTTCTTTGCAAGGCCCATTTACTTTTACCGAGCTTCTTTTGCTTACCCATTTAATGAAATATGTTTGCCGACAAAAAATCAAAGAGCAGAGGCCCGAGAGATTAGTTTGAAAATAAATGGGCCGGAAGCATTTTTCTATCTGTGGTTTTTAGAATAAACCGGAACTAAGAACTACCGATTTGTCCCCGGTTCAGTATTTTAACCCTGGGTCGTAAAATCCAATACAAACCGAACCTAAGTGATCACTACGCTGCGTTTTACTTTCGCTTATAAATAGGTCTTCAGCTAAAAATGCTAAGAGCGGGAGTGAGCGACGAGAAGCAGCGGCGGCCGTCATGGATTCTTCGCCGAACACTAACAAAGCTTTAACAGCGACACGTTTCTCCGACCTCGAACCATCGCTATCGGGAGATATCATCGAGGCGCTTGATCAGTCTGGTTTCGAGTTCTGCACTCCGGTTCAAGCGGCGACGATCCCTTTACTCTGCAATTACAAGGATGTTGCCGTCGACGCTGCCACCGGTTCTGGAAAAACCCTAGCTTTCATCGTCCCTCTCGTTGAAATCCTCCGTCGATCCACGTCATACCCTCCGAAGCCTCACCAAGTAAGATAATTAGCAGAATATGCCAACTAATCAGGAAATTAGGATTTTTATTGGTTGCAAGTTCAAGCTTTGTTTTTTTCCGATTTTGAGCTGGTGGAGATTAAATTTTAGGTTATGGGAGTGATAATATCGCCAACAAGAGAGCTTTCAACGCAGATATATAACGTGGCACACCCATTTGTTTCGACTTTGACAAATGTGAACTCTGTTTTACTTGTTGGAGGCCGAGAAGTGAAAGCTGATGTGAAGATTATTGAAGAACAAGGTTGCAATCTCTTGATTGGTACGCCTGGCAGGCTTTCTGATATAATGGAACGAATGGAGATTCTTGATTTCCGAAACCTTGAGGTAGTTTCCTTCAATCAGGGATTATATTTATAAGATAAATGTCTAAAACAACTCGAAAGTTTGGTTTGTTATTTGATTTGATTGAAACCTGTAGTTTGATAACCTTTTTTGCGTGTGTAGATTCTTATTTTAGATGAGGCAGATAGACTTTTGGAGATGGGGTTCCAGAAGCAGGTGAATTACATTATATCACGTTTGCCAAAACAACGAAGGACTGGCCTTTTTTCAGCTACACAAACAGAGGGCGTTGAAGAGCTCGCTAAGGCGGGACTTAGGAACCCTGTGAGAGTCGAAGTTCGAGCTGAGTCAAAGTCGGAATCATTCCAGCAATTGACAAATTCGAAAACACCTTCTGGTCTTCATCTTGAGGTATTATAATGTCAATATATAAATATATATGTTTTAGAGTAGTAAGTTTTCCTGCATTTAGCATTATTGTGATATGATTTCTGAAGAATTTTCTCCTACTTGTAATCTCTTGGTAGTTCTATTGTACTCCAAATTATTGATTTTTGCAACGATTGCAAGTTTGCTGTATTGAAAATACGTATCGATCATGTGTGTTACTTATGTACATAATTCTTATTTACATTTCCTACTTTATGCATTTCTTAGAGGTTTATTTCTCATTGTCTCTGCAGTATATGGAATGCGAGGCAGATAAGAAATCGTCACAACTAGTGGATCTCCTCATCAAGAACAAAGATAAAAAGCTGATAGTGTAAGTTTAAAACATTCCCCACAGACTTTAAAAATAATGAATCATCCTAATAGATAGTGTAAGTAAATCTGCAGATTCTTTATGACCTGTGCTTCTGTTGATTACTGGGGACTCGTGTTGTCAAAAATTCCTTCCCTGAAGTCCATATCTTTAATTCCTATCCATGGGGATATGAAGCAGGTGAGCTACTGTGATTTATTTTTAATTTTCGATATCATCTCATTGCCTGTTGTTTGATGAAATATACATTACGCATCAGAATGGAAGAGACAAGGCATTAGCTTCGTTTACTAAAGCATCAAGCGGTGTCCTTCTGTGCACAGATGTTGCTGCACGTGGACTTGATATTCCAGGCATTGATTACGTAGTTCAGGTAGATTTATTTATGTTTGTTTCCGTTATTATGCCATATTTGTAACAAAATTTAGGATTTAAAGGTTGGAACATGTTCATGCAGTATGATCCCCCACAAGACCCAAATATGTTCAACCATAGAGCCGGTAGAACTGCAAGATTGGGAAGACAAGGGAGGGCCATTGTGTTTTTAATGCCCAAGGTTTAGTTATCAGCACTTTTATGTTCTCTTGTGCTGACGTTCTCCATAGTTACATCACTGAACATGAAAAGCTAAAAAAAAACACACTTGCATATGTGTGTAGGAGGAAGCATATGTAGAGTTTATGCGCATAAGAAGAGTCCCTCTGGAAGAGAGAAAATGTTCCGAGGATGCATCCGATGTCATTCCAATTGTAAGAAAACCTCCAATCCATGCCTCTCTCTCTCTCTCTCTCTCTCTGTTGGTCACAGTGTTTACTTATTGCTACAATGTATTCAGATACGGGCGGCTGCCATGAAGGACCGGGCAGTGTTGGAGAAGGGATTAAAGGCGTTTGTTTCCTTTGTACGTGCTTATAAAGAGCATCACTGCTCTTTCATTTTCAGGTTCATTCATGAGACTCAGTCATTTTTTTTTTCTGTTTCTCCGAGTTTTTTCTTACTCTGTAATTTGTGTAATTGAAAAGTTCATCTCTTTTTTTTTGGTGGGCCTAACTTACAGATGGAAAGAACTTGAAATCGGAAAGCTAGCCATGGGATATGGCCTCTTGTATCTTCCTTCAATGTCTGAAGTGAACCAACACAGACTTTCCAGTGAGGGTTTCACACCCGTTGAAGGCGTCAATTTTGAAGAGATAAGATTCATGTAGGTTTTTCTTCCAAATTTCCTAAACACTAATGATGATATATATATATGCCTTCTCCTCTTCCCTTTGTTTCTGAGACAAAAAAAAAAAAAAAAATTCAATACATTCGCTATTTTACGAATCTCTACAAGAAGAATGGCAAGATTTAGATTTATACGAAACAAGTTTTTGTAGTCTGAAGTGTTTGTCCATCCTTAGGCGTAAATCAATATCCAAAATCTGAATGTTTAGAATGAACGCAGGGACAAATCTCGGGAGAAACAAAGAAAGCAAAACTTAAAGTTAAGGAAAGAGAAACGGGAAGAAGAGAAAAGAGAGAAAGGGAAGAGAAAAAGGACAGTTGATGCTTGTGCTACTAGTTCTAACAAAGTGTCGAGAAAGTTAACGGGGAAGCAAAGACAGACTATTCAAACAGCTGAAGATGAGGAAAAGATGAATCTATCATATCAGTTAATGAGAAAACTGAAGAAAGGGTTAATTACAGAAGATGAATATGCAAAACTTACAGGAGAAGATGATTTATAAATGATGACAAGAAACCAACCTTAGGCTTGAAATCTCATTTGTTTTATAAGTTAAAAGAAAAGGTCTTGTGTCATAGATTTTTTATTCTGATTTTTGAGATTTACGTTTGATCATGTTTGTTGTCATTTTGGTTCTATTTTTTGAAATTTCTTCTATAAACTTTTGAAACGAATAAAATCGAAATCCTCGTTCAAATAATTTATCCACTTGCCCTCCTAGTAAAGTGTGACATCTGCACGTGTTAATAAATGCCTTTCTTCAAATAATGAGAATGGACTCACTGAAGCTATCATCGTCTTCGTCTTTTTGCCGTTGACTAATTTAAATTTCGCAAAACCTGTCTCTGCAATCTCTTGTAAACTCCTCTCAATCGTTCCCTCTAATCCCAACGACGCAGCCATGTCAGTGGCACCTCCACCTCCAATTTTCGATCCGACTAAGCCCTCGACACCTATCTCTTTCCCTATCAAAACACTTCACGACTTGAAGTCTCGTTCTTACTTCGATACCTTTCATTTCTCCTTTAACCGCTCCTCCGTCCCTCTCCGGCGTAATATCGGAACCTTGCCGGATCGATCTAGGCTCTTGGTTTGCCACGACATGAAAGGAGGCTACGTAGACGACAAGTGGGTACAAGGATGTGGAAACAACGCTGGTTACGCGATCTGGGATTGGTATTTGATGGACGTTTTCGTTTACTTCTCACACTCTCTCGTCACTCTTCCTCTTCCTTGCTGGACCAACACTGCTCACAGACATGGCGTCAAGGTCAGTCAATTGTGTTTGACTTTTCAAAGTCGGATTATAGTTGAAGTAGCTTAAGTTTCGATCTTTGAATGCAAGTTGTAATGTGTTTGAAAGGAATAGAAGAGTTTGTGTGCAGAGAGAGATATATATACAATCATGGTTTGTATAAGGAATGATTCATATTCTTGTGTGTGTTTTGATTGAAACATTAAGGTATTGGGGACTTTCATTACAGAATGGGACGAAGGTAAAGCTATGTGTAAAGAGTTGTTGGCGACTAAGGAGTCTGCGCAGATGTATGCAGAGCGTTTGGCTGAACTTGCTTCTGCTCTTGGCTTTGATGGATGGCTTGTGAGCTTTTTTGTTTGTTCTTCTTCATATTAATCGATATTATGGTGAATGACTTAACTATGTGAAGCAGCATATAAAGCAACTATCTAAGTTGAACTTATATAACCTGTTATTTGCAGATAAATATAGAGAGCGAGATTGATGTAGTTCAAATTCCAAATTTGAAGGAATTTGTAAGCCATCTAACAAAAGTCATGCATTCATCTGTACATGGAGGTTTAGTTATATGGTCAGTGTTGAGAAGACTTTCTTTGTTAAAATCATTTTTGTTTGTGTGTTCTGTTTCTAAAATACACTGATCCTTTTAATTACTTTTTCTTTTTTCTTTTTGTGCAGGTATGATAGTGTCACTATTTATGGTCGTCTTGCTTGGCAAAATCAGTTGACTGAAAAGAATAAACCTTTCTTTGATATATGCGATGGAATATTCATGAACTATTCATGGCAGGTTTGCCCTCATTCACTCTCTTGATCCTTTTTCCTTCTATATGTTTTGATTATAATATAAATATTCATCTCTTTTAGGAGAATTATCCCAAAGCATCAGCTGAACTTGCTGGTGATAGAAAATATGATGTCTACATGGGAATAGATGTTTTTGGTCGGGGCACTTACGGTGGTGGGCAATGGACTGTATGTATCTTAATTCTTACAAAATCATTCATATCTACTTTTTCTTGGGGTGATACAGTGTTATATAACTAGCAATGTGCAACGTTCAAGCTGCTTATAAAGTTTAATTTTTCTCTATCTTGTTCAATTCTTTTGCATTGTAGGCAAATGTTGCCCTTGATTTGCTGAAGAAAAAAAATGTATCAGCTGCGATATTTGCTCCTGGATGGGTCTATGAAACAGAGCAACCACCGGATTTTCACACGGCACAAAAGAAGTAATACTTGCAAATGTGATGGTAAAAAGAAAGAATATGTGCAATCTTATCATCAGATGTTTGTTATGTTTCTTTTAGATGGTGGTCACTTGTTGAGAAGTCATGGGGAATAGTTCAAATATATCCACAAGCTCTACCTTTCTACTCAGATTTTAATCAGGTGAAGTGAAACTCACGACTCTCTTTCCAAATAAGAGAAGCAAATGACTTTGGTTATTCTATCTTCTGCCTAAGTTTTGAATCCCTCTTCTCTTGTTTATTATATAGGGCCTTGGTTCTCATGTTTCTCTCGGAGGTCAGAAATTGTCAGATGCTCCCTGGTACAACATTTCATGCCAAAGCCTACAGGTTTAATGGTCACTACTTGTTCTATATTGTATGTGCAAGAACGATGACTATTTTTTTTTGGTCACATTCGTCATCTAAACACGTAATCTATATGACTATATCCCTATATGATCGTGTCATCTGTTGTGTTCTTTGTGACAGCCACTCTTAGAATTCAATGAAGGAAAGAATTCAGAGACCATGTAAGTCACTGTTGAGTAAGTTCTGACCCGTCACTAGCGTCATATTTGGTTTTGAAGAAGCCTAAGAAGAAATACAATTTGACATCTAACAATAAAGCTCACAAATATGATAGTGGTCAAGAAGCATCTTATAACGGAGGAGGGAACGTCTGTTTCAAAGGAAAACTAAAGAGAAATGCACATTTCACAGCAACACTCTTCAAACCTCAGCTTCAGCTTTCTGCTTCCCCCATCTCAGTCTCCTACTCTGTAAGTCACCAATGTGTCCCACTTCGATTCAACGACAAGATTTGAGCTCTTCTTCATCTTTACAGAGTTTCAATATTTTTGAACTGGTGCAGGTGAAATCAGATAAAAGATCTGAGCTAGGTATTCTGCTCCGTTTTTCATCTTCTTCACAGGAGACAAAGTCCTTACTTATGGCGCCAAATGAATCCATCCACAGATTTGGCGACATGTTCCTGCCATCTCTTCTCACATCAAAACAGACCACAACCGATTGGACAGTGCATGAGACAAGCCTTGTCCTGGATGGACACACACTGACTGAGATCTCTGCTGTCTGCTATAAACCAGAATATCTCACAGAAGAAACAAACACACTAGAATATTTTGCATTGCTCGGGCATATCTCCATAAAATGCCAGCAAAATACCATGCTTTATCCTCCGGCTTCTTCATGGGTTATCGAGGCTCATCACGTAAAGATTGTACCGGGTGATTCTGGTTCCAGGACCTTAAGTTGTAAGTTAGAATGGAGATTGAAGCACCCTGAAGAAGATTCTTCCTTCACAAGCTACAATGTGTATGCAGAGAATCTGAATTCGAATAATTACAGGCCAAGGAAGGTTATGGAAGAACCGAGCAGCAAGAAAGTGTTTCTCGGAACAGCTCATGTTGATGCTTATTATGTCACTGATCTAGTAGTTGGAGCAGATGTGAAGGGAGTCCGGTTCGTGGTTCAAACATGTGGTGAAGATGGTACATGGCAGGAGCTTGATTCTTCCCCTAACCTTCTGTTGAAGCAGAGTGTTTCCGTTTGAAGCTTTGTTGTTGTGGGTTGATTTGATCTATGGTCCATTTCCCGAACTTGTAATTCCTGCGATGATAAAAGCATTGCTGGCTTAGCCAACGTCAAGGATATGATTATGAGGTTGATAATAAGAACGTTAAAATAAATTAGTTTGAGGAAAAAAAAAGTTTGACCATCAAGTTGGTTTCGTTGGATATGGGAGAAGTCGATATCGATGGAGGTAGCGGGATAATTGAGTGAACAAAAGCAAAAGCGTTGTAATCACTGTTTCCGCCTTAGAACAAAAGCAATTTTGTTACCTTTTGAGCAAAAACATTTTTCTTGTTTGACCCTTAAACATGGTTAGTAGTAGTACAAGCATTTCTTTCACAAGACTACTGTTTCATTTCGACTTCAAATTGGCTATGATCAGCTGCTCAATGTGTTTGAGTTATGAGGATGAAGACGAAGTGCAAGAATCAGTTGAACTGTCCTCGACAATCTCGCCATTAGCTGCAACTATGCTGCGGGAATAACAGCCGGCCTCATCAATGTAGCTGAGACTCTGTCTTGTACTCGCTTCACCGGCCAATACATTATGATCTTCAACCTCCATCCAACCCTCTGAGTCCTGTCTGTTGTAAATTTGAGTTAAAGCTTCTCCAGCTGAATATCTCTCATTCAAGGCGTGTGAAACATTCGTCACGAGCAGATACGTGTCCTTATCATTGGTTAACCCTCTTAGAGTAAAGGTGATCACCGTGAGTGGATATGTCCGCTGTTGAACGACTCGATTCACCAGGTTGCCCAATTCAGAAGTCACCTCAACTATTCGTTTGGTCTTCACTCTCTGCTCAACCTTTTTGTATGTTCCGTTTTTCTCAAACCTCACCAAGCTATCAACTTTGAACATGCTCTTAACCATGGTGGTCAGATTAGCTCTAGTTGATTTAACCCAGCCATCATATTCACTATGCACCTCTGCTTCAACCCTAAACAACCCGTCAAGCTGTTCAAACTCTTCTTGTCTCACCATGTGTCGACTCGGATTATCGTAACGTCTAGACCCAGCTTCAACATTTGAAGACTCGTGATCCAACCAGAGGTGCAAATTGGCGTCCACAAGCCAGTACGATATCGCATCGTTGACTCCAAGCGCAAACTCATGAGACTTTCCATCTAAAAGCAACCCGAGAAATGGCGTCAAGTCCATGTCGTAGGAAGGTAAACTGAATGCACCGATTGCAACAATTGGTTCCCAGAACAAGGGATTGATTCCACCTGTAAAGATCACCGGGAATGGCACCTCGGATCCCACGTATCTCCCGTCTATCTTAACAAAAACCTCCCGGTATGCACCATTGCCACGTCCGGTTGCTAGATTGTTCGTTTTGATGTACGAATTTGGCGGGTTTGAATACCAGAACTCGTCGTCTCCATGGAACGATACATATAGTTCCAGTACAATCTGACGAGTGCTGGACGGAATTTGAATTCTTTTTGAGTAAGTTTCTGCAGGGTTCTCGATCATGAACCAGAACCCTCTCTTCCCACCGTCACATAACGGAATTACCATATCCGCAGGTGTTTGATCTCTTTTCTGGGATTCCATAAACCCTAATCTGCTATTGATCTTCAAATTTGACGCAATAGGATTGAATTCGTAGAAAATGAGAGTGACATTGATATGATAGATGCCTGTGTAAACCTCGTTGACGATGTTCTCGAGCATCATTGTGATATTTAAATCGGATTTCATGAAGAGCGATGAATACCTTGTGACATCTTTCCGAACATTCCAGAATATTCCGGACGGATTGGGTTCCGCCGTACTGGTTCGGAGTAGCTCCACACCGCCGAGCCACAAGCCGGAAATCCGGTCGTATTGATCGCCACTTGAGGCGGCGCGTAGGTAGAGAAAGACATAAGACCACGGCGGCGATGTACAGCCGGAAGGTGGAGTGTATGGAGTGGTAAAGGGAGGTCCGTTGATGGTGTTGGCGAATGAGTGGCGGAGGAGGACATGAGAGTACGACGGCTTTAGCTGATCGGACGGTAGGGGCCGCCTGATTTCCTCGTACTTCTGAGGCTCGTCCGGTGACCGGAGATATGTCGAAGCCGATCTGAGAAATCGATCCGGCGAAGAAGGAAGAGAAACAGTGGTAGCAGTAAGAAAAGCAAGTATGAAGAAGAATTTAACGGCTTTGTTTTGGTTTGTCTCCGGCATGATATCTTCTGTGCTTTTTGATTATCCGAGCTCGCCGATGCGAGTGTCAATGGAGACTGGAGAGAGAGAGAAGGGCCGTAAACAAACATCAGAGCGTTTTAGTTTTCCAAGAATCAACAACGCGTCGTTTTTATGATTTAAAATGGTATGCAGTGAAAAGGAAAAATTGAGACTTGAGCGTTGAGAGTGACAGTATGGGGCCCAGCTGCGCTTAACGGAATTCGAAAGTTATTCTAGCGTCACCTCTGGTTAATTAAATTCTGCTTACGTGTCAAACCATGAGAGGGAAACTAGTAACACTTTCGTCACTGCCAATGTATCTTTAGCAATTTTCCTGACATGCTCCCTCTCCCTCCGATCACTGCAAGTTTCCCTTCTTAAGCTCTCATGGCGGGTTCATAAAAGTATACAGACAGTTTTATACATAAAAAAACACGTAAAATAAATATTTACATAGATTCAGTTCTTCCCCAAGACTCAATAGACGAAACGACTCGCTTCTCCATTTCTCTTCCTGGGTTTGGATTTTTTTTTTTTTTAAAAGCTGAAGCATGTTTTATTCTCACCAGCTTCTAGCTCGAAAAGCTCCGTTAGGGCAGATATGGTGAGTCGATTTCTAAGAGCTAAACGGTTTTTCGATTTTCATGATTACGCAAGCTTTGTGTATCTGTTTTTGAATTCGGCATGGGAACTTCCTCGTCCCGATCAAGCTCTTGTTACTGCTTCAAATCGTCACTCTGGATTTCAAATTTTTAATATCTCTACGCATTTAGTGAATACAAGAGTGTAATCTCCAACCTCTGTTTTTTTTTCCTTTTCTAATTTGTTTATTGTGTACTTCTTCTTCAAGGATGGCCGCTACGTTGCACGCGAAGATCAATCGGAAGAAACTGGACAAGCTCGATATCATTCAAATTTGGTGAGTGGAGAGGAGATCTTTTTCGCTAATTTTTTTTTATTTTTTTTTGATTAGAACGAACGTTGATTTCCCATTTTTTGTTTGTTATTTAACTCTCTCGCAGCGAAGAGATTTTGAATCCGTCGGTTCCAATGGCTCTTAGACTCTCCGGGATTCTTATGGGTATGCTTAGCTCATCGGAGTTTTTTTTCCAAGTTCTTCTGATTCTGGGTTTGATTGATCTCAGTGTGTTTTTCTCTTCGTTAGGTGGAGTTGTGATTGTTTATGAGAGGAAAGTGAAGCTCCTATTTGGTAAATTTTCGGATTCAATCATTTTTGAATATCGGGATTTCAATTTCTACTCTCTTCTTTCGGAAACTGATGAGACATTGCTCTTTTTTTTTGTTTTCTGGGGTTTGTTTTAATATTCAGATGATGTAAATCGCTTTCTGGTAATCAAATTTTCTCCGATCCTCTTTTTTTTTTTTGGTCGAATTCATATTTCCGTACCTCGATTTCTGAGTTTATTTTCTCAGGTTGAAATTAATGGAGCTTGGCGCACGAAAACTGTTCCGGATCCTACTTTACTACCTAAAGGAAGAACCCATGCTAGGTATTAACATTTCTTCGTCTTCTTCCTTTGCCTTCTCCGAAACCAATTAAACGATTCTGAAGGAAAATCTAAAACATAAGAACAGCGACGTGAAGAACAGTAGAAATGATTGGCGTTTTTGGATGTTTGGTTGCAGGAAAGAGGCTGTTACGTTGCCTGAGAACGAAGAAGCTGATTTTGGAGATTTTGAACAGACTCGTAATATTCCTAAATTTTCCATGGATTTTCAGCAGCCTTATATTTCCATGGTAACAAACTCGATTCATTGTCTTTCCCAGATTGCATTGGCTATATAATTTCCTTTTACGTCTCAATATTTCATCAATTCACCAACTTGTTAGATTAGATTGCTAAAATTTCAAGCCTAAGATAATTGATTGGATATAGAAAAATTAGTAGCCGAGCCGTCATTCTTCATGGCCCATAGAAGTATACTGTGGAGGAAATAAGTTAGCGCATAAACAGCATCTAAGACTTGGTCTAATTCAAGCATGTGGTTTATTAGTCTACTTATGAATATTTCAAAGGAAAAATCTTGTTGGAACTTGAAGCAGATGAACACAAACCAAAATCATTTGAACATCGCTTAATGATTTAACGTGTAACCTATGGGTTATAGGAAAGGACAATTCACAAAAGATGCAACTGTTAATGTGAATTGATCATAGTAGTATTCATCTCTTTGTAAACCAATGAATTTTCGTGTGTATCTTCAGTTGAACTAATTCATTGTATGGCCTTATCTCTTTGCAGCGGTTAGATGAATCTGATGTTAACAATAACCCCGTGCCAGAAAATCTTGGGCAGCAGTTCCATCAAGGTTTATTTTCTATCGTGAGACATAACCTTCGTGAACATACAACATGTTAATAAATTAAGTAAATCTGCTTGTCAATTTCTGTAACTTTCTCAGCTGATGCCGAAAATATCACACTTTTGGAGTATCATGGTTCATACCAGACTAACAATGAGACATATGATCGTTTTGAAAGGTAAGCTTTTCATCCCACTGTCTATCTTCTTTCTTTAATTCCATATGTGTAAACATTTCCAAAAATTGTTGAAGGTTGAAGTTTGTAGCGTTCCATTATTTCTGTGTTTTCATTCATTCATCCATCTTTCAGCAAAAAGTTGGTGATTATTTGTCCATTCATATTTTACGTTTTTATAACTTTCTAAATGGCAACTCAGATTTGACATCGAAGGAGATGATGAAACTCAGACAAACTTCAATCCAAGAGAAGGCGCTGAAATACCTCCAACTCTTATCCCATCACCACCTCATCATGACATTCCTCAAGGTAAATAGTTATGTCACTCTTTAATTCTATAATGGTGCCATCTGGTTACTTTTTGGTGATATGAAGTTTAGAGTCAATGATGATATTCTGTTCTATTTTTAGATTGTACTAAGTTTATGAAGCCAATAACAATAGCTTGAGCCAACCTGTAGTATAATAATAATGAAACTGATCAGGGAATGTACTTTCGTAGAAGCCTTGACAAAAGATCAGTGATTTATAGAACACTGAGCTTCATGAACAGAGCAGAACAAATTTACTAACCTGTAGCCATCTGCAGGAGGCAATCCCACAAGCCCTCAGCGCCAGGAGCAACAGGAGCATGGTAGGAGTGTATTTGCTGAGCAGATGGAGGAACAAAACATACAGGACAGAGAGGTATTTGCTCTCACTAAGAATACTCTCATCTCATGAGAAAGACATTGAATTGGGTTTTGTTCTGCATGCAGGAACACGATAGACCACAGCCAGCAAAAAGAAGAGCAAGAAAGACAGCTACTTCAATGATGGATTATGAGCAGACTATAATCACTGGTCATGATTACCAGTCATGGCTTCAGGATGCTTCTCACATTCTCTGTAGGGGAGAAAAGAGAAAGGTTCAAATTAGTAAATGCCTTGGCCTTTTAATGTAATAACTGATGCTCATGTTGGCTTACCATCTGGCACTTTTTTGTAGGCTCGGGGAACCATCTCGCCAGGAATGAAATTTATTAAACGTGTGAATATGCCACCTACACAACTCTTTGAAAAGCATGCAGAAAGGTCTTACCCACCTCAGCTTCACGAGCTTTGGTCAAAGAGCATTCAACCTCTTCAAACATCAACATCTGGTATCTCTCTATCCATCACTGTTGCTCTATTGTTTTCTCCTTATTGAAACAAATCTGACATTTGGAAACGCGGATGCAGAAACTCGACACCCTGATTTCTGCGGGAAACAATCTCCAGGGTTTGTTCAGGAGGGAATGCAAAACCACCATCAAACAAACCATGTAAGGCGCAGAAGCATATTCTTTCCTAAAATGTTTTAGTATCAAGGAGAAAGGCTAACTTTCGTTTTCTCTCTTACTGAATGTGGATGTATACAGCATCAGGGCAGTGAGATAAGCTCCAAAAATCTTGGTAGTCCCGCAGAAAGACTCCGGACAATTCGTACTGGTAAAGATGCTTCAATAGAAAGCATGATGGGTGGATCTCGAGCAAGCCCTGAAAATAATAACCGCCAGGCTGCTGATATTAACGTTACGCCTTTCTATTCTGGTTAATAGCTTCTCTTTTTTTTTATTCAATCATCAGATAATAGCTTAGTTTAGTAGAAAATGTGTGGTTAATTATTTGTTTTTCATGGAAATCCCAGGAGACGATGTGAGATCCATGCCTAGCACACCATCTGCACGTGGAGCAGCTTCAATTAACAACATAGAGATCAGCTCTAAAAGGTTAAGAACAACAACTAAGTTTCTCTAATACAAGTACAAACCACAAACAGGCTTACATAGGAGGAGGAGGATCATTAATTCTTCTTCTGGTTACTAAAATAGTCGCAGGTCCAACAGAAAATGGCCAAACTCCTCACCAAGACGAGGACTCGAACCAGTAGCGGAAGAGAGACCGTGGGAGCACCGTGATTATGACTTTGAGTCTTCAATGTTACCTGAAAAGGGCTTCACAGCCGATAATGGTAAAAATTTCTCATTATCTCTTGATTCTACAACCTTCAAAAACATCATTATACAAACCTTTACTTGGCTTTTTTGTTTTTGTTTTCACAGAAGTACTACTTGAAACTGGACCTACACAGACTCAAAATCCAGTGTTCAATCAATCAGAAGAGAAGATAACAGATAGCATCAAAAGGTAAGAGGTTCAATATTATTTGAGAAAAAACAAGCTATATTTTGAGTGACAGTAATGAGATGTTACAAATCGAAACACAGTCATCTCAAGACACACTTTGAAACACCTGGAGCTGCTCAAATGGAATCTCTTAACAAGCTCTCTGCTGGAATGGACAGAAATGCTGCAGCTCAACTCTTCTATCAGTCTTGTGGTACTTACTTCTTTTCTACTTACATCTCTTCAAATTAGTCTCACTCATCCAAAATCTGACTATGAATATGGTTCATATATCCAGTGTTAGCGACTCGCGGAATCATAAAGGTGAACCAAACTCTGCCTTATGGGGACATTCTCATTGCAAGAGGACCCAACATGTAAGGTTTGATTTCTAAATTAAAAAAGGTTTTTCATATTTGAGCTGAGGGAGTCCACAGGCTTTTAAAATTATAAACACTGCGTTTTTGAACATCCCTTCTTTCCCTAAATTCCTCTGCTTTGGTCCCTATTGTTTTTGGTTATACTACTTCATATAATATCATCGTAGCTTCGTGGGAAACAAATGTAATCATATTTTGTAAGATTTTTACATATTCTATTATTTAGTCCTTTTAGTCGGATTTATTCATTGTCTTCTTAAAAGATAGGGAATGGAGAAGAAGCAAAGAATAGTTTAATATTTTACTCCGTTGACATAGAAAATGTGGCAGTCACGTAATAAGCCGCCATTTCATACAAGACATGTAATCTCCATAATTAGTCGCACTCACGTCTCATACAATTTGTCATTTTTTTCAAAAATATTAAACTAATTACACAAGCATCATAAAGTACCAGCCTTCCCTTACATGTTTCTATATATGCGCATATTGCTCTCCCCTGAATCACATATTAAGAAGAAGAAGAAGTTCCAGAAACAGAGTGCATAACAAGAAACATGGACCCACGAGCCTTACCCTTCTCCGTTCTAGTCATCCTCCTAGCAACGACAGCGTTGGCCAACGGTTACACTTCTCCTCCACCTCCAACCACCACATACCCCGCCGTGAAAACAGTGGAAGCGGCGGTGGAAGGAATGGTATACTGCCAATCCTGCGACAAATACGGATCATGGTCGTTGGCCGGAGCAGAAGCCATAGCCGGAGCTAAAATCAGCATTATCTGCAAGAACCATAAGGAACAAGTTAGCTTCTACAAAGTCTTCCAAACTGATTCCTACGGCCATTTCTACGGTGAGCTTAAAGGTTTCAAGATGACTTCACATTTCTTGGACCATCCTCTTCACTCTTGCCGAGCCAAGCTCGTCTCTTCTCCTCGTGAAGATTGCAATCTCTTTTCCAACATTAACAATGCTCTCGATGGAGCTCCCCTTCGGTATGAAGAGAAGAGGCTCAAGTGGACCAACTATGAGGCTGTGATTTACGCCGCTGGTCCATTGGCTTTCCGTCCTGACCACTGCCCCGCGACTGCACCGCCCACTTACTGATTCACGTTTTGATTTTGACGATTATCATACACTAATTATGTAAGACAATGTTATTGATCTGCTTCTTCTTCTTTTTTTTTTTTTCTTTTGATTTTATGGTTTGTCAATTGTTTGTAAGATGCTGAGTAATATTGTGACTCGTTTGTATCGAGTTTACTCATTTCTGATCTGTAAAATCATCGGTCATAGCAACAATATAACGGGAACATTTCTAAAATTTCAAATCTTACAACACAAATATGTCTGCAAGTTAAAACAAGAACAAAGATTTCTCACAAATCAGCACAACAGAGCAGGAATCAGATGCCTTTTTCCTTAGAAATCCATTGGCATTGCGAACAATTTGTTGATCTCATCCAAGGCTACTTTTGTGCACACTGTTGGCTCAAATAAATCGCGCTCATCTGATTTTGAAGACGATATCTGAGTCGACTGGCTCTTCCCTTGACGTTCTTGCTCAGCTTCTTCATCATCATCATCCTCAAGAATTGAGAAACCTGCAGCAGGATTTGGTTTCGTCTCTTCTACTGCCTTTCCTTTGCTTTTAGAGCGTTTGGGTCTAACAAAATCTATTGGTTCACCAAACATGTTGTTTATGTCCTCCATAGCTTCTTTTAGGTTGACTGTAGGGTCAACAAGGCCATGGTGGCAGGCGTTTTCAACTGCTTCTGGCTCATCGGAGATGGTTGAACCAACAAACCTACGAACAACTGTATCTTCTCTGAATCTAGCCCGAGGAGGACTGTTTCTGTCTGCTTCTTCAGAGCTTTCAGGTGAATGGTCTCTTGGCTGTAGGAAGACAAAAGATTTTCCAGCCTCATCATTTTCATCACAGTTTTCATCATCGATGAATATCTCAAAGGATCCCTGAGTAGTACCAGTCTTTACTTCTCCACTTGTCCCTGTTTCACTTTCGAGATTCTCATCCACAAACACTTTAAAGCTATTGTTGAATCCTTCATTTTCTTTGTTCTGACTTCTCTGTTGTGATATTCTCTGAAGTGGAGAAGTTTCTATAGGCTCTTTGAACATGTTGTTGATTGCATTCATGGCTTCCTTCATGTTTATTGTGGGATCCACCAAACCGTGATGGCAAGCATTTTCTGCTTCAGGCTTTCCTACAATGGCTTTATCAACAAAATTCAACACAGGCTCATGTTGTCGCTTCTCAACCTTCTGGTGCTTTTCTGACATTTTTAGCTGCAAGAGGAAACATAAATTTAGACATCTGCAGAACTTGTAAAGAATATACAAGCGGAACAATCAAACTAAGATAACAGACTAACCTGTGTCTTTTTCTTGTTGTGCCTCTCCATGCGACTAAGGAATTGCATGTATGATTTCTGTAACTCATCCATGGGTTCTGCAAGGCTGGGACAAGAGGGATAATAGTCCATCAATATAAATCATTTCTTCAACAAATCACATATGGTAGCTCAAACTGTCACTATTACATTCCTCGTATCCACATTAATTGAGTATAGTAGATTGTCATATAGGTGGATCATGGATGGATACTAGATATGATCATGACAATAACTCATTCATATAGGTGGATGGATACTAGAAATGATCATGAAAAGAACTCATTCAGAGAGTATATAAGCTGAATACATGTATTAAGTTGATTAATATGTGTTTCATATGCATGCTCACTCATTTTAAGCATCCATCAATAACATTTTCTAGAGTTTCCAAGCATACTTACTTTTGCACTCCAAAACGGTACATTTTCTCAGCCTCCTCGAATCTCTTCATCTTCTCATAATAGAGAGCATATGCCTGGTAAAACAGTGACCTCTTGGTACCTATACTTTTTGCTTCCATGGTTCTTAAGAGAGCTTTTGGATCGTCAACAAAGTCCATCTAGCCAAACAATTCATCATCACCCATTAAGACCCACAAGTTCATCAATCAACAAATCATACACAAAAACTGAAACAAATCAGGAATACAACCCTAAAACATTCAAATCCAAAATATTACTCTCTTGCTTCCTTCCTTAGTACAAAACTGAGCATGGCTACGTTCTAATTCCTTAAAATGTTCGATCTTTACAAGCCACATTAGTAATGAGATCATCTAAGCCATGTTATTCCAGTTTCATTTATCCACTGCTATGCCTTACTAAAATGCTTATCCAATTAATGATCTCTACGGTTCTCAAAAACAATATATAAGCAATTCAAAGCTCCGAGACAAAGATTTAAAAAAAAAAAAACCACAAAACAAATTAAATTTCAACCAAATCAAATGCCAGATCACGGAGTAAATGCTCATTACCAGCTGCAACCAAACACGAATATAACGAGAATCGTTCTTATATCTCTGATCAGATTCAAATGACTCTACACATTTCTGCAAAAACCGTGGCAGCTTCTCGTTCAATATCTGAGTGGGCAAGCTCTCTTTCATCTTCTTAACACCACTGTTTCAGATTGACCCAATAATCAAAGACACATAAATCACTACAAACATCTATTTAATTAGGTTTCTATGATGAACTTAATGCATCGACAAAAATGGTGGCGCAGAGTAAGACACAGAGACAAAATTACCGGATCCAGGGAAGAAGATGGTCTTTTCCAGAGTATGATTTGATATCGACTATCAGTGAAGCCAACAAGTTCTCGTTCTTCGCCATTTTTACTTCCCCGATTTGAAGAAAGCAAAAGGACCAGGAGAGAGCCGAGAGGGATGATATGAATTTGAAAAGATTCTACCTTTTTCATTTTAAACCTTCTGTTACAGAAAGAGGCTTCACCTACCGAGTCCAATACGCCTTACAAGTTAACCGGTTCCAATTGGCTAATCGGCGAACCGGTTAAGTGGCTAAGCAAGGGATTCTCATGAATGTAAATGCTTTTGGAGGAGCCGTCAAATTGATTCGCCGATTTGCTCATCTCTCAGTGGCTTTCTCCTTCTCATGGCGAATTCGGCGGAGAAACCCGACCCGAATCCTGAAGATGAACGAGAAGAAGTAGAGGACATTAACGGTGACGAAGAAGAAGAGGAAGAATATGAGGGAGAAGACGATGTCGACGCGAAATCTCGAACGCGAGAGGATGCAATTGCGAATAGGATCAGAGCTGAGTCTCTGTTCCGTCGTATGCGAGCGGCCCCGGTTCCGGTGCGTGTTCACGACGTGGTCTTCAAGGGAAACGCAAAGACTAAGGATCACGTCATTGAGGCGGAGGTGGAAGTTGTGAGGCAAGCGACTACGTTGCAGGAGCTTCTCGAAGCCTCTAAGGTTGCCAATTTCAATCTTCAAGCTCTTGATATCTTCGATTCAGTTAACATTACGCTTGATTCTGGCCCTCCCGAGCTTCCTGGTTCCACCAATGTGGTAGTCGATGTTGTTGAGAGCAAAAGCCCTATCGCCGGCCAAATTGGAACCTTCACTAAAGCAGAGGTATCACTTTCACTTAAAACCCATTGATTTGGATTTGTTGCTTCATGTGGATGTTTCTGATTCTGGAACTGATCATCTGGATTACACATGTATTACTTGTGTGTCTCTTGTTGTATTAACTGTTATTGTGGCTCTTGTAGGCAAGATCATCAAGCCTTGAAGGCTCTTTGAAGTTCAAGAACATTTTTGGTTATGGAGATATCTGGGACGGGTCTCTTGCCTATGGCTGTGATCGCACTGCAGAGGTGGGCTTGGGGATGTATTTGCCAAGGTTCAGAGGACGTCCTACTCCATTTACATCACGTGTTTATCTTGCTACGCAAGATTGGCTTAAGTTTTCATCTTATAAAGAACAAGCTCTTGGTCTTTCCCTCGGGCTTCTCTCAAGCAAGTATCATGAGCTGGTCTACACTGTTGCGTGGCGTAATCTGATTGATCCATCACAAATGGCATCAAGATCAATAAGGAGACAGCTGGGTTATAATTTGGTTTCTGGTCTGAAGTACACTTTCAAATTTGACCAAAGAAACTCAACCTTGAGGCCAACACGAGGATACTCTTTCATCTCTACTTCTCAGATTGGTGGTCTTGCACCTGATAGTCGAACACTTCGGTTCTTGCGTCAGGTTTGAGATTCTTTATTCTTATTGCCATCTTTTGCATGAACTTATTTTAAAATGTGGAAAGTTGTAGCACGCATATTTTACTCAGAAGATATCTATGGCACATAGTTTGTCGTTTAGGCTTTTGCACCATTCATCCATAACTTCCCAAGTGCCTCTGGAACTTTTTACTTATTGTGACAGTAAATGAAAAGATTGGTTAGCTCTTTCATAACATCTGTGCTTCTTTTACTTAAACGTACTTCATGTTGAGCATTTTTTGCTCCTTTTCAGGAAATTGATCTCCGATATGCTGTTCCACTTGGGTTTTACCGTGCTGCTTTGAACTTTGGTGTATCTGGGGGAATTACATTTCCATGGGGAAGCGGATACAAGAGCAGAGCTTCTTGTGTGCCGGAGAGGTTCTTCTTAGGTGGAAACATATCACCTGTGTGTTCTGTGGGAGGACCTTCTGCGTTATGGGGATTCAAGAGCAGGGGACTGGGTCCTAACGAGCCAAGGAGGAATGTACAAGACGATCAGAGTGGTGAAACATATGAACGGGATTTTGTGGGAGGGGACGCTGCGGTCACTGCATTTGCAGACCTTTCTTTTGATTTCCCCTTGAGATGGTTCAGAGACAGAGGAATCCACGGTCATGTGTTTGCATGTGCTGGGAATATGGCGGAAATATCAGAGAACAAGTATAGGAACTTCTCTGCTCCAAAGTTCTTGGAGACATTCAGAAGCTCAATAGGTGCAGGA
Source organism: Cardamine occulta (assembly GCA_028015245.1). Lineage (NCBI taxonomy): Eukaryota > Viridiplantae > Streptophyta > Magnoliopsida > Brassicales > Brassicaceae > Cardamine > Cardamine occulta. The sequence continues at coordinate 22,941,367 of CM051382.1, read as the reverse complement.
ATCGTGGTACCAACTAGTCTATTTCGCATGGAGGTTAGTTAGTTTCACTTGCTTCTCTCTTCTCATCATGAATTATTAAAGTTTCGCAACCCATCTCAACGGAGATTGATTGTTCTTTTGTTATGTGATTTTCTTATGCCAGCTTAACTACTGCCACATACTGAAGAAACAAGAACACGATCGAGCAAAATCTGGTTTTTTCATGACATTCTCAACATCATGATCTTAATGGCATCTTTGATGATTTCTTAACTGTGGCTTGCACTCGCAGCGTCTAGTCCGAATCTTATTTTGTTTTCCAGAAGTTTCATTGGTTAACTGTTGTTTGGAGTTGAAACAGGGAAAATTTTTAGAGAGTGATTTTGTGATGTGAGGATATATTTGAGGCTTTATGTTCTTGAGAGGGAACTAGATAAAGAAGAAAGGAGAAAAAGAGTAGCTTTAATTTGTTTCCTTGTCATGAATATAATAAAGTTTGACCTAAAAAAAGGGAATATAACAAAGTCATAAAGACTATTCTCTATAAATTAAAAATATAAAGCCTTCACCTAACAATTAGATCATAAATCAATCGCTGGGTGGCGAATAAAAAAAGTCATGGAAAATCAAAACAGCCGGCGAGTATTTTTCTACCCGATCACTTTCTCACCGCGCTTCCATTCAGATTCCGCAAGCCGTTTTTCCATAAAAATAGAGATTTTCCGACGAGATATTTACCGCCCGATCACTGGAAAAGAACGACTTTTCGGACAGACATCGCTAGGTCCGCCAATTCAACTCAAATTTGAGATCCCTTCAGGGTTTCTAGCCTCCATAGAGGCATGCCGTCAACACGTGTCTTTTGTTTTGGCGGATGTTGAGCCAAGGACTCGAGAGATTCTGGTTTTGTAAGCTATTCAACTCAACGGAGAAAGTCGAGGAAGAGCTTTCGAAGTCAAAGCTGATGCGGAAGATGTTGAATATCACTTGATGGAAGAAAGCAAAGGCTGGACAACTTGTATACCGAAATCGATTCCGGTCCACGAATGTAGTATTTGCCTTGAGGAATTATGCGACAACGAGGAATCTATAGAGACACATGATTGTTCTCATGCTTTTCATAATCTCTGTCTTTGGCGCTGGATTCGGACCAAATCCTCTTGTCCTCTTTGTCGCCATCCTATTTATGCAAGACCCAAATTTTAGTTTTTTTTTTTTAACATTCTTTTTATGTAAAAACGTCTATATTACTTGAATAATAATATCTCTTGTGTAAAATTATTGGATAATAAATAATGTCATCAGATGGACTTGTTGATTTCCTTTTTGGGTCGTTGGGTTTTTCCTTTTTTAGTGTGGGGTAGACAAAAGAAACTCGAACATAACCAAAGTTCAATTAATTCTTAAGATGGCCCAAGAAGGACAATTATATGGCCCAAGGCCCATGGTTGATTATTTGTGAAGTCACGTGACATCTACGTGTTATCAATCTTTCTCCTTCACGGGGGAGTGTGAGGTTTATCGCCGCCGGCAGAAGCTTCCTTTCTGCTGTCTGGATCAGTTATGGAGCACGCGCTAGCCACGGCTGAAGGAAAAGTAAGTTTTTTTTTTTCTTTCAATTATGTTTTAAGTAGAGAATTTTTGGATTCGAAGGTCTTTTTCGTTGTAGTTTATTGTGGTAAATGAATCGGATTTTAGGTTCTGGTAAAGCTGGTGAAGATAGCTCAGAAGCGAGGTTTAAAAGGCGAAAACGGACGATGGAAAGAATTTCTGGATTTTTACGACAAACAGCTTGGATCTTCGAGCTTGAGTGATCCTTCAAAGCGGCGCAGAGATGATTTAATCGCTTTTCTTACGACACTCAAGAAGAAAGAAGATTTGCAGGTTCTAAAGAACAAACACAACACAGTTGTTTGATAATGATTTAGTATTATACATGATTTTAATCTCAAGTTACATTCTTGTTTATGGGGGTTACTCTATGCTGTCAGCTGTTAGCTAGGGTTCTGAAACTTGACCTGGTTAAGAAATTCAAACAAGAATCTCCGGTTGAGACTGCTGAGCAGGTGTGGTGAATTATAAACATAATTTCTCTGGTTGTGTAATGCAATTAGTTTCATAAATATATTGTTTGGCAGTGCAGAGGCTAGTGAGAATGACTCTTACGCATGATGAGTTTCCATTAGACTATTTGTTCCCATCTAATACCGAGGTTTGTGTGTTTCTTGATTAGCTTTTATTCCTTTTTAATGGAGAATGGAGAAACTTATTATTATAAAAAAACAAAGCTGAGCTTTTTGAGTTGCAAAAACAGGGTTGGGTTGTAACAGGGCCTGGAAAGATGAAACCGACTAAAATCGAAATGGTTGCTATTGATTGTGAGATGGTTCTTTGTGAAGATGGGAGTGAAGCTGTCGTTAGAGTTGCTGCAGTTGACCGTGATTTAAAGGTTTCTTCAAATCTTTATTTTTTCAGTGAACGTACACCTTTTGTTACAGAACTGTGTTGTTTTTTTAATCATCTTTTTATAATTCATGAAACCAGGTGATTCTTGACGAATTTGTGAAACCGAATCAACCAGTTGTTGACTATAGGACCTTTATTACTGGGCTTACTGCTGATGATCTTGAAAATGCTACTCTCTCTGTGGTAGATATACAGGAGAAATTGCAGATGTTTATCTCTGAGGATACTATTTTGGTAGGTCAAAGTTTGAACCATGATCTAAAAGGTAAGTGAAAATGGTCCAGTTACTCATAGTTTCTTATAAAAAGCTTCACAACTCTACGTACTTATGAATTATGATTGATATCAGTATTGAAGATGGATCATGCCAGAGTAATTGACACTTCACTTGTGTTTAAGTATGATTTTGCCGGTGCAAGAAAGCCTCCAAGACTTCGGAGACCTTCTTTAAATTATTTGTGCAAGGTAATTAGCTGAATCCTCTTTGCTCCTGCGATATGGAATCCAGTATATGAAAAATCACCGATATATTTGCGTTGTTTCCAGTGTATATTGGGATATGAAGTGCAGAAAGAAGGTACTCCACATAATTGTGTTGATGATGCAGAAGCTGCGATGAAACTTGTAGTTGCTATACTAAAGGACGGAGTAGAGACCTCAGTTCCAATATCTAAAGAGGTAAGGCGGATTTTTACAAACTTTGTTAGTTCAATCTAAAATCATAAAAAACAGATATATATATATACTTTTTGTCTTCAAAATTCCATATACAGTTGTTGGAAGCTGAGAAGTCAAGGCTCTTCCTTCATAGAATCCCTTGCAATGTTCCATATGAAGAGTTGAATGGAGTCATTTCCAGTGATTTACCACATGAATTTAAGGTATGAATCCACCCAACATATACGTTTTCTTATCTTAATTCTATTATTCTTGTAACTTTTTATTCACGAGGGTTGTTGATTTGTGATTTTCTTTCTATTGGTAGCCATCGAGAAGAGAAGAATGTCAGTACTATAGCGCAATTGTTGTTTTTAATAGTCCAGAAGAAGCAAAACAAGCATTTGAAAACATTGTTGGAGACTTGGGAATGGTATTTTTAGCATCATCTCTCTGGTCATTTCACAGAGGAGTGATATATAATAAGTTTCCGTGTCTTTCTCTTCCAGGATTCGACAGGCTTGTCGCAAAAACAGGTCTTTCTAAAGCCGAGCTCATGTTCAGGACCTAGTTTATACTTTTTTGTTCGTAAAATGGTGGAAGATGATTTGGTTGGGGAAGTCTCTGCAGAGGAGAAGAATGTGAGCTGTAAGAAACGGAAGAGAGGTCATCATTCTGGAAAGACCAGATCTAAACCATTGGGGAGAAAAAAACAGAGAAGGTTTGTGAAGCGAAGATAGTATAAAAGGAAAATCAAGAATTCGAAGCGAAATGATAAGACGATATTGACCTCAAATGGTTTTGAAAAATTATTTAGCCATGGCTTGAGTTTGTATTTGATCATCATTGATACCCTTAATGAACCTTGGATTATTATTTACTGGATCAAGATTTTGCTTTCTAATTTCATTTTAAGATCCAAGTCTTTCCCTCGTTGCATTTTGCTTTTAATGCTTAGCATGCTACTTCCTCCACCAATCTACTTGTACAATCTCTTACCTGTACAATAAGGGCACATCAAACTTCAGTAAACTTATTACCAGATGAAGATCGAATATTAGAAACATTGATTCATTTGTCTCAATTCTAAGCCTGGATATCCACTTGTTGTCTCCACCCATTTCAACGTTCCACCAAACTAATGCTACCTAGACTTTTTCTTGTCCAATGGATTCATGAACTTTATCTAATCAAAGCAAGGAACTTGATTGAGCAAAGACACTTGAGCACAGATTCATCACCTAAGAGCATCACAATCCAAGACAAAACCTAATGTGAGAGTTTCAGCAAGATGATAAGAAGCAATGTAGTTGTTACCTGAACCACGTTTCAGGTGCTTAGATTTATCCAGCTCTAATTGCATCTCCATCAACATGTTCATTCGTTGTAACTCCACCTCTTTTGTAACTTCCATTCTTTGCTTCTCCAATTCAATCATAACCTCCTGCTTCTTACCTTCGATTCTCTCGTAAACTTCTCCAAACTTGAGAATTGCACTAGCTAATTCCCTACACGTCGATTCTTCGTTCAGATCTACCTCTTCCACACGAGGATGCTTCCTAGCAATGAAGCCCCAGTCACCAACCTCGTCGTCATCATCATCATCATCGTCGTCGTCAAGAGAGCTTCCAGTAGACTTAGATCCAGTTAGATCGAGATGATAAGGGTTCATAGACACTGATTTGACAACTCCGCCGACCGGTTTCTTCAAAACGGGACCTATTAAGACGTCGAGGCGGTCAAAGAAGCGCCAAGACGACGGCGAGAGTTTGGCTTTCTCTGTTTTGTACTTCTTCTTCAAGGTATCGATCCGGTTCTTACACTGTACGTCTGTCTTCGGACGGCTGTTCTTACTGTGTTTCGAGTTCACGGCGTCGGAGACTTCTTTCCAGTCGTTCTGCCGGAGATTTCCATGGTTGAGCTTGACGTAACGATTCCCCCAAGCCTCGACCAGCGTCGCCGTCGCTTCCTCGCTCCACCAGTCTTCTCGTCCCAACGGCGGACGGTGGGACCCACTCAGCTGTTGAGGCTTTGACTGCTTCGCCGGAAGAGGCGTTATCGTCGTCGTCTTCTCCATTCCTGAGGAGTGCTGCTAATGTGCGCACCGGAGGAGGATACGGCGTAGGATAAGATCGAAACAGAAAGAAACAAAGAAGAACCGGTATAGGAGAGAGAGAGAGAGAGAGAAGGAGAGGGACGGGAAAAAGGATATGTGGCCTGACATTGATGACCGGCGGTGACGTCAGCGTGCGACCGTATTGTGAGAGTTTTAGTTGGTCCCAGCGGCGATTCTCAAATCTTTCTTTTTTTCTTCTCTCCGTTAAAACCGAACCAGATCTCATGTTCTGTTAACTCGTTAATACTTAGGGAAAATGTAAAAAAAGAACCTCATAACTTTTCATTTATCTCAAAAGAATCCCTAAACTAAAGATTACATTAACACGCCTCACACAGAAAAGTTACACGTCTTCAGGCTATTAAGTGGCCTAGTGGGCCCTGTTTATTTTATTTCAAACTCAATATTTTAACTTCATTTCATTTTGGGCCTTCAGTTTTACTTCTTTCGCATTTTAAAACTTTTATTTTTTTGTAACCCCGAGTTGAGTTCCAGATTTCCTAGCATCCTGCACAGAAGGTGTTTGATTGAATTCCTCTGAGAGCATCTTTATCTCATTCACTAGGAACTCATCTGAAACCGTTTAATCACACCAGCTTCAAATGACAAGTAAGTGATGGATTCTTCTTACTCAGTTCTTCTTCTATGTTATATTTCTCTGTCTCGCTTTGGTTTAAGAGAAACGAAAGTTTCATTTGAAAATAGAAAAGACTAGAGTTTAACTTTAAGCGCCAAGACAACTCGGAAAGAGCGGGAGAGTGCAAATTAACTTCACCAATCTCCATTCACTGTTCGCAAAAGAAGCTTTTTGGAGGAAAATGTCTCCAGGTGTTCGCCAACTTACCGTCCTCGGAAAGTTCAAACCTTTCGGTCTAATCGCGGAAGCTACTGACGGTAAGTCACCGGACGAGAATTTTGCCGATTCTTCCTATCAGTATTTGCTCTTCGATCCTGAGCTCACTGGCGAGCGAGATGATGCTGATGGCAATGAAGCTAACTTCTCCCGGCAGAGAGCGCATGAGCTCTTTATCCGTGACAACTGGTAAGAAGGCTATTATGTAAACAATTCTCGAACTTATTATGTTTCAACGAATTTTGAGTTTAAGCTGTGTATACAACTTGCTTATTGCTCTGTAGTTATGCACTACTCCATGAATTTATCATTTATAACGCAAATAATTCACCATTTACAGTTTGGCTCTTTATATTAGTAATGCCTAGGTAGAAGCTAATTTCAGTACATAGATTGATATAACGTATTTTGCTGATTTTCTGATCATCATTGTTTTGATTTGATGACAGCATTATCTGGACTAGCGGTTCACGAGTACTCAAGCGGTTTACCTTGTCTTCTACTGTCATCAAGGTAACTCCCATAAGAATTTTGACTCTTTTGTCTCCGATTCTTTTCCGTTTGAAATCCATGATTCTTGTTTGAGACCATTCTTGATTTAATAAATCTAGCTCAGCCTTCATAGGATGCCTATTTCGGCATAAAGCTATTCTGTTTGTTCCACATGAATTAATAAAAACGAAGAAAATATTATTTTCCATTTGTTTGATGTCCGAGAATGACTGTTTTAACTTATAGCTATTTATGCCATAGGCATGCTGGAGCCACCTTGGTCGAGGGACAGAAGCTTTTCTTTGTGTCTTACAAATTGGTTGTTTAACAATATACAACACGTCAGGTAATTCTGGCTAGTACCTTTGAAAATGTATAGAGTTGGATCAAGTGAAATAGATTTCATGCAGTTTTCTGTTCATTGCCCATTTTTCTGAACATTCAAGTAGATTGATTAACATTTAGGCGTTATTAATTTCTCTCTTCCTTTCCTTTGGCTCTTGGAAATATATTGCTTGTTCCTTTTTCACTTGTCAGCTAGATCTATTTAATCAGTGCTATTTGTCTCTTTTTTGAGGTTGCATGAACTGAGGTAATGACCTTCTGATCTTTGGCATTTGTTGGCAACAGGGGAAGTTGTATCTGTTCCACTTCCGCGTACTGTCATATCAATATGGCCTCTACCATTTGGTCTACTTCTTATGCAAGCTGCTGAAGTGAATCCATCCTCACATGTTCCATTTTCTCCTGTTATCCCCATCCTTGGTTCTCGAGAGATGCTGCGCCAAAGAAAAGAAGTTGGGAATAATTCACCACATAACTTCCATTCCCCAGTCGTGCATGACCTTATTAGCAAAAGAGATATGCCATACATGTCTTCCCATCTGATTCTTAGAGATCCATTAGAGGAACCTGGGGTAAATGAACTCATTCGTGTGATATTCCTTGTTTACTTTATTCCTACTTCATGTCAGGCTTATTTTAATGTAGGGACCTGAATTATTTATTTGTTATTATCTAAACAGCACATTTCGATTGTGCAATATTTAGTTATACTTTGCATCTGGTAACTCATCTACTTACTTTTCAGCCAACCTATCTAGAAGAGAGGGGTAAGCTGAACATAATGAAGGACTATGATGAGAAAACAATTTGGACAAGTGACCGTCTACCTCTTATGACGTCATATAACAAAGGTTAGTCAGTTTCTTCTCTGATCAGGCCTAGCTTGACACATGCTCTTCTTATTTTTCATTGAAGTACTCTATCTTGTGGTTTTCAGGCAAGATGCAGCATTCTGTGTGGGCGGCCGAATTTATAGAGTCTAACCTTGAAGCTTCTGCTTCATGTTCAAGTGGCGTTGTTCCTGATACTGTTCTCCCGAGGCGGGTTTCTTTTCGCCGAATATGGCAAGCCAAAGGTGCTAAGAAAGCTGCATCTAAGGTGACAATTATATATGATGTTCTTGTTGTTGGTCGTGCTATCTTTATTTGAGGAAGATTGTTTATGTTTCTGCTAGGCTGCTGGACAAGTTTAGGATCTCTTTTTCTAACATGGGGTGAGTAATCTGTGGTTATGTAACTTAAATGTTTTGGGGGCCTCTACCTAAGTGATGCTTGATGGATGCACAAATTAAAAAGTGACCTCTCAGTTATCTTGAATAGGATAGCTTTCTCATTATTCATGTATTCTGAACATTCTAAGACACCACCTTCATAAAGCATTTTTGCTAGGGCTTCCTGTCTTACTGTAGATACATACCTTTCTTGATATTCTTATTACCTACGATGTTTTGTTATTTCGGGAAGTCACAGCTAATTCCCTTCCCCATTGTGGTGCTCAAAATCGAGATTTGTAAGCCTCCCCCCTAGGAGACCCTCAGCCTTGATTTCTTGTGTTTCCAATTCCGAGTTTGCTCTATGTATTTCCGAGTTCGTTTTGCGGAATGTGTTTATTTCAAACTTATGAATGTTGTACTTTTGCACTTTTGTTGTTGTTTGTTGACTGTGAATCGGAGAAAGATTTGTGGGTTCTGCTACTGAAGTTTTACTATTCTTTTTTTATTTTTCACAAGTGCCTATAAATATATTTCAGGTCTTTTTGGCAACTGATGATGCAGTCCCAGTAATTTGCTTTCTGATTCTAGAACAAAAGAAGCTGTTATCAGTGGGACTCCAAACTGTTGAAATCAATAACGAAATTCTGTTTGACGTTAAGCCTGATATAAGCTGGAGTGTCTCTGCAATTTCTGCTGCACCTGTTCTTGTGACACGTTCTCAGTAAATTCCTAGCAACAATTTTGCTGGCCTCTTTGTCAATGTAACTGAGACAAGTTCTGTTGTAATGTGATGAGTTTGTACAATGCTTTTTTTCCATTTCCTTGCAGAGTGAAAACAGGACTTCTTCCACATTTGGATATCATTGTTTTATCTCCAGAAAATGACCTCTTTCTCTATGTAGGTTCTTGTTATGTACCATACCGTTTTCTTTGTTAAATATCTTCCTAATGTAGTGTTTAATTAATTTATCTGTATTATTTGTAGTCAGGGAGACAATGTCTCTGTAGATATGTATTGCCTTCTTGGCTGGGAGAAAGTATTGGTTCTGGGGATGGAGAGTCTGCAAATACAGATTCAGGTTTCCGGGACCTGAAAATCACAGGATTGTCTGATGCTGTGCTGGGATGTATCAATCTATCAGTTAATCATTCGCAGGTATACCAGTCAGATTTCAGTCCTTTTGAAATTCAAAATGATTAGTTTTGTTAAACTACCATAGTTATTCGATCCTTATGAACTCAAATCACGTGATTGTTGCAGATGGATATACTGGTTCAAAATTTTGTACTTGTTTATTTAGTTATTTGAAGTTGTCTTATGTTCTAAATTACCGTTTATACTTTTCTCTTGCAGATCTTCCGGTGTGCCTTAACCGGTAAACCTTCATCTTCACTTACAAATGACTGCATAGCAGCCATAGCTGAGGGATTACGATCCGATCTGTACAATTTGTTTCTCTCTCTTCTTTGGGGAGATGATTATTCCGACCAGCAAGATTCCAGTATCTATTTTGAATGGGAAGAGTTATGCAACATATTTCTGGGGATCTGTCAAAAGCCTACTGTTGTGCAGCTGAAGCAGCCCAAAACATCATCAGAGTCGTCCTGGGAGTTTCTTCTCGGTAGCAAATTTCATAAGACCTACTCTAGGTTTCAGAGTGGTATTACGTCAGTAAATCCTTTGGATCTGGAAGGAATTGTCCCATTTGGTTCTAAGAGTGGTAGTGAAGAAATACCGGGCCCCTCATTTGAATTATTGGTTCAGAGTTTAGATTGTCTCCATGCAGTTTATGAGAGCTTGAAGATGGATAATCTACGGAAACAGTAAGCAAACTGGTTTCACAAAGCTTTGTTTCATCCACCCTGCCTTTTTTTGCCTATAAAATGATTAGCTACCTTAGATTGGTAACTACAAAAAGAGTTGTTTTCCCACATCACTCTTTCTTAATGAGTTCCTCTTGTTGCATGAAAATATGGAATTTTGCAACATTAAATCTTTTCCATGTTATGTAGCATATGTTTTCATTCGGCGCAAATGTTGATCTAGCCATAGACAGTTTCCTGACAAAAAGGCCAATCTTGCACTGACAACAGTAGTTTCATGCTAGACATTTTGCCTAACATTCCTCTGTATGGTGGTGTCTCACAGAAAACTGTAGTTTTATAGATCAGAAGAAGAATTAAGATTTGATATGTATACGACTTGCTCTTTTTAACTTTTGACATCTATGTGTAGGGATTTGCATCACTTGGCTGTTTTGTTGGGCAATATTTCCAAGTTTCTGGATGAGAAGTGTTACTTAGATCACTACATACGAGATTTTCCCCGTCTTTCCAAAACTATTGGGGCATGCACAACCCTTTCTTCTAGCAGAAAACCTCCAAATTTATTTAGATGGCTTGAGAACTGTTTAAGACGCGGATGTTTATCTACAAACCTTGATGACCTCCCAGATTTGATCCGTAGAGATGGATGCTCCATTATAAGCTGGGCAAGGAAAGTTGTTTCCTTCTACAGTGTGTTATTTGGTGATAAGCCAGAAGGGCGTACACTTTCATCAGGTGTCCCCTGTAATATTGCGCCAGGATCATACTCCAGTAATGAGGAACTCGCGATCTTAGCTATGGCTGGGGAGAGATTTGGGCTTCACCAACTAGATTTGCTACCTTCTGGTGTATCTCTCCCGCTGAGACATGTAAGTCGGAACTCTTAGAGACTTGTCCATCTGAGGGATATGCAGGGGGAAATGATAAACTATATCAATGTGATGATTTTCATGTGGCTTTCCTGGGTCAGCCCCAATTGCTTTCATTATCCAGTTTAATATGCTGGTTTGTGATTTTACTGTCGCTGACTTGTTCTATCTTTGTAGGCACTGGATAGCTGTCGGGAATCTCCTCCAGCTGACTGGCCAGCAATTGCTTATGTGCTTCTTGGTCGCGAAGACATGGCCCTGTCCGTCTTCAGAAATCTGAGTTCATCTAAGGAATTTGAGATGCAGTCAAATACGAGTTTGATATCGAAGTCCATACCTTACATGCTGCATTTGCATCCAGTAATTGTTCCATCCTCTTTATCTGAGTCGAATGGCTTGGAAAATACTAAGATTGAGGATACAAATTCTGTGGATGGTTCTGTGATAGATGGAATGGAGCATATCTTCAACTCCTATACACAGTTACGGTATGGTCGGGATCTACGACTGAATGAGGTATATCCCTCTCCCCTCCCCCTCCCCCAATTTAAATATTCGTTAGCATATAATAATTTTTAATACTCAAAATGGTTTCTGTAGTTTGCGATATAGACTTTTGCATACTTAAACATGTTGCATTGTTCTCAGTTTTTTCACAAGGTAACTTGTTTACTTGTAGTGCACTCTGGTACCTCATCTCGCTGACTATATATATCAAAAGACAATGATTTGGTGTTTGCTGCATTAGAACTCATTACATTGATTTTCTCTATGATTGAATGATTGATTACAAAAGTTTCATGTTAGGTTCGACGTCTTTTGTGCTCTGCAAGACCTGTAGTAATTCAAACGTCTGCTAACCCTACTATATCTGATCAAGAGCAGCAACAGGTACAAATCTAGATATGTTAATTTCTAGACAATATTGTTACTTCCTAAATCTTGATACTACTAAAAGCAAAGTTAGTAGAATCCAGTAAAATCACTACTTGTCATTTTTATCATTTATTATGCTGAATTCTTTGTATTATTCTATTTAAAAAAAGCGTTGATACTATGAAAAAAATATTGGGAGAGAGCATGTTACAATTTATGATCCAAAAGTATACTTTCACTCACATCACATTTGTAATTATGTTTCCAAAATTTAATTAATTCTTAATAACTTATATAGAAACTGAATTTAGATGCAGCTGCACTTTTATTTCTTGACATGGTAGAAGCCAGTGATTTCTGTTTAATGTTTATAATGTTGTTGTTTTTTGGTGGGGTAGGACCAGCTGTGGCGGATAGCACAGAGGACTGCTGTGCTTCCCCTCGGGCGTGGAGCATTCACATTATCAACGATACACACTCTTTTAACGGAGGTGATTTTCTATCTATATTATGAAAGCTAGACTTGGTTCTTATCACTTGTAATTACTACTTGAAGATTTATACCCTCTCTGAATTTTCGCAGGTGTTTACTGTACCAAAGCTTGTTTTAGCTGGTCGACTGCCTGCCCAACAAAATGCCATCGTACGTAAAATTGTGGTTATGATTTAATAGGGGGACTATTACACATTTGAGACATGTTATTTGCTCTAGTTTAAGTGACATAATGTTTTTGCAAATGGATTCCGCTATTATTGTGAAGATGGAAGTTACAGTTGCCCGAAGCGGCAGTTTCAAGAAAGAAATATAATTAAGAATTTAGCTGCATTTTTTCTGTCCCAAAGCAATTTGTGATTATTACCATTCTTACAGGTTAATCTAGATCCAAACATAAGGAATATCCAAGAACTTAAGACCTGGCCGGAATTTCATAATGCTGTTGCTGCTGGGTTACGATTGGCTCCGCTTCAGGTTTGTGTTCTATATTGTCAGGACATTTTAATGTATCTTTTTTATTGTTGGATCTATGAGATGCTTAAAGAGTATGTTACCAAATTGTGATACACGATCTCACAATGTATGTTTGTCATGCAGCAAGTACCCTTTCTTCATCCTGACCATAGCACATAGACACAGCCCAATTAATTCAGTTATTTTTATTCTTACATTTTGGTGCAGGGCAAGGTCTCCAGATCGTGGATTAAATACAATAAACCTGGAGAGCCAAATGCTGTTCATGCTGGACTTCTGTTAGGGCTGGGATTACAGGGATATTTGCATGTGTTAAAACTTAGTGACATATACCAATATTTCACTCAGGTTTGTTTCTATTGGCCCCTTTTTCCATGTAGTTATTTCTTTTCCTTACTTGCTACTGGTTAATAGTAACTATTAAGACATGCTAATTGAGGCCTAATACATATCTCATTCTTTGACAGAGATATATGTGGATGCCTGCTAAATTTTGCATGAAGTTACTTTAGCTCTTGATTGAAATAATTACTATTTTACCCGAATTTTTTGGATTAGCATGTCATCTGTAATTGTGACCATATATGTGGCCTAGTGAGGAGATATGAGTGCAACATTGGCGCTGCTACTATAATTTATGGAGACTAATTTTCCATGTCGTTTGATAATTGTGGTCATTTCATTTTCAGCCTTAATTATCGCATATAGAAGCGTTGAACCCGGGTGAATCCACAAATAGATGGAATCACTTTCATATACCTATACTAAAGTGATTTTTTCTGTTTGATAAGTTCAAACACAAATTTGTTCTTGACTGCTTCCTATTTACTTTAATTGCTTTCTTCCTTTTTATTTGTCTTTAGGACCATGAGAGCACCACGGTAGGTTTGATGCTTGGTCTAGCAGCTTCATACAGGAGAACAATGCAACCTGATATTGCAAAGGTAGAGGTTCAGCTGCTTTATTTTCTTGACTTGGTAGTTGTAGGCTCAAATCTTGAATTGGCCTCTCTCTATATTTTTTGTTGATTGCCGTGTCAGCCAAAAATCTACCTATGCTTTATTGTCAGTTTTAGATCCAGATTACATAAAATGGTGGATGATCAACGTCTTCTGCAAATGTGAACTTTTCTTTTATGCACTCAAAAATGCTAATACTTCTTACTAGCATAATACTGTATTGGTGTGAACTTTTCTTTCAGTTCTACCACTGGAAGATCGAGATGTATTTGGTTTGCCCTGTGTGTAATTCTTTCCCTAAAAACTTTTTTATTTTATTTTGCGTAACAGGCTCTCTTTTTCCATGTTCCCGCTCGATACCAAGCTTCATATGCTGAGTTTGAGATTCCAACATTTCTACAGGTACAGATTTCTGTGATGTTTTAGTTATTAAAAGGGATTTTAGTTCATAACATTCTATCTTCAATTATTTTCCAGTCTGCAGCGTTAGTCTCTGTCGGCATTCTATTTGAAGGATCAGCACACCTGCAGACAATGCAATTCCTATTGGTAACATCTCCTGCGTGTTTATTTCTTTCACTTATACTTGAGATTTGATATAGCAATCTTCCTGTCATCAAATGTCATTCTCATTGTTACAGCATTATGACATGTGAGGATCGTGTTTTAACCATACTTTTTAATGAATTATTTTTTGTTAAGTATCTTTTGGAGGTTTCAGGACTGATTAAAAACATGTATCTCTAGTTTTTGTTGGTGAAAGCAATTGGTGTAAAGGATGTTTCTTGAGGAAATATAGATATCAACTTGCTCTAAGTGTCCATAGAATCATCTTTCCTTGTTTGGAAATTTGGCTTGGAATTTTTTTCCCTTATTTTTATCATCATCACATTCTTTGTCAATGTTTTGATGTTTTTAGTTTATAAAAAATAGGTGAATACATGATACAAGTGTATCCATACAAATTTACTTTTCTCAGCAAATTTGTTTCTTCTTAAATTTTAATTTTTTTCGGTGGTGCATCTTTGATGCAATTACAGTTGGTTTATGAACTTCTAGTAATTTGATAATGTTCACGTTAAAATCTATCTTTTAGTTTAGTTGTGGATCCATTCCAGTGAGTTAATAACTTCAGTTAAGTTCATTCATATCTTTTAAATTAGTTCTTAGCACTTCCGGTGGATCGTCCCTTATCTTCCAGATCTCACTTTGTACATGTTCTCAGGGTGAAATTGGCCGCAGAAGTGCAGGGGACAATGTCCTTGAAAGGGAGGGTTATGCTGTATCTGCAGGATTCTCACTTGGTCTTGTTGCTTTGGGTATGTCTTTTTTGTTTTTGGCTACTGAAAATTTTCTCTTCTGACTAAGCTGACTTGCATTCTTTTTGGCTCAAGGCCGTGGAGGTGATTCGCTCGGTTCCATGGACTCCTTTGTCAATCGCTTACTCCAGTATTTAGGAGCAAAAGAGGTTAAATGCTCTTGATTAAACATTCAGTGTATTGCGCTTAGTTTCTTTGTTGATAGGAACTGAATCATATCACATTGGATTTGTAAACGGTGTCTGTTGTTATACTGAACATTTTTTTTTAACTGAACAATTCTTTGAATTCCTTTCAGGAAAGATCTATCCTTGCACCATCAAATGAAGATCACCGAAGTGCTGCACAGGTTTTCCTACTTATCTGTTCTTCAAATATTCCTATGTGAAGCTTGTATTGTCCATAAACATGTACCTTACACATTTGTTGAATTCTAGTTATGTGGGTATCATTTTTTTCTCTCTCAGATAACAGACGGAAGCACTTCCAGTGTTGATATAACTGCACCTGGAGCAATAATTGCTCTCACATTAATGTATCTGAAGGTGGGTCTTGACTCTTGAGGCTGGTTTAACTAGATAACTGATTTGAACTTCAGCCTTTACGGTTTTCTCTTTTTGTGTGTTTTTCATGTGGAGTATGGACACTTCCAAAAACTTTATATAATGTTTTTTGCAGACAGAATCAGAGGTCATCTTCTCAAAGCTCTCTATTCCACAAACACATTACGATCTGGAGTGTGTAAGGCCTGATTTCATAATGCTCCGTGTCATTGCTCGGAACTTGATAATGTGGAGCAGGTATATTTTATCTTGGGTAATTATGAGTGCTATTATTAATGCTTCTAAGATGGTAAGTCTAATCAATTTCGTAATATAGGATCTGTCCTACTTGTGATTGGATTCAGTCTCAAGTTCCTGAAGTTGTCAAAAATGGTATCAGCCACCTCCAAGATGACATGGATGATATGTATGAGGTGGATGTTGAAGCCCTTGTGCAGGCATACATCAATATAGTGGCTGGGGCCTGCATATCACTTGGTATATAATATAGTTTCTATGAGACGTCAGTCTCTAATGTCTCATGATAACTGTGACATGTATTGTTGTTTCTGATAGGGCTGAGATTTGCTGGTACAAGGGATGGAAATGCTCGTGACTTACTTAACAACTATGCTCTCTATATGTTGAATGAGGTATATCATCCTTGAAAATGTTATATTGGTTACTCCTTTTTTCTCCCTCAAATGCTAACAATTCTCTGGGTTTCCTTTCCTTCTAATCATCCCTCTGTGAGCTTACACGTTTTGATGTATGTAGATCAAACCTCTTTCTGCTACACCGGCAAATGCATTTCCCAAGGGAATATCTAAATATGTTGATCGGGGAACACTTGAAATGTGTCTATATCTTATCATTCTTTCGCTGTCAGTGGTAATGCTTCTTTAGAAGTCTCTTGTCCAACAATTTTCGTTTTTCAAGTCGGTAGCTTTATGTCGAAAGACTCACTTGTGTAGGTCATGGCGGGATCAGGAGACTTGCAAGTGTTTCGTTTGTTGAGATTTCTCCGCAGCCGGAACTCTGCTGATGGACATGCTAACTATGGCACTCAAATGGCGGTAAGTGCAAATTAATGTTTCTTTGTTTCATGTAATTCAATTGCCTTGCATTTTATTTCTGAAGTTGGGTTATTAAAATGTACTTTATGGAGCAGTGATCTATATCCTCTTGAAGTGGTTGGCAATCTTGTAAACAATTAAGCCGCTGAGCACCCATAAAAACATAAGAAAGTTCTAGTTCTTTCTTACATTAATCTGATACTATGGCCAAAACAATTCATCTCTAGTGTACCTATGAACTGTTTGCACTGTGTAAAGTAATTTAAATGCTGCTGATATTGTTTTAGCAATGCGATCCCAAAATTTGAGACTTTCTAGAGCAAACTTAGGATTGTATATTTGTTTGAAGTCTCTTAGCCCAGTGTATAATCAATTTGCAAATCATTCTCGTTGAGTGAATCCTTTTTTATTTGGAAATATGTAACAGCATAATGTTCTTTCCTTTAGGTAAGCTTAGCCATGGGTTTCTTGTTTCTTGGAGGTGGTATGCGAACATTTTCAACGAATAATGGCTCACTTGCCATGTTGCTCATCACTCTCTATCCACGGTTGCCTTCTGGACCAAATGACAATCGTTGTCACCTCCAGGCAAGTTTAAATCTCTTATATATTCCCTGCATTGTTCTATTTTGTGTTTGGTTTGGTTGCTGTCTCTGTCAGTTGACTCAGTTCTATAGAAACAAGAATTTATTTTCTATATTAACAGTTACCCAACATCAGTCACTTTGCGGATTGTGATATTAAAAGACATGTCAAGCTTGGAAGTTGGTTTCTAACTTTTGTTTTGATATCCATGCTTTTGCCAGAATACATCTGACAAGGCAATTTTTGCTTTTTATAGGCATTCAGGCATTTATATGTCCTCGCAACAGAGGCTCGTTGGCTGCAAACTATTGATGTTGATTCCGGTCTGCCTGTCTATGCTCCTCTAGAAGTCACAGTAAAAGAGACACAACTTTATTCAGAAACAAGATTTTGTGAGGTTACTCCATGCATTCTGCCAGAGCGTGCTATTGTAAGAAAAGTTCAACATCTTTCCCTCACTTTCCCTGCGTATTTTAATGAACAGAAAAAAGACTACAGAAGTTTTCTTGATTTGCATGCTCACACTGCTTTATACAAGATATGGAATATTTTTTAGTTTCTCTGGGAGAGGCACATTTGCGGCAACTGCAAGTTGAACGATACAAAACTAGGGCCATATAACATCATGGCTCAATTCTGCTTTAAGTTTTTTTATGAAATACCTGCTTCACGGATTCTATCTGGTTGTTTTGTCCACCTTCACCTAAAAATGTATTTTTATCTTGCAGCTTAAAAAAATCTGTGTCTGTGGTCCCCGATACTGGCCCCAACAAGTTGAGCTAGTCCCAGAAGGTGGTTGATGCATTTGCTTATATTTTCCCTTTTTTAGTCCTTGGTCATTTTATTTACCTGGTTTTACGAGTTTTTAATTTTGACCAACGAACACACAGAAAAAAATTGGTGGAGCTTTGGAGACGGGAGTGATCCCTTCAATTCTGGTGTTATATATGTCAAAAGGAAGGTAGGAGCTTGTTCGTATGTTGATGATCCAGTTGGGTGTCAGTCACTGCTTTCACGAGCAATGCATAAGGTTGTATATCATATACTCTCAGGTCAGATATATTAATTTTCAGTCATAGTAAACTGGTTCTGATACAGGTTTGGTGATACAGGTTTTTGGTTTAAGAATTCTGGGAGAATCTAATATGCTTGCTAATAGTCATAGAGAACTAGATTCTGATAGTGTTGATCACTTGGTGAGCACTTTCTCATCGGATCCAAGCTTAATAGCCTTTGCACAGTTGTGCTGTGACAAATCTTGGAATAACAGGTAAGTGATTCATTGTTTCCCTTCTTTTTCCTTTTCTTCATAGAAGTGCAAGTAGAATTAACAGGCACATCTTCGTTCTGGTTATTGCTTATAAGTCATAACAGAGTTGAGTAGTATTCTTATCAATTTATAGAATCTGAAAAGGAAAATTTTCAAACAATCCCATTTGTGCAGATCTGATTCTGATTTCAAGGAGTTCTGTCTACAAGTGTTGTTTGATTGCATAAGCAAGGATAGACCAGCTCTTTTGCAGGTGATTGCAACTTAAAGCCACCTAACTCTATTATATGATTCGGTGGTTCTTATTTCAGCATGGAATATGCTTGTTGCAGTCTAATCTTTTGAGATTTTTGTAGGTTTATTTATCTCTGTATACAACCGTTGGTTCAATGGCTGATCTGCTTGTCAAAAGTGACAGTAACGTGTGTGATTCACTTTCCATCTCAAGCCTCAAGGTAGAACTGAACACACAGATTTACATTATGTAGCCTGCTTTGATTTCCTAATTTTGGATCTAATCTTATGATCACAGGTTGCTCTTGCCTACAATGAGGCGGTATCAAGTGGAAGATTGGCCTCTTCAGGTGGCTTTGTACAATCGATCTTCTTAGCATCACTGAGAAAGCGATGTGAAGAGATATTGAATTGCTCAACAGAGCTGAAGATTAATTTGAGGAATTATTTGACCTCGGAAACATGGCCTGAGGATTATAAAGATATAATGATTCTGTCATGGTATTTAAAATGGTTGAGTGTACCTTCTCCATCTATCATCAAAGCTGCTGTGGAAAAGATCAAATCCAAGTCCAAGATTTCAACTTCGGCAATACCTTTGTTGCGATTGATGTTACCAAGTACGCATATTAGTGCAATCAGCGAAATTGATAGGGTGTTTTTTTCCTCAAACGAAACAAGTGCATTGTAAAGAAGACATGCTTATTTTGATGCTTTTATTTAGTTTGTAGATTAATGTTTGATCAAAGAGAAACAAGTTGTGGTCAATTTCAAACTAAATTTGGGTTACACAAAACAAACTAAATTTTCAAGATGGTAAGTAAACTTCCTCGGCATCTCGTATACGTAAACCTTAACCGGAATCCCCAATGGATAAACCGGATCTTCCTTCAACAACCGTTTTTGGTTTGAACTTTTAATTTTAATTATGTGGACTGGTGAGCAATTTACATAATTGAAATTAAATTAAATTTACGTTGGAAAAAAAAATTTTGTTAGAAAAGTCAGAAAAGGAAAAAGAGTCTTTTACACTGAACCGAACCAAACCGAATTTTGTTAATCAAATCCGAAGTTGGTTTAAGAAAAAACAAAACAAGGACGGCATCAGTGAAATTCAAATCATCGGTCATCCTCTCTGACTCTCTCAAATTGAATCTGAAGTTTTTTTTTATTCTGCGATCAAATTCCGACGAACAAATTTCTCATCCCCCCGTTTTCTCCGTTCCATGCATCGATTTCTACCCTCGTTTTAACGACAAGCTGCTGATCACCGGAAGGAGTGAGCAATCGGCTCATCTTTCTTGATTTGGCTCGATGTTCGCCAGAAAATTTCTGCAGAAATCCTCCGGCGGTCAGAAACCTCCTCCTACAGCTCCTCCGCCTCGGGTATTCGTTCCTCGTCTCTTTTATTATACTATCCTTGAGGGATTAAACTTTCATTTTTATATTTCTAGATTACACTGCTAGCTTAGGATTTTTGCGTTATGGATTCATCTGTATTGTTTTGTGGCATTCGATGTCTATATATCTATTACCAAAGTTCATAAATTTGCAAATATTTTGTTTGCAATGAATAGTTTCTTCTATTTTAAATGTCACGCATGTTTTGGTCACGAATTTAGGACTGAGAATTTGTTAGAGACTAGAAATTTCAGAAAAAGAAAAGTACTTAAATAGATGCACTACAAACACATTGGCTCACATCAAGTCTTCAGTAAGGTTTGTATGACTCTTTTCAGGGATGTTTGATAGCCGAAGATTTGAATCCCCATATTGTCACCCACTGTGGGATACCTTCGACCGCATCTCTCCTTGCCTTTGATCCTATTCAATGCCTCTTGGCTGTGGGAACACTGTAAGTTTTTTTTGTCGCCTGGCCATTGTTAATACAGTTTAGTATAAGTTTGGCTAATTGAATCTTTTTTAGTAACTAGGATACCTATGATGAGAGAGAACATCACCTCCTTAGTTTCTATTTATTCGAATTAAAAGCTAATTTTCTTTTTGCTATCACACCGTAGAGATGGAAGGATAAAAGTAATTGGGGGCGATAACATTGAGGCTGTTTTTGCATCTCCTAAGCAGTTACCTTTCAAAAACTTACAGGTTTGTGGTATTCTGCTCACCTCTTGATTTCTTAAGAGGTTATAATCACATTCAGTTTCAAGATATTGATGCCTAATTATAGCTTCTGTACAGTGTAGTTCCTTTTCTATTTCCTGACGTGCTTGCTTGCTTAATTTCCTTTCTTCTTAATACTGGTTTACAAGAAGTTCAATCACATACTAAACTAACTTTCATGTTCAAATATCCTTCGAGTCGATCTTATTTGAGTGCTGTATTGAGAAAACAATGGTATTTCTCTAGGCTACCTCTCTCTGGAGAGATCAACTTATGTTGTGAATTTGGGATATATATTACTGTCCTCCTGCTTTGTGATCCCAAACACCTGTAACTCCACTTTACATTTTATCTGTGTGTTTTTAAACAGTTCATTGAAAATCAAGGCTTTCTAGTCAGCATCTCAAGTGAAAACGAGATTCAGGTACCAGTTCAGTGAGATGTTTGAAATTTCTGTATTATCAAGCTGATATCTTTACTTTTGTTTGACCTTCTTGACTCCCATCTTCTTACCATCTACACCTTCATTAGGCTCAACAACGTATTTGATTGACTACATCAATAAATTTTCACTTTTACTAGGTTTGGGACTTGGATCTTAGGCAGACAGCCTCAAGCTTACGCTGGGAGTCAAACATTACTGCATTTTCAATCCTTCATGGCACTGGTTACATGTATTTAGCTTGTTAAGATGAAAATTTGGGGCAATGTTATTCCATTGACAATGACTATGGCGTCATTAACTGTGTTTATTATCTCGTTCACAGGTATGTTGGTGATGAGTACGGTATGGTGTCTGTTCTAAAGTACAATGCTGACGAAGGGAAACTAATGCAGCTTCCTTATTATGTTCCAACTGATGCTTTAGCTGGTATGGGTTCCTCTTTCATTGCGATGATCAAATGTATTTAAAAGTGTTACTAAGTTTAGAAAGTTTTAGTTTTCAGTGTTGAGTTATTACTTTTTTTCTTAGTGAATGTCTATCTACCTTCACCACGATATTTTCAAAGTAAATCCTTGGCAGGGAACTATACCCTCTTGGTACTTCAGATTAAATTCAAACATAAAGACCACCAGCGTTGCATTTAATTTACTCCTTCAAACATATTTTCTCCCATTTGCTATTTTTGCAGAAGCAGCAGGGCTTTCATCTCCTATTGATTATCCGGTGGTTGGACTTCTTTCGCAGCCTTGTTCAAGGGGAACTAGGTAAGACTAGATTTATTCTGATTTTTATGCTTCTTCTTTGACCTGTAGATGGAAACCGTTGCTAGATAAGTTCATTAATTCAAATTTAATCTCTCATTGAACTCAAGTGCCACTTTATATCAGAAGAGATTGTGTACCGCTGAAACTGCTATCTGAGCTTGTCATAGCATTTGGTGAAATCAAATATTCAAGACCTATTAAATAAGCTGGTCTTTTCCTACTTCACGTTTTCCACGGCTCTATAATTCTTTAGTTGTGCTCCAATATTCCCTACTGTTAAGTTTGAAATTTATACACCATCTGAAGATATCATAGCTGGAAATAGTGAAAGCATTTACGGATCTTCATCTCTTACTTGAGAGATATTGTTTCATATTTTTGGACTTTGTGATTCTAGTACTACCGGAAGAGATAGAGTCTTCATTTTGCTATGCTATTACAGTGTATTATAAGCAAGAATATGATCTTTCTTATGATTAATTTTCATAACGATTTTCAAGGAATTGTGCTGCAGATTGTTGATTGCATTTTCAAACGGATTACTTTTTCTTTGGGATGCATCAGAAGATCGTGTCGTGTTAGTTCGAGGGAACAAAGATCTACCTGTGGAGGGTAAAACAGTCGGTGATTCTCTGGAAGCCTCACGCGATGAGCTTTCTGATCTTGAACTAGATGGAAAAGAGATAAGTTCTTTGTGTTGGGCATCAACTGATGGTTCAGTTCTTGCTGTTGGTTATGTGGATGGGGATATATTATTTTGGGACTTTTCTGATGGGCAAAAGGGAAAGCCATCTAATCACGTGGTTAAGTTACAGTTGTCTTCGGCTGAGAAAAGACTTCCTGTCATTGTTATGCATTGGTGTTTGGATGTATCCCGCAAGAGTAGTGGTGGAAAACTATTCATCTATGGTGGTGATATCATTGGATCTGAAGAAGTACTTACGGTAAGAACTCAGCTCAAATCAAAACGTTCATAGCACACATTGGTGATCTCGGGCCAAATATAAACCGAGTTTCTTTCCAAATAGAGACATTCGAAAAAGAGTCGGAAATTTTCTTCTAACATGTTTCATTTTCATGGTACAAAGGAAACGCAAACATGAATTATTGTCTTGTTTATGCAAATGTATAGCCTAATATGACGTTCTTTTACTGATCACCATGTGCAGATGTTAGGTCTTGATTGGTCTTCTGGTATTGGAGGTCTGAAATGTGTTGGCCGTGCTGACCTGACCCTTAGCGGTTCATTTGCTGATATGGTCTTGTCTCCAATTGCTAGTTCAAGGCAAAGTGGGACGTTTTTATTTCTGTTGACAAATCCAGGACAATTGCAAGCATATGACGATACCTCTCTGGCTTCTCTGATGTCTCAAAAAGAAAATAAGATTTCTGTTTCCCCGCTACCATATCCGATGGTTGTACCAACGATGGATCCACATATGACAGTGGCAATGTTTGCTGCATTAAATGTGAATGATAAAACATCACTAGCTCTTTCTGAGGTAGTCCCTCTACAAATTTTCCTAGTTGTGCTTCCTATTGTGAGGCTGTTAATTTATTTCTTATTCATGATAGATAGTCTTAGCTGCCAAAGCTCGAACCCCACGTACTCCGTCTGGAGAAAGTGCACAATGGCCTCTGACAGGTGGTGTTCCAAGCCACCTTGATGATTACAAGCTTGAGAGACTGTACATGGCAGGATATCAAGATGGGTCTATGCGAATATGGGATGCAACCTATCCATGTCTGTCACTTATTTATGTTTTAGAACCAAAGGTGTGCTTTAACTTTCTTTCGTTTGAGCTTCATCTTAAAAACTTGTGTATCAGCTGGTTGATATTTTGATGAGCAGTTTTGCCTGCAATTAATAATTTCGTCCTTCACCAATGATCAGGTAAATGTTATTGACATAACTGGAGTAGATGCATCAGTAACGGCATTTTCCTTCTGCTCTGAGACTTCTTGTTTGGCTGTTGGTAACGAATGTGGTATGGTAAGAAGACCTGTTTCTGTTGCTACCTTTTTTATTCCAGCTTAGATTTTAATGTGCATCTGATTCTCTCTCACTTTTTCTGACTCTTTAGGTTCGCCTATTCAAGCTGGTTAGCCATAAAAGTGTAGGAACTTTGGAAGTTGTTACCTACACTGACAAGAAAGGTTTGGCTATTGCTACAGCGCATCTTCACAATGTTGACACTATAGATTTCTTCTGCTTTATCTCATGTTGTAGGTTCATTACTTGTAGCTCACCATTTGCATCAAGAAGATGGTCCTCAATGGTTGGCTGCATATTCCTTCCTGAGTTCCCCAGTGTGCACCCTGCGATTTGTACAGTCTACCAGAAGGCTTGCTGTGGGATTTAAATGTGGCAGGGTAGGGACTTAACATATGTTTCTAAGTGTCGGCATACAGTCGCGTTTTCTTGTTGAAAGTGAACAAATTAAAGTTTCAACCATTTCTACTTTTCATTTCATATTTCAGGTTGCAATGCTCGACATTGGTGCACCATCAGTAATGTTCGTTACAAATAGCTTATCTGACGCAGGTTCCCCAATCAAGTCACTCTATGTGAAATCCTCTTCACCTCCAACTGGCTCAGAAAGTAATCCAACGGATCACAACTCCATAAATTCTGAAGCTCCTAAAGATTTAATCTTGTGTGCAATGACCAAGGATGGAGAGACTATTCTTTTGGATGGAAATATTGGGAAAATACTCGCCACATGCTTGAGACCTCTGAAGAACCCAACTGCAATTTGTATGCACATTATAGGTAGTTTTTCTGATACTAACATAAAAAGTGTGTTTTCTTATGCATCTAGTATTCATAAAAATAATTCTATTTTGCAGAGGACTGCTATGAAAACTCTGAAACGCCCAGTGAAAAACCAGCTGAAAATCCATCGGGGAAGGAGAAACATGAGCACAAATCTCATATAATCAATGCTAGTGAGAGTCATTCACCAGATGGTGAACATAATGCTGTCACAGAAACAAAACTCGTTGATCAGAGATTTGCTAACTCATTATTTCTCATGTGTTCTGAGGATGCACTGCGCTTGTATTCTTTAAAGTCTTTATCTCAGGTATATTACAGGATCTACCTTTATTTATGATTCCTGTAGTATCTTTCTGGCTTTTTTCTGATAACAAGGACTTGCTTTCAATACCTAGGGAAGTCTTGAGAGCATTATGGAGATAAATCTTCCAAGGCCATGTTGCTGGATGGGAATCTTAAAAAAAGATAACAAGGAATGTGCTGTACTCCTGCTTTACCGAACAGGGCATATTGAAATAAGGTGACTTTCTAAATATATATTCCTGATAAAAAACTTAAGTTATCAAATTCAATCTTGTGACTAATTAGTCTGAAGGGCCACTATAGATGAACTGTTGATTGCTCAGCTTTAAAAGAATGGTTTTTTTGAAATGAACAGATCTTTCCCGGATCTTGAAGTTGTGGGAGAGAGCTCTTTTCTGTCACTTCTTAGGTGGAACTTCAAGCCTAACATGGAAAAGACAGTCTGTTCGGATGATTTCGGCCACGTCGTTGTGGTGAGACTTCTTAGAAGAGAGCTTTTATACATTACTGTCACAATAATTTATGAATCAAATAAATGAGACCACTGGATGTTTACCAAAATTATGGGCTTTACTGGTTACTTGGTTTGTTTCTTGGATGCGATGTACTAAGTATGCCAAGTTAGATCTTGATTTATGAGTTGCCATGTATAACCTTATGAGAGAATATTTATTATCTCAGGTGTCTAGGACTAATAAAAACTAAATCTACAGGTAAATGGTTGTGAAGTTGCCATCCTTTCGTTTTTGGCCCATGCAAACGGCTACAGGTAGTGGCTTACTATTCCCTGTTCCATACTTTGTTTCTCAGTGACTACAACTATAACTTCTGCATGCTTAGCTAGTAAAATAGCATTTAAGTTACTAATACCTAAGTCTGCATGCATCTCAGGATTCCGGAGTCTTTACCTTTGCTTCATGACAAAGTGCTTGCAGCTGCTGCTGATGCTACCTTTAGCCATTTCCCTGCTCATAAGAAAAACCATGTATGTTTATTTTCACCTGTGAACCCTGTTTCCGTAAGCTCCATGATTTTTACTATAAAGTGTCTGTGACCACAGGATGGTGCTCCCAGATTCCTAGGTGGCATTATTAAAGGCTTCAGATCAAGCACTGAACAGAAGGTGGACCAAGTACAAGATTTCTCCCACCTGGGAAACATCTTTTCTAATCCACCATACTTAAAGCCTTCTGCTACCAGTGCCGAAGATGAAAAGATTATCGAGCTAGACATAGGTTTGTAATATCCATACTAAGTTTATTCCTCCCCGATTTTCGCCTATGACAAAAAAATGGTTTTCTGTAGATGACATCGAGATAGATGAACCTGTGAACATCTTGCCTTCAACCGAGAAAGACAAAAAAGAAAAGAAAGGTAAAACACATCCGTTCGTCTCAAGTTCTATTGCCATGTGTTTATTATCATTGTGAATGCATCAGACGAACCATAAGGTTTCTTTGCAGATAAAAGAACAGATAAGGAAAAACTGTTCGACGGTGCATCCAGTGATGCACAGCCCAAAACGAGAACAGTGGATGAAATAAAGGCCAAATACAGAAAAGCAGGGGTGAGTCAAAACCAATTCGATATACCTAAAAGAGCTTTTATGCTTCTATCTCTAACATGGTTAGGTGATTTTTACAGGAAACCTCAGCAATAGCTTCACAAGCAAAGGACAAACTTCTTGAGCGAGGAGAAAAACTCGAGGTCATATTTTATGCAGCAGAGATTTCATCTTTCCTTTAAACTGACATGTTTCCAAGCTATATAATGCACTGATCCTAACTACAAACCATCTTTTTTTTGCTGGTCTGCGCTAATTATTAATACCAGAGAATCAGCCAACGCACAGCAGAGCTCCAAGACGGGGCTGAGAACTTTGCATCCATGGCACATGAACTTGCTAAGCAAATGGAGAAGCGAAAATGGTGGAACATATGAGAAAATTGCAGTCATTATGATAATCTCTGGTTCTTCCGTACATAAATTAATTATCTTATGTTTGACACAAGTAAAAACTCTCTTCGTATTTTTTGAATCAATCAAATCTGTAAAATAGATTGACCAGAGAGAAGAGAGCAACCATTTTAACTTGAGACGTTGCTCGTGAGCTGATTTGATCTTTCATTTCTCTTCTTTATGAGGCTGCTGTGACCACACTTGCTTGAGAAATTTAAAAATAAAATAAACTCATTTGGAAGGAGACCATCGTGTGTTATTATAAAACGGTGTAGTTTCTCTACTTTAATTTCGTTGTCGTTGTGTCACCAATCGTTAATGCTTACAACTCAATTATGAAAAAAAAAAAAAAAAGAGGATCATCACTGAATTAGAGTAATGGCAGCGAATAAGCGAAAATAAAATGAAGCTACTAACTTTTTTGATCCGGCGAAACCGAACCAAACCAAACTGAATTTGTGAATTTATGTTCGGTTTTATTCGAACCGAATAAACCGTTAGATTTAAATCCTTTGAGTAGCCAGTTAACTTTAATTTATTTGTGTATTAAATCAGAATTAAGACCATTTAATATGTGCAAAAGAAATTGATAGACATAATGATAGATATCCGGAAAATATAGGTCTCGTTAATCATTGTTGTCCAATGGTTTTTCCAGATTTTGTGAAGATGTTCAATGCTTCTACTGTCGTAGGTTTTGTCTCTCAACAATACCGCTGTTGTTAGTGTCATATACGAGTGTCTAGTTTTAATTAACGAATTGCAAGTTGGTAAAACAAACAATATACACATACATGTTGTTGTACAGTGGCAAAAAATGGCAAGTGTGAACGCTTAGTGATTCGAGGGCACATGATAAGACATGCCAAGACATCTCTTGCTACACGGCGGTTAACACATCAAAGTGAGCCCAACCCTACACAATTGTCTCCCTGTCTTTTAGGCACGTGCCTAATGTGATTTTTGTTCTCAAACTTACCTAACTATTCATTTTTAAATGCAATTTTTGCGGATTTATTCCAACAGCTATTAAAAACAGAAGCTTCTTTTGTATTTTATTTAAAATTTCATTCGTAATTCATTCGTTCGTCCTTGTTAGGCGCGAACTCATCTCTTTAACTACTATCTTTTTAGGCTCCTACTTTTCTCTTTTATTTATTTTTTGCAACTTTCTTTTTTTAGGCGTAAGTTCATCTTTTTTTTTCTTGATAAAAAAAAAACTCTCTTTTTGTCTTCTACTTCGTCCTTATTTTGTTAACTTATGTTTTATACTTTTTTCCGCAACTGGATACTGGATAACACTATTATGTAAACCAATCAACAACCATAGAGTATGTAAGTATATATGTAATGATAAAACAATCTATATTTAACTATATATACTAGGTAAAATATAATAGACTTTTCTATGTAACAATGTATGATAAAACAATCAATAGTTAGCTATATAAACTATAAAAAAAAAATAGAGAAATTTTTCTAGTAGCACCTCTTTTAGGTAATGAGAGACTCTAGCATTTCTAGATAATTTTCTAGTCATTCTACCACTTCTACATAAATAAAACTCATTAATGTTTCTCTATTAAAAATCTTGTTTGATATGACGGAATTGTGAGCAAATGTACGGATTGTCCACCAAAATTCGTAAATGCTCATGAAAGTGCTCAAGAATTATGGATGCATTGACGAATGTTTTTTTATTTCCATGATTTATACACACTTACTTATTACTTTTTCCGTTTTAAAATATAAGATATTTTAAAAAAAGTTTTCTTGTTTTAAAATATAAAGTGTTTTAAGGGTTTTTCGTATTTGCATGTATTTTTAACTTTATTAAATAGTAATTTGCATTTTTTATAATTAGATAGATTGTTTTATTTATATATTAAATAGTTAATTTTTTAAAGAAAAATTAATTTTTTAATTTGCGCAATTTTAACTAAAACACTTTATATTTTGAAACTGATGGAGTATTTATTAACAAGTAAGTTATTACTTTAATAAGAACTTGTTAATGGAAGCATGTGAATATGATGTGATCCACTAATGTTAATCTGCGTTTTCCTATATTACACACGTAGAAATTTACGAATACCATCCATAAACTAAAAGCAACTCTTAAGATTTTATTCGAAATCTCAAGTTCTAATGGCTTTCGACACTCAAGACAGTGCGCTTCAACTATTTTCACCATTTACAAAAACGTTAGATGCAATTAAAAGATTCAGTCGCATCAAATTGCCCTCGATTTCATAATTCATTTTAAATATCTAAAGAAGACTAACTCCAACAATTAATATCCTTTAAAAAATTAAGATCGTTCTAGCCGATAATTAACCATGATTGTCAACAAACACAGCCGTCTGCCAGACATATTTAATTAAAAAAAAACTCACACAACTGCATAATTGTAACACTTATAGTTCAAGATGATTATATGGACGAAGTCTACAACTTTTTTTTGTTAAAGGGACTACGAAGTTTAAAACTTGGTTTGATACTTTGATTAACTATATCATTAAAGATTAAAGTAGTCTAGGATTTTCAGAGTTCTCATGAGAAACCTTCACAATTAATCACATACAGTCAATCATAATTTTAAAATACAAATTTACATTGATGTATGAATCGGTAAACAACTCGAGAATCCCAAATTAATTTTTAAGATTTTTTTTATTTTTTTTAACTAGTTGATCAGCCGTCACGCAAAAGTGAGGCCCACATGTTTCAATGTGGAGGTTCAAACTGTTATATTGGAATTATAGCAAAACTCATTAAAGCTACAGATCTTGGCCGAATTGAGATTCATAGAATCATCATGTTTGTGTTGGAATTATGATCTAACGTATATCATCACGATATCAACATCACATCATTATAACCAATTGTTATGATATCATATTATATCAGTATTCAGTATATCTACATGTCATCATCAAATTAGTTATCATCACCATCATAATTATCACCATAGCATCATCACATGACCATTACTATTACATCACCACCACCATAATCATCATCATCATATCGTTAAAAAAATATTTTAATTACTAGAATTTACATTGTTTTATTGAAAAGCTATATTTGGTGACAAAATCGTAAACTTGATGATATAAATGTATTAACATAAAGACAAACTGTTATGGACAATTTTGATACAAATATGAAGAATGATAGTTCTTGTTACAACTAAAAACGAACAAAATTAACCCAAAACGTTGTTGTTCGATGCATGGTTATCAACTTGGAGAAGGTGTAAGAACATTTTTGCTACAAAATCTTTGCTTGGAACTAATTCAATGCATTTAGTAGTATTTGAATTTCGGGTTTCGTTTTATTATCTAATTCGATGGTCGATTTGCAGGAAATTTCAATTATGAGTAACTCAACCAATTGTTTATTCTATTCTAAATTTTGTTTTAAGGTTTCGAGTTTAAGTATTTTATTGGAAGTTTTGATGACCAATTATTCGGTGCTAATAAAAAAGAACAAGAAGAAATTATTTATAGGAGTATAATTCAAAACTGATTTTCGTTATGAATAATATATGAATGCTAGAATTTATCTAAATTTAGCATCTAGATGCACACATAATCGACTACTGCATAATTGTTTATCGAATTCGGTCCGTTCCACTAATGAAACAGTTGCACCAAAAAGAAAACATATTAGAAACAAAACGCATAGTCGGAAAAGATTTGATTAAAAAGCAACTTGGAAAAAGCAAATATTAAACATTTTTTATTGTTCATTCGCAAGAAGAAGAAGAAAAAAAAAAAAAAAAAACTAGAAAGCAACGTTTTGCATCTTTTGATTAACTTTAAGACATACCAAAAAGAAAATTTCTAGAAAGACTATAGATAAAACATTCCATTGACCTTAAGATCCTATTGGATCATTAGCACATTCACATGCATGTATTATTGGAAGATAACATTCGACCCAAACAAAAAAAAAATTAATAACATCTGCAAATCTGTCTTTCAAAAGAATTCTTGAGAATACTCTAATTCAACGTTTTCTGATTTTCTCTTTTGAAAGCTTTACGTCATTGACGACGTCATCTTATATTTGATTATTAGCCCACGTGGTGCCAATATTTAAATAATATTTTACTTTTATGATAATTTTGAGGTGGTAAGTTTTTAGACATAAAAATGTACTGTAGATTATTAAAAATAATATAATTTTTTAAAAATTGATTGTAAATTTTTAACAGATTTATCTAGTTCTTAGATCACAAATTTCACTTTTTGGAAATATAAATCTGAAAGAAAATTCTTACAACTATACCCCTAATTTTCTTTTCTTTTATAGTCCACCAAACAGATGTCAATTTCCATTTCTAATAACAGATATAATTTCTATAAAATAACCATTACCTCATACACATTAATCTCGTTGCCCAGAGTTTGACATGTGTCGTCTATTGTGCAAGATTATTTAAGTACAGTATAAACTCTATAAATTAATAATATTAAAATCAATGTATTTTTATAATATTTTATTAATTTATCGAGTTTATTAATTTATAAAGATAATATTTGGGTCAAAATAACCACTAGAAAAAATTATTAATTTAACGAGATGTTAATGAATCGAATATTAATTTATAGAGGTTTAACTGTAATATCTTAAAGAGATTAATATGAAGTCTTAGTCTTGTCGACATTTAGTCTTCTAAAAAAGTTAAAACTATTACACCAGGGATTGCCTCAAACTCAAAGTAATGCATAGTTTCACAGGTCGATAAAATAATTTTTTTGTCCTTGTGTCACAAAAGTAAAGAAAAAAAAAACAATATTTTCACACGTTTCATTAATAAACAAACACGACGTTGCTTTCATCTTCTCTAGCCGATTTCTAGATTCTCCTCCACCACCATTTTACCTTTCTTTTAAATTCGTTCCTTCAATCAAAATTCCTTATTAATTCTCACAAACCTCTTCTTTCTCTTTAAAACGTTTCACATGAGCAAGAAGAATAAATCAAAACAAAGAAGATGAACAAGAACAAGAAGGATGTCAAGATCGAAACGAAGAGAGGATCGGTGAATCAAGACGAGTGGCCTGAGCCAGTCGTCCGAGTTCAGTCCTTAGCCGAGAGCAACCTCTCCTCTCTCCCCGACCGCTACATCAAACCGGCGTCTCAACGTCCCAACACGACGGAAGATGCTCCGGTCGCGACCAACATCCCAATCATCGACCTTGAAGGACTCTTCTCAGGTGAAGAGTCGTCGTCTGATGACGTCATCATGGCTCGGATATCGGAAGCTTGCCGTGAGTGGGGGTTTTTCCAGGTGGTGAACCACGGGGTTAGACCGGAGCTGATGGATGCGGCTAGAGAGAATTGGAGAGAGTTCTTCCATTTGCCGGTCAATGCGAAAGAGACTTACTCGAACTCACCAAGAACCTATGAAGGCTATGGAAGCAGATTAGGTGTTGAGAAAGGAGCAAGTCTTGATTGGAGTGATTATTACTTTCTTCATCTT
The DNA here is from genome assembly GCA_028015245.1 of Cardamine occulta. Classification (NCBI taxonomy): domain Eukaryota; kingdom Viridiplantae; phylum Streptophyta; class Magnoliopsida; order Brassicales; family Brassicaceae; genus Cardamine; species Cardamine occulta. The sequence continues at coordinate 22,908,854 of CM051382.1, read as the reverse complement.
CTTCCTCCTCGTTTGAAAGATTTCAACAAGTGGCCTTCTTTTCCTCCCACGATAAGGTAATTCTTCCTCTCTTCTTTAATCATTTTCTCCTTTTTTTGTTTTCTTTTTTTTTTGTGTGATATCCTTTTTATGAATTTTCATCAGTATTTTTATTTTTTCGGGAGTGTGAGATATAGAGAGACCCATTTACCAATTCATTTTATTTGTAGTTTAAGGTTTTTACATATTAATTTAAAAAACATAAATTTGTCAATTTTATCTTTCATTAATATATTATACACTTTTTTATTGGTTAATACATTCAAATAATATGGATAATACTAGAAATTTTAAATAAATTTTAAATTCTAAAACAAATTTTAAATAAAACAAATTTTAAATAAAACAAATTTTAAATTTTAAAACTACATTTAAAATGAAACATAGAGAGTAATTTTTTTTCCATTAAAGTGTACAGAATGAAATGATCCACTTTATTAGTTTTAATACTTTAAGTTCTTGGGTAGTGTGAGAATAGTCGGTTGCCAAAAACAAGAGTTTTCTTTTTCCTTCGACGAGGAGAATTATTTGATTTTTAATGTCGAGTGATAAAGTACAACAATCTTGGGAATGTTACAAAGAAAGGTACAATCTTAATAAATTAATAATCTTTATCTTAAAAAAAAAAAAAAAACAGAGAAGTGATCGATGAATACGGGAGAGAACTAGTGAAGCTAAGCGGGAGAATAATGAGGGTATTATCGACAAACTTGGGACTAAAAGAGGATAAGTTTCAAGATGCATTTGGAGGTGAAAACATAGGGGCATGCTTGAGGGTTAATTATTACCCAAAATGCCCTCGACCGGAGCTGGCTCTTGGTCTCTCCTCCCACTCCGATCCTGGTGGTATGACCATTCTCTTACCGGACGATCAAGTCTTTGGTCTCCAGGTTCGTAAAGACGACACATGGATCACCGTCAAGCCTCATCCCCATGCTTTCATCGTCAATATTGGTGATCAAATACAGGTAAATTTATCATTTGTCTTTTTACAAGCATATATTTAATTAAGTAATTATTTATCTTTTTCATATATGGATGGGGATGCTACACACAGAATTCAAACAGTATACTGTACCTCTTTAAAACCCACTAGACTACCCATATATTGACTATATATGTATATTTTCCTACATTTTTATTTTTATTTAGGTTTTTTTTAGAAAATAATACCGAAATTATTGATAATTTTTATGAATCACGGATAACCATATAAGTAAATGGTATAAAATAAAGAAAATTGAAAAAAATCATCTAGCTGTATTTTTTGTATTTATTTCATATGTGAAATATATTTGTATGATACATGTATAGTAAACATTAGCCCACGTGATAGTTAAAATAAACACATCTGCTAAACTAAAGTTTTTTTTTTCTGGTTCATGGGTATTGCTAAACTAAAGTAGGATCTTTTTTTTTGTTTTTTTTTATTATTTAAAAAAATACTAATTTTCTTGACACGTCCTTAACACTGTTTTCTCCCAGAAAAAGAATAAGATAAGAAAAAGTTCCTCGTGTAAAAAAAAAAAAAAAAAAAAAAAAGTTGCCTATTAAGAAAAGAGTAAAGGACAAATGCCAAGGTGGTCGTTAATTGACAACCACCCGTGAAGAGGATCGAATTCGAAGGCATTAATAGTTCCACGTGTTCGACATGTTTAAAATGCAAGTATGATCAAACAGTTACCACTTGGTGCCAAAATGTCTTTTTGATTTTTCTACAAGATATTATAATTATTATGTCATTATTCCGACAATAGATATTACGTCCTTTTATATCTATCCTGTCAAAACGACAATTTTATAAATAAAGGAATTAATTATCAATAATTATTATTTGTGTCTGTCCCTGTTTTAATACGAAACAAATACCACAAGCAGTAATCCTTCTTTGTACACATGTCCATGTTTGGCCGTTTGGCCATGTTACAAAAAAGGTATATATTTATTTGTCCAATGTATAACACGATTTCTTAAACAAAAACATCACATGTATATGCACGAGAGAACTTTTCAAAGCAACATAAATTTAATGTCAATTTTGACTTTAGCATAAAGTAAATTAGTTTTAACATTTTTCAGGTGAGTAAGCAAAACTCATACCAAATCTTGGTTTAATTTCTTTAAAAAATTTGTGTTACCTTCGGTAGGACGAAATTTTAAGTCTAATATGTTGCGATAATAATTAAAAATGCAGATACTAAGCAACTCAACATACAAGAGTGTGGAGCATAGAGTGATAGTAAACTCGGAGAAAGAGAGAGTTTCACTTGCCTTCTTCTACAATCCTAAAAGCGATATTCCGATCCAGCCATTACAAGAACTTGTACCCACTCACAATCCTCCTTTATATCCTCCCATGACCTTTGATCAATATAGACTCTTTATCAGAACTCAAGGTCCACGAGGCAAATCCCATGTTGAATCTCACATTTCTCCTCGTTGATTTATTTTTTCTTCCCATAAAGAAAAATTTATGTTTTGTTATTTCATGAAATATTACATCTGACTTGTATATGTCTACGTACGTACAATCTTTTTATTTACAGTTTCAAGCAGGTAACCATATTTTCATACATTTAACAACAAAACAAACGATATTTTATCAATAATATTTTCTTATATTGTCTATGTTCTAAATGTTAGCTACCTGTTACTTTCCAAGTAAAATTTCATCAAATAATAGAAGTTAACGTCTATATATCAAATATCATTTTCACATTGTTTATTTTGTTGTGTCTCTATGTTTGAAAAACGTGCTACTGATTGATAGTGATAATGGTACTGTTAGTTTATAAAAATAAAGGTATAATTGTTGAATTCTAACTTCACATGATATTAGGTACTATATGTATGATAATCAATATTGAGTAGTGCATAATCAACTAATTTAACTAAAGATTTGTGTGATAACATAAATCTAACTCATCTATTCCATACAAAGGAGGGAGACGAGGCCGCGATCTTTTTCAATCTTTTCATGGGTCACTCATACATTAAATTTCTGTATAATTAGTAATCTCTTATGTCCCAATAATACAATTAAAGGGTCTTGAAAGATTCGATTTTAGTGCGACTGTATACCGAGGTTTAGTAGTGAAGAAGATGATCGTGTGGATAATATTCTAATACCAAGCCACGTCTGATCTATGGTGAGCCTCGCATTCCCATTTTGGTTTTCGTTAGACTAATCATTAGATACATTATGTCAAACATTTACATCTATATAAGAATAATATTATATAATGTATTAAATTACAATAATAAGCATGTGCAGTTTCAAGTGGTGGTTTGGCCCAAAGTGTCGACTTGGTCAATTGTGATAACATATACATTATTTAGAAAAGTGAATACTAAATTAGTAAATAAAATGCAAGTTGCATTTTTCATTCTCACTATCGACAGTTGAGTCTTTTTAATGAATTGGATAATTTGATTTATGTAAAATTTTCATATATGATAAAAAAAATCACTATATGTTCAGCTTAATATTAGAAAATTATATTATTGATCTCCAATAATAGTTTTTGGTGTTCAATTCTTACAACTATATTTAGCTAAAATTCAAACTAAGTTTTTTGTATAATAAAAAGTAATGAAAACAACAGTTGAGAGTAGAGACCACAAAAACCGTGCCCACAAATTAGTGATGGAATAATCAACAAATGGCAACAAACAATAAAAAGTACGAAATATGTCACTATTCACAAATTTCCCATTAGACAAATAAATAATGATTCGGTGGCCTCCGATATGCTTGTTACTAAGTTCTATAATTTGTTATGGTTACTTTACTTGGACGAAACTAATGCAATGCAATATTGAAGATACATACATAAATGATTCCAGACAAACAATAATATAAATAAATAATTATAATAAGAAGTTTTCAATAACCTTTGGAAACTCGGTCTGGGGGGAGTGATTGAGCAGCCTCAAATCAATTATAGGGATAGAGACTGAAAGTGATTTTAGTACATTATAAAATACTTTGGCCATCATCCCCAAACAAGTCAATGCTTGTAAGGGACAGTGTTTTGCTGTCACACGAGAACGGTTTCGACAATACATAAATGGGGTATTCAGTTTAATTCCTAAATTTAATCATTAGCACTATTCTTTCTCACATATGTATTGTTCATGTGAGTCTTTTGCCTAGTTAGTTTTGTTTCTATAGGATGTGTTTAAAAGCAAGCTGGACTTTAAAATAACCACTCAATTATAAAGCACAACCATTTTTTTATACCCTAAAATTGATTATTATACATCAACGATGAAAGTAGAGTCACTACATACATATACAAAACACATGGCGTATTTGATCAAAAGTTGACGAACTAGCTTCATGTCCCTTTGATTCTCCCCATCTCTCGCCACTAATTTATAACGCCTTTTTTTTGGAAATCCAACAACAATAATAGTTTTGTATTCATAAATTAAAGAAGAAAAAAGAGAGAAGGAAAGGATGATATATGGATGCAAAGGAGAAAGATGACTCACTCTCACTGTCTTCCTTTCTTAGAGCAGCAAGATGGGCATTTGTACTGCTTAATGCTCTCTGCTTTCGTTGGTGTTATCTTCACACACTTCCCATGGTACCAACGTTCACATACATCACAACATATCCAAAACTCATCGTTTGTGTAGTTTCCTCCACAGCTTCCACAAAATGTATCTCCATGCTCGTCTTCTTCGTCTTCATAGCTCTCTTCCATTAATTTCGGTGTGCTCTTTGTCTGCCCTTCCATTGATCTCTGAAACAATTCAAAAACCAATAGTCTATTAAAATGAAAGAAGATTAACAAAACCCTTCTCTGTCTTGGAAAAGCCTGTTTCAGGTTTATTTGTGGTTCCATTGATGTCACAAAGAGAATACAACATAAAAGGGAGGAGTTTAGTTGTTGGAATGGTAAAAAAAATGGAGAGTTTTCATATTGATACCTTTACGCCATTTTTGGATTTGCTTCCGAGATCCATGCTTGGTTTATCTTTGATGGGCTTCCTACCAGTCACTACTTCAAAGAGAGTTGGGAGATCGTTGATCAGACTAAATAGGCGTTTCCTGCTCATTGAATGAAGCACACAATATAAGTTCATATGCGGGAATGACATATAAAAAATTACGCGCTTTATTACCAGCATAAACCGAAACTCAGAACACACAATGAGAAATTGAAGTAATCAAAATTTAATTAGACTCAAGAAAGAAGATAATATGTCCAAGGAAAGCTTTGACATTGCTCTCCACTTTAGCAAAACCATAAATACTATACATACAAACCAACATATCTCTGAAATAGTAGACATTTGTAGTAGTGTCTTGGATATTATTTATTTACACTTGTTGATTTAGATTGAATGCTTCTATAGAATAGTAAAGCAAACAATGCTCCTAGGATAAGTAAGATAGTGAGTACACAAGCATGTAAGCTCACTCAGAGAGAACATGCATGTATTGAAAAAGGATCAAATTTAACAATAGAAAAGAAAGGCAATGAAGTTCGTGAGATAGAAGGAATTGTGAAAAGTGGCATCCATGGAAAACTAATAATGAAAACTAGAGAGGTAGGGTAAAAGAAATAAGAAATGTTCAAGACACAAGAAGCTCATGATACTGTCCAAAGACAGCTTTTTTCACGTCATAGTGGAGAAAAGTGACTCTGCTAGGTGCTATTTGATGAGACTGTGATCAATGTTTTCAAATATGAAAAATGTGAAATCAAGCAAGGAACAATAAGAAAACGTACCTCTCATTGCGATTAAGGCGAGCACCGAAGTAAGAAGAAACAGAGAGTAACCAACAATCACTGTGAACAGCAACTAAGGAAAGCCAATCTTTACGCTGCATACCATCTCTTGCGAAATTGATACCAAGAGCTGGCTCAGGAAGCTCCGGAGGCACTTCCTCTGCTGGAAGATTCACTTCCCATGTCCCATTCGGGTGTCCGTACAAACAAAGATTCTCCATTTCTAAATCCCGATTGACAAATAAATAACCAAATCTCTCAAAATGGTATCTTTTTCCAAAGCTTATCCATGAGAAAAACAAACACAGATCCGGAAATAAATAAAGAGAGAGAGAGAGATAGAGCTCACTAACCCGGATCGCATAAAGAGTAGAACTTGTCAACATCTAGTTAAAACATAGACAAGAACAATGAATGTAAATAGAAAGGCCAAACATTTGTGAGAAAATGAGGTTGCGTCAGTCTACCTGAGGAGAGAGCTCGGAGAAAACCAGAGCGACGACCGCTAAAATCCTTAAAGATCTCTTCGACGGTACGAGGGTTAGAAGACTCGGCGGCCATAGATGTAGGAGGAAGAAGAGAAATGTAAAGTTGGGAGTATGTTTGAGATCAGTGGTGTTAGAGATGGATTTGAGGTCGGCATCAATGGTTTCCAAAATCCGATGCGCACGGACACAGAGAGAGAAGGAGAAAAAAGAGTTTGGTTGGGTCTATTTTAAATGGGCCTGGCCCATCATAATCTAAAGTTTGACTTATAAACCTTGAGACAAAACATATAACATTATTTTTTTCTAACTAAGAAGAGAGTCAAAGTCGTATAGCCAAAAGCTAGGGCTTAAAACGTATCGAAGCCGCCATGAAAATACTGAAGCAGAGAGTCTCCGAGGATGACAGATTCAATACAAAATCTTCGAACTCGGTAAGAGTATACTCGGAACAACTTCCATTTGATATCCTAATGGATATATTTTTCAGTCTCAAGAGTTTCATCAAGAGCCCCATCAAAGTCTATAGCTAGGCTTCGTTGCGTATATAAATTCTGGGATTATATACTTAGCCATCCAGATTTCACACAGCAGTTCTTGACTAAGTTAGCTCGTCCACGGATTCTTTTTGCTTTCCAAGTTGATGGCAAGTTGTTCTTCTCCTCATCACTACAGACTCCAAACCCTAATGATAATACATCGTCATCATCTATTGTTGCTGTCGATCATCAAGCTTATTTTACTACAGACTGTTCCTCTCAAATGTGTCGTCCTATAAATGGATTGGTCTGTTGTCAAGAGCAGAGGAGGAAAAAATCGGTGGTTGTGATCTATAATCCTAGTATGGGAGAGACTTTAACCTTACCGGAAGTGAAAACGGAACGGATTGAGAAAAGAATCAATTTTATTGGGTATGATCCGATCGGAAAACAGTTGAAGGTATTGAGTATGACATGGTATCCTTTTAATATATACAATGTACCTCAAGAGCATCGAGTTATGACATTCACTACAAGAAATTTACCGCAAAACCGACGGAATATAAATCCGTCGGAAAATTCCGACGGATTTCCGACGTATTTCCGATAGACATGAAAATTGACAATTCCGTCGGAAATTACGTCAGAAATTGATGATTCCGTCGGTAATCCATCAGAAATTTTCCGACGGATTTCCAACGGATTTCCGATGGATTTCCAACGGATTACCGACGGATTTTTGACGGAATTTGTTTTTCGGCTTGTCTAGTCATATGTCAGACTAAACCTTAGAACGGGACACGTGAAACCACAAAACCGTCGGAAATCCGTCGGAAATTTCCGACGGATTTCCGACGGGTTTGTGGTTTCATGGTCGTTTACGATCCGTTTCTCTTGAAATATGTTTGTAGTATCCTATGTTACTCATTTCAATCATAAAATAATACCAAAAACCTTGTTATCTATCATATATACCAAAATTAGAAAAATTCATACAATCATGTTTACATGTTAGACAATGATACATATACTTAAGCGATGATTTATAAACATAACAAATAAGATTTCCTAATTTTGGTATATTTAATATGTAACAAGGTATTTGTTAGTGTTTTATCATTGAAATGAGTAACAAATCATATTACAAACATATTTCAAGAGAAACGGATCATAACGACCGAAATAAAACGTCGAAATCCGGAAATTTCCGACGGATTTCGACGGTTTTGTGGTTTCACGTATCTAGACATATGACTTAACAAGCAAAATCCAATCGAAAAATCCATCGAAATCCGTCGGTAATCCGTCGGAAATCTGTCGGAAAATTTCCGACGGATTTCATTTTCTGACAGATTTCCGACGGAATCGTCAATTTCCGACGGAATATGAAAATTTGACCGCATAAGTTACCCGCGTGAATTAAATTTGTTTAAATTTTTTGCTATCCGTCGGAAATCCGTCGGAAATTTCCGACGGATAGCAAAAATATAGCCGCGAATGTTCGAAATATTTTCAAAAAACACCGGCAAATATTAATTTTTTCGCTAGTTCCGACGGAATTTCGACGGATATATCCGTCGGAAATTTGTTTTTATATATTACTTCTTCTTCTCGGCGAATTCATTTCTCATTTTAGAAGAAGAAAAAAAAAACCCGTAGAATCAGTATAATAATCTTCTTGCAATACGTACAGCACACAAATAGTTTAGCTTACAATACACTCACCACACAAATAGTTTAGCAAGTTTCAGATTGAGGTAATAGTATAACACAAGGAAAAATCCATTCTTAGATACAGAAGAAGGAAGCTTCACACACTCTAGTGTATTCCTCCTTGTCTTCCTTAGAAACACATTTCGCAAATCCAGCAGCAGCACAGTGCAAAGAAACTGCATAAGAAGAAAGAAAGAAACAAAATAAAACAAAATGGTTTTGCTGATCAGCTAGAAGACAGCCTTAAAAACCGTAGTTTCCTAGTTATAGCTTGACAAACCAATGTCCCATCGGAAGATTAGAAAATAATGATCTAATATATAAGTCAAGTCAATCACTAATTAGTATGAGGCCTTTGGCAAAGAGCCCAAAAACAAGTTCGTGTGGGCTTTGCCACTTGGACCAAAAGCGAACAATATCATATTAATAGGGAGTTGACAGGCTAAGGTTCGTGGTCCATTGTTTGAGGAGAGAATTGTTGGGAGACAAAGCAATGTCCCACATCGAAAAATTAGAAAATAATGATCTAATATATAAGTCAAATTAATCACCAATTAGTATGATATCTTTTGGAAAGGAACCCAAAAACAATTTCGTGCTGATTTTGCTACTTGTGCCCAAAACAAATAATATCATACTTAACTTCGGCTTACAAGCCCAACAATACCTACAATCTTTACGAGAAAAAGGAAACTCTGATGTAAAAAAGGAAACTCAGATAAAAACAAAGGAAAAGGGAAAGAAAAAAGGAAAAAATGGAAACTGAAAACGGAAAAGATAATTTATAAAAATGGGACTGGGATAACATATCATCACAGTTTCATCGACACATTATTCAAAGTTTCAAATCCGAATTCTTCTTCTTTAGTTAATTAGTCAGTCAGATTCTCTCTGTTTCTATCGCCCATCGATGTCGCTTGTGCGAAAAAGACATCGGAGATGTTGGAATCACCATTCTCGTCCCTATCAAGTTTCGATTGTGAGAATTTGATTAATTCGTTTCTGAATCTCCACGAGAGCAATACCTAATGTGAATGCTGATCAGATTGAGGCGTGGAAGATGAGCAGATTGATTATAAAGGCAGAGTAAGGATCAAGTCGAAGCAACTACATGATGCTTGATGCAGGAGGACAAAACCAGAATCATTCATGGAAGAAGCAGATCAGAAGAGGACAACCTGGATCGTAGAGAAGAAAGCTCCTCCACCACCACTATACACAACACATGTATTAATTGTTTCTACCTCTATTTACTAATTATAACCAGTTTTTATTAAATCTATATTTTATAAGTATAATTTTGTAATTTTTAAAAAATTAAGTTTTCAAAACTTTTAAGTGTTTAAATTGCAAAATTATGAGAACTAACCGAACTTATCATCCTATCTTTACTTTGGATTGTTAGAGGTGTTTTAAGTTCAAATTGTTCGCATAATTCAATTTTAACACTTAAAATAATATAGATTGTATTTATTTATGATTTGGATAATTTTTGATGTAAATATTATAATATATATATAAATATATGATTTTGAAATTTGATATATGTTATCTACTTTATTATATATAGTAATACAATTTTTTAAAGTATTTGAATATTTAATGAACTAAAATTTTCGTAAAAGGTATACTATATGAAAATATTTTGTATCTATAATATAAATGTTAAGTTTTAGACTTATTTAAAGAACTTTAGGAATTATTTTCAAGTTTTATAAAATAATTTATTATTTAAAAATACTATTATTTAAACAATTAAAAAATAAAATAAAATAAGATTTTTTAGGTGAAATAGAGTCAATTTAAAAGTTTATGTATTATAATAAAAGAAAGAATTAGCTCATATATTTTTTTGGAAATCAACAATCTTTTTATAGAAATAGATAAATAGTTAGTGCACTTTTATGAAATTTTTCCATTTACAAATTATTTTCTCTACAAACCAAACCAATTAAGGATTTATTTTGTTAGATTAATTGATAAAATGGATGATTTTTATAGTTGTGGAAACTAGCCGAACGTGAACTCCTATCATTAGTGATATCTTATTCAAACAGATATATGTTATATCATGATAAAGGTTCTAAATTTTACCAAGAAAATCATACCGTATTCAAACAGATATATGATATATCATGAAAAAGAAGGACTACAACAGTTTGTGTAACAAAAAAAAGAAAGAAAAAGTACAACAGTTTTGCTGTAAGAGACCAAAATCGATAAAACAAACTGATAATCTTCTTATCTCCTTTGAAATAATTTCGGTGACTATCATCGACATAACCAAAAAGAAAGATCAAATGTGTAAAAGCTAAACTGTGTTGTAACTGCGCAGTATCAGCCTATAAGCTCTTTTTTTAAGGCTATAAAAGCTTGAGAAGGAAGAACTCCCTTACGGTTAGATTCGCGGGTATCTTCTAGACTTTTGTCTTTGTTCTTCGACTTCATTCATCCAATCGGAAAGCCACAAGAGTCCCTTATAACCGTAGTATGAAACAGCGACTAGAACAGCAATTGCCATCACCAACATCAGTACCTTCTTTGTGGCGGCAGCAAGTTTCTGCAGAGAAAAAAACAAAATCCAGGTAGTGTCTTAAGGACAAGATAAAGTACATATGAGGTATGTGTCTTCCCAGATTTCAAAAAAGAAGACAGAAATTACCTGCAGCCTTGAGGTCTCCTTAATGTCCTGACCCCTTTCACGCCTTTTCCTTCGCTTTGTTGCATTTTTCCCGCTAGGCGCCTCCTTCTCCTAAGATGTTTTATCAGAAGATCATTCAGTGAAAGTTGCTATGAGAGTGAGATTAATTCTGAAAGCTGTTTACTGTTTCTGTGTACCTCAATCTCTTTGACATTGCGTTGTTGTAACACCGATTCAGCCATCTGTAGTTTGCTCTTACAGTTTGAACCACAAGGAAGGAGGCCGACACCAAACTGGTTCTTTGGTACATCTTTAGGATCAGAACCTGTGGCCCTATGGGATGCTTGAACATCTTGGCATAACCATTCCTTCTTCAAGGTTAGGCACTTGCAACGAACAACCACCTTGATGCATAAAAACCGAGTAGAAAAGTAAGAAACACATTTGTAATGGAAGAAAGTACCTTCTTTAAAACGCAGTTGCATCATGGAGTCTTGGAAATATTACCTTTTTCCCACACTTTTCTGGCGATTGGGCACTGCCCAGGATGACATATCTCTGGACACAGATGCGTACAGTTTGGCAATTTTCTGCAACAGCAATATCCTCTAGTTTCAAAACTGTGGTTTTCTTATAATGTTATTCAGTTAAAAAGAAAGAAAAAGCTTGGGAACAAGTGAGTGACCACAATGAAACCATCAGTTGTTCAAATTTAGAAAGTGAAACACACTAATACAGCACCAGCGTGTTAGTTACCTGTGACAAGGTCCACAGCATGAGCGGGCCTTCATTTGGTCCTTCTCAGACAATGTATTGTAGTAAATACACTCAAATGCATGCACCATCGTGCCACAGTGACATGATCTCTTTACTAGAGTCTTGCAAGGTGGACAATCTCCAGGATGACATCGTCGAGGACAGGGATGTTGGCATTTTGGCGTTCTCTCCTGTACATTAGTATGAAAGAAAAGGAAGTCTTTACCTGACTAACGAGTCTGTAGAGAGCTTTTAACAGCTTCATGGGATTAAAAAGCTATCGGAAACATGGGTTTCAACTCTTATTTTGAAACCAATAATATTTAACAAATCTAAGCTTCAAGTTATTGTAACAACTGGTTATAAACCACAATCAAGATCCGCAGCATAAAGAAAGTTGATTGAGTAAGTGGTGAGATATAAAACATAATCGAAGTACCTTTTGACAGCGGAGATCACACTTTTCACAGGACTCACTTCGCTTATCCAATGATGAACTTTTTATTTCCAGGGCATGACAGGTAAACGAACAGTAATGGTTCCCACATGGAAGAGGGTTTCCACATAAATTATCGCATGCAAATTGAGTTCTGTCAGAGCAAACCCTCTAAGGCAACAAAATAAAAAATCAAATGTCAGAAAAAAACTATAAAAGAGGAAGTCTACAAATGGCAGTAAACAAGTTTGATATTGGACATGCATATGAAATAACTAACAAAAAGAGAACTGAGACTCACCATTCTCTCTGCTGCCAGGTGGTGACCTACACAGGGCCTCCAGACATTCTCTGTACAAGGAGGGCAGGGAGAACCAGGTGTGGATTCAGCATGAATATTCAACATCTTCTTCGTTGGTTTAATCATAAATTCTCGGTTAGGTGGAGGTCTAGGTCCATGACAACTATATTCATTAGAAGCACACAAAAACAATGTTTATAAGAAGGGAAAATATCGGAAAGTAGGAAAGAAAATTAGATGAGAAAGACACCATCATGAGAAACCTTAGCGTGCACTTGTGCCCACATGGGAATTCTTCATCACATTGGAGTCGACATGGAGGACAAGCACCGTAGTGGCATTTATGTGGCTGCATTAAAACATGACATCAATTACGCAAAATTCATTCATGGAATCAGCCACAAAGCTATTATTATAAAAGCCTTATTCTGATCTTGTGCTACCTTTTTGTTTTGCCCATGCCTGCACAATGGGGTTATTTGACATAACTTACGACATCTAGGAGGTTTCTGATTTGTTTCAGTGCCACAGGGTACCTAAACCACATAAAACATCCAACTGTGTTGTTAATACAGGATTCATACAGAAACACATTTGCTACCAAAGGATACAGAAAATATTAGAAGTATCAAACATTCAAAGAAAATATCTACAATAATAGGGAGGAAGTCAACAGAAATGGTTGTCAGGCTTAGATCAAACAAAGCCACATGATCATTTTTTTTTCTGAAGATGTCAGTAACATCTACTAGCTTCCATCAGTTGCTTCTAGCCAAAATTAAGAACTTTCTATAGATCCACCAAAACAAGACTATATATCACGACTTGACAATAACAAGGCATATTCACCTTCAAATCCTAATTCTCACCTCAAAATGCGTCTCACCACAAGCACATGATATTGTTACCATTATTGGACAAGGAGCACATGGACCTCTGCAAAGAACCAGTAATGTCATTCCACATGTATGAGTTGATATTTTACCACAATACACGTTTAGTCGGTCATAACGTTTGTCCCAAATTTGAAACCAAATGGACAAAGAACCAAAGCAAGCAACATACTGGTGACAAGGAAACTGGCATTTATGATTCCTGCAACGGAGTCTTTTTCCACAAATCTGGAAATTTCAAACAAAAACAATAGAAGCCAAGTGTGAGCAGTGACACTAAACTTGAGACAAGAACGAACGACGCAGTATACCTCTGAGCATGGTGGACATTCACCATCACAACAACGACGTCTACATGCATGACGTGCACAATCTCTCACTCTCTGGCATTTCCTCTCACACGCCAACTCTTGATGGCAAGGAACCTACTCTAAATTAATTTTCCCAAAATCTTTCCATCAACATATGATTTGACTATAAAGCATCATGAAACATCAAAAAAGGCTCTCTTTCACCTGTTTTTTCGTTCCTCCACATCTGCAAGACTTAGTAACCACAATCCTGCAAGTCTCAAGGCACAGACCGCGGTGGCACCTCTCTGGACACCTATGGTAGCCACAACCAAGAACTTTATCACAGGTACCACCACATAAAGGCGCCACAACATCACAAGACAAGCCTTGGTAGAATCTCTTGCCGCAGGGACAACTCCTCTTTCCCTGATATGGACACAATCCACATTCTCCCGAGTGACAGCCTCTCTCGCACACATGTTTACCACAATTAAGCATATTCTCACAAAAAGCCTCACACCTAAACACTCTCTCACAACAATCCTTCTCCTCCTTGACTTTACCACAGCAGCACCTATAAACCGCACGCTCCCTACACGGTGGACACTCACCATCATGACAAATCTCTCTACACTTATGAATATCACAGTCTAAGACACTGTCACAGACGTCTCCGCAAGAGAATTGCTTGTGTCCACATCTACGAACATCTTCAACACCTCCACAGAAACATTTAGCTTTCACCAGCTTAGGGCAAGAGGCACAAGGTCCAGGATGACACAATAGCAAGCAGCAGTGACCACAATTGTTACTCAACGGCCTCTCACAGACCTCGCCGCAAGAATGAGGCAAAATCCATGGATTATCCGCCGGAGGATTCTCTTCCTTGCCGCAGTAACAAAAGTACCGCCTTGGAATCTCCGATTTCTGATACGAAGATCTACATTTCGGACAGTTCCAGACAGCCTCCGGTTCTGTCGGATTTGACGAAGGTCGGGTGACAGCACGCGCGGCATGTAGATCTAAGCATTGACGAGCCCATGACTGGATACAGAAAAGGTGAAAGACGGCGAAGCATGAAGAAGTGCAGGACCAGGTGTGATCAGTGCGTTTGATGCGCTCAAGACAAATAAGGCACGAGACAGCTCCAGAGGAAGACGAGGCGAGAAAGGATTGGATCTTAGCGAGATCGATTGAGGATGGAGACGAAGATGAGTGGCAATCGAGGTAAGCCTTGAAGATGGAGTTAGATAGATCATTGTGACGGTGCTGATGGTTATCTGAATCAGATCCGGAATCTGAATCCGAATCTGAAATGGTTTGTTGTGGTGGCGGAGGCTGTGGCGGTGATTTCCACCGGAAGTCAGTGGTGGCGGTTCCAGCCATATCAGACATCCTTCTTCTTCATCTCCTCCTTAAAGAGAAAAAGTCAAAGAAATTTGGGAAGAAGAGGTCACGTGATGTTCTCGTGAGCAATGTAATGACCAAAAATACGGTTAACCGGTTCAGTTAAGACAGTTTCAACGCGTTATCATATAAGCAGAATGACGTATCTACAGTGATTATAATTTATAACTTTTTTAAGCTCTTTTTTTTTTTGCTTGCAAACAAAATTAAGGCATTTAACGTTTTCCTTAGATAATTCTGATTTAAAACAAATTATCTAACTCGAAAATACAGCTACTCGGTTTTAAACACCCTAAAACCCAAAGATCTCTGACAAGAACTCATGTACAAAACATCTCTAAACTCAAATCAAAGTCACAGACCAAAAGCATAAGAATCTTATGGTAAGATTCACTCTATGGATGCATATTTGTGCTCAGGGCTTGATGTACTCTCGAATGAAGTCTTCGATCTGGACGGTTTCTCCAGTGAGTCCAGATGCCTCGGCGACAGTGACTTTGTTGCAGCAATGCGAGAAGGAGAACACTTCGCCTTCAATTCCAATGGTGAAGTCATTGGCTATATCAGCTGTAGATACCCCATTCCTTGAAACCCGCAGTTTCTCACTGCAAAGACTCATTGATGATTAGCTTTAACGCAGGAAGGACTGGCTTATATAAACGATAAGTTTGTCAAGAAAATTGAAAATCCTACATTTCTTTCTCCATCTGCTTCCGGATAAACTCCTTGGTGTGTGCAGTGAGTTTATCTGTCTTGTTACAGCAAAGGAGGACTGGACTCTTGTTCTTGACAACATTCGCATTTGTCAGAATGTCGTATAGGTACCTATCACCATACAAAACCATGGCAATACCTCATTATTTACCATTGTGTCCAACAGATGCAAACAGTCTCTTGAGTGTGTGTGTGTGAATGAGTGAGAGAGTTTGAAATTTACTCTGAAGCTGCACGACAGTTTGGGAGGAACTCCAAGGCATCCACCACAAACACAATGGCAGCTGCTTGGGGCAAGAATTCTTCTAGCTTGGGTCGAAGCCGAGAATGCCCAGGAACATCAACAAGATGAACAGGCTTTATTTTTCCTTTCTGTCACGTAGAGCAAACACAGGACGTTGTTTGGTAATGTGTTAGTCCATCCAAAACAATCAACTGGACGTGTTGTTTAGAACAGGCCAAAGTAAGAATCTCTACCTTAGTGTTTTCAGTGTGAAAAACAAAAGTGCCTTCATTCGGTTCCATTGATGTAACAGTTCCCTGATGCGATGATCCATCTCGGAGCTGCCAATCAAAACAATTATCATGTTATAACTGCCCAACAATCACCATGTCACTCACGCTGACTCAGACAATAGTGTCACTTAACAAAACTAAACTACATTAAGAGGAAAGTCATCAATAATTTCCATGGAGCGTCAAGCCAAAGCACTCACTTGATAAAAGAGGACAGTCTTTCCACTTCCGCTCAGCCCAGAAAGGAGTACAGTATTGGATCTGGTTCGTCTGACCAAGCGAACTGCATAAATCCAACACAAATTTAGGAACAAAATATCAAAAGTTATTTACGTAGAATCAAAGAGAGTAATTGAATAATTAATTTGTCCTAAGTCCTAACAATTAATTTGGAATCAAAAGACCAAGAATGTGGTGTCTACTACATACTGGATAAGATGAAAATGATTGTCACCAACATAACACCAATAGCTACATATAGCTGAGTCGGTGGTATCTTCTGAAGATATTCAATTCCTTGATGAAACCACTGCTCTGCCAGAATTTTCAGATCTTCCAAGTTCTCCATTTCCTTCTCACAATTTTCACTTCTAATGCCAATCTATTAAGCTGTTTAAAACAAGAATCCAGAGATGTAATTCATTCCGCTAAAACATAACAATGACCATAATTATTGCACATTTATATAAGAAGCTGAGAAAATGTAAATCAAGCCAAACAAATCTCACAATGGTGAATATCCCAAGAGATGAAAAGAAAAATGCTAATCCTACATTGATTCGCTGCTTCAACCGGATGTCAAAAATACATATAGATTCCCATATAATTTCCGAGACAATGAGCTTCGAGAAATGAGAGCTAAGAAATTCACAGATATAAAGTAACCCAAGAGAAAATGAAACAACTAGATCGCGGAGAAAGAATCTTACCAATGGGAGAGGCGGAAGATAAACACAACGAAGATCAGGAGGAAGATGGAACCGACGGTGGTAGCGGAGAAGAACACGGCGACGATGATTTAGGGTTCAGATTTAATTTTTATATATTTTATTTTAAAACGAGTTCTTCATTTCGGTTTTTTGTTCTTTCCAAAAATTGAAATGGGCCGAGCAAAAGCCCAGATCCTTGAGTTGAGAAGAAGTCAAGCGACGTCGTTTCAGCTGTATCTGTTTCTGCTTCTGCTTTGCTCCGCTCTCCCTTCTCTTCCCGCTCTTCTGCATCTCCGGCCGACTAACACAGATCGATACAGTGAAAGAGTGAGAGAGAGTATGAGATTTAACTTCCAGGAACCAGAGGATACGCCGGATTCACGGCGATCTCCCACGTCTAAAGAGGCTATTCGGTGGGTTCCTCTCCAGAGCCACCCGGTTTTCGCTTCACATCCTTCCTCCCAGGATGAATCCCCCGTGTCCCAGCGGTTTCCGAGGAATTTCATGGCTTGGGACGGAGACTCGAGACTATACTACTGGGATTCTAGACGATATTTCCTTCACCGATTGTCTCTTCGCTTAGGTGAAACTGAACCAACCTCAGTCCTCGCTGCAGTCCCGTCCAAGGTCTGTTACTCTATTTCTGCTCGCCGCTTGAGAGAAAATTAGTATTTAGAAGAAAATTAATCGGAAGTTGAAACGGAGTTTTAGTGCGATTGTTATTACTTTCTCGTTTGACTAAGTTTTAGTAAAAATGATATTATAGGTGATGCAACCAGATCTCCAGCTGAAATTTGCTGTTAACAAAATCTCCATCAATAAGTCTGGATCAGCTGTACTTCTTGCTGGCTCTGATGGGATATGTGTGATGTACCTATTTGGACGTGCTTCTGTGATTGAAGACAATGTTATTTGCAGGTAGTGATTGAACGTTGGCCTAATAAGATGCATCTATATGCATGATTCTCTTGATTAAATTGATAGCCTGCTGCTTATATGTTATCACTTCATGATCTATGGATTGCAGGGTAGTTTCTATTGGCTCAGAAATCTATTCTAGTGGTGACAGTGTCATACACTTGCTACAAGCATCATGGCACCCTGATAGTGACACCCATTTGGGAATTCTATCCTCGGACGCAGTTTTCAGGTAACAATCATTTCAGAAAGATGTTTGAGAAAGTCTAGAATAGATTCAGTAACAAAGGTTGTAGGTTCTTAACTTCTGGCATGCAATGCCATACTATGTTACCATCTGTTTCATTGTCTGGTTATAAGGAGTTGAAATCATTCTACGATTTAAGAGCAATTTGCATTGACACGCTGCTACACTTTTTGCTAGGCTTTTCAATTTGTCTTCAGCTGCTGAGCTACCAGAGCAAGAATATTATCTGCAACCTGTTGAACCTGGAAGATCTAGAGCAGCTTCATCAATTTATCCTGCTGATTTCAGTTTTGGAGGAGATCATCTGTGGGATAGATTTACTGTAAGTTCAGTAGGATTCTTGCTCCACTTGTTTGATAACTTGTGGAGCTTCACTATTTCGTTTAGTTGTCTTGTCAAAGAGAACTTTGAAGATTGCATGTTTAGGTCTTCACGCTTAAATTTTGCAGGTCTTTATATTATTCACTGATGGTTCCATCTATATCCTGTGCCCAGTTGTGCCATTTGGAAGGTAGGCAGATTATGGTTGTTTCTCCTTTTCATTCCTCTCTAGCACTACGTGGACTATCCTACTCACGTCAAAAAAAATTTAAATCATGGAAGATGTTTTAGTACCTGTGTTCTCTCGTGTTAAACCCTGGAGATTGGCTGAGATTTCTTTGGATATATATTGCAACAGTGTTTACAAATGGGAATCGATACTGGAAATTTACAATGATGCTAATATCTATGGGGTTAAGTCATCCAATTCGATAGCAGTTAGCAACTCCAATCTGGCAATTGAATGGTTGGAAGCTACATTTCCAGATTTGAACGAACAGAGAACTAGAGGTGAAAATGTATTAGTGGTGAAAGCTCATCCTTATGCTTTGCTTGACGCATCATTGGCTTTACAGGTAAAGATTTCTCCTCTCTTTTGGATTTGTTACGTGAAATTTTTGAAGTGCTCCTCGAAGATTTTTAGTTGTTTCACCAATGTCCTAGGTTTGTGGTTTATAAGCCCGTGGTCTTCATCAAAGATTTATACCCTCCCTTACCTTGATTCAGAAATCAGATGGGACCAAAAAATGACACCTAGCCACATGTTCCCTAAGTGCTCTTTGTTCGTCTACCGCTTGCCTTGGAGTGCTGATCCCTTGGTTTCCTTGTGTGCAGGGCCCTTTATATAAAGCATCTAGTGGTGAAGGAGATGAAGATTTTGCTGTTCGGGAGGCAGAATGTAAAGGCCGGGCAATGAGTCTATTATATAATCTTGTTAGCAAAGATTCGATTCTGGTAACTGCCTGGAGTGCTGGACAGTTGCAGGTTGATGCTCTGGTTGATGAAATCCAGCCAGTTTGGATCTCTGGTAGCTCATCTCGTCTGCGCATGAACTCCCACAACAAAATTCAAGGGGTTGCAATGATTTGTGAGTCAAACGTAGGTGAGCTTCCAGTTGCAACTTCAAAGCTGCCTCTTGATCACAGTGTTTGGTTAGGGCATCCACCACCACTGTTAAGACTAGCAATGGTTGATTTGGCTCTACCCACTAAGCGTGAAGGTGGTTCTCTTGTTACCTTGTTCGCTGACTCCCTTCTGCCAGAACGAATATACTCCCTCCACGACGGTGGCATTGATTCAACAGTCTTACACTCTCTTCCCTTCACAAGTCAAGCGACAGGTAGAGATGAAGCTCTCAAAACACCATCTGTTAATACTGTGCTAAGTACATGCCAAGAAGAATCCGCTGTATCTTCTCTGTTGGGCTTTGTACCTCTGTCGGATTCGTTTGGGTATGCATGGATCATTGCAGTTTTATCCTCAGGAGAATGCGTTGTTGCAGAGATGAAAACTTGGGATCTCTTGCTTCCAATTCATGTTGGTACAGATAAGACAGTGTCCTCGAGCGTGATAGAGAAGAAAGAGCAAGAAACCTCGTGCATCATAAGCAAGGAGCTCCTTGCAGGTCCCAAAATTAGAATTGCTCCCCATGCTTTACCTAACCAGCGTTCAACTCCAGCCAATTCTGTAGAAGGCCGACAAACTCTGCATCACTATGTCAAACTTTTCCATGAAAACTACGTTGAATACGCACACAAGGTGAGAGAGAAGTCATATAAAACCAACACAAAATAATCACTGTTTTTCTCATAACTGATATTGTGACCTCTTTCGTCATTTTTTGGCAGGTCTACTTCGAGCTGCAGCATCATGCTCCTAACCAGAAGAGAATAATCGACGACCAGCACCAGCGGCTTGATGAGGCAAATCAGAAAATATCAAAAGTTGAGAAGAACCAATCCTTGCTGGAGAAAAGGATTGACAAAGCAATTCAAAGACATGATTCTCTTGAGCAACGCTTGCAACGTCTCCGCAGCTTGCCTGGTACACACAAGAAACCGTTGACAATAGCAGAACTGGATTTTAAGTCGGAGCTTGGTAAATCAAATCTTTCCCGTTAATTTTATCGTCAAGAGATATACCGAACCCATTTCATCATCTTTTCTTTTTTCAACTGCAAAAATTGCAGATCAATTCGCGGGAGTTGAGGTGGATGCGCTTCAATCATCCATTGAAACACTGAGAGCAAGAGTGAAGAAGTCCGCTCAAAAATCTCCCAAAGGCACACTCGTTGCAAGTACTCAGAAAAAGCAATATTCAAAGAAAAACTACATTCAAGATACAGAAATGTCACAGCTTCAGTCCACACTCGCCAAACTATCCTTGATGAACAGTGACAACTCCAAAAAAGTCAAGATAGTAGAATCGGCACTTAAGTCTCAAGAAAGTAGTTTGATGTAATCACACACTAGGACGTAATTGATGTTTCAAGGGCTGATTAGACTCTGTTTAAACGTGATTCTAGTTTCTGGACTAGATTTTCTAACTCTCCTTGTCTATGTAATATAGCCTATTTGTATAGCCTATTTGTCTATGTAAATGGGCATTTTCTGGAATAGTAGACAACGAAAAGTAGGCCAAGCTAAGTATATTATTGGAACAATGAAGCTGAAGAGATTTTGGAAGAACAAGTTTTTGTTATATACAGAAGGTAAGGCTTTATAGAGTAACGATAACTTTTATTGTCCGGCTCTAGACATAGAAGGAGCAAAAAGAAGAAGTTAATACTGAAAATGCTGTTGTTCTATAAATAAAATTTGCTGGTCTCATCTTCTTCAAGTAGTGGATAAGCCACTATCACGGCGCTTCACATTGATCGGATAACGTTTCTGCGTTCTTGTAGTTGGAAAGAACACCAGTTTGTCTTGCTCTGCAGGAACCCAACTGCTCAGAAAATTCAACAAAACCAAAATCAAATTCAGTCTTATAGGCTTTTGAAAAGAAATAAGAGGGCTATTATTATCTTGTATGTGATATAGTGTACCTGAAGCCGGTCACTAGACGGTGAAGGAAAACAGAGATTGCAACCCTAGCCAGCTCGTAACCGGGACATAGCCGTGGCCCTCCACCAAACGGTGTGAACACATTAGAAGGACTTGTCGTTACCGAGTTGCTCTGTTCATCAAAAATTGAATCATTCAGTAACTCAAAATCAAGAATGCAAAGATACACTCAAACTAAGTTCAAGAAAAACCCAAAATGGCTTTATAATCAAAACCTGCCATCTCCAAGGGTTGAAAGTACGAGCGTCTTTGAAGTGGTTCGGGTCTAAATGAACCGCTCGAAACGATGAGAAGACCTTCCACCCTTTGGGAATTTTGTAACCTGGTTATTTCCAGTTTTCAAAATGTAAGAACTTTCCTTGCATTTCACGTTACTATAGAGTTAAAAGAGTCTTTTTTATACCTTTGATCTCAACATCAGTCATTGCCCGTCTGAAAACACCACCGATTATATTAGCTATACGCAGCGTTTCGTTAACCACCTTAATCAATATGAGAGATTAATGAGACAAAGCATAAGACAAGAACTAATAGCTTTAAGTAAGTAACACTTACACATTGTGTGAATGGCATTGACTTGTAATCACTCCATTCAAGACTCTCCGAATCACTCTTCATTGTCCTGATCTTTTCATGCTCTTCCTGTTTTATTTTCAACCAATAAGGTTTAAACTTGATTAGGCCACCGGTCTAACCGTTTTTATCCGGTTTATTAGATTCAGAGTAAGCAACGACGCACTAATGACCAAACTAGTGAAATATAAAACCATCCTTAGAACAAAAACTAGTGACATCAACAAGTAATTAAAATAAAATATTACAACCAATAAAATTGGATGAGAGCTTGTCGGTCGCAGGACAAACATATTTATGATAATACTAGTACTTTTTATCTTTAATGTACGAGATATTTATTGGGGGATATTTGGACAATTAGGATAAAGAAAATGAAGTTGTTGGGCAAACAAAAAATAAGAAAAGAAGATGAGGTTTGGTAAAAGTGTGATTATGCGTGCGGTTCAGGAGACAAACTGGTCAAATATGTGAGACTGTAACTTCCTTATTTCAACAACATTTTACATTTCTTAAAATAAAATAAAAATTTAAACAGAGGTGATGATGTTGTCTAGCTTCGAGAATGACTTGTTTGACTTTTACGGTAATTTATAGTAACGTACCTTTTGCCTCTTTCGTTTTTCTTTCTTGCTCCTTTTTACTCTTTTCAGTTTTCACTATGTTACTCAAGTAATTGAAAATTATTTTATAATCCATTTCCAATCTAATACTATTCAAGATAATGACTATTTCGGCTAAAATTTAGTCAGTTTTTTTCTCTAAAATGTTAGCTAAAAAACAACTAAATTTTAAAACCATATATATACGTAAATATTTTGAAATAGTTAATACCATAACTAGATCGTCTTACCCGGCTAATGTCGCGTATTTTAACTTTCTTCATACCTAACCATTAATTAACGAAGATTGAAGACTATATTCAAAACATTATCTATAAGACTTTAACAAAATAAAAAACAGTCATTACTTTTTTTTATTTTTCTTTCTAAAATCAATTATTAGTACCAACCGACTAGATTGTACTGTTGCTAACTTGCTATGTAAACTAGTAGTTCAAAGGAGACAACAAAAGAGAGAGAAAAATCTAAGCCGTTCATTGATGTGTAAACTAGTACTTCTTTTTTTCTCTTTAAAGAAATGAAATATGATAATAATTTAATAAATAATTAGTACAGCAAATAGAGACAGCCGTGTGAAATGTAAAATGATGGGGAAAATTAGAGGCCAACATGTACATATCATTATGCTCTCCCATTTTCGTAGTATCTGCCCCTTTCATTTCCTTTTCTTTCTTTCACCTTAAATTTGTATTTATTTTTCCAACCACTTCTCCCCATCTCTTTTAATTACTTTCAAATTTATTCTATTTCTAAGAAAAAAATTTGTTTCAAAAAATCATATTTTTAGGTTTTACATGCATATTTTATTAGTTATTAATGATGAATTGTAAATTTCAAGAAAAAAATTGAATATTATTGGTTTAGGGTTATAGGAAATTGTTATTTACAAAAAACAATGCATTTATAATCAATTTTTAATGAGTTTTTTTAATATGTGTAAAAATCTTAGAAATATAATCAATTTGGAATGGATGGAGTATTACTTAACAAAATGAAATAAACTTAAAACAGAACTATACTCCCAAAAGAAGAGAATTCTCTATTCTAATCCGTGTTTTTTTTTTCACTTTTTCGTTGATCTTTTGAAATAAAGAAAAATAATTTTTAGTTTCTTAAATTTAGAAAACAAACCCTTTTGGATACCATAAAACCCAAATAAAGCAGCAGAATAAACATGCGCCTGTGGTCCTAAGAAATTTGGTTTGCATGCAGTGTAGTGACTAGTGAATACAAATAGATCGAATCTTAAATTTTTTAATCTCTTTTCCAAAAAACACTAAATCTCGATGATTCGCAATCAAACCAACCACATAACACCTAAATTTTCATTCATACGTGTCGTAATTTTTATTCGCTATGCATATTCTTGTTTTTTAAAATACGTCAATCAAATCCATATTCTAAGATCAAATTTTGTCTAAAAAGTTTGTTTTTTTAACGAACCAAAACACAAACACATGTACAAAAACAAGAAGAGAAAAAATACCTTGAGTTGAGCAAGAGCTAAAGGAGTCTCGGTGAGAAATTTAACGGCGAGAGTCATTATAGTCGAGGTTGTTTCATAACCGGCGACGAGTAAAGCCACCAAGAAATCAACAATCTCTTCATCGGAAAATCCATCCTCCGCCGTAAGCAACGCCGCAAGCATATCTTTTTTTCTCTCCGCCCCTTCTTCTTCCTCCTTCCTCCTCTTCATCACCACTACCGTTAACGCCTCCGCCACCTTCCCCCGCGCCTAAATATACACATCATATATCTTTATTTATTTATTGGTAAAATATCACATCATATATTAGAATAAGTAGTCTAAAATATGATTAAATCAATGAAGAAAGATTTAATTAATTTAACATATATACTTGGATGGCTTTGCGGTAAGTGTTGGAGAAGAGAGGAATAGGAATAGAGAAGAAGCCTTCGATGACAAGAAGATACTCTTTCCTTAAACTCTCACTCCATTCCCCTGGATCAAAGCTCATCAATTGCTTCACCGTTAGCTCAAACGTTATCTGCATCATCATCATCCATCAACCATCATAATACATACATACATCTATGCATGCAGTGACTCGTACCGACTCACTGAGTCATCATGACTCGGTCAGATTATTTTATATTTAAATAATATAATAATAATAAAACAATAAGGATTTTGGTTACCTTTTTAGCTTCTTCCATGAGGAGAATACGAGAGGACCAAGAATCAAGATTAAACCGGACTAACCGGTCAATATCAAGCATGAGATGGTCTTTAATGATTGAAGAATTAGCAAAGCTCATGGTAAGGGAGTGCATACGTTTATGCAAAGAACCTTTCATAAGAAGCAAAGAGTGTTTTCCCAAAAGGTTACATATGGAAGCAGGATATGAGCACTCGAATAGCTTCCCTTCGTTCTGAAGAACAAACCGGTTCGTCTCTGGGTCAGCTGAGAAAACCGTCGGTTCACCAAACAGATGCGTCATGAAAACAGGACCATACCGGGCCACTCTCTCGTCGATGAAAGGCTCAGGATTCTCCGTCTTGTAAGCTCCGATCAGCTGCAAAGTCTCTCCTATGAGAGGAAGCCCGAGACTTCCCGGAGGAAGACCCATCCGGCGGTAACGAGTGCGGCGGAAGAGGAGGAGGAAAGCGGCGGAGACGAAGGAGAGGAGGAGGAGAAATACGGTGAAGGCCATTGAAGATGATGAGAGAAGAAGAGAGGGTGAGGAAAAGAGAGTATTAATGGAGAAAGAGTGGGCACACGGGGGGGGGGGGGTTCTGCATAAAGTAGGACCTTTCATCATTATACTCTTTTGCATTCTTCTCCTTTTTATTTTTATTTTTTTTTCTAAAATTATATCAGCATTTAATATTTCTCAATATATATATATATATGGATTATTTAAATAAAAAATAAAATTAGAAATATGGGATACCATTCTATATTTGCTAGATGTTTATATATTTAGAGGTTTTCAAATTTAGAAGAAGAAGAATTTTCTACTCCATAATTTAATGATTTATACTTAGTCTTAGAGTTTACTTTTTTTTTTTTCTATAAAATAGTTTAAACATGTAGTTGGTTATGTGAGACATTAATTATAGTATATGTAGATTAAGATAGTATATTGTGTCTAAAATATTATATATTATTAGCTGTTATGCAAGTGTACTAATGATTTTATAGTATTGTAGCTATGTATTTAGAAGAAAATTTAATGAAAAAATACCATCAACTTAGTTCACTTCTATTTTTAAATCCTAACTACTTTTATAGTAAAAAAATCTCATAACTACTATTCGTTGATAAATTTGACCCTTATTAAAAAATTACTGTCTACGGAGATTGGAAGATTATTTTGAATGACATAAAACGTTGAGACGTTTGTATTTATCATATAAATAATTAAAAAAAAAATCAGCCCGAAACCTTGTGGTAAAGAGACGAGTTTGGGACGCCAACACATTTCAAGTTCGATCCATCTGCTGTGTGAAAGTCCAACACATTGTTTCTTGACACCCACATAAATATATGCCCTTGCTTACAATCCATTTGAATATTCGTTGAGAGCGTCTATCCGTATACAGGGTAGAACCCTTCCATAGGTCCAGTATCTACCATGATTTATAAAAAAAATTGATTTTTCATAGATACAACAATAATATTTCTCATAAATACAATAAAAAATTCATAGAAACAACAAGATTTGCATACCTGCAGAAACTGTCAAGTCACAACAAATGTTCATGCAAGCATGAAGTAGTACCAAACCCACCCAAAAAACCTAAAATAAGACCAAGAAAAAAAAACAAAAGGTTATGGCTACCACTAAGCCAACATAATTTTCTCTTCAAATTTAAGGCTTTGGTAGTATCTACTTTATGATATATGTAGTGTCTTATGTTGCAATTGGTGCTACTTCTTAGGACTATTAGTTTTTTTTTTGTTAAACAATGTTATTTGGTTTTATTCTTATTGGTTTCTCGAAATAAAATATTATTCAACAGTTTGAATTGTTGGATATTTGTTTACATTATTGTGTCTTTTTTATTTTTTAACAGTTTCTAACACCAAACTAAAACATTCAAAATACATAATAAAATATTTTGAATTGGAACTCTAAGTTTCCAATTCGAGATTTTTACATACACTTTATTTTGTTTATTTATTAAAATCTTTTTGTTTTATGATAAATACAAACTCTTTCATCATCGTAGACGGAAACTATTTACGGAAGATCAAATCTATTAAAGAATGATAGTTGAGGGAATTTTTTACTAAAATAATAGTTGAGGGTTTAAAAATAGATTGGGCCAAAGTTGAGGAATTTTTTAATTAAATTTCCTATTTAGAATGATCAATATGACAATATATATATATATATATATATTTGTGATTGTATACCATTTGCTAACAAAAAATATGATTCATGTATAATTTTAAGATGTATGAACATTATAAAATATCAAATTTAGAGAAATGAATGAATAATTAATCAAGGTGGAAATTTTGTTTACATTGATTTTTTGGAACCCAAATTTAAAAAAATAAAATTGTAGTATATCATTTTGATCCTTGATGACTTTTTCTATATATATTTTTTTTGTCAAGATCCTTGTTTAGTTTTTATTCGTATTGGTTGTTGAACTTACACATCCAAATGTTTTTTTTTTCAATTTAATTTCAAATTTTGATTATTGTATTAACAAATGTTTATTATACTCGGATTTGGGAGTTATGAGTTTGATCACTTGAGTGGAAAGAAATCACACCAATTTAAATCCATTGATCATCGGTTTGGTTCTAAGTTTAGTTTGACACACATTCTCAATCTTAGCTGATTCAAATGGGATTAAAATGAATAGTTCGAACCAAATTACAAATGCATCCTCTGTAAAATTTCAGGAAAATCATTTGTAGAGAGTTTAGAATTTATCAAAAACATATCTCATGAATACTAACACTTGTTCACATTTTTCTTTTGTCTTAGTTACTTTTTTGTTATGCAATTGTGACTAGCTATCAGATGTCATATTTCGATTTATTTTTCATCTTCGGATTATTTATTCACTTCCAATAATTAAAAAATTACATATAATTATATTATAAGGATTTTTATATTCAAAAATATATATATCCATATATATGCAAAAATTATTGAGTATTTATCTTTAAAAAATGGAGAAATTGATGAATCATAGGTCAGAATTTTGGTTCCATAATACATTTTGTTTGGATCTTGTTGATTTTTCAATGTATATCTTGGCCCATATTTTTGTTTGGTTGTAGATATTACACATCCAAGCACCTAATTATTTTAGTTTCTGATTTGGGTCATTGATGTGATTGTATTTAAATTTTAAAAGACATAAGTTTCGAAGGACATTGGAATCAACTATAGTTGTAAGGAATTTAGAAATTAACTTTCACATCTCACGAAAATATTGTTGCAGCACAAATATTTTAAATATACAAATATGTTTATGTTCAATATTGGAGTACTAACTAAACATGATCTATTCAAAATTTATTAGTTCTGGACAAAAGAAGATTATTAAAAAAATAGTATAAAATTTACATTGTAAATATGAAACAATATTCATTTCCAAAACAAAAAATAGCTCAGAGAAACATTCTAATATAAAACGGAATGAGTATTATAAAATAAGAGTATACTTATGCCGATCAAAACACTTTATGTAAAAAAAGGTGTAGCTTTTAATAACGCATGTTGACGATGACCATGCTGGATAACAAAACTACAGTCTGTTCAGTGTTAAAAGAAAACTTATACATTATACATCTTCGCATAAATAGTTTTCCCCAAAAATCAAACATGGTTATGGAAATTGGAAAAAATTATCTTTCGCACAAAACTAAGAAAGAAAGTTGATGAAAGAAGAGTAGCATGTGCATTGGCTGGTCCACAAATTGCCTATGAACACTTCACATGTCTTTCTCTTTCCCTCGCCCAAAGTCCCATTTCATGAGTTTCCCATCATCTCTTTTCTTTAAAAGATATATTCCTTTTTTCTAATAAAGTTAGGTCTCTTCATAATTTATTAGTGATAATAGCAATTATGTTTAGTACTTCATGATGAGTTTTGATGTACTTACATGTGACTTTTACACGTTATACTTTTTAATGACATGATATAGAAAAGGTGGTTCGATATATACATTTGAATCGAAGGATTATAGAATTTTTTGGAGTTAGTCTTAATCAATATGGTTGGATTTAGGTTTTTCTTTAATTAATCACCCCTTTGGATAGTATCAAATATTGCTTTTATAGTTTTCTTTTATTTATCACTTCATATCATCCTTTCTCATCCACTCAGAAAAATGGTTGTTTATATACTGAAAACAAAATTGCTTAAAATAGTTTATACACCCAAGGAGAAGAGGAAAATGGGTCAATGCAAAAAAGAGCATAGAGAAGAGTAAAAAAAGCAAGGAGCTATAGAAGTAGTGATTAGCAACACTTGCCTCTATTAGCTCTAAGTATTTCTTATATGCTATGGAATCTCAGTGAGTCCCCACCTAAGATCACATCCTCAATCATTTCTAACACATGGAATTAGTATTAAAATTACGACACTAATTATATCGTGTAAATAATAACATTTAAAAGTACACAGAACCTAGAACCTTGAATGTTAAGAATGAAACGATCAATTTGTTCACGTTTTCGTTTACCACACACTTAATGCAAGAATCCCACTTAGCTTTAGTAAATTTAA
This sequence comes from Cardamine occulta, assembly GCA_028015245.1. Taxonomy (NCBI): domain Eukaryota; kingdom Viridiplantae; phylum Streptophyta; class Magnoliopsida; order Brassicales; family Brassicaceae; genus Cardamine; species Cardamine occulta. The sequence continues at coordinate 22,879,040 of CM051382.1, read as the reverse complement.
TGTCACGTCGCTAAATTATAGGGAGAAATAAAATGATGACTCGGTCACGAAATTTGCTTCTGTACATTCTCTAATGATTCCATTTTCATCACGTTTAACCTTTGGTCCATAACACTTTTAACCTTGTCGGAACCCAACTTAATTATTTCAGAAACAACTTAATTAAACTTACCGGTTCGAAGTGGTAAGAAGTTGGGAGTATGTGATATACAATACTTTAGACGCATCTTCCGACCTAAGACGCATGTACACATGTTATATCATTGTCTCATTAAAAAGCATGGCGTCAATCAGTACGCCAATGCATACCTAAATATCCGTTTTGCTGTATTAGTAGGCTCATTGGTATTTCAAAATATATATATAAAGAAACCGAACTCTAAAAAGGAGATATTTTATTTTTGGTTATTTGGCATCTGTATTAATCTTGGAAGATATGAATATCACAGTATACAAATAATATTTTCAGTGAAATGTCGTGACGATTACCTCATAATCAGATAGATATAATATATATGTACTAAGAAAAAAAAAGGAGGCCTAAAGTCAAATGATTCAGTGTCCATTTTTTTGTTGACCCTAAACCCCATCCTCATGTTTATTTCCTTCCTCAACAAAGCAAACGTTAAAGGCAAATTGCTAAAAGCAGAAATAGTTCTCTCAATTGTTTTTTTTTGTTTTTTTTTGTTTTTTTTTAATATTCTAGTGGCTTTTAAATAAGTGTTCTTTTCAATTGATCCTCAAATATTTGTAGTATTTCTTTTATTTTTCTTTAGCCAGCACACTCAAGTTTCCAAACTTTCTCTCTATGTAGAGGTGAAGTTACCACTAGGATACCCATAACATCATCCCCTCCACGAGGCACCCTTTTAAGCATTCATATTGGTAATTCATTATTATTTTTTTATTCTTGTTGTGAAATCTCATGTTTTCGAAAATATAAATCAATATTTACATAATTTTGTTTTTTTTTTGTTGTGAGCGAGGGGAGACAATTACCTCCCACAATTTATTAATATTTACATAATTTTGTTGTATTGCTTTTAGGTTAAGTGAATCTCACTAATAATTAATATATAAAACAATAGTTTCAAATATGAAAAGAAATATTTACAGTGCCCATTATGTATGGCATACATAGATTAAACATTAATTACTTACACCAAAATATTATCATTAATATGTGCTAAAAGCGAAGTCATCATAATCCAATATGTGCCTAATTACTATACTTGGTGTTATGATTATAATGTTCATACCAATTAAATATCTAGACTAAAAAATACTCCTTTGTCAGTGGGTACAAGATTTTTAAAAATTAGACCAATAATTTTGTCGCGTTAACCTGTGGCCTCGGGATTAATATTTGCTATGATGGTAATGACGTTTTAGATCACCTAGATAAAATTACTGTGATAGATCGTATACACAAATTTCAAACGATATGCACAATACAAGACTGATAAATTCAGATGCGTGGTGAGTAGGGTTATAGAATGCACCAAACATTCAAATTAACTACACACAAAAAGAAAATAGATGTATAAAAAAAAAACTAAATAGTGATCATTGGTATATAAGCCTAAGGTTAAGACACCAAACATTCAAACTCATAATAGATGAGTGGGAAGAAGAGGTGTGATTTGACAAATCACGAGACAGACGACATACCATATCTTATAAATCCACGTGTGAAGTGACAGTTTTCAGCTTCTGTCCAAAGATTTAGATGCCTCACTTCCTCTTCTTTGTCTCTATCGTCTTGTATTATAGTTATCATTCTCATAATTTGTGTACTTGATCGTGACCCGTACACATAATTCCATCATTACATCTCATTTTTTTCGTAGTTAACGTTAAATCTTGCGTATCATATCCGCAAATTGATTTGTCATTTGCCCTCCAAATAACATTTCCTTTTTATCTACCAAAGCAAAGGGTTCTTTCCCACGGACCTTTTAACTTGGAAATTGAAAGAGATTGAATTTTAGTCCTTTCAAAAGTGATATTTAAATTGTTTTTTTTTAAGTGAGCCTATTTGGATACAATCTTATTAATTATTTTTAGTGTATTGTAAAATATCATATCAATATATGGAACAGTAAAACTTTAATAAAAAAATACTATCTACATATGCGTGCGATATAATCGACAGAAATATTATAGAATATATATGTAAAATAAGAATTAAAAAAAAAAGACATAAAAAGAAAACATGTCAAATTTATCCTCCGACAGTGATTTTACCTCGCCATTAGAAAAAAAAACAAAAACAAATGAAATAATTTGTGTCGTGTCGGGTGAGTAGATTTGTGTCAAAAATGTTCTGAAGAAAATCTTAAAAGATTTAAACGTCCTTGGATTTTTATAGAAGTTATGTATGGCACAAAGTTAGATTTTAATAGAATAAAATTCGAAAAATGTATAGTAGTATTTAAATAGTGAAGAAATTGCAGGGGGAGGAAAGCAGTAGCAGTCAAAGGGTCAAAACAGTTTACGGAAGACGAGGGGGAACACACGTGTGAGCTGTGGTAAAGTTCTGCAAAATTCTCAGAATGTTAAAAAAAATAATTCTTTATTATTCTTTTCTTCTTCTACACTTCCCAAAGTCTCAAATCTTCCTCTTTCCCACTCGTGTTAGACCTCCTCACGTGCGCTTCTCTCCTCTCCATCCATTTCTGATTTTTTTTTTCTTATTTCAATATATATCCATAATGCTGATACTAGTATTTGCACCAAAAAAAATAGTGTTGATAGTTGGATCAAATAAGAATATCAAGATGAATCAAAATGTTTCAAGAAAATGATATTTATATAAATTTGTGGGCGAAACAGTTTTCTAGATTTAAGAGATATTTTTTTGGATAACTAATACTTATATAAATTATATCAATATTTTTATTCTTAATATATAGTAGTGAACTTCTTTCAGAGAAATATTCAAACTGATAATCAGGATGTGTGATCATAACAAATTTAAAGATAAGACCGTATGTCCAAGTCTCATGACAAATAAACCAGATTCTTGTTACAAACAATTTTGAGTTTTTTTTATCTGATAATCAATTTAACTGATTTCATACACCATTCTCTCTGAAAGCTCGGGCCCGACGACCTTGCGGTAGCTTTGTAACATTGGTTCTAGTTGCTTCCGGCCTGCAGGAGTCATCATCTGCCCGAAATCCTTCCAAATCCATTTTTTTGTTTTGTTGTCAAGATATGAGTTTGATAATAATGGTAAACACCCAATTAGCCTTAACAAGAATCTTAAAGGTAACAAAAAGGGAGTTTGATATACCTTGTATCTATATTGGGATTCATAAAGACCGATAAGGATATTGTTTATGTCCTTATCTTTGGATCCAGGATCTGAATCAATATGAGAGTCTTCTGTTTCAATTTCATCATCATCCTCATCACCGAAGTCCATAAAGTTATCATTCGTCTCCCCTTGTTCCATATCTTCATATTCACTTGTTGTAGGTCCCGCTAGAGGACTTTGTGGAATGACTATGTCGGACAAGATGACATATGGCTTTTTATCAAGCATTGGCCTCGCTACCTCAAATGGAACCCACCTGAAAACTCAACTCCAGAGTGTTAAAAAAAACTTAAAAATAAATTTACCAGTCTCCTCACTTCAATGAAATGTCAGAAGACATATATCAATTTACAAGTAGCAGAACTCATACTGCACATTTCTTCAAATGAGATAGTTGTTGAGCTAAGGCATATAAAGTAACAAAAATAGGTCTTGGTTTGGTGGTAACTTACTGGAAACGGAGAGGGCATAGAAGCTCAGATGGACGATAGGCTGCTTTATATCTCATCTTGTTGCAGGAATGTATGTAATAGCCAAGATAGTAATACTTGAGAGAAGGGTATTGAGCTTCGTTTTCTTTTACCCAATTAATTTCTTGCATGGCAGAATATTTCCCAAGCGATAAGAATGCGTAGTCTGGATCCCAGAAGAGGTATACACTTGATAAACATTTAGGAAGAATGTCTACAACCCCCACAGCAACTAGACGCCCATCAACTCTATATTGTTGGTGGAAAGATCCGAAGCCGCAAAACGGAACCTTTTCATCACCCGAAGGTTGAACATCTATTAAAGGAGAATCAACCAAAAACCTTCTGTATGAACTTTCTGCTACGTCTGCTGGCTTATCATTGTGCACTTTCAGCTGATACCGTTTGTATAGCTCATGTTCTTCAGGATCAAAACTAGACCTTTTCAAATGTATCTCCAGCTTTCGCTTTTTTGCCTGATGGTTTTCTGAATCCATCTTAGCATGAAGAGTTTCACCTTCACATGTTGAATTGGCTCCTTTCGAGATGTTACCATTAGGAACAACATCTTTATCAGAGAAAGAATCTTTGACATCTGAAAGAAAATTGATATGGCCCTTACAGACCTTAATAGACATACCAGGAATTTCCCCCACCTTACTCATCGCACTTAACAACATCTCAGAAACAGTTTCAGGTGATAATCTGTTTTCTTCTGCATTATTCATCTCCCCTTTCTCAGATGTCTGGGTGCGTTTAATTGCAGCTGCTATTGGGAAAGCAATGTTGCTGGTATATAAGAGTTGTTCTGGTCCTTCAGCTAGTTTCTTTCTTTTAGCACAGAAAACCTTCTGCAATGAAGCTTTTGGTATCTGCATATTAGAAGGGAAGTCCCCACTCTGTATGCATCTTTGCACACCTTGGTCAACTCTTTTAGACAAATCATCCAAAATTGGTTCAACTTTATTCTTTTCTTCACTTGTAGCAGCACCAAGTGTTTTTATCCCTGAAACTGAAACTTTACCAGAGGAAGAAGCATCTGTATGTTCTGATTGTTCCCTGGGCTGCACATCTAGTTTGCCATCCAAGAACCTTTGACAAAACATTGAGAGAAACAGTTAAAGAAAATTCAGTAAGGTACTCAACAAGCGACTGCTTTGAAGTAGTTTGATGATCTTACAGAAAAATTACACATCAGAATCATAGATCTATCCTCATATGCAAATAAGTCGTTTCAAAGGTGAAACAGAAAAACCTTTCCTACTCAGCCAATACCATGAAGAACTAAACCACTAAAACTTCCATCTATTGATCACAAAGAAAGAGAAAAAGAGTGAATCTATGAGCACCTTTCAAGTCTTCTAGACACTCGCTGCTGCTCTTTAGAAGGAACAAAAGCGGTTGCTTTCAAACGGATAGTATAAGGAGGACAACACGTTTTATCCATCTCATGTTTGTAAAGATAACAACCAGATCGTCTCCAGCCTCGGTCGATTAGCGCTACGGAATAGACAAAAAAAAGAAAGATACATAGAAGACCATATAACTCAATAGAAGGGAAGAAAGAAAATGTCTAACTCAAGGAGATAACTTTACGAAATAGCTTCAACAAAAATAATATATCCACAAAATTTGTTCATCATACAGCCCAAGAAGAGCAACAAAGAACAAACCTTGGTAGTCATAAACGGTAAGAGTCTCTGCAGATAAACCTGTATTGACAAAGAAAAACATTCACTGAGTTTATCAGTCATGTTCATCGGAATTTTCAGATCACAAACAAAACCAATTTTTACCAACACTCAAAAACTTGACATTTTTTTTCCTCACCTTGTCGTCATTAATCATAAAGTTATCATGGATACAAAAAAAAACACATAACAAAACCATCAATTCGTGAAAATTCATAAAAACAAGATTCTATCTTAAAATCGTTCGATTCAACTACCTACTCCATGACGAGCGAACAAAAACAAAATAAAACCAACCATGAGAGATACTGGACCAGTCTGAGGATTTACAGTAGCCGCAAGTGCTTCTTTGGCGGCCATGATCATCGACCACGCTTTCCCCGCCGTGGCTACTACTCGCGTCGTTTATCAAAGACATAATCGGCGAGGGCGAGAATCAAAAGAAATTGCTTAGCTCTTCCCGATTGGAGAAGAAGAAATGTTCTCTCACTTTGACTTTTTAATTGTCCCTTTTGGATTTCAATATACTGTATTGTCGGCGAGAAAAAGTCCAACTGGCAAAATAAAAGGGGTATTTTGTAATTATGATAGAATAGGGAAAGAAAATGCAAAATCAAAACATTTTTGGGTAAAAGATAAAAAGAAAAATCCAACAACAAAAAAAAAAACCCTAATACATGGCTAACCTGTGGCGAGCTTTAATCGGCGATCAGAGCAAAAATTCCGACGACTACGGAGGAGTAGAGTTCTGGTCTAACCCAGAACGAACCGGCTGGCTCACAAAACAAGGAGAGTACATCAAGACTTGGCGACGCCGATGGTTCGTGTTAAAACAAGGGAGGCTCTTCTGGTTCAAGGACTCCGACGTCACGCGCATCTCACGCCCCCGTGGCGTCGTGCCTAACCGCAAAAGGAGCAGAGGATATCATCAATAAGCAAAACGCGTTCGAGTTATCGACGAGAGCTGGGACTATGTACTTCATCGCTGATTCAGAGAAGGAGAAAGAAGATCAATTCGGTGGGGCGATCTATCGTGCAGCATTCGAGATCCGTCACTGATTCAGAGATCGTTGATTACGATCACAAACGCTAGTTTATTGTGAGAATTGTGTGATTCTCTTTGTAAAATTCAGAGCTTTCATTAATGTAAAATCCCACAAAAACAAGAAAATGAAAAGCTTTGTTATACTTATAACTGTGTTTATACACATGATTCGAAAGCTTAAGCCTCTGTTCTTGGGCACATTCATTGTTATATTCTCAGATATGTAAGAGAGCTTAAATTAGGTTAAAAAAGTTTATAGTTTGGTTAAAAGGACTCTTCTTCTACTGAACAAGAAGCTCAAGAGGCTATCAACTATTTTAACGTCTTTTATTGATACTCGTCAAATAGTTGTTGAGGTTTGCACTTTAACTTCGACACTCCGTTTCACTTGTCTACTAGTTTTAATCTAATCTAGTTTCTTCTCCTCTGAGGAGTTTTCATTCACTCAAGAAACAAGGGAAAGTTCATCAAAATCTTCTGGTGAAATTGCTAAACGAGACAAAAAGATCAAGAAGAAACCAGAGCCTGTTGATCCTCAGATTCGAGAATTTCTTGAGCCTAAGCCGGAAATCTGGTCCAATAACTTCAGGATTGCTCCTACCACTGAAGAAATCGGCAAAGAGAAGGTCTCAGTGAAGAAAGCGAACGAGCCAGTATTTTCCAATGTTAATGGCAATGCAATAGAGGTAGAAGCAGATGGCAAAATGGCTCAGAAGTTAAAAGATGATGTTCTTCACACTGGTCGCCTTTTCGTACTTAACCTGCCTTACTCTGCAACGTATAATGCACCCTTCTTCTTCATCTTCCGACTTTTCTTTTCTTGTTTCATGTTTTATCACTTGTGTTATTCATTTTATACATCTCTGATTGTTGTCAATAATCTCATGCAACAGAGAAGAAGAGATTACGAAACATTTTAGCAAATTCGGTGAAATATCAGAGGTCCATCTTGTTCTTGACAAGGAAACAAAAGCGTCCAAAGGATTTGCCTACATCTTTTACCAGATTCCGGATTCTGCAGCAAGGTATAATTCATACTTACATAAAAAAGTAGCCTTGATTAGTTAAGGTTTTAAATCGTTTTGGATGGTGTTGCAGGGCAATGGAGGAATTAGATAACTCAGTTTTCCAAGGAAGGTTGTTGAAAGTTTTGCCAGCCAAGAACCGTGAACGTCTGATAAACAAATGTCAGTGGTCACTTCTATATATATGTTTCAGTCTTCAAACTTGTAATATTTTGGTGGACTAGAGTTTTCATTAGTAGTTTATCCCAACAGAAATGAGACTTGTAATCTACCAAAAACATACAAGCAAAGGAAGGAGGAACAAAGAAAGGCGTCTGAAGCCCGTGGAAATACAAAGGCTTGGAATAGCTTTCTTCTGCGAAACGATACTGTACTTTTTCTTCTTCTTCTTTCAAGAATGCATCCATTTTTCAATCTTGCTTTTTTGCTTTGCTTCATGTTTTTTTTTTCTGCTTCTTGTGTTGTAGATCCAAGAAAACCTAGCCAGGATGTATGATGTAAAAAAGAGTGAGATAATTGACCCTGAATCTGAAGATCCTGCCGTACGCCTAGCTTTGGGAGACCAAAAAAGCCCTTTCTAAAGTTGGAGTAAATGTCACCTCTTTGGAAAAATTTGCTAGAGGGGAAGATGATGAGAAGAACCGAAGCAAACATATTCTCTTAGTAAAGCATTTGCCATTTGCTGCCACTGAAAAGGAACTGGCTCAAATGTTTGGAAAATTTGGAAGTATAGACAAAATTATTCTCCCTCCGACAAAGGGAATGGCCTTGGTATTTATTCTTTCACTGTGTTTCTACAATGAATATGTGAATAGATCTCTAACCTGTCCCTACATGACTTTCAGGTTGTTTACCTCGAACCTGCTGAGGCACGTGAAGCTATGAAGGGAATAGCATACAGGCATTACATGTAAGCTTTAACATTAACTTTGATGTTTATTAAACCAAGAAAAGTTTAACCAAACTGCCTCATCACATTTACCTATTATTACAGAGGTTCTCCTCTGTATCTGGAGTGGGCTCCTGGAGATATCCTTGAGCCAAAAGCAATTCCCGATAACAAGGAAAAGAAGAGTGATGTTGGAGAAAATGATGTGAGAAGAGTTAACTTGGAGCACAAGTTTGAAATCGATTCGGATATAACTGAGGTATGTCCAGTTATGATAGGTGTTTCAGGTTAGGATATTTCTGATAAATCTTGTAACATTTCATATATCTCAGTCAAATGTCCTTCATGTCAAGAATCTGAGCTTCAAGACAACTGATGAGAAATTGAAGAAACATTTGACTGAATTGATAAGCAGGGAAAGATTATGAGTGTCAAGGTAAGAAGTTCTTGTTCATTGCTGACAGATGACCATAAGTTTGATTTGATATTCCTTTACTTTTCATTATAAGCAGATAATAAAACATGAAAAAATGGGAGGAAACTTTCAAGCGGTTATGGATTTGTAGAATTCGACTCTATAGAGACAGCGACCAGTGTCTACAGAGATCTACAGTTATATTAATGAATGAGTTTAAGTCTCTTTGAAACTTAAACTGGATTGGACTAGATGAAATACAGTGACACTTTTTTTTTTCTTTGGTTTGGTTAGGGAACTGTTGTGGATGGGCATGCTTTGAGCTTGAGATTCTGTGAAGACAATGGTAGTGATAGGGTTGGGAAAGGTTTAGACAATGGAAAAAACTTTGAAAAAGTTACATGTGAAAAATGTAGCTTTTGAAGCAACCACGAAAGAGCTAAGACAGCTTTGCAGTTCATTTGGAAAGGTACACACTTCTCTTGTTGTGTGATGGATTTGGATAATTTTGTTCAGAAACATAAAACCCCACACATTTTTTTTTGTCTTGTTTATGCAGGGCAAGAGTCTTAGGATGCCAAATAAGAATATTGGAAAACCTGCTGGTTATGCTTTTATTGAATTTATGACAAATCAAGAAGCTTTAAACGCTGAAAAAGCATTATCCAGCACCCATTTATAGGGACGTCGTTTGGTAAGTCTTAAGTTGTATTCTTGTATCTCTCTCAAGCCTTGTTCATTTGACATCCTCGACTTCTCTATTTGCTGTCTTTGCAGGTACTAGAGTGGGCCAAGGATGATGATACCATGAAAGCGAATCGAGCTCGTTCTGCTGCCAAGTATATAGATCGCAAAGAAAACTATAGTCCAAAGAAAAGGAAAAGCTCGACAGTTGATGATAAAAGAAGAATCAAGTTTAAGAGAAGTAGCTGAACAGAAATGTGGTATTTTAGAGAATTGGCCTTTTTAATAATCACTTAAATATCTCTGAATGTTTTTGACTAATTTAGGTGATCAGTTAGTAAAATTAATATTTATTTTTAATATTTAATGGATATGATGATTTTTTAGCTATTTTGGAGAAAATATTTTCTTCACTTTTTATAATCACTCAAGATATTTGTTAAGGTTTTTGACTAATTTAGGTTATTTGGAGTAAATGAATATAAATTATATCTTTAAAAAGTGATGTTACGATATAATTATAAATTATTGGAAAGACGATGTCATCACTAACAAATCACAATGATGAATTCATCTAAACAAAATATATTAACCAGCTTCTCTTCGATGTTTACTATCTTCATAGTGCTGGTATTTATGCCATGTTATGAAACTCTTCAACAAGATGGAAAACTAGTTAGATTTAATGGTCCTCTTACGAGGGCCACGATTCAAAATAATAATGACTATCTTCTCGGAGTCCACTGTAAATCTAAAGATGACGATCTCAGTTTGCATATTCTTAAAAAAGGTGAAATATATGGTTGGAAGTTTCGCGTGAATTTTATGAAGACAACACTTTTCTATTGTGGATTTAGCCACAAACAAGATAAAAAAGGCATGTTCAACATTTACGATACACCAAGGGATTATCATAGATGTAGAAATTGTACATGGAATGCAGAGAATGATGGTATTTATGGATATAGTCAGCTTCCTATGACAGTTGTATGGTTATGGTTTTTTAAGTGGTTAAAATAGTATAAAATTCAATTATTTAAGAAGAAACATGTAATATTAATGATTAAAATATAAATAAAAGTGTTAAAAAAAAAAGAAGAAGAACTTGGGAACAAAATTCCTTTAACGATATAGCTCGTTTATGCTATAAATTTGAATGTTGCATATGATAGTCAACCCGAAAATTATTTTGGAGTATTTTGGATCAAAATTCAATAAAATAGCGGATATGAGATGTGAGCAAAATAAGAGTAGAAGCATCAAGAGGTGTGAATCAAAATTAAAAATTGGGAAAAGTTTGAAAAATGAACTCACATCTAAGACAACATATTCAGATCCTTAGATCAAAGTAATATGTTGCAATTGGATGAATCAAACTCTATTCTAATGAACTTCTCCTTACGTAATACAATTCGAATCTTAATTTTGTTCAGAAACATCAAACCACACTCATTTGTCTTGTTTATGCAGATCAAGAGAGTTGGGTTTCCAAAGAAGAATGGACGACATGCTCGTTATGGTTTTATTGGGTTTGAGAGAAATAGCTAACTTTGTATTGGGTTTATTGAATGAATCATATATACAGTACGAAGCAAGGATGATACAATCAAAAGCTTGTAATACTCTGATAACCATTTTTTTTTACTGGGGCTCTCAAAAGGAGCTTAGAGAGGCAGAGAACCGATATTGCCAAATTTTCTATCAAGAGAATTGTCTAATTGCAAATCCCACCAAAATCAAGAAAATGAAAAGCTTTGTTCTGCTTCTAACTGTTTTATACACATGATTCGAAGCTTTTTTTGAAAAAGCATCTGTTCTTGGGCACACTCATTTTTTAACAAATGCAGATTCAGCTAAGTCGATGGCTCGAGCAAGACCAGCTGCTTTGTTCTGGCATTCACGGTGCTCATCTTCCGGGTCACTATCAGCTACTACACCAGCTCCAGCTTGAAGGTAAGCCACCCATTCACGGCGTTTGTTAGCATCCTTGTAAGAGTACATTGTATTGTACTGACATGCTGTCGGGAAAACGATTGTTCTCAGGGATAAAGCAATGTCCATGTCTCCAGTGAACGAGACTCCTCCAAAACCGCCACTGTATGGTCCACGCCTTGTTGGCTCTAGCTCGTCGATTAGTTCCATGGCTTTGACCTTTGGTGCTCCACTAACTGTTCCCACTGGTAAAGCCGCACGTAGTGTGTCCCAGCAAGTTAAATCATCTTGTAACTCTCCTGTCACCTACACAGAGAACTTATAATGATTAGGAACACACTAAGCGAGACTTTCAAACATTTGATGCAATGGTTATTTAATTAACCACTTACCGTAGAGCTTATATGCATAACATGGGAATAACGTTCGATGTTCATAAGCTTCTCCACTTTCACAGAACCGTATTTCGCAACCTTTCCAACATCGTTGCGACCGAGATCAACCAACATGATGTGCTCAGCACATTGTTTTTCATTCGCTAGCAGCTCCTTCTCTAATCTCTTATCCTCAACTTCAGTCTTCCCTCTCTTGCTGGTTCCTGCTAATGGCCGATTCACTATCTTGTTCTGTCTCAGATATGATATAAAGGTTAGCTTCATCGCAATATCATCGAACTCTACTTTACTTTTTTAATGCAACTTTGAGATAAGAGAGCTTTTACCTGTTTTACTTTGGTAAGAATTTCTGGACTTGATGCTACCATAATACATCCTCTAGCCTGATTACGAGGACAAAACATCATTAATAGTTAATCACCAGGTACAAAATACAAAGTTGTTGAAGAAAATTTTTATCCATTACGAACCTGCAAATAACCCATATATGGACTTGGATTCACAACTCTTAGTGCTCTATAAACTTCAAAAGGGTCTGCAAATGTTCGCCGCTCAAAACGTTGACTCAGCACAATCTGGAATATGTCTCCTGCAAGTATATGTTCTTTAGCCTTGACCACAGCCTCCTTGTACTCTTCGCATGTCACATTTGAGTTTTCCAACGAAGGCCCAAACTGCCGTGTCTGAAGATTCACGTTACCTGCAGCCAGCTTTGGCCTGTAGAGATTCATAGCCAAAAAAAACAACTTTTAAGAATAGTAACCAAAAGCTCCCAAACTAAATCGAGTCCAAGAGATACTTACGGCTCAATGTCGTGTAACTTGGCCACCAAGTTCTCCAAATGTTGCATTCCATTACTGTATGCCTTCTCGTAAGGAAGGCTCCCATCTAGCCTAATCCAGTGAATAACATATGCTTTCTGTAAAAATTAAAGGGAACATCTACATTACCAAATTTGGAGATTTCACAGTTTTATTAAAAACATGGATGGTAACAAAAGTATTACCTTCTCCACGTGATCAAATACAATTACATCGTCGTAAAGACCAAGATGCATGTCTGGCAAGTTCCTATCATCCTCAGGGGCCTTTGAAAATGGAAGTTTCCTTTTCTCGACATAGCGAACTGTGTCGTACGAGAAAAAACCAACCCACCCACCTATCATGATGAAGAAATCTTGTTACGAGATGCCACTTCAGAAAAAAAGATAAAGCATAAAAGGGAAACTAAAGTCTTTAGTTCTTTTATCTAATAGCGCAAGAAAGGATATTCAAGAACTTAAAGACGCGAATTGGACACTACTGTTTTAGGGACAAAAAGGTAGTAATGCAAACTAGATCACATCAGGGGCAGAATGTTGAGATAAAGATCAGCACAATAAAGGGGAAACAGAAAGCTCTATACTTTATTGGTTGCTCTTGTGAAATAAGATGTATGTGTTTACTATTAGAAATCCCACATCGAAAAATGTAAAAGACCTAATATGGTTTGGTATATAAGGAACACGGGCTAACTGCAATAATTGCTAATAGGGTTTGATATAGAAACCCATGAAACTTGACATTTACAAAGATCATTCAAAAGCGACAACTTCCAGCGAAAACATCCATACTATTATCAGTCTATAAAACCAGTGGCTAACTATTCTAGAAAGTGATTCGTTATAAACAATGAAGAAGGATCTCTTACCACAAAACGCATCTGGAAGGTCCTGAACAAGTTGAGGATCAGGGTTCCATGACTCAGAGATTTTTCTTGGGATCTCCATTGGATCTTCGACAAATTCCTCAGTCATGCTTTCATTTTTGTGATCCATTACAATAACTTTATTCTCCTTTGCCACAATCTCCATCGCAGGTTGAGCCCCAACAACGCTGTAACGACCCTATAGAGATCAATCCCATCAAGGGAACAATTAGAAACTAAGAAAGATCAACTGATAAAAAAGGATGCAAAAATCTGAACAAAGAAAGATTCTCTTACAACGCTTGACATCTGAGAACCTGGCTCAACAGACTCAAAAAGAAAGCTAGGAGCTTCACGGTCATCTTCTTTCACCAAACAACGGTAAGCAAGAACAGGAGTAAGCTGATCGGAGAATATACAGCGGTAAATTGGTATAAGGTTTGTACTCTTAGAAGCATCTGCCAACTTTTTAGTATCGCTTACTGCAAAGAACATATTCAGAACATGTATCAGAGTTGTTTTCACACTGTTTATAAAGCTCAATTGCTGTAATTCAAGGCATGAAGATTCATTCACACATTCACAATCAAATTTTCAAAAGAAAAATGAAGATTCAAAAAACAACCGTTAGAATCCTTAGGTCTAGAGAAATTAGTGAAAGCATTGAAATTGTAGTTTGAATACTGCTAAAGTTCAGCCTAATTTCTTGTGAAACCATTTTCCCGCATTTTATCGGGAAATCAAACAATCCAAAACACCAAAATAAAACGAAGAGCATTGCTTCACCTATTGAAGCTTCGGGAGAGACAGAAACGCATTTAATCGAACGGAAAGAAGGCGCGTAAGCCGAGCTTCTACCGGAATATCCAGTAACGGTCACAGAAGAAGAGAGTCCGCGAAAAGCCACAGAGGGGACAAGCCGGCGAGAGAAACTCAGGGGTTGCACCGTCGCCACATTCATAGCGGAAGACATCATAACGGCTACAAACTAACTCGGTGGCGGTGGGATGGGGCGGCCGGAATGTTGAAGATCGGAGAAGATTCAGAGGTGACGGCTAAATGAGTAATTTGATTGTGAATATTCCAAGGAGGAGATGGCATATTTATAAAGATGAGCCGTGGCACGAGCACGACCATGTGACTTTATGTGAATTGACTGTAATACCCCTCACCTGTAAATTCTCATCTTCCCAAGTCACGTGCATGCACTCTTTCACTGTAGAAGTGGAAAGCAAAACCTTCTTGGATTTGTTTTGGAGCAAATAAGGAAAAAAAATATTTTTTTTCCAAAAGACATAAATCCTTACCTAAAAATATCCTTTTGAATTGATGAAAAAATGCTTTTAAATCCTAACTATTAAAAAAATCCTAACTATTAATTGTAAAAAAAAGAAAAAAAAAACTACCATTCGTATTCTTTTAGATCTGAAATTTTATATGCATGATTTAATTAATAACAACGAAACTTAAAATATATGATTGGGGATATGCAACGATGACATCTTTTGAAATCAAAATTTTTTTTAAGAGAAACAGATCACAAAACCCTAATTGCATGTGTTAGAGGATAACCGGAGTGTTGTAGGTTATCATTTGTTTTGTTTTTTTTTTAATAAGAAATATATGAATCATAGGCTATCATTTGTTGTTCTAAATTAGTGAATTTGAAGAAAGACATGTTACATGTTATTTTTTGCTATTAGAATATGGGCATCAGTATGCGCTTTTAAACTTTAACAAAAACCTCCAAAAAAACATAAAAACTGTGATTGGTGGTAATCCGCAGAATCTCAGAATTTAAAGTTTAGTACTATATAAAACAATATTATTTCTACGGACATATTAGTCGAAACAAGGAGTGCCCACTCTGTGAACCGAATGAGGAGACGATCAATCACCTCATCTTCGAATGCCCATCGACAAGACAAGTATGGGCATTAACGAATATTCTCTCAGCCCCAAATATCTTTTCCACACAATCTTTGTATTGCAATCTTGACTACCTATTTTGGCGTGGAAAGGAGCAGGGGTGCAGACGAGGAGCGTATGCGTATTTTTTTATGAATTATGTGGTATATTTGGAAAGCAAGAAACCG
Organism: Cardamine occulta; assembly: GCA_028015245.1. Taxonomy (NCBI): domain Eukaryota; kingdom Viridiplantae; phylum Streptophyta; class Magnoliopsida; order Brassicales; family Brassicaceae; genus Cardamine; species Cardamine occulta. The sequence continues at coordinate 22,863,390 of CM051382.1, read as the reverse complement.
AAAGATCTTTGAAGATGTTAGTGAACAACCTCAAGATATTCTTGACTGAGCCACCCAGAAAGAGGAAACATGGAAACATGCTAACACCGAGGACACCACTGTGGCGACAGTCGAAAGCGAACAAGATGAGAGCTTACCACAAGATATCCCGCTGTGTTATATGGATAAATGGTGGCACAGTAATGACCATATGAGTGGATAAGATTGGATAGTCACAATCGGAGAGAAGATGCAACACGTAGGATTGAAGGGATCACGACGATGTCTTTCCCCACTCCACACGGAGTTGGAGGCTCTGGTTTGGGCTATGCAGTGTTTAGTAGCCAATTCATACTCAGATGTCATGTTACTACAGATTGTTCAGATCTCATTAGGATCATGGCAAGCCCGGAGGATTGACCTTCTTTTTTTCAGAGTTACGCGATTTCTTATTTTGTAAGAATTTGTTTAGATCCGTCAGTTTTAGATATATTCCGCGTAGTAAAAATGTCCGTACATATCATCTTGTAAATTTCTGTTTTTCTCATGTAAGTCAATTGATTGATGATTGGCTCTCCTTCGAATAAAGTCATTAAACCAATAACTTAATAAATGTGGTTTACGAAAAAAAAAATACTACTTCTTTACCTGATAGAGTGATAGTGACGTATTTCATTTCTTGACTCAATGTTATAATATTGTGAAGATGTGGAAACTTTGACCTTTTCTGGAATTAACAATCATATATACTTATATATCAAGACTATATAAGTAGGGAGGTTGCTTAAGATGCTACCAACCAAAATAAAATCTCATCCACATTAAAAGCATGTGCTTTTGTTCTACTATTCTTTCCTAATCACTTTTTTTTTGCGTACTATAACAGAGGAAAAAAAAACGAACTGAATATATTTTATAAAATTATATTATGTATTCATATATATATAGTTATAAGTTGTAACATAAAATTGACAGATGTCTCATGTCCAAGATGGTTTAAATTTCGCCGTAAAAAAAAAGATGGTTTAAATTTCTATTTTGTTTACTACACGAAGATTTTAACAAACATTTGGGCATTAAGAAAGTTGTTAACAATCTGATTATAACACTACTCTCCATATATAATGTTGGTCCATTAATTGATTTCCAACCATTGAAAGTCTCTTTTCAAAATTTAGATTTCAATTCCACTAACTAATTAACAAAAGATTAGTCTAAGTTTAGAGAGAAATTTGGTGTGTTTCTAAAACTGGTCCATGAGAGTAAAAGAGAGAGAACAAGAACAAAAATATAACTCAAGATGTAAAAGTAGTGTAGAACATAACTTAGAGACCAAAAAACTAAAAGTTATAACTCAATCTCTTGTTTCTTGTTGAGTTGTGCAATGATAAGTCTCTTCACAAGCCAATCATCATGGATTCATCACCAGTGAAAGCAAATGGGTAAGGCAAACACACAAGCAATGAGAGTAACAGAACCAGGATCCCTATAAACACATACTTATCTTCAGGCTCCGTGATTTCTTCAGCCAGTGGAGCAATCGGTCCACGCTGCAGGAAGAATATCAGAACCACCCAGTAGAATGCCACGTCACTGAACAACGCCGATAACCCCAGAAGCGCAATGGAGGCACCCGTGAGCCGTGTCGCGGCCTGAAATCATTTGGAGTCATATATAATTCTGACTACTACCCAATAACTCTCCTATGGGAAACTTTCAAGTTTGGTGTGATGTTACCTTTCTACCCCATATGGCGAAAGCTATTTTGCCACCATCGAGCTCCCCTGCAGGGATGCTGTTAATGCCATTGATGAGAAGTCCAGCCCATGCCCAGATCACAAGTGGGTTAAGAGATATTGAAGTTCCTTCTTTGAGTACATCGCCGAGTAGAAGCTTTGCTATAAAAGCAAAAAAGATTATGAGCTTCAGCCTTCAACACTTATCATATACTCCCTCCGTTTCAAATTAGTTGTCGTTTAAGGTTGTTTCACACATATTAAAAAAACATTTAATTTTTCAGTTTTACCCGTAGTTAATGTTTATTTGATATTATTTCATTGGTCAAGACATTAAAACAAGAGGAACAAAGTTGGAAATCTTATCAAACATATGCATTGAAAATACAAAACGACAACTAATATGAAACGAGTTTTAAAGTCTAGAACGACAACTAATATGAAACGGAGGGAGTAATAGATTATGAGCTAAAGCTTACCAATACCACCAGCCAGGAAGGATTCGTGAAACACTGATGCATCCACTACAACGCCAATGCCATCACTAGGAGGCACGAAAAACCCGACAAGAAACAGAATCAAGCCTAGAGAAAAGCCAGCCAAAGGTCCTGCAGCTGCAACCTTCAAAAGATCTTCTCGCTTGGGTACAATATTTTTGATTCTCGTTATAGCACCGAAAGAGCCTATCTGCCATCTAAAACATGTTCATCAGATGTCTAAAAACCAAATTCCATCTGAAAGGAGGTTCCTTTTTCTTTTAAAGAGAACATTGCAGCTTCACCTGCCAACTTGGAACAAAGAATGGTACACCAAGCTTTATCCCTAGGTTATTTGCAACTAAAATGTGTCCCAGTTCATGTACTCCAAGGACAAGAGCGGTGACAAGAGCTCCCGGTAAGCCATCTTTCAACAGTTCAAGGTTGTCAAATGCCGATCTGCAATCAAATTCAGGGGATGGGAGGAAAAAATATTATTCAGTTTGATGATTTGGAACCATAACATGTTCTGGAGAAAACATGGTTTAAGATGTTCTTACAGTAAGTCGGATTGCAAGGCGGGTACATTACGGAGAAACAATGTAAACAATGCCACCAATCCAAACGAACCAGCAGCAAACCATTCAGGAACAGCTGCAGTTGTACGTAGTATCCAACTAGAACTTTAATAAATCTGAGAGATATCCTTTTAACAGGGAAGCATATGGTAAGATATGATACCTGTTGTATCAGGTTCTAAGGACCTTCTTGGAACAACAACAGCCACAGGTTTATCATCCTCAGGGTTGGTGAGGAGGAAAAGCTTGTACTGATCACCAAATTTATTCTGCAGATTGATGAGCAATTTACTATTAAGAGTGTGCTTGTCAACCATCTTAACTAAGAAGGCTAACCGAAAAAGCAGAATTGCTACCTCCATCCTCGTCTTTATCTTCTCGTAACTTTTAGCAGCCTGTCCTCTTAGATTTCCTTTGAACAAAACCCCACCCTACCAATATTGTCCCGAAAACGTCATATACCCTCGTCTTTATTTTTCATTTCATCTTTAAAAGCAGAGTTGATAATAACCTTAGAAACAAAAAAAAACTGATGAGTTTCTCACTGACTCACCTCATATGGTTCTTGGCTTGTTACGAAGAAGGTGTCAAACCCAAATACTTGGCCCATGAGAATATCAATGGTTTCTTTGGGGAGTCTCATGGAATCATCTAATTGTAATGGCTGTTCACAGCAACTTTTTATGAAAGATAAAAAACAGAAAGCATTAAGCTGCCGTTATTGTGAATAACATTGTTGATAATACTTACATTCACACCAGGAAGAGGAGAGCCGCTGCTAATATCTACTTTATCACCGTCCTATTCCAAAATGCAGTATATTACAACAAAGTCAGAAACAAAACGAAGAAACTATATGGATGATGGTAGCTAGTCTGGAAACAAAACTTGTACATTGAGCTTCAATTTTAACATGGATGCATTAGTTTCCAAGTAAGAAGACAATACCTGAGAACTGAATTGAGCTTTGTTTTCCTCCTCATTGGCCAGCGCTTCATTCACAATTGATTGTGAATTTAACTCATTAGGAATTTGTATAGGAGGATCACCTGCTGAAGCCTCTTTGTCATCTTCACCATTATCCTGCAAAGGAGAAGTTCTAAACTCAGACACGGTTATATACTAACACTCCTGATCAATTTAAAAACCCAATCACCTAATTACATCTAAAATCTACAATCACAAACATAATCATAGTCTCTGGAAAAAGAAGCCGCATTGATACCAAAGCAAATACCTCATCGTTATTGCCTTCTGGTTCCGTTTGTGTATCCGTCACTCTAACAAAAGTCTCTCTCTTTCTGAAAACTCTAAATTCAAATCCACCAGAATAAGCAGACAGAGAAGTATAAAACTGCTAACGAATAAACAAAAGAAGAAGATAAACAATATGAAACCTTTCAAGCTTCAGATCCTTCTTCCTTAGAGATGTCATTGTTTTCCCAAAATCGAGACTCGAAGTAGCTACAAATGGCTGAAACTGAAGACTGCAACATGAGCTGCATTGCGACAAGGCGCCGAAATTGCCACGAAAACTAGCTGCGAGATTCATATCAGCAAATTCGAAAACCCGAGACTTTTAGGTTTTCCGATCAAAACCCTGATACCATTTTTCACAAAAGTAAAGATTTTTGTAATTTTGTTCTTCAGATACTTGTACGAGTTTCAGATTGTGTGTCCTCGTGGTTCTTATCGCTGGAAGACAGAGGATCTTTTCATTTATCCGTTGGAGGAGCTTCTTCCAAGAATTTAACAGCCTGTAATTTTTCACAAATTAAAACGACATGAAGTCTGTTTCTAAATATGTCAAACGACACGCGTGTATTCAGACACCCAACTTGTTCTCTTGCTTCATGTACCCGATCGGGTTCTTATCGGGTATAGAGGTTTAAATGAGATCAGATATTTTTAGATTTCGGGTTGGGTTTGGGTAAACACCCATCAAGTATAGATGTTTTCGGATTATACCCGAAACATAAAATTTGTTTCGGGTTCGAATCGGGTATGAGTGTTTTTCATCTGAAGCAAAAAAACAAAAAAAAATTGAAATCAATCTTAATTCAATAAAAAAAAGTTGAAATGAATCCGAATTCATTAAAAAAAATGATTAAGAAGAAGAAAAAGAAGATGAAGAAAAAGACGAAGAAGAAGAGGATGAAGATGGTGATGATGGAGAAGAAGAAGAAGATGATGATGATGATGATGAAGAAGGCTTTGCTTCCTTGAAGTCTCAAATGGAGGAGACGATAAAAAAAAAAATTAGCGTTTCCAACTTGTTCAATTAGAATTTTTTTGGATTTTGGCTTGAACCTCATAAATATCGGAAAAGAAAAGAGGTAGGCTGGTAGAAATTATGGAATTTAGTGTTAGGGTTATATAAGTTCGGATAGTTCGGATAGATTTGGGTAACTTCGGGTATACCCGATCGGATATGGATATCCAAATTCGAAAAAATCTATATTCGATCGGGTATTATGGTACACTTATATCCGAACTGAACTATTTACTTCGGGTCGGGTTCAGGTTCGGATTCGGATATTGGTTGTGGGTATTTTGCCCACCCCTACTTGCTTGAAAGCTCTGTGGAAAGAAGACCCAGCAGCGATATTTTTCAATCGTCGCTCGTTTGGAAAAATCTCAGATGAACTCCAATCGGTGCGGAAAACCCTAGTTCCTCAGGTGTTTCATATCCCGATCGTCTCATCGGGAAATTTCTTTTCCCGTTGAACAATGGATGGTAACAAAGACGACGCGTTGAAATGCCTGAAAATCGGCAAGGATGCGATGGATGCAGGAGATCGATCTCGCGCTTTGAAATTTCTGGAGAAAGCTCGTCGTCTTGATCCAAGTCTCCCGATCGATGATCTCGTTTCCGATCTGAATAAGCAATCGGATGAACCAGCGGCGTCGGAGGATTCGCCTAGATCTGCCGCAAACGAGTCGTCTAAGCCGTCAGATCGACCTTCTCTTCGTCAACGTGGATCTTCCTCTACCGCCACAGGATCGTCATCATCGTCTTCGTCTTTCACGGAAGAACAACGATCGATCGTGAAAGAGATAAAATCGAAGAAGGATTACTACGAGATTCTTGGATTGGGAAATACATGTTCAGTGGAAGATTTGAGGAAAGCTTATAGGAAACTCTCGTTGAAAGTTCATCCGGATAAGAACAAAGCTCCTGGTTCAGAAGAAGCTTTCAAATCCGTCTCTAAAGCTTTTCAATGCTTAAGCAACGAAGAAGCTAGAAGAAAATACGACATCAGTGGTTCCGATGAGCCTGTTTATCAACCACGCCGAGCTGCAAGAAGAAACAACGGATTCTACGACGATGAATTTGACGCTGATGAGATTTTCAGAAGCTTCTTCGGTGGTGGAATGAATCCTGCTACTACACAATTCCGATCATTCAATTTCGGAACTGCAACTAGAACAGCTAATCAAGCTTCTTCTGATACAGGATTCAATCCTCGTGTACTTCTCCAATTGCTTCCCGTTGTGTTCATACTTCTCCTCAACTTCTTGCCTTCTCCTCAACCAATTTACTCACTTTCTCCATCATACAATTACGAGCATAAATTCACCACGCATAGAGGCGTTAACTACTTTGTGAAATCAGCCAAGTTCGAGCACGAGTACCCAATCAATAGCCTTGAGAGACTGAGGGTTGAAGAGCAAGTTGATAGAGATTACTTGTCTATACTGGGTCAGAATTGTCGGCATGAGCTTCAAAGACAACAATGGGGGTTTGTTCGAGAAACGCCACATTGTGATATGATGAGGAGGTTTGATTCAGCTGCTGCATAAACCCATCCAAGTGAGAGAGATACTTCTTTAGGCACCAAGTTAGTATACTGTACTCCCAAAAAATACTTGGCTGGATTGGTCTGAGACGTAGATATGGTACTCACTAACTTCTGAGCATTTTGTTGATGCTTCAGATAGTTTGATTCCCAAGTCCCAACTTCATATACATTGATTACTGTGTTCCATATGATGTTTAGTATGAAACATATTGTGTGATTATATCTTATTTGGAATAATACTTGGTTTTGCATTGATTTTTCCATGAGCAAGTTAGCAAAAACTAAGATTTTATTGCATTGGTAAAATTCAATTGAATCTTGCAAAAAAAAATTTGAAACTTTTTGACACTCTGCTATCCACACAAAAAGAAAAAGGCCCTCGAAGTTTACAAGCTTAACATGTATGTATAGTCGTCGAAGTGTTAGCTATAAGTTATCACACCAGGAACAAGAAATTAAACGGTTTTGTGTCAAGCCACAAAGAAAAGGAAAACAATGAGGAACAAGATGATAACAACAAATATCTTGATCATAAGCCATCTATTTGACGAAATTCGAGTGAGATGCTGTAGAAGAGCACTGTGTGCTCCCTCTACATTAGTAAACGATTCATCCATATTGTCATCGATTCTGTTTCATAAAACAAACAGCTGTTATACAATGTTCCCTGCAACTTAGAATATGTCAGGTTGTGAGTAAGAAACCTGATTGCTAGCTCTCCCTGTTGTGTGACCATTGTAGCTAGATGCGTGAATATCCCACTGAGCTCTGTTATTGTTGATTCAACACTGTGAAGTGCAACAGCTCGGTTTTGGCTATAATTCTCCTGCCTTGGGACTGTTTGCTGTAGCATAGATATCTCCATTTGCTGCGAAGGAGCATTCTCAATTGCGGATCTGCGTCTGTTTTGGCATTGGCACGAACAAAACATTTACATGTTTATACATACTTTGAGCTTAAAGCATAATGAAACACCAACACAATCAAGAGTTTTTTTAGTTATGGAAATTAGGACGTACCTGAGCTGGCTACCTGAAGGAGCTCCACTATTTAATGGCGGTGGCAATCTGGTCAGGTACAGAAGGCAAAACTTAACTACATGTGAGGGTAACTGTTACTTAGGAAATAGTGTTTAGAACAAAACTCACAGTGGTTGTTGTACATTCCCGGAAGGATTTGATGAATTTGACCAAGGAGGAGGCTCAGGTACAGATTTTGCATTATTCTGAGGTGGACTATCTACTGCTGCATTTTTTGTGGAAAAGAGTTGTTTCCGGTTTTCATGAGCCTTCATGTTCTGCAGGAAGACAAAGACATTTCTCAATACTCTTGCAGATACAAATCAATACGAAGCCGACAAATCTAGAAATCGAACCTCTGATCTGGTGGTTAGAACATTTTGAAGTTGCTTTGTAGCTCCCATAAGTCTGGTTTTCAAGTCATCACAAACAGCAGTGTAGTGACCAACTTTGTCCTGAGAATAGTTGCCATCAGCAATCTCCATGTTCTGAAGAGTTTGCAGATCAGAGAGAGCCATATTCAGCCCCGTGATATCGTTCCTGATCAACACAGTTAACTCCTGTATTTCCACAGTCCGATCATTGAATATCGACGATTGTTTTGCCACTGCGATTTATCAACAACAAGAACTAAGCCCTGTCAGAAGAAATAAGGCTGTCTTCAACTGTAATCACTACAAATGTCTATAGAAACGTCTAAAGATCATATCCTATACATATGACTTCCAATGCAAGCAACATTTCTTGCTGCAAGCTAAATGTCTAAAAGCAGAGGGTCACGTTAGGCCTTTTTCTACTACAAGACATCCATCTATCGGAATCTATGTCTTAATCTCGTTAGAATCCAAAAATCACAAAACCTAATTCCACTATTAGGATCAAATACCCTACGTTTCTCCTGTTTTTAAGCTGCTAATCAAATCCAGAACGAAATCATGACACAAGAAGACGGCGAGAATAGATCTGATACTGAACCGTACATTTAGCGAGCCTCGCGATCTTCTGAGACGTTTCGTGGATACCTAAACCGATCCGGGAAGCCTTCTTATTGAATTCGGATCTTGAAGATCCCGCCGGCGACCGTTTGGATGATGCCGGATCATTTTCCTCTTGATGGACAGATGGGATCGCTCCGATCTTTCTCAAAGTTTGGGAGAGTAAATAAAACTCCGCCGTCCGATCCCTGAACGTTGAGCCCATTGGAGGGTCAGAATTGGATCAAGGTAATCGGGAAAATCTTGATGAATTTCCTCAGATGGTGAGCTCCGTTTCAGAGTAACTGGAGAAACAGAGAAACAGAAAAGGAAATTGAGAAAAAATACGTGTCATTATTATGTTTTAACATGAAACATCCTGTTGTTTTATTGTTGTTGAACCGTGTCCCGTTTTAAAATTTGGCAATCGAAAGGCGTGGTGTTTACACGGGAAACAAACATTAGTCAATCTAACTTGGGCCCGAAAGCCCAATACTATAGAAATGCGAGTTGTGAATACTAACAGAGCGTAGATTCCGGTTATTGTCATTTCATCGTTAGTGATGTCATATATTCAAATTCTTTTTACACTTAATAAAAATTAGTCACGGTTCTTTAATTAGTTTAACAAAGCGTATATGTGTTATAAAACTTGAATAATTTACTAGAATTTTTAAAAAAAATATTTCATCCACAACCTAAACCATTTAACAATTTTATCTTTGCTAGATTAATAAAAGAAATGCAAATGATTTATATACTTGTGAACACTAACGAATGTATCTTTGCGCATCGTGCTCTTCGTCTCCGCCACTTTCCTAGCTGGATTCTGCTCAGCCGATGTATTTTGCTTGTCAAGTTATTCGTTTGGAGCAATTGGAAGAATAGGGTTTAGGTGATTTGTGACTGGATTGCTTTACGCCGTGCTTTTCGTTCTCAAGCAACGATGGGTTTTGGAATTTCCCATCGTTCAGGTTCGAATACAAATATATTGAACTTACATGTTGTGTATTTGCTTCTTGATTCATCAATTTTGTATTTTTGGCTGATTCTTACTTTTGTTTTTCCAAACAGCGTCCACCATTCTTCAGCTTCAAGATTGGGCTTCCTTGCTCTAACACAAGCTCTGAAGCTATATGGTGTGATGTATGTGCTTTCAACGATAATGCTACTGTTTTCATTTAAGTCCATTTTCTTATTAAAAAAATGTTTTGTAAATCTTGAGTGCTAAATTTAAAAACTATAAAAATAAACCGAATTTGTCATCATGTCCTATAGATTGTTAGAGGTGTTACAAGTTCAATCTATTTTCACGGAATTTAAATTTACCACTCAAGTTTATTTTCTAATAATAAATATAAATATATTTTCTAATTAAAAATATTTTGTAAATCTTGAGTGTTAAATTTTAAAATTATGAAAATAAACCGAATTTAATATTTATCTTTTGGATCATTAGATGTGTTATAAATTAAATCTATTTTCATAGAATTTAAATTTAATATTTAAGTTTATTTTCTAATAAAATTTTATTTATAAATTTATTTTCTCATTAAAAATATTTTATAAATCTTGAATGTCAAATTTAAAAACTATGAAAATAAACATAATTAAGTGATGATGATGTGTTATCCATTTAAGAAACTTTATTTATCTATTATATATAGGATTTGATTTGATGATATCTATTACAAACAAGATTATGGAAACACACATAACAACTTTCAGATTAGAACACAACAGCCTCAAATAAAGATTATGATAACACACAACAGCATTCCTAAAAATTCAATATAAAAAATTTTAGAACTCCTTTATTTCTAATTTTCGCTATAAACAACTTCTAGAAAAATGAAACAAAAGGGAAACACTAAATCCTCGGAACTTTCCCATCTCTCGATGTCACTAACTAGATACCGTAGATGATAGAGGCATTGGATAAGTACTACGTAAGAGAGAATAACATAGATTTATCGACTGGAGAAACAGAGAAAGGAAATTGATAAAAAAACCTACGTGTCATTATTATGTTTTGACATGGAACACCTTGTTGTTTTATGCTTGTTGAACCGTGTCCCGTTTTGAAATTTGGCAATCGAAAGGCATGGTGTTTTTATACAGCAAACTTGGGCCCGAAAGCCCAATATTATGATAACACATAACAGCCGTCAGATTAGTTAGTTAAATAAGAAGATGTAGACCGTAGGATTCAAGATCGTCAACTAAACCCTAATATAAACTAAAAAAAACAAGCCCTAAATTTCCCCGCCGTCATTTTCTGGTTTTCTGAGTATCAGTTCGCGGCTAATCCTGTGATCGACAATGGTGAAGGCAACTAAGGCAGAGAAGAAGATCGCATACGACGCGAAGCTATGTCAGCTTCTAGACGAGTACACACAGATCCTTATCGTTGCAGCTGACAATGTCGGATCTACTCAGCTTCAGAACATTAGGAAAGGTCTTCGTGGTGACTCAGTAGTGCTCATGGGTAAGAACACTATGATGAAGCGTTCCGTGAGAATGCACTCTGACAACACCGGAAACACCGCAATCATGAACTTACTTCCGCTCCTTCAGGTTTGATTTCAGCTTCCTATGATTGCCTGAGCTCATTTTTGTTGGAATCTTGGATTTGAATTGGGATGAATGTACATCTTCTTGTAGGGAAATGTTGGTTTGATCTTCACAAAAGGTGACCTCAAAGAAGTCAGCGAGGAGGTTGCCAAATATAAGGTTTGATTGATCTTCACTACATTTGTTTGTTAAGCTAAATTGAGCTTTAGTCTCGTGTATTGCAAGTACAAATGAAAGTTTCGATCTTGTAGATTTTGAGTTCTGATTTCATGTTTCTATTGAACATTAATAAGATTAGAATGTGATGAATTAGTTCAGATAAATGTGACTGTGTTTGTACATGACGTCTTACTCTTATATATGTTGATTTGAATAGGTTGGTGCTCCTGCTCGTGTCGGTTTGGTGGCTCCAATTGATGTGGTTGTCCAACCAGGCAACACAGGTCTCGACCCATCTCAGACATCTTTCTTCCAGGTTTGTCCATTTCATCTGGAATCCTAAGAGTTCTTTTGTGTTCATTCGTTTCTTTGAGGGATTGATGAACAAAAAGCATCTGAAAATATGAAATCTTTGATGGAATGTTTAGGTGCTTAACATCCCAACCAAGATTAACAAAGGTACAGTCGAAATTATCACACCTGTGGAGCTCATCAAGATGGGTGACAAAGTTGGGTCATCTGAAGCTGCTCTATTGGCTAAGCTTGCCATCAGACCGTTTTCTTATGGTCTTGTCGTTCAATCCGTTTACGACAATGGCTCTGTCTTCAGCCCAGAAGTGCTTGATCTTTCAGAAGATGCCCTTGTGGAGAAATTTGCTGCCGGTATCTCAATGGTCACTTCCTTAGCTTTGGCTGTCTCTTACCCTACTTTGGCTGCTGCTCCTCATATGTTCATCAATGCATACAAGAACGCTCTTGCCATCTCTGTTGCCACTGAATACACTTTCCCTCAAGCAGAGAAGGTCAAGGAATTCCTAAAGGTTTGTCTCAATCTTTAAGGTTTCAAAGATCAATGTGAATCTTGAGCTTTGAGTGTTGTTAAACTCGAGCATTTATTTACCTATGAATGTAGGATCCTAGCAAATTTGCTGCTGCAGTAGCAGCAGTATCTACGGATGCAGGTGCTCCGGCTGCGGCTGCCAAGGGAGAGGAGAAGAAGGAAGTAGCTGCAGAGGAATCAGATGAAGAAGACTACGGTGGTTTCGGTTTATTTGATGATGAGTAGATTAAGGATAACTATGATTTTGGAGCTTTTGTACTTTGGGGCTCTTCAGATTGTTATACCTGTCTTTTTAGTTTTGAAAAGAATACATTTTTCATTTTTGGAGTTGCTGCTGGATACTTTCTTGTATTTTATAAATGTCAAATCTCCTTGTCAAATTATTAGTCATTTGATTACAGTGTAAAGTATAAACATGAACATCAAAATGGTATTTGTTGAAAGTAGATTTGGCCAACAATTTTTTTAAGTCAAATAGATCTATTAAACCAAAAACGTTAACAAAAGCCATCAAGTAGCTTTAAGTCACCGAGTTTTTTCTCAAGTACATAGACACACAGCTTCAAATATACTTATATATTATTGTCACCATTTTGTTTCACTTAGCCAATGGAAGAAAATATAAATATTAAATTAGGCTACATCCCGAGAACAATCATTTTATAAATCCATAAAGCTTAACATGCATGCCAAAATAACTCTATTCTCTTCAATTATATTTTTCTTTTCTTTTTCCACTACTTTTTTAGTAAAATATTACTTGTCCATTTTTCAAATTAAATGTTTTAGACAAAAATAGCCTGCAATTTTGATCTAAAATATTCGAATTACAGAAAACATATATATAGTGAGCGGGAATCTAAGAAAATAGTTAAAACAAAAAAAAACTATGAGATTAAAAAGTTGCAAATAAGTGAATGGAATTAAAATTTTGGGGGTAATGTAGGATGAATCGGCGACAAACGTGGAAGCAGATAGATCAAAAAAAGGAACCTTCCCAAGCTTCGTAAGTAGGCAATATCTCTCTCTGCCCTACACTTAAGCGTGCCACAATTTCATGCCCCCTTGTTTCCCGAGTTTTTCTTTTCATGTTATTATTTACAAATTAGTATTTTTATTACTTACTGCAAATGTCAATACGTTTTTATTACTGAATTATTTAATAGTGACTTTCAAAATTTTCCAATATAAATGTACTAATTCACATTACATTCACCTTCAAAAAATTAGAGTTCCGCATTGGTGGTGTTGAAGGGTGTATGGTTTCATGCACCCACCATAAGGAGAAAAATGTGAATAAACAAGCGTATAATAAACTAAGCGATTTTACTATGCAGCTAGTGATAAGACATGGGGAAAGTGCTAAGACCAGTGTTAACTTGGTACTAATATGAAATCGATATTACATAGTACAAAGACCATTTTCTTGCCATGTAGTATTATTTTTCTTCTAAGATTTGGAGTTTTGAAACTTTTAATGATCAAATAAACGACATTGACCTAGGAGTTAGAGCTACAAAAACTCGTTGCCATAAACTAGTTGCCAAAATTTATGTCGCATGAAGCTTTACTCTATCAATTTGTTTACTGGTTAGTTAATACTCCATCCGTTTCAAATTAGTTGTCGTTTAAGGTTGTTTCAAACATATTAAAAAAATATTTAATTTTTTAGTTTTACCCTTAGTTAATGTTTATTTGATATTATTTCATTGGTCAAGATATTAAAATAAGATAGACAAAATTGGAAATCTTATCAAACATATGCATTGAAAACATAAAACAACAACTAATATGAAACGAGTTTTAAAGTCTAGAACGATAACTAATATGAAATGGAAGGAGTAGTATGTATACTAAATTAATGGTAAATGGAACATCATTGGGAATTGCATGTAAGTGGGCATTACAATGTGAGACCACCTTCCACTTTTTTGACTAAGATAAGAACACACTAGCTCTTCCTCTCGGACTACTTACACATACATGATACACCATATATATTACACGCTAGCTATACCGCTAATTTCGTAAAATATTCACGTTTCTAAAATGTGATATATATATATATATATATTAAATGTTTTTTACTATAACCAGATATGTTATAATGTTATATATTTATATATAATCGTCATGCAGGATCCGTCCAACGTCTTCAAAGGTCATAAACAGAGTAATCTTTTTTGGAAAATTTATTATCTAAATTCAAAAAAAATATTTGTTGATGAAAGATGCTTTAGTGAAAAAATTGATTGTCCAAGTAGAGAAAACACCCAAAAAACATTTAACTGACATTATATAATTTAAAATATAAAAATAGTACTTATCTAATAGTTCATTTATGGAAGAGTCCAAGTAACAAACGCCAACGTAAACTTTGACTTTGAGGCCAAATCGATCTTCTTTCTTTTATTTCCTTTAAACTGCAATTGAATTTGTAAAGTGTCTGATAAACTGTACTCCAACGTTTGTACGTATTAGTATGTTGTGTAGCAGAGCGACTCTTGTTTGTAAAAACAATGTTTGGTTTATTCGAATTGTCATTTTATTCTTTGTATCTTTAGTCTTCGCTTAGCGTCTCGTGCATGTATTCCTCAAAATCATCACCAGTACACAATATTCACAACGATATACATATATATCTCTATGCCAAACAAATCACATCTTAAATAAATAAAAATCCTAGTAACTACAACTGTCATTTTGATTGATTTTAGACGAACGTTGTTAATTAAGATATTGTAAATACTTTCATATAGCTCATAACTCTTTTCTCTGTTTTGCTCTGTTTAATTGTTTCTATGACAAAGAGCTTGTTTCTCGTCCATCGCGTTTGTATCTATGTTTCGACAAAACATAGAATGTCTCAGTACACAAAAATAAGATATAGATTCAATATCAAACACTAAAATAAAAGAAAATATATTTTGAATATACTATAAGTCTATAACATATGAGGAATTAAAGTATAATTAATTTTACAGACAGGTTTAGTTATTAATTTTTATACTCATTTTTCTAATCACCATCTACCGACCAAACTACTTTATCAAGTCACAGCTTTTGTGAGAAATTTTCCGTTAATTCATGTGTCTTTCAAATATGTTCACACAATACTATAATTACTAATTTAAATTTTGCGGCTAAATGTAGATTTATCGTATGTTGTCTGATCACACGCTAATGTGTTCTAGCTTAAATAAATTTGCAACATAAGAAATCAAACTTTACTCAACCCCCAGGCCACAACAGACCACAATTACTCAACAACCAAATCAGTAAATAATGAACTGGTATGTGTATACATGCATACGTATAGCACAGAACCCTAGCTAAGTAGGATAAAGAAAACGATCAAATCTCAGAAAAAATCAGTCTCTCCCAAATCCCAAAATCAAAAGCATGCATTTCGCACTGATTCTGTTTTATTTCTTCTGCCTTTATCCTATACAACACTAATTAAACGACACAAATTTGAAACACGCAGGCACATTTATTTAATTTATTCTATTTCTTTATTTAATTTTATTATAATAGTATAAAAATATTTTCTACACCAATTCAAAAATAATACCATCCAATCATCTATATATATTCAAACCCTGGTTCATTCACATCACGAAATCCATCTTTAACACATCTAATCTCAAATATATAAACATATTATATACCCTAAACTGCAAACACTAAGAACTCTGTTCTTGAAGCTAGCAGAATAATGTCGTCGGGAGGATTCTCCATTAAAGCTAGAGGCTTAGGTAATAACAATAACGGAGGAGGAGAAGGAACGGGGACGAAGTGTGGACGATGGAACCCAACGGTGGAGCAAGTGAAGCTTCTGACGGATCTGTTCAAGGCGGGGCTGCGAACACCAAGCACCGATCAGATTCAAAAGATCTCTACGGAGCTGAGTTTTTACGGTAAGATCGAGAGCAAAAACGTCTTCTATTGGTTCCAAAACCATAAAGCTAGAGAGAGACAAAAGCGCCGCAAAATTCCCACCCATCGTCAAGACACAGATCTTTCTCGTCTTCATCGAGACCAGCCATGTCGTCATCAGCCACCATCTAAAGGTTAATTAAGATTTCTTTTCTACATTGTTTTTATATCACATTTTACAGTAGTATTAAATATACTAATAATGTCTTTTAGTTTTCTTATAGATATTTTGGATGTTTGTGAAGAAGAAGAGAAAGTGATAGAGACGTTGCAACTCTTTCCATTATCAAAGGTTGAGAGAGTGAGAGCAAATGGTAGTGTTACGATCCACAACGAATACATAAGAGAGCAGGCAAATACGACGGCGTTTTCCACATACTCATCATGTGGTGCTGAGATGGAACATCCACCGTTGGATCTCCGATTAAGCTTTCTTTGAATGGGTTTGATTTTAACGACTCTAGTGGACGCGGAAAATGAAGACATGATCATCATATCACATGTACTTTGAACTAGGTAGATTTTGGTCTATGCACGTAACCCAATATTCGGGAATTAACATCGGTATCATTAGAATAGTAATGGAATTAGGTTGGTGTATGGCTTTAAAAGTTTTTTTTTTTTTTTAATGTAGGAATTTAAGAGTTGTTGTGAAATTATGAGTTTCCTATAATGCGATTGGGATATATAGGACAACTTCTACTTGTAACAATTTATCAACCCTAGCTAGTAGCTAGTCGTCACATGAGTCGTTATTACATTCTTTTTCTTGATCTATTCGTCTCTTCGCTTATTGGTTTTTCTGTGGCCTTCCCGTGAACTGAATATTTACAATTTACTATAATAACATTCCGATGATTGCAAAAAGAAGAAGACGACACTGAAGATGAGAGTCATAATAATTCTTTGTATCACATTTTCACCCTTTTAAAAGTATCCACTACTTCAAATTGTCATTATTTTATTTTCAGTCATCGGAAAAAAGTATATAGTAAAATGAAAATGAATAAATTTTATATATATATATAAAAAAAAGAATAAACTAAAATTCTAAAAATAATCGGCCAACATCTGAACAGCATCCCAACGTCCGATTGAATATGGGCTCAATAAATGACGTTAACAGGCTCTTCATATTGGGCTTAACCAAAAATAAAGGCCCATTATAGGAAAAATAAAAGTACTTAGAAGAAATTAATAAATTACGGCAGAGGGGTTTTTCCTGGAGAAGAAGTAAACTCGAGCTCCGTCGGGGAAAAAAAAAACCCAGATCGGAAATTTCAGTGTTTTCAGATCTTCCTCCGAAGAAATCAGATTAAGTTTGATTCTCCGAAACATGGATGTGATTAAGACGCAACAGATATCAGCAAGGACGATCGAGAAAGTGGTGGTTCACCCACTCGTCTTGCTTAGTATCGTCGACCATTACAATCGCGTCGCTAAGGACTCTCGCAAGCGTGTCGTCGGCGTTCTTCTCGGTAGCAGCTCCCGTGGTATCGTTGACGTCACCAACAGCTACGCAGGTACGCGTTAATTCGATCTGACCGCTTGGTTTTCTCAGATCTCAAATTCGGCTGAGGTCTCTGCTATACTGGAATATATTTAGCAGCAATTTAGGGTTTTGTAGCTGTTTTGTATAGTTCTGTTCCGGAATTGTGCACTTTTAGAAGTTGATTTTGTAATACTGTCTGATAATTGCTTCAGTTAACTCACTTTCTCGCTAGGGTTTTGGAATCTCCAATACTACTTGGATTACAGAGAAAGAGCTAATTTTAGGCTGATTTGTTGGTGGTTTAGTTACATTAGCTTGCAGAGATGTCTATTCACTAGGAACCTCTTTCATAAATATTGATGACGTGTTTAACATTTGGCATCTTGATTTGTAGTGCCCTTTGAGGAGGATGACAAAGACCCAAGTATCTGGTTTCTTGATCACAACTACCATGAGTCAATGTTCCACATGTTCAAGAGAATTAATGGTATTTTTCTGGAAGCTGATACTTAGATCATATATGAAAATGCAGAATCGATGCTTTTAACTAAAATTTATATATTTTGTTTTCAGCCAAGGAGCATGTTGTAGGTTGGTACAGCACAGGCCCTAAACTTAGAGAGAATGATTTGGACGTTCACGCTTTGTTCAATGGGTTAGTTTCCAGATTAATCATTAAGATAGTAAATTATTGGCTTTTATCTTATTTTAGGCAGAGATCTGTTTTTCTTTCCCACTTTCCCACTTTATAGTTTTTTAACTAAGCTTTGTTTTGCTTCTGGTGCTGCAGCTATGTTCCAAATCCAGTGTTGGTCATTATTGATGTCCAGCCTAAAGAACTTGGAATCCCCACAAAAGCTTACTATGCAGTTGAGGAGGTCAAGGAGGTAAGATACATACCCTTCCAAAATATTGTCCACTTTGTACAGTTGTATCCTTATATTTAATCATGCTAATTAAATACTTGTTTGTCTCTTCAGAATGCTACTCAGAAAAGCCAGAAAGTCTTTGTTCATGTGTCTACAGAAATTGCTGCCCATGAAGTTGAGGAAATCGGTATGTCCAAAAGGGATAAACAATTCCTTTAGTGGTTTGATCACCTCGGTGTGGTGTCTAAAATATGTCTTTTGTGATTACTTCTGAGGAAGGTCTTTTGACACTTACTTGTTTCTTGTACAGGCGTGGAACATTTGCTTAGGGATGTGAAAGACACAACAATCAGTACCCTGGCAACTGAGGTTCTTTTCTTTACAATACTTGAATGTTTCATCATAGTCCCTTTAAATGTCTGCCGAAATTATGATGGGGGCCTTGGAGGATTTATATTGATGTTCTTGCAAGGTTAATTTATGAACATAATAGTGTCTGCTTAAAGACTTAAGTTACGTGTATTGTATTTTGCACCAGGTCACTGCAAAACTAACTGCTTTGAAAGGGCTGGATGCACGTCTTCGGGAGATCCGGAGTTACCTTGACCTTGTAATCGAAGGAAAGCTCCCTCTAAACCATGAGATTTTGTACCATCTGCAGGTTAGAACTTGCATATTTTCATTTAGTGTGCTGATTCTACAAATTATTGCTATATATATCGTTCAAATCTATGTGATTTTGCCTCTTTACAATTTGCTTGTCACTGTCTCTGCTATGGTGGATTCCATCTAATGAAACATTCCATATATATCGTTCAAATCCATAGGACGTTTTCAACTTGCTTCCTAACCTGAATGTGAACGAGTTGGTCAAGGCCTTCTCAGGTGTGTTTCTGCTGTCAGTTTTTGTTATTACTGGGCTGCTTGCTTTAAGCATTTGCTTCGTTAGTCTAACTTCATTTATAATGTGCAGTGAAAACAAATGACATGATGCTCGTTATCTATCTATCATCCCTCATTCGGAGTGTAATTGCACTCCACAACTTGATCAACAACAAGGTTAGATATTAACTCTCTCACGGCACACAATAATGTAAAAGTACATGACATTTGACTGAAGGTTATATCTTGTGATGCTATGTTTCAGTTACTGAACAAGGAACATGAAAAAGCGGAGGACTCAAAGCCTGTGGCCATACCCGCCACCAGCTAAACTCTGATTAGGTGTTCACGTGATTTACCTAGTCGTCATTTCCCCGCAATGAAGGCGGCTGTTGTGTGTTCTCTTCCCCCAAAAGAAGGGACAAGTCAGAGGGGAGGAACGAGTGTAGTTTGATATAAACTCTCTTTCAGAGTTTTGATTTCGCAATTGTTCTGATTCAGAATCTGTCAAAGAGTCTTTTCATTTAAATCTATTAAGTTCGTTAGGCTTAGGCCTTTCTTGAGGGGTTTTAAGATACAAAGTTTCACTGTCAATGTGTCGAAATCTCCCTCCACAAAGGGTCAAATCCTATTGAAATTCTTAAGAATTCTTCGACATTTAGCATATTTGTCGCGTATGTATTTTATCTACTCGTTTCTGGTCGATAATAGCTTGGATTATTATACAATCCTCTCTTATACAATCGCATCGTCATTGAGTTCATGACCCCATTCGTCGTTTGGATGTTTTTCGTTTTCTCAAATCCATGTGAATATTCTTATAAACGAAGAGAACAAAATAAAACGTTGGTATAATACAAGTGAATAATTTGCATATTGGTAGACCTAGAAACTAGAAACGAAGAGTAAACCTTTTGATGAGCTAATCTTGTAATTGAAAAGAAGCAACAATAATATCCAAAATTAAAGTGAAAAGAGGAAGATTTGAAGTAAAAATAAAGCTAATAAATGGCGTAAGCTTCGTGAAAAGGATATTGATGATAAGGGACAGAAACGAAAACAATAACGTGCTTTGATACGCATTATGCTTCTTCTTTTTTAAGTCTGCTTCTTTTGAACATCGAGGATTGTTTTTGTTTGATTTTTTTTTTTTAATCGTTTATTTCACGTATATTTAGAGTTATGTGTAAATTTGCTTATGTATTTTAGTTTGGATTTCCAAACCTCTTTTGAACTAAAGTATCCTTGTCGAAATTTTGTTTTTGTAGTTGTATATTATGACGCAGATGTAAATGTGTGACGTAAGCATACAAAAAGGCTTTTCATATTGAAATGTTTAGTGATTAGGTTGCATATCCCATTGAGGTGACCAAATCCAAAGTGACAGTAAAGAAAGTGATTTATTTATTAACTTATATAAACAATATGTTATGTATTGAATTGGTAAAATTGAAATATATTAAGAGTCAAAACATAAATCATCATTTATGCTTTTAAAAATATATCATTTTCCCTAATTCGAATTTTGCACGAAAACTTATTTGAAGTCATCAATTCATCATTATTGTCGTAATTCATATATGTAATCAGACTTGGCATTTACTTATTGATTTAATACAAGGGAAACCAATCTTAAAAAGAATATTGATATTTTTTATAATATGAGAAAGTTCTGTTCTTTTTCCTACTTTTTTTTGCTTTTTAATGTCAAATTGTATGATTATAATTTACACGACTATAGACCTTTCACTCGGTTTCATTCAAACACCAATCAAAATGGAGCCACGAAAAAAACAAATCGAATTGTGTGATGCCACTATATAGATATGAGTTCCAACAAATATCTATTCACCAATTTGAATGTTATAGGTGGTGTTATAATTTCATCTACTCCAACCGACCTACATTTAGTAGTATCTTAGTGTTTTATTATCGCGCATGAAATATGAATAGAGGCACTGATTCTCTTCAAGTGTATATAGTATATACTATTGACTATTACTAAATAAAATAAATAAATGGACATGACTCTTAATATTACGTACTGTTCGTGATTAAAAAGTGAGAAGCTTTTGGCCATGGTCGGAAAGTTAAATACTTCAGAATATCTTTCCTTTTATTCTCAAATGTTTTGATTGGAAAACTAAATTAAAGATTCCAAATAAAAATAAAAATAAAATGATTCAATAGTTCTTCACTTTTAATTTTTCTTTTACAAAATTAATTACTACGATGTGTTCATTCAATGTAACTCTTCTATATTTTTTTTTGAGTTTGACTCGTGTTGGATCATTATAAAGCATATATATTAATATATTATCAACACATCTTGTCTTCTGAAATAAAAGAACAAAATCTTGCACATTTGTTAGTTCGTTATTAAAATAATTATAACAAAAAAATCTTTTCAGACCGGAGCTTATGTACTAAAGTGTTATATTTGTTTGCCAAGAATAATAATATATCTAAGGACACCCTTAAGTTTTATAAACATAACAATTTTGAGGGAGCAAAGAGTTGGTGTAAATAATATGTGAAAAGAATGTGATTCTTTGTGCCGAAAGTGGAATGCAGACTCAGCTTCTAATTATATACCGTTTACGAGTTAGTGGTCAGCTTTGCGACCCATACACACACGTACAATACATCCAACCCTCACTTTTTCATTCCTTATTTTACACAAAATTTTATACATCTTTTCCCCCCTTCCATTTCTTAAAGATGAATTTTTAAAGTTTTGCACACATATTAATAAATTTTTTACATAACTTAAAATACCCCTATCTTTTCATTAAATTTTAACTATTTTTTTAACTTTAACTCTAATTATTAGAGGCAAAACAAAAAATAATACATAACTTTTGCATTGGAAATACAAAACATCTATCTTTGTGAAACAAATTTTTTTTCTAAAACATTCATGTTTAAGGAACGGAGAGAATAAACTTTTATATTGTTATTTGGAAAACGCATATCAATTTTTCTGGAACAACTAATTCCGTGTGAACCTAATATCTTCGCATTTCGTCGTTTGATGCAATTTTACGAGAGTTATAACCATTTGTTTGATGTGTTCCAAAGAAATATATATATATATATATTAGTAACCATTTGTTTGATGGAACACATATATTTTGAACACACACATATATATATATATATATATATATCTTTGGAACACATCAAACAAATGGTTACTAAAATATATTTTGAACATATATTTTGAATTTTTACGTTGAAAACAGTATTTGTGTATAAAATAATGTGATGAATCAATTTTACAAAAATCTAAAACTTGAAATTTTGATAAATATTATGAATACTAAAAACAGTGTAATAAAAAAAACATGAATAAGTGGTATGTTAGTTCATCGACCAAGTTGTCAAACAATAATCAAATGTTTTGGGTTAGAGACATATTTTTCAAAGAAAATGACTGACTGTTAAAGCTGCAAGTAAAGGCATAAAACCACATTAATTGGTCCTTTTCAACATCATCATTTTGCAAAAAGACATGGACTTATGTTACTACCTAATCTATGTTTATTCCACAAACACAAAACAAAACATATATATTCACATAGTCACACTCATCTTACCATGTAACATAACATTTTAAGTTTAACCACAAAACATAATTCAGGGGTTTTTCGTTAAATGCAATAGTTACAGTTTCAAAATTCAACATTTTCTCTCTTATTTAGAACGCCGAGTTTGAGAAACGTGTGTTACTGTAACTTCCTTCGCTGTAAACATTTGCTCCGGTGAACTTAACGGTATGGTCGTAGGGAGACAATACCGAGGAAAGATTCTGACCAAGAAACTTCACTTTCTCCTCCGCATTATCCTTGTCGGTGAACCCTAGTTTTGGCTCGGCCTGCGGTGAGACGAAGCCTTCGTGATCAGATGATGGACGGCTGAGATTGGCGTTGAGAAGATTGACGGTGGTGATGTCGTGAATGCTAGGCCGGCGTTTGTCTTTGGCACCCGAGATCTGTCTCTGGTAATACTTTTGGGCGTGACTCGCAACCTGAGTCGGCGTTTTCGATCCCACAAAGTTCCTCGATATGTTTCTCCAATCTCCTTTTCCGTACTTGAGAAGCCCTAACAAAAACCTCCTGCAGAGAACAACGAAGAAAACAAAGCATCGGTAAAAACACGAAACAGAGGAGGGACTTGTAACTCAAGTAACCAATGAAGTGTTAGTGACTTGTGTAACAAGAATTACAAAACTCTTCACCTGTGTTCTTCCTCAGTCCATGGGACTCCTTTTCTACGCTCTTGTTCAAATCCTCTGACTCCACTAGGCAGTTTACGATAAGCATCAAATTCATGGGGACTCACGACCTGATCGAATCCACATGGAGTAGCTGAACGGTAACCTGGGATCGGGACAAGTCCTGCTTCGATATCAAAGAGGTCTTCTTCAAGCTTAGAGTATTGCCTCATGACATCTGAGATTGTTTTTCCAGGGATCATAGCAGCAACTTTGAACCAACGGTCAGGCGTGTCATCAGCATAGATAGCAAGGGCTCGTTCGAACTTCTTGTTCTCTTCTTTAGTCCAGCTCGAGCTTTGCAAGCTCATCATCTCTTGAACTACGAACCGGTGATCAGAGGTTGGCACGTGCGAGATTAGTGGATGCAGAGTCTCCATCGTTTAAAGGCTACGAGAGAAAAACAAAAAAAAGTTTCACCTATAAAATACTTAGCATTTTTTTCTCTCTAATTTTTGGAAGCTTGATTTGTGGGTTTAGTGAAAGACTGAAGCATTTTATAGGATCTAACGATAAATAGGAATCAAACAGGGAAAATAAACAGTAGTCTAGTGATGGAATTTAAGAACCTGATTTGGTGAGAGAGGTTTAAGAATCTAGAGGAAAAATAAAGACTCAAACTTTGAAGAATCCTTGAGAATCTACAAAAGTGGGTCGTCAGAGGAACACAAAACAAGCAAAACCGAGAGAGAAGAAGTGCAGAAATTGGAGAGAAGGAGATGGTGAAACGAAGGGCAAGAAGAAGAAGGTTTTTGTGGTCTGTATTATAGAGATAGAAAAAGAGAGTTGTGTGTAAAGTTTTAGGCAATGGAACCACTCCACTCTCCTACTTGGCTTCATTTTATTCTAAGAGTATTATTCTTTAGAATGACCTATAAATTCACACAACAAATAATTAAACTATCAATAAAAAAAGTCTGACTAGGCCAACATTTCATATCCTTCCAAAATCTTGATAACCACTAGAATTCATCGTTTTTTATTTTGTTAGGTAGTTTTTCTCTAATATTATTCAAAATGAATCGTCAACACATAAAGTTATTCGTAGTTAATGTAGGGTTTATTTATTTTTAATAATGGTAGTTTGCATGTGATGATGAGTCGGTTTTGTCCAAGGCTTAACTAATCTTAAAAAAAAAAAAAACTTACAATTTATAAGAAAACAATGTGATTGCTACAATTTTTGTTATATGTGTCAATTAATTAAGATTACTCGAGGTAACATCTAAGCTAAAACTTAACGACACGTTATTCTTTATATATTTTTTGTGGTACATACCATTTTTAAATGAAGTTTAGTTAAAGATCATAAGCCGCCAGCCGCCAGCCGCCATAGAAACAAGTACGAGTTTTTAATGGAAAAGGTAGACTAACAGTGAGGGAAGGATATGATGTTGATTTAATTAAGCAGGAATAATAAAATTGCTGATTTAATTAAGCAGGAATAATATCAAGCAATGCTGTTTTAATTTTTATATGATAATTATCAAACAATAGAAGCGCCTGTAGCTCAGTGGATAGAGCGTCTGTTTCCTAAGCAGAAGGTCGTAGGTTCGACCCCTACCTGGCGCATTATAGTCTTTTTATTCATTTTCTTTTTATTTTATTTTTTTAACGTTTTGAGTTTTTTTTTTTCATTCGTTCTTTTTATTATATTTTCTAAAATAAAAGAGTGGGTCTGCCCCTAAAACCTGAAAGGGGGTTATTAATTATTGGGATGCGACTAATCCTTTTTTTTCCCACTTTGGTATTGTTTTTGTCGTCACTCGCTTTTATTTGCTTTTTATTCAAAAGATCCTAATCAACCTCCAAAAGTCCCTTTCACACAGCATTGTCGGTGGCTCTTTCCTTCGTTTCAGTTTCGCCTCTCATAAAACGAATCAAATTCGCCAAATTATGGAAATTTATGAATTATATGAACATTTGTGATTTGGTTTGTTTATAATAACGAAACAGCTCACACAAAAAAAAAATGAAAGAATACAAAAAAAAATGAAAGAATACAAAAAAAAATGAACTTATAGAGTACACCAATTTCATAAAAGATAGAATACAAAATTATAAAGAAATATCTTCACCTAAATGAGTGACAAGTAAAATCTAGGTTTTAGGTATTTTCTAGTAAGTGGGTTTGACAACATTAGATTAAAAAACTGGTTAAAGTGTGTTGACTATATAACTTACAGTTGTTGTCACACAACCCAAATTTTGAAGGAGGTTTCTACTGGAAAAAAGATGGAATTATATAAACTTGGCAATCCAACTTAGTTCCATTTTTCAAATGTTCATCGACTTGATCTCTCTACCTGTCTGTTTTCAATATAATCCATCCATAAGGAATAACAAAGAAAAAATCTTTTTAGTATATAAAATCAGACAGAAGCAGAGATCAAACACACAGAAATAAAAGATGGCTTACAAAGAAAATCATAACCTATGTTGTAGAAATGAAAAGCTGAGCAGAGTGAAGTCTCTGCAGCCATGCAATTCTCAAACTTGACTTCTTCAGCTCTAAGAAGATCTCTCTATACTCTTTCTTCAGAAACAGATCCAAAGCAAACAAGTAGAGCTCACTTCCTGCCTCCACATTTTTCATCGCGTCAAGGCTTTGGATGCAATCTCCAATGCTGTATGTCTGCTTTGCCGATTCAATATCAACGCATACCGGACTTTCCTGCAACATATCCTCGCTCATTAACTTCCCAACATCAAGTGGTTGACCACTGTCTATCCGATCTTCTTGTAGCTGAGAGTCTGCATAACCACCGTTTAACCTGGAAGTTTCTGCTTCATCCATGTGTAGGTTTGATAATGGAGTTTGGTCATGCCATTGTGGTAACTCAGAATGATTGCGGAGGAGCTTCTTGCGCGAAGGAGGAGTGTATGTCTCTCCTGGTTCTATAACTCCATTGAAAATGATTACTAGTTTATCAGCATGAGGAACTTCCTTGTGACGGAATTGTCCTGCTCTCGGGTTTTCCTGAGATAAACCAAAGAGAAAAGATATGTTCTTTCACCTTTTTTCAAAATGAAGTCTAATGGGAGAAGAACCAAAGTTAAAAAAATTAGCATTATCATACCTGAATATAGATTCGCCATTCCTCTTCTGTTGTACCGAAACTACGAGTTTCGGGATCCCATTTCATGCTAGTTGCTCCAACAAGTTGACACCAGATCTTCCAAGCTTTCCTAGTGCAATCCCAGTGGTTTTTCAGCTGCGCTCTTGTATAACCAAGGCCAGTTTTTTCATTAATCGTCTCGATAATCGTCTTCCACCCTTCCTTGTTAAAATGTGTGTCGGGTCTGTTTCCTTTTAAAGTCTCTTGAACCAACAGATCAAGAAACAGCTCATGTGTAGACGGTGACCAATATCCTTTTGTTTGAGGGTTAGTTGAACTACACATGCTTTGGTTATCTTCATCTTCTTCTTCATGAAAACTTCTTCGCCTCTTCCTTACACCATGAATTTCATCGCCTCTAACCTCTCCATTACTACCCGCAAAGATAATCTCTAGCTTCTTGAGATCTAGCGGAACACTCAACCGATACTGCCCTGCATCAGGATTATCCTGTAGCAAAAGCAATCACCTTTTAGAACTTAAAGTATTGCCTCAAAAGAATTTAAAAAAAAAAACTGGTTTTGATTAGTAACCTGTAAGTAGTTTGCCCATTCATCATCACTCGCACCAAAAGTGTTGGTCTCAGGATCCCAATTCATGTAACTACTTTCAACAAGCCTACGCCAAATTTTCCACTGCCTGCTCATTGTATCCCAATGGTTTTTAAGCTGCATTCGATCGTACATTGCGCCAGTCTTCTCCTGAAACGATTTCAATATATTCCTCCAACCTTCTTTTGAAAAATGTGTTCCAGGTTTGTTCCCTAAAATCGTTTGATCAACGCATAAATCAAGAAATACTCTGTGGTAATTAGGCTCCCACACAGCTTTTGGCCTCATTTTTCACTTGTTTTCTCCAAACTCCTAACAATAAAAAAAAAAAAAAAAAAACAATTACATTATATTAATGTACATGTGTTAATCATTATATCAAATTACACAAGAGACTGAGACTTAAGAATACACAAGCTCCATATTCTCAAGAGTCATGAATTTGCATAAACATTAACTGAACAATTCAAGAAATTGAACACTAATCATCAAATTCAAGTGTAAAAAATGAAGCCAAATAAGATCAACAGTTCTAGAGCTTCCATACAAATCTATGGATGGGTACAAATCTATTGAACGCAGACGCAATTATAGATAAAACTGATTCAAATTCCCATCAACCGAACACGAAAATTGGGAATTTACACGAAACCCTAATTCGAGTAATCGGAAGATCGAAGAATGACGATAATGGTTAAGATCTCACCGGCGGACACCGCATAAAAAGGAAACGGAAAACGTTACCAGGAATCCGATAGAAACGCGATAGCGATTGAGTGGCTACACAGTGACGGGTGTGGCAGAAGAAGCCGATCGCGATTTTTCCTCGCTGTCTCTGTTTATTTTTGCGTTTGCGCCGTACTGTACGGAGTGGCAACTTGCAATGTTCTTTAGATTTGTGGGCTGGGCCGAATTATATTAGTCATGGGCTATGAACCATGGACCAATCAGTTAGAATCTTTTTTCTACTAACCTATTTGTTTTTTACTGGTTTGTGTGGGTCCAGTCCTGATTTAGTCCAATTTTTACTCGGTTTAGATATTTTTTTTGCTTGTTGCAACAATTTTTTAGCTTATTATATAAATGGGAAATTGAATATAGTCTATCGGAAAGAACATCAAGGTGATAATAATTGTTACAATCAAATAAATTTTGGTGACTATGGTTATGATATTATATATGTGGGGGAGGGTGACCCATGATTATCCCAAATTAATACAAGTAATAAGATATGCTTTAAATGGTGCCGACCAAATAATAAATAACAATTGCTTTAATTGGGCCGTAACGTATAGATCCAGGTACCAAATAATGGAAACTGGTCTGAAAGATTGCATAAAAATTTACAAGTAATAGTACAGCAATAGGTAGCTCCAGCTCCCAAAGCATCATCACTTCCTCCTCGTCTCTAGGGAACAAACCTCCCTTCTACTCGTTTTTTTATTTTCTCTTTTTTTTTACTCATTATTTTTACTTCTTTCTGTCATCTAGTATAATTATTCATTACATCCTCAAAATGATCAAGGCATATAGTTACAGCTTTTACTGGTAATCCCTTAAGATTTGTATGATTTGAATGGTATTTAATCAAACGGGTAGGAAGACAAAGCGAACAATAAAACGATTCAATGACAACAAAAATAAAAACAAATATTGCAATTTAGTATTGTATATCTGTTTTTTTTTTTTTGCCGAAACAGTACATTCATCTGCTCTTTTACCATTTCAAGAGACTGTTTAGAGTAGGAGGATAGAAAACAAGACCAGGGAACATTTTTGTTATTATTAAAAGGATAAAGACACTAGTTGCGAAATTGAATATATATACTCGTGGCTATAGGTGTGAATGAAATGATATATAAGTGATAGTTATGCAACCGATCAAGAAAATAAATATTACTTCATGTCACAAGTTTTTCACAGCTAAAAATCTTGCCTTCACAAGGTTGTTATGTTGTCTATTTCCAGGCATAAATAATACATGACTTTTAACAAGAATTACGGGAGAGATATATTGCTTGAAAGTGTGACTGAAAAGTTGTGAGATTTTACAAAATAAAGTAAAATGGAGGATCGTATGAACCATGTTGATATGTTGACAATAATTAAGCTTTGGGGCTTCATTTTGATCTCTATTAAAAGTAGCTAATTAAGCACATGTAATAATATACTGCATGAACTCTATCAACATCCCTAGTTACTACTAGAGTATACTAGGCAGACTATATTGAGTTAAAAAAACATCAATGATTTGTCCCTATTAATAAATTCAATTAGTTAGTCTCCTAAAACCAATTTAAGGCGTAAAAGATGAAAGAGTTGTCATGTTTTTAATGCAATACTCTTTGTCTTTATTCACTTTGTTTTCTTTCCCTTTAAAATCTCTTCTCTCTTATCTCACACTCAGAAAAGTGTCATCCTTATTTTCAGGCACTTCTAACAAAAAAAGAAACCATTTTTAAGTCGAAAGACCTTCTCTTTCAACCAGAACCCTCCTTCAGCCTTCAGCCTTCAGCCTTCAGCCATGTCTTCTTCTTTGCTTCTTCTCTTCTCTCTTCTCTCTTTCTCCCTCAATGTCTCACTCGCAGACAATCACACGGCTGTTGTTATAACCAACTTAGCAACTCCACCGCCTCTTCCTCCTCCTTCTCCACCG
This sequence comes from Cardamine occulta, assembly GCA_028015245.1. Taxonomy (NCBI): domain Eukaryota; kingdom Viridiplantae; phylum Streptophyta; class Magnoliopsida; order Brassicales; family Brassicaceae; genus Cardamine; species Cardamine occulta. The sequence goes on along the minus strand of CM051382.1, from coordinate 22,833,467 downwards.
CCACAGCATAACTTCACTTCCTCTTTAATGCCCGGAATCGCCGTCGTCATCGCCGTCCTTACCGCTGTTTTCTCCCTCACTTTCTTGCTTCTTCTCTACGTCAAACACTGTAAACAACGAAACGGCAACGTTTACGTGAATCACCCGCAGCGTTTTGCAATCTCTAGATACGGAGGAGGATATTATAGCGGTGGTGGAGGAGTAGGAGGAGGTAGGAAAAATTCCGGTATAGACCGGTCCGTGATTGAATCTTTACCGGTTTTCCGGTTTGGTGCATTGAGCGGTCAGAAGGACGGGTTAGAGTGCGCCGTGTGTTTGGCTCGGTTCGAACCGACGGAAGTTTTGAGGTTACTGCCGAAATGTAAACACGCCTTCCACGTGGAGTGTATTGACACGTGGCTTGACGCTCACTCCACTTGCCCGCTTTGCCGTTACCGGGTTGACCCGGAAGATATACTTTTGATCGGTGATTGTAACTCCTGGTTCGAACTCCGTTTCCAAGAAGAATCAAACAGTAACCATCCCGGTTCAACCCGGTTCGACCGGGTTAGTCGAATCTCCGGTCGGCATTCGTCAGCTGGGGAACAAGCGAGTCGACTCAAGGAGATTAGAACATCATCGTCGTCTTCTAAATCGAATCCGATGTCGTTTAGAAGATCGCTAGATAGCTCTCTGAAAATCAACGACGGTCGTGAGGTGAAATCGGAATCCGTCTCCGTTAATTGCTTAGACCGTCTACAGAGAAAAGACGGATTGTTATTAATTCCGAATCGGGAGAGCGTCGAGGGAAGATTCGAGCACCGGATAATAATCTCCGGCGGGAATCGAGACCAGAGATGGAGCGAAGTAAGGCCGTCGGATCTTTTGTACTTACGATCGGAGATGATACTCAGCGATTGCCGGAAATTAGCTGCGGCGGAGGATCGGAGAGATGTAATTAACGGGAGAAGTGTGTCGGAGTTAACGAGTATTGAGAGACGGAGGAGATGGGGAGGAGAGCCGAGACAACGACAAGCCACGGCGGTGATTTCGAGATGGCTCGCTTGGTCCCACCGTGCCTCCGCTTCAAGCGTTGTTTAAAGTTACATTTTGGTCCTTTTAGTTTTGTTTTATAACATTTTTGGCCGTCTTGGTTTTGTTTTATAACGTCTTGGCCCCAAATTAATTTATTCTAGTTTAGACTTTAGACATAGAACAGAGAGGAGGCAATGCAACAATGGCAGGTAGAGGGAAATTTCAAATTAGTGTTGTTTTTTATATTAAAAAAACAAAAATCGTGGATTTTTGGAGTTAAGTATTATAGATGCACGAGTGCGAGGAAACACAAATATTTTCTTGTTGTATTTTAATTTTGTGGAAATTATAATGAAAGGGAAAGGTTGAGTTTTAAATTAACATCTTGGTGTAATCAAGGGCGAATATTAAGGATCTGATAACTGAGTTTATTTTACTTGCATAAGTATATTATTATAAAGAAATGGCTCATATTGTCTTTTTGTACATTGAACTCATAACACTGAAACATTATGTGCTTGCAAGACATTTTAATAATGAGTTAAACACTGTTAAAACATAAAATAATGGTAAAAAAGACTATACTTTTGAAACTTTATAGCATCAAATATTCACGTCTTTATTTTTATTTTTGGGTTCTCCGAAGAAGGTTCCAAATTCAATTTTCGACATAAGACAATGCTCTGACACAACTCATGATCCATCCACATACCTCTATGATTGTATATAATTGTTTATTTTGTAATACAATCACATGAAACCTTATATAAAATTTCATTATCTCGATATGTTCCATACTTTCGAAAACTTTCCAAGCAACAGTAGTCGTATCTTTATGTAAAAACCAAGAAATGTCCAATTCAAAATTTAGGCCATGGTTGATAGTTTTTAGTGGTTTTTGGTTTTTAGTTTTTAGTTTTTAGTTTTTGATTTTTTTAGTTTTTGATTTTTTGTAAATTTTAGTTTTCCAAAATCTCCTAAAAACTCATATAAGTGAGATTTTGGATTCTTTTCACAAATATTGAAAAACCATCAAAATCCAGATTTCTTATTTTTTAGAGAATCTATTTTTTCTAAAATCATGAATGGCAATAAATTAGTTTTTGGAAAATCTAAAAACTAAAAAAACAATAAAAACCATTGACATTCAAAATCTTAACTTGTGATTTTTCTAGACTGCACATGTCTTTCTATGAGATTTTGGGAAGGCGCGATTTAAAGTACTTTTACATGTTTTTGTTTTACCCTTTTATATATATGGAGTATTGTATTTTTAATTTTTAATTTTTTTTACTCAAAAAAAAGTAAGGGGAGTATTATTGCATCTTTTTTTTTTATTATGAAAGCAAAGAAGTCATAGCGTGCAAGTGAAAACTGAAAACTCATTTTCCAAATTGAAGTATGTGGCAGATCATTTACTTCCAAGGTCATTTTTGATTGATACAACCAATTGGGTATACAATTAATAAGATGATAGTAGTCTATTTCATTGACTACTTTAATGTTTGAATTAATGATGTTTCTTGCCATCACTTTACAACTCATCATTTCCAAGTTCCAACATTCTCAAATTTTTGTTTATTGTTTTATTATTCATTTTGTGATCTTTTCGACAGCTGATCTTGTTCCTTGTTCGTAACAACCACTTGTGTTGCCCACTCTCATATTAACTAGATGTTGAAAAACAAGAAAAAGAAAAAGATGATTGTCTCGTACTCGTAGCAGCAGCACAAAATAGTTAAGGCAAAATAAACTAGTACACGTTTGGTTTATACATTTAGAGTAATCGGTATAGTTTCGATGATTGATGAATCAAGATCATAAAAAGTAAGCAATTTCTTTGTGATCTAGTAATAGTTTTGTTTTATTGATAGAACTAGACGATCTACTTTTGTTTGGTAAACATAGTTGTCCATTAGAAGAATTATATGACTATTGTGGATCCTCCCTCTACTCATATGAAAAACTTTAATTAAAATTTTGCATGAATTATCGTGATAAATACTAGTATAGTATTTTGTGATAATGTCGTCCACATATATGTCACCATCAAAATTCAGATTCATATCATTTGCATGAGTTTAACCATAAAAGAGGGAAATCATCATATAGAGGCAAACGCATGCACATTGAGACTCTTGCGTAATATTATCCTAAACAGTGTTTTTTGTTGTCATTTACATTTTATATTGTTTTGTTTGGACTTACTGTCCGAGAAAATGAAATGGTTGAATAAATTGTAGTTTGTTAATTACTTGTGGAAAGAAGGATAAATAATTAAAATCTCACCAGCAGGTACACATAAAGGAGAACATTCCATGTGGTCTTTGGCCTGTGTTATATATATATATATCTCATGTATTAGTCCTTATTAATTACTAACCAGAGAAAATGACATTTTCAAAGAATAATACGGATTTATTTTTGTCTACTAGCCCTTGCCGTGATTTTATCTGCATAACGTTACTATTCTCCTCCAAAATTATTATGTGTGTTTTATATGCTTTAACATCAATGACTTTTATGAATATATACTATTAAAAGTTCGGTTTGTGTAAAGTTTATTACAAAAGAACCCAATTAGAAGGTGTCAAATAGAAGAAAGAAAAAAAAGAGCGCAATTAGTCGACAACAATCAAAATAACTAATCCCAGATGGTTAAGTTTGTCTAAAGGCCGAATCAGTTGAAACCGAATCCTAATTAAAATGGAAAATAATTTTGCTTAAAAAAACTTAAGGAAAGTGGAATAACTCCAATTGGTTTTGATTAAACCATGTTACAAGAATATAAAGAATTTTTTGCAAGTTGAATAACTAATTAAGAAAATAAAGGTTTATAATGTATGATCTGATTGCACGTTTCCACATAATCTATTTAAAATGTTAATTATTTTATATTATGATAACAAAAAATGTATGAAAATCCTTTTAAATCTGAATAATATATAAGATTTTTATTTTTAACATTATCCCTTTATAGGAGAGAATTGAAGAATGGAGTTCCATAAGAATATGGGCAAACAAACTCTTGGGAAAGAAATTACTTTGTTTCTTGAACAAAAAAGAGAGAAAGAAAGAAAGATTTTTTTTGTGAAGAGACTATAAAATCCAAAATTGCTGACAAATCATTGGTCAAGAAAAAGTGGACCACAATAGAATCTTTGAAATGAGCAGAGTTAGAGCTGCAGAGTGCAGGGTCAGTAGATATGCATGTCAAGATATAATAGAATCACAATGGCATCATCATCTATAGATTATTATTATCTGACAAGTAAAGAGTAAAAGAAATATTAAACAAAATTTTCTTTTTCAGTTTCTCTAATAACCACTATGTAGTAATTATTTTGCTTGTATAAGATTTTGTTAATCTTTTGACATAATGAAAAAATCTTGGAAAGTATCAAGCAAGAGTAAATGCATGTGGTTAATAGAATGAGAGAGTCCTTAGGATAAAAGTGTAGAAAGGTGTGAGTGAGTACATTGTCCTCATCATCATCGTCCTGCAAAAAAGAGAGACCTCCCTTTTCCAAACTCTTTTTTTTTTTTCCTTTTTTTCTTTCTCTGAATTGCTTTTACTATTTCTGTTTATCCATGAAAAGCCACTCGAGTACTTGAAAGAGTTTTATAGACTAAACTCAACTGTCACAATCTCCAATCTTAGTTTCTTTTCAGCTTTTTTTTTTTTTTTTGTCTGACTTGTAACTTCTAAGTAAATATTATATAATCAATTTACCCTCAAGAGCTCTTTTTTTCTCCGACCCCATTTTTGGGTTTTCCTCTCTCCCCTGAATTTTTAACTCTTGCTTTTTCCCTGTCTATCTAGAGTTATTGTCACTTACTCACATTACAAGTTTTTGGTGCCAATACTACGTGGACTCTTCTCCATCACACTCATGCTTAAAAATCTCAAGTTTGAAGAATGTGTTAGTAATTTAGGGTCAATGAATAATGCTGAATATGTATATTATAAATACTTTGGGTTGGCCTAGTTAGTTAGTAATGTGTGGATTGGGATCTGCTGCAGTGAATTGGGATCTACAGCTTGATATGATAATGGCTGCCGTTTCCAGATAAAGAAATGAAGAGAGTGATTTGACATGTGACAACGACAAAAGGACAAAGACAAGACTCTGTCTCTCATTAGCTAAAAATAACTCTCTTGTCTCCTTTCTCTCTTTTAGCTCTTTCTTCTGCAAAACTGTTATCACTTCCTTTTCTGATTCTGTGATCTCAACTACTCAAGAACCTGTTACCTGGAGATACCATACATAATATCGAATTCTAAATGAATAACATTTAAAAAGATAATTGCCATAAAAAAAAGGATCTTTCTTCTCTCTTTCGATTAATTTAATCGGTGTTGTTGTAAATGTTGACAAATCACGAAACTAAAATGTAAAGAATCGAAGAAAACAAAAGCTAATTCAACTTAAGAACAAAGCAAAACAAAATGTTACTTATTAATATGAAGTCCTCTAAATTTCTTGCCTTTGGTAATCAATCATCTTTGTGTTGCTTCACTTTCTCGTGTTTCTGCCCGGCTTTTCATTAAGACAAAGAGTCAGCTTGATGCTGTGTAATATCTTGGTAACAACAGCAACAGCAAAAGAGACTACTTGCCTGTGTTTCCATAGGGGGTGAAAAATATAAAACATATATATAGGGAGGAAGGAATGAAGAAGAAGAAGAAGAAGAAGAAGCTTGGTATGTGTTGGTGTTCTCATTTGCTTCGTTTCTTGGCTTCGCTGTAGAGGATAACTCCACAGACGGTCAGGGAATAACCGAGCATTCCGGTTACTGAAACTGGATTCTTGAAGATTAGAATAGAGATCACCACTGCTACTGCTCCTTTGGCGTTTCCTAGCACCTGTCATCACAGAACGATATGAGTCTATCTGAATCACATCTCAAAAATCATTCTGAAACGCAGGGAACATCAAGCATTATCATACACATAACAAAGCAAATCCAAGAAACATGAAAGGACTTCACTAACAGGACCAATCAGATAATTATTTTTCACTAGTTCTACGCTTACTTGGACTGAATTTGTTCCAACCAAAACCTATATCATCTTTTCTACCATAAACAAGAATGTCATTAAGAATATGGTTTACAAATTACCTGCAGGGTCAGGGCGCTAGTGTGTTTCGTGACTAAGAAATTTGTCAAGTTCACGAAATAGGCGAGCGCTGAATTGAATAGAAGATACCAGACTATTCTGAAATCATCTCTTGCAAGTGCAATTGTAATACCGACAACATTTTTCTCCATGATAAGAGTTGCAGGCAGAAGGAACACCACAGCTATTGGAGCCATGTAAAGGAGGAGATTCATGGAGTTGAGCTTTTCCCTTCAATACAATTTAGAACCTATTCAGCAACACTTTTTAACAAAATCGAACAATTGATATATATATATATATATATATATATATATATATATAAACCTCTAACAAGGACCAATGCAGCCACTTCTTACCCTTCAGAAGAAAGCAAGATTCCTTGAAGCACTGATTTAAGTGCTCTCGCAGCTGTGGCTGCAATGCACATAAGGAATCCAAAGAGATGAAAGCTTGGCTCACCCTGACAACACCCAGAAATTAATAAATATCAAACAGACAATAAAACATAGATATACATGAAAACAAGGCTCTCAGTAAAATCAAGAAGATCCAAGAGGAAGCAAACATAGAAAAAGAGAAGCATCTCCGCTAATCGAACTTTTTGAGCAACATAAAGTTCAAACACACAGAATTTGGAGAATCTGAGCACAAAGCAATGCTAAAATTATCAATGCCTGAGCTAGCTCCAAAGATAAGAGCTGGTATAAATGGCTAAATATGAAATTTAATCAACCATATTCAGCTCTCAATGAAAATGAATGAACCAGAACTTATCTTGTGGAATTCAAACTACAAAATTCCCTCTAGTTCAAATCTATATCAATCTCTCTATCAATAATCATCTCAATTTCATCAAAACACATTCAAACTTTATCAGAACCAGCAACAAAACACATACTTAAAGGACTAAATTCTAGAGTTGAAAGAAGTGAAATTTACCCCACTGGCAATAACAACACCGGTGACAACAGGGACGAGAGTGAAGTAAGTCAACCAAGCCTCTCTCTTAAGCGTCATCAAGTAAGCAAACACAGCAGTGAAAAACGGAGTCGTAGCACCAATAGCTTGATTAAACGAAACAGGTAGAAAGCGAAGAGAGATATTTCCAAAGACCACCGACACACAAAAAACGAGACTTAAAGCAGAGATCTTAAAGAACTGAACTCGGGATCGAATCGTTTGCATCGGAACCATCTTCAACCAAGCAATGGCGACGTAGCTAAGAAGCGAACAAGCCGTCATGTGACACATGGTGAGGAAGATGGGATACTTGAAACCGTAATTGCTAAGCAAGTACTTGTTCAGCAACAAAACTCCGATGTTTGATGAGTACCAAGATGTGACGAGTCCGATTGTGAAAAACCGGCCATTCGTCGCCATCTTCATCTCGAACTTCCGATCTGATTTAATCTAAAACCCTACCGGATTGGTTCAAGATCGATCTGGAGATAGGAGATCTTTTGAGGCGTTGATGATGATGCTGATGTTATTCCATTAGATGGGTATGATGGATTAGGTCATAACACGAGAAAATGGTGGAAACGAAGAAACCGGGAAAGAGAAAGTTTGGATTTTTAGAGGAGAGATGATGAAGAGAAGCTGCAAAAAGGAGAGATCTTGGTTAACCTGCAACAACGCTTCTCTTACTCTCTTTCCTCTTTTATTTTTTTTTATTTTTATGTATTTTTATTTTGTTCTGTTTTCGTGATTTTGGTTGCGTTATGTATTTCTGTATATATATAACCACTCTACAAAATTTCAGTTTCTTATTGTAATGTTTAATCCTCTAATTTTCTTGACTTTTTTTTGGTTTGTTACTCGAAAAATCAAAGTGGGGAAGATGTGTGACAATCAAGGAAAGGAGCCATTGACTTGTTATAATTTCAAATCACGGTTAGCTTAATTTATTAGAAGAGTATTTGTTATTTTGGTAGTATGATTTTACGTTTGGTGAGTCATACTAAAATATTATCCTTGGCATTGTCTCAATTTTAAGTATATTTAATCGACTATCAATCGACCACGAATCCAATTAATTAACGAAGCGTTTTGTTATTTGGTTTGTTAATCGGTCAAGCCTCCATTTATTAAGTTAGGCAATAGATTTTACATGTATTTGATCATTTATTTATTTTTTGAATTTTTTTATTAATCTAAATGTGATTAGTTGGGCATCAAATCTCCTGTTAGTCCCTTCTAAAGCCTTAATTTGGTGTGATATATCAACGATACTCCAGTTACTAATGATTTTGGTTAACATTTTCATTATTTCTAACCAACAATTTTGGTACCATTATATCTATTAATCATTTTATCCAACATAGCATTAAGCATAAAAAGGAATTGTTTATTCAATCCTACGTAAAGTCAAATATCCGAGATGGATCTGCAGCATCGTTTATAGTGAACTTTACCTTAATTAAAATTGTGGATTTTTTCTTTAACAAAAAAAAAAATTGTGGATTTCATGTGAACGTATTACGTATCTTCAGTGACATATTACCGTATTGTTTTGTCAGTATATCAGTATATGTTAACTGAATTTAGAATTGGGATGGTGTTGGGCTCGGATATGGTTTATAATTACTATATGACTTCGTAGTCTTGTCGTGATTAGTGTCTTATTGATTACATAACATAAACTTATACTAGTATGTTTGAACATGGACAAATAGTCGCTTAAACGTCCTACTTTTAAATGTGTTTTTTTTTTTAATACCTACCAATAAAAACAAATACTATCCAATTATTATTTTGTTAAACACTTTTGAAGATTCACACGCGGAGAGCATCTTTCCCTATTCTGGCAATTGATTAAAGTTGGAAACAATTATGTGCATTTCTCTGATTACTATATACATAGTTTAAAAAAGAAAGCAAAAAACAAAAAGGAAAGGCAAAAGAGCGGAATTATAAAAGGAAATAAAAAGAGTATAAGAGGGATCACAACGAAGGAAAGGAGATTGAAAACTGTGGTGATCAATGTTTTAAAAGAGAGAGAAGAAGAGACGTGATTAAGATCTTAGACAATATGTATAGATATATTCTTAACCACCACGAGTCTGCATTGTATAGTGAGTTCCAGCTCCTGTACAACTGCCAAATTGGACTTCTAAAACATAAGCGAATAGATATAAACTTATTACTTAATTACAGAAATATTTTAAATTTTTAATCAATTGCATTACATCTTAATTTCTTCTTTAATAACTTACTTAATTGCATACTACTTTAATCACTTATACTGTAAACCAAATAAGCTTTATTAGGAATCTCGCCATTTCCATAAATACCAACTTTCTCTGCCTCCCATGACTTGTACATCTCGAGGAATCCCTAACCGATATGTAAAATGTCATTATTTACTTGTCCTTATTGGGCTAAATCCACAGAAATAGAGTGTAGAATTCAGAAGATTCACATAAAACATCCAAAGCATATAATCCACCATTTTTAAGAATGTGATCCAAAATATTATAAAAATAGCCAAAATAATCTCTTAAGTTTTCAAACGTAAAAAATTTCATTGACGGGTAATGACGAAAATTTGTAATTTGAGAGGTGGGTCTGTCTCGTCTCGTGCCCCAGGTGATGAGAGAGTTAAAAAACAAAATTAAAAATTGTCTGAGAATCTGACAAGATTACTAAACTCAAATCCAAAATCCCAGTGGCAAACATGTAATTTAGGCAGTCGGCTTCATCTTTCTCTCTCCTTTCTTCTTCAAAAACAGCTGAAAAAGCATTGATGATCTTCTCAACTCTCACTTCGTAATTTACATGAGGATTCATCATCTGTGTCTCTCTACCAATAATGGAATCCGTACAGCCACATATCGATACCCTTGTCTCTGTTAAAGTAATCCATGGCTCCTCTAGTGGCTCTGAAAACAACACAGAGCCTCGTCGGAGCTCTGTTGCGGTGGAGGAAGATGAAGAGATAGTGAAAGATGAAGAGAGAAGATCCAATGCGTCGGTGTGTTCGGTGGAAGTAGATCTGGAGCTTGGTGAAAAGGCCGTACATTTGTCTCAATCTGAGAGAGATTGTAGGATTTGTCACATGAGTTTAGATGCAGCGAATCTGGAATCTGGTGTTCCTATTGAGCTTGGCTGTTCTTGTAAAGCTGATCTCGCTGCTGCTCACAAACACTGCGCTGAGACTTGGTTCAAGATCAAAGGAAACAAGTAAGATTTTTTTTACAATCCCCAAATTTAGAGACTTGCTCTGAATGTTTCTAAATTTAGACAGTTTTCTTTGAGAATGATGGTTTGGTTACTTCAACTAAGAATAAAGTTATAAGCTTTAAGCTTTCTTTTGAATAAGTTCAAGTTTTAGATGAGAGACAAAAGGTTAACTTTTTTATTGCTGCAGAATCTGTGAAGTATGTGGATCGATTGCGGGTAATGTAGTTGGAACTGTTGAGGTTGAGTCTGAGGAAAATAATGAAACAAATGGTGTAGTGAATCAAGCTTTGAGAACATCTAGTCCACGATTGGTGGAAGGTAGAAGCTTCTGGCAAGGTCACCGGTTCTTGAATTTCCTTTTAGCTTGTATGGTCTTTGCCTTTGTGATCTCATGGCTCTTCCACTTCAATGTTCCCTCTACATAGCAATACAGAAGAGGAAGAGATTCAAAAGGTCAAAGCCATTAGAGATCTCTCGCAAAGGTACTTCCCTCTTGTGCCAATGCTTTCTAAGTTTAATGAAGTTTAGAGAGGAAGATGAAGACCTAGAAGCGGGTTTTATTTCTGTCTTGTAAATGTAAATCTGTTTCTTGGTTGCGGATAATGTATAAAGCTCTAGTCACTCTAAAGCTTAATGCAATTGCAGTCTTTTGAAAGTCTCTTGTCTCATCTCATTGCATTGCATTTTACATCACAAGGGTTCAGTGATTTACAGAGGAAACTTATAAACCAAAAATAGAAAAAAATTCCTCTGTTTTGATGTTGCAATAGATTAAAATTATGTACAAAAAAAAACGAAACTCCGGACATGCTTTTATGTCTCCTGTAGTTCTTCAGTGACCTCGGATTTATCCTCTTCTTCGACAATGGCTAGGATCTTAGAGGAACTAATCCTCAAAGAAGCACTCCGGATCTTCATAGGCAGCTTCTCATTATTAGCAGCTAAACCACATTCGAGTTCTTCTTCTTCTTCTTCATCATCCTTCTTGAGATCAGAAGGCGGTAAGAAACAATCCATGGACAAACCCTTAATGTTAAAATCCATTTCTTCAATCTCCCAAGTCTCTTCCATCCGAGTTCTTGAGTGATTATCTGAGTTCTCACCAAACCGAAACAAAGACACCGAGCTTTTACCAGCGTGTGCTACTTGGATACCGTCAATGATCCTGTAATCTTGGATCAAAGACTCCATTGTTGTCTCCCAGAAGATACTGTTCTCGTCTTGAGCTTTGATTCTTAGAAGGTGAGAATCTTCGAGTTGAATGAGAAGACCTGTTCTCTGGCTAAAACATCCCCACACAGTGTGCCTTATGATCTCTACATTGCTACTGCTTCTTGCCTTAAGCGTTGATGGCTCGGCTTCAAGTCTGAGTATGAAACAGTCTTCGTCGTTTATCTTCTTTTCTCCCATGCATACAGATCTTGCGAATAGATTAGCCGTTGATTTTGGATCAAGACCCTGTTTTTATGTTTTCAGAGATTTATGTCAGAAACAAGTAAACAAAAAAAGACAAGAAACAAGTCAACGATATAAGTAACTTAATTTCATCATTATTTCAATAATACCGAAGCAAACAAATGCGAATGTTTTTTTGCCTTTTTGGTGACAAAGAAAAGAAGATCCTAGGTTGTAAATAACTATACATACTTGGTAATGGGAAAAAGTCTACTTTGTTAACAAAAATATATATTTGGAGAGGAATCTACTAGTAATATCTTCTTACTTTTTATTATATTTTTGGTTGTTGTTGTTAGTGGTGGTCCATAGATGGTTCCAACTTTCAAGTTCCAACAACCTTGGTAATTTGTAAGCATTTTCTCCACGTTGCAATGCGAAAATAAGAGTCACTTTATTTATGGCCACATCAAATCTCAAAAGTCATACATATATGAGTTTATATCGTTAAGTTCGTAACATATCAATTCACTTTGGCGTATTTAATTTGTAGTAATAACCAAATCAAAACCAAACATATCAACGAATAATTCTATGACCCCAAAAAAGAAGAAGATGACAAGTTCTATGATTTGACAAAGTTGAAGGTAGGTTAGCTCTAGACTCATCGTTTTTAGAAATAAATGTGGAAAATAAAAATAAAACAAAAGATGAGGGAAAAATGTGCTGATTGAAAGATCTTTTTGCCAGCAATCAAGGAAAAGAAAACTTTTAACAGCTAAAAGAGTCACAAACATCAGGATGGAATATAAGAAGAAATGTATCGATGAACTCCAAGTGGAAAAACTCAATCATTAAATGTCATAATGATCAGTGGATTCATATGCTTTATGAGACATAAAGGATCTTTGTCTTCTCGTGAATTAAGTAGAAACTAGAAATGTACCATAACCACAAGAAAAATATCCACATTAATTATCCAAATATAATGACAAAAGAAAAAATTATCCAAATCGTATTATTTCCAAACATTTCACTAAAATCCTATAATTTGCTGTCAAAAACAACCCCTATATTTTCTAAGAAAATGTATTGAAAAAAATAACTTGAAAGTAAATTTAGCAGTTCTCTTAATAGTCATTTTCAAATAATTACGTTTGTCAAGTAAGTTACATCAATTTAATCATAATTTTTTTTGATATAGCGATTTAGGATTTTGTTTGTTTTACAAAAAAATTCAATGCAGAAGTTTTTTTTTTTTAATCTTCAACCAATTTATCATCTGGAGAGAATTTTTTTTGTAGTTTATATAATAAACAATTTTTTGCATAAAATAAGGTATGCGATATGTTAAAAAAATTTAGTCAAAGAGATATGTTAATATAATATAATATATTTCAACGACATGGTTAACTAAAAAATAAATTTCAATAAATATATTAAAACGGAAAATTAGTAAATAGATGGTAGAAAAATATCATTAGTTTCACCTAAACTTATGATTATTCCTTAAAAGTTATAACCGAGAGTAATAAACAATGGAAAACTGAAAAAATGGAATTACCTGAAGGAAACGGCGCAATGGTCTAGGAGGACCACGAGAGGCATGAGAAGGATGCCATGGAGTTTGTCTCCAAGCGACTTTAGCATCACTACCGGCACTGATTTTGTAGCCTGAGACAACGAGCTCAAGACACCATAACTCTATTCCCTTCTGCCATAGCACAAAGCCTCCCACTTCTCCTCCTCCACTCTTGATACTACTTGCCTTCACCATTTTGCTGTTCAAGCTTTCTTCTCCTGTGCAGAACTCTGATGCTGTCATCCTCACTTTCCCCATCGCGTACATGCTCTCTACCGCGTTTAATGCCCGATCTCCTCCTACCGCTGCTATGTATTGCTTCACTATATATTGCGCCATTGACATCTCCTGCAAATTGCCAAAACAACAAAACATTGTTATATATCATGGCGGATTTAGGAAACCTATAAAAGTACTATCTAGATATTGCAATTTTTTTTATAAGTCTAATCTCTCCTGCTTTCACATTAACAAGTAAATTCTCATGCAAAAAAAAATTACTTTTAGTTTTTCGTCAATATCTTTGTAAAATGTTAAACGCAAACATTCTTTTTTTTGTTACTTCTCCCGTGTAGGTTTATATATATAAAAAAATTTAATAGTAAACATCGTAGTTTTTTTTTAACAAAACAAAAAAAAGACATTGTGATTTGATTTGGAAATATGCAATAACCAAAAAAATGCAACTTAGCAATCCATGATATATAGCTAATAAAACACGTGGACAGATCCATTGAATGTTAATTGGTTTTGATCATATGAAATATTGACAGATGCACTGGGATAAAATAAAAACAAAGATAGGAAAGATGTAATTACGAGAGGTTGGTCTTTGATGTCTTTGTGGATGGGATTCTCGTAATCATTATGGTGGTCAGGCTGAACAGGGAGAGGGATCAAAGGAGCCCCAACGACTCCAAGAAGAAGCTGGATCTCGGCGTTACGACCACCAAAGAGTCTTGTCATGTTTGTGGCGGTTGCGGTTGCAGTAGTCGCGGTGGGTTTTGACCAGTAAGACTTCATTTGGTTCCATCCTGGCTTTGTCTTGGATGCAGCAAACAACTCCTCAGGCATTGGAACCTCGAGGACGGTCTCTAACCCGTCTTCGAGGTTGTAATTCGGACAAAGTTTCCTCATATCCAAAAAAAACAAAGAAAGGAAGATTCTGCTCGGAGAAACAAAAGTTAAGTTGAGTGAAGAGAAGGAATCTATCTGTGGGAAATATGGATTGATGAAAACTTAAAAGAGATTGAAATCAGAAAAGAAACATAAGTCATTGTCACCAACCGACCGGAACGTGGGAAGGCCTTTTGTTTTGTCGTGTCTGCACGCTCTCTCACTCTTGCTTACGTCTGTTTATATACACACAAGACATGGGATCAAGATTTGCTAAATCCAATATCTTTTTTATTTTTTAAGTCCATAACAATCTTTAGTTGCTAATAAAATTATGAACACATCAACCTCTAACCGGACTGAATACACTTGACCCTTGAAGATTTTTTTTTTTTATTATTTATTTATTTTTTGACAAAATAATCGTGCACCAAATTACTACAAGCAGCGGTATTGACCCGTTTGGAAATTATCTCTAAAGAACGGAACATTAGATTTTGAATCCAATACAAGGATTACCAAATTATTATGATTCGAACAAATACAATGGCTTTGTCCTAAAGTCGTAACGAAATAAAATATTTCGTTATTTACATCTATAAATAGTACGAATAAGTTTTGACCCAAAGAAAAAGAGTACTAATGAGTTTTAACGTAATGCACACGGGTGCATCAGGTTCTATATCATGACTCTTAATAATTTGATATATTACAATTTAGACATAACAAATCAGAAAAATAATCTAAAATTTAAGCAACCAGGATTTTTTTACTGGCTTTCTTAAAATATGAAACAAATGTTAATACTTTGTTTTTTAAACTGTTTATTCTCTAACTAGTATGTTACTATTTGAAATCACTTTTACTTAAACTATTTATTATCTAACTAGTATGTTAATATTCGAAATCCTTAATTCTATTGGCAAAAAATCATACTCTGTTTTAATTGGAGAAAAAACTATTTATCAAACACCGAATAATTAAATAGACCCATTTTGGTAAATATGAAATAGACCTTTTGACTAGTTGTGAATATGTATCAATTAGTGGCATGCAGAGCGGGAGTCGTTAAATGTGAACCGAATTTATTTATGACTAAATAGGAACACTTTGGTGTAGATTTTTCTCCCAATTGAATGGAAAAATCTTATTACTTTGATTGTAAGACTACCGTATTCTACAAGGCTAAAATCACTACCAATATCAACCATTGAGAAATCTTAATGTGGAAAACGCTAAAATTTGTCAAACCAATTATACTTCTGGAACCTCAATATTGACTGTCTCCTACTTATATATTAATAGTTCTTTTCAAGAAAAAATAAAATCTAACTATCAATTTTCTTAGAAAAAAATACGTTCATGTAAATATCTAAGAAAATTGACTATACAACCGATTTTTTTTATTATTATTAGAATTTCAGGTGGTTAAAAAAAATATGTGCAATCTTCAACTGTTTATTGTAATGGGTGGTCACAATCACTAAAGCACTCTCTTGTTTCACGAATAGTCATTTACAATCATCTGTCGTCGTCATCGAATATATTTCTTAGAGAATAATGAAGGAGAATACTATTGTGATTATAGCTATATACAGAATTTCAGTTTTAGCTATCCTATATGGTTTTATAAATCTTTGCATGGGCTTGCAAAAATTATAGCTATATACAAATTAATAAAGAATCTTAGATTGTTTTTTTTTTTTTGGTAAAAGACTATGTGTATCGCACGTTCATCTGAATCAATATTAATATGAATTTGTATTTCCGTTTTTTTTTCCGAAATATAAAATCAAATATCTTTGTTGTTATCTACTATATGCATTTTTATTATATAATATAATATGCATTTAATTTTATATTTGATAGTAGTACTATTGGGTCTTAATTAAAAGTTGTTTGAATCCGTCGTTCAAACCCTTCGAAGCCTACACAAAATCTTGCTTTGAAATTTGATTCTCTCACAGTCAATTAGACAAAAAATATTTTTATGGTGATCGTATAAGGGCTCATTATTTAAAACATACCACATTGTTAACCTTTTTTCCTTTTCTAAATACGCCACCAAATATTTAAAATACTTTAAAGATTTTATATATATTTTTTATATATGTCAGTTGTGATAAAGCTCTTAATAAGTTTAGGAAAGCTTCTAAAAAACTTTGTAATTCCAATTTTTTTTTTATTGGTAGTATTTGAAGTATTTCTGTTAAAAAAGCACATTATCAAAACATTGTTGCCTCTAGAAGGGAGTTCTGTTTCCATCTCTCAAAATTGTTGAAGAACATACATTCGTTTAGGGAAAAAAAAAAGTATATAAATGAAATGTGGTCGATCATCAGAGTTGGTTCTTTTATCAGATTTATCAGGTTGGATGAAGGAGCAGGAGGAGGTTTTTGTACCGATTGATCTGGGGTGTTAACATTAAACCAGAAACAAAATCCTATACACCGAAACAGAGCAGCAGTGGAAGAAAAACTCAGGACTGAAAACAATTTCTTTGGAAACTTTTTCTTCAGACATCATCAAAGTCACTTCATAGCTGCTGGTCAAGGAAAGGATCTTTACGCGAATTCGAGCCAAGATACTCCGAGATCTCAGTCACATATGTTTTCAGCTTCGAGGTGGTTCGAGTGAGCCAATCGGCGTTTGTCTGATCCATCTCCTCCTTCATATTTGCCAACTTCTCTTCCTCTTCCAACATACTGACCCACCTCTTACCCATATACATTTTAACCGCATCCACTCCTTGTTTCACGACTTTCTCGGGCGGTACCACGAGCGGGTTCTGGTCCAAATTCAGTTTGGTTAGGTTCACAAGCGTGCCAAAGGCGTCTGGAAGAGAATGAATTTGGTTGTTGCTCAAGTCGAGTTCTTGGAGGCTTATGAGATCTCCGAATGAAATAGGGAGATCTTGAAGATCGCTGAAGTTACTGCTCAGGTTAAGGTACTCGAGGTTTGTGAGCATCCCAAAAGAATCTGGGAGACCGTTGAGTTCGTTGAAGTGTGCATCAAGGTAGCGTAAGGATCTCATTTCGCCAATGGAAGTTGGTAAAGATCTGATTTTGTTGAGATGGATCAAGAGTTTCTCTAGCTTCACTAGCTCAAATCCAATGTTTGTTGGTAAGTATGTGAGATTGTTGTAGCTTGCGTCCAAAACAACCAACGGTCTAAGATTTGAACAATAAAAGTAAAGAAAGAAACATAGAGCTTAGTAAAACAGAGGAAAAGAAAAAAACAGAGACCTTAGTAAAAACAGAGGAAAAGAAAGAAACAGAGAGCTTAGTAAAAACAGAGGAAAAGGAAGAAACAGAGAGCTTAGTAAAAACAGAGGAAAAGGAAGAAACAGAGAGCTTAGTAAAACAGAGGAAATAAAATCAAACTTTAAAGAAAAACAATTACCCGCAATGGCAGATGGAATCTGGTAAAGTTGTGAGTTTGTTACAAGAGACATTCAAAATCTTCAATTTTGACAACAAACCAATCGAATCGGGTAATGTCTCTAGAAAATTCGTGGAAACATCGAGTTCGAGAAGGTTTTGCAAACCAGCTATGGAATCAGGAATGGCCTGTTACAAACATAACCTTTGCTCAAGACAAGCAGCAATACACACACTTTTGAATCTAACATCACCACAAGGATCTATCCAATTCCAATGCCTAAGAATTCATCCTAAAGACTCAAAATTCAGAGAAAAGTTTACATCTTTGACACATAACATATCAAGATTTGATCAGAGATTACGAAGTTTTGGGATTTAGAACTGACCTCAAGCTGATTGTTATAGAGATTAAGGACAAGGAGACCTTGAATCTTTCCAAATGCTTCAGGGAGCAATTTTAGTTTCCGACCAGACAAATCAACTCTGTCCAATGGATTCACCGAAGCTTGTTGCAATATACTCACAACCTCTTCATTGACTTCAACCTCCGCAGCTTCCTCCTCTGCCACCGCCGCAGCATTCTTTTCGGCAGACTCGTAGATCCTCACAAGCCTCTCTTCCGCTTCTTTCAAAAGCTTCTCGTACGATTCATGAAGCTCGTTAAGCTTAAGGATCGATTTATACCAAATCTTTTCTTGATCCACAGCTTCTCTCCTCTTCTGTTCCTTCTCCGCCACGTTACTATCCCTTGGAGATAGAGCGATCTCCTCAAACGATTCCGATAAAGAAGCGTCGATCTCGGCGAGCCTTGCACGAGCTTTATCGACGGTTTCGTGATCAGGTCTAGGTCCTAGGGTTCGAAGAACAGATCGGGTCTGAGAAACGTCGGCGATGGCGTTAGTCATGGAGGCAATAACATCAGGATGAGCTAAGTGAGGCATCTGAGTAACGATCTCGATGGAGTCGTTTGATGAAGAAGAAGAAGAGGGATCGGATTTGGATGGTGGTGGATCGACATCGGAAGAGGCTCTGCCGGTGAAGGAAGGAAGACGACCCAAGACGTAAGAGAGAACAGGGAAATTCTCAGAGTTGAGCTCTGTTGCCATTGTTGGAAAGCTTCAAGGAAGAGACAATTTGGGAAATTGAGGAAGATGATCGAAGAGGAAGGAACAAGTGATTTGTCTGGTCTCATTACTTCCGAAGTAATTGCATCTCTATTACTAGGTCAAAGTTCCATATTTACACGTGGATATAGAGATTAATAACAAGATTAATTAATAGCTGTATAATACTAATGTATAATCTTAGTTCACGTTATTAATTAATACCCAATCCAAAATACTGATCAAAGGACAATGACGAAACAGTAGTCTAGCTCTCGCCTTGCATCGTTGATTCAATGATTATCCAAAACCAGTCTCGCTCTCTATTACCGATTCTCGTTTCTTTTCCTACTGTTGGAATCGAAATACTCAAAGGTGTTGCTTCTTTATGATTATTCTATAGAAAGTAACTTCTATATATTGAGCTAAAGTAATTTTGTTATTCAATCATATTATGCGTACTTTACTAATTACGCAGATCAGTGACTATCCACTACCAGGACACGTTATATCATTTTATTCTCATATATTTCATGTTCTTCAGTTCTCAAATCAAGTTTTTATGCATCTTTATATAATTTGATTAGGTCATTTCTATCATTTTATAAGGTCAGTTCTATGATTTTTAAATCAAGTTCATCACGTTTACGTAATACTATATGATTATTTTTTAAAATATGAAAGAGTGAAATGAAAATAAATTTTATATATAAGCAAAATATAAGAAAAATAAAAGTAAAATTATATATAAAATATAAGTAAAATATAAGTAAAATTATGATTAACATATTTTATCATATAGCAATTAATTTTAAAAATATTAATAAATCAATTTAAATAGTTTTAACCAAACAAAACTATGCATATGCATATATGCATATGTGTTTATGTGTTTTATTCACAAAAAAACTAGTTAATTTTATAAAGAAAATAAAAAGTCATTAGTTTTCTACCTTTATTTTTTGGCTAAATCAAAAATTTGTCATATACCATTTAAACTTGATCATAAACTACTTTATACAATATATTTTATTATTAAATTTAAAAACTAGTCAATTTTTTTTTTTTTTGCATTATGCATCTCAAAAATTAGGGCTAGCTCCGGCGCACCACTAAAGGAAAAACCTAGAAGAATTATTTTCAAATATACTATTCTCATATGAAAAAATAAATAAAATGTACATAAGAAGAAATATGGCTTTCCACCGTTTTCTGCCGATTGAGAATTCGATTCAAACATTAGTGGCTTACAAAACTATTTGAGAACAATACGAAAATAAAAATCGATAAAAAATAAAAATAAAAAAAACAGAAGAGATATAAAATCTGTCGAGTACGCAATTTAAAAAAAAACATAATTTTAATATTATTAAGTTACTTGTTCCCCTGATAGTGAACCATCTTCTTGCACACTCTTCATGTGCAAGACCTGATTTCTCTTGTCAAGCACATCCGAGTTATATCAGATTTCTTTCTTCCAAACATTTTCTTCATGTGGATTTTGAATGTCCACCACAATATCTTCATAATGATCTTGTTTTACGAGATCTATTTTTTACATGCATTTATCAACTTGAAATATCAACCACAAAGAGGTGTAATTCGAATCCAATGATTCTATTTTTCAAAACTTTCTTTGTTAAATTCGACTGGCATAAAATATGTTTTATTAAGTGCATAATATCCAAAATAGTCGTCACAAACTTCAACTCGAAAAAGTGGGAAATATTCATAAATTCGATAGAATATTCAAATTTCACATAAATTTCATAATATTTAATTAAATAATTTGTTTATAAAGGTGTTATTTTTCTTTATACATGTGACATAATTATATGTAGAACGCCAAAATTTTCTCTCACATCATCAAATTTTTTTTATGATACAACTAATTAAGGCATGTTCTTTTAAAAGAAACTAAGTTATATAGATATTTATATACATTAATCACTATTATTTCAACTAATTCGTGAATATACGTCATTGAATATTCATTTGTTTGTTTTTTATATAAGGCATGCTTATGTTTTACTTTTGTATTGTTTATGTTTTACTTTTTTTTATTGTTTGTTTGTTTTGTAAAAAAAGAAAGATATTTAGAATAAAAAATAGTAAAACATCCAATTTGAAATAAAAGTATCTATGATCAAATTATATCTAAATTTATTTTAAGTTTATGAAATAAATTTTCATTATGTTTTGCTTTTGTATTGCTTATGTTTTACTTTTTTCTTTCTTTATAATTAATTTTTTTTGAAAAAAAAGAAATAATAAAATATCCAATTTGAAATAAAAGTATCTATGATCAAATTATATCTAAATTGTTTTAAAGTTTATGAAATAAATTTTCATTAATAGTAATTTTTTATATATAATGAGTTACCTTTTAAAATGATTATATTTTTAATATTAATCATATTACCTTTTAATTAACAATTTTATATTAATATGAATAAATAATATAAAACTTTTTATGAAAGTTTAATATTGGAATTCGGTGCAAGATACATAGTAATAATCTAGAAAGCAATATATAACAATTATATGAAAAATTAATATTGGAATTCGGTGCAATATACATAGTAATAATCTAGAAAACAATATAAAACAATTATATGAAAATATATGAAATAAGTGAGATAAAATATAAGACATTATTGAGGGTATATAAAACAATTGAGTATATGAAAAGGAAAGAAAATATTTGTCTCTGGAAATTGTTGTGGGTAAAAGTAAAAAATCTTAATATATCTGATAGAGACGACACGAGTATAATAATCGAAAACGTCAACAAAACCGGTGGAAAGTTGAATGGGTCTAAACCGAACACACATAGCCATAAAGCTTTTTGTCTCCTTTATAGATTCTCCATATCTGAATTAACAAACGATTGGATAAAAAGTACATAGAGATTCGTTCTTTTTCCATAAAACCACAAAAAAAAGATGAGAAATACCAAATTTTCAATTTCAATGGAGAAGAGAAATGGTCTGCGAGTGATTCTCTTCCCTCTTCCATTACAGGGTTGCATAAACCCTATGCTTCAGCTCGCCAACATCCTTCACTCTAGAGGTTTCTCCATCACTGTGATCCACACGCGCTTCAACGCGCCAAGAGCTTCGAGCCATCCTCTCTTTACCTTCTTACAGATTCCTGATGGCTTGTCTGAATCTCAGATTAACGATGCTCCTACTTCTAATGTTATGTCTCTGCTGGCGCAAATCAACTGCAACGCCGAGTCTCCGTTTCGTGATTGCTTGCGTAAGCTGTTGGTGGAATCGCAAGAATCAGAGAAGATTAGCTGTTTGATAGATGATTGTGGATGGCTCTTTACACAATCTGTTTCAGAGAGTTTGAATTTTCCCAGGCTTGTTCTTTGTACTTTTAAAGCCACTTTCTTGAACGCCTACCCGATTCTTCCTCTTCTCCGAACCAAATATCTTCATGTTTCAGGTATTCTTCGTGATATTCTTTTTTTCTAAGGGTTAATATTACTGTAAAGCCAAACAAATTTGGGTAAATTACTTCGGTGTGGTAAATTCTTATATTGGAAAACAAATCTTATATATTGGAAAAAAATCTATTTTCTTGGGTAAAAAAATCTTATATTGGAAGGTTTCACCAAAATGCTTTTCGTACCTACCCGTATTTATGCTATATATATATATTTTTTAAACGAGTCATGTTATAAAAAATAGGGTCATCGAATTTAATAGTATTGCCTTCTTTTTTGAATAAAATAAAATAAAAATAGGGTCATTGAATTTAATAGCATTGCCATGGGCCCATATCATTTAGATTAGATAAATTAATACCAAGTTATGTAGAAAAAACGTGTTATCTGTATCAAACTTTGTAATCATATCATTTGCCACTTGGAGTTACTTGTCCAAAAAAAAAATTAAGTTGTAATTGTTGTGGGTATCAGATGACTCTGTTCTTGAGTTTTGAACCTTGTGTGTCTTAAGTTTTGAACCTTGAACCTTGTAACCTTTTAAACCTTGAGTTTTGAACCTTGAACCTTGTAAATTAAGTTGTGGTTTTTTGAACCTTGAGTGTCTTAGCTTCGGAAGCAGAGGACTCTGTTCTTGAGTTTCCGCCGCTTCAAAAAAGAGATCTTTCAAGGATTTTCGGAAAAGAAGGAGAGAAACTCGATCCGTTCTTACGTATTGTGGTCGAAACGACTATAAGATCTTCAGGGCTAATATTCATGTCTTGCGAAGAGCTTGAGAAAGATTCATTGACTCTTGCTAAAGAAATTTACAAGGTTCCGATCTTTGCGATTGGTCCGTTTCATAGCTACTTCTCTGCTTCGTCAAGCAGTTTATTCAAACAAGACGAGACTTGTATTCCCTGGCTAGATAATCAAGAAGATAAATCCGTTATCTACGTGAGTCTAGGAAGCGTTGTGAACATAACGGAAACAGAGTTTTTGGATATTGCTTGTGGTTTAAGTAATAGCAAACATCCTTTCTTGTGGGTTGTACGACCTGGTTTGGTACTCGGTGCAAAGTGGATCGAACCGCTCTCTGAAGGGATCATGAGAAGCCTTGAAGAGAAAGGAAAGATAGTGAAATGGGCACCACAGCAAGAGGTTCTTGCGCATCGAGCCATTGGAGGGTTTTTAACACATAATGGTTGGAACTCGACGCTAGAGAGTATATGCGAAGGGGTTCCTATGATTTGTTTACCTGGAGGTTGGGATCAAATGCTGAATTCAAGATTTGTGAGCGATATTTGGAGAGTTGGAATTCACTCGGAAGGTCGGATTGAAAAAAATGAGATTGAGAAAGCTGTGAAGATGTTAATGGTTGAAAGTGAAGGAGAAAAGATTCGTGAGAGGTTGAAGTTTCTAAAAGATGAGGTTGCGAGATCGGTTAAACATGGAGGCTCGTCTTTTCAATCTATAGAGACTCTAGCTAATCATTTACTGTCGTTGCAAGTTGGGAATATTTGCTAAATATACCTCAACATTTCTCTAAAATGCAAAAAATAAAACTTGATTCTATATCTTCTGTTGTAAAAAAAAAAACCCTAATATTCAGATAAACTCATTTTGTTGCTCATTTACCGGATGGGGAAAAAAAACATTGTTTCTATGTTCATAATATAGATTTATTACTGAATCCAAAATTCAACTGGTCTTTGTGTTATCTCTAAAAAAAGAAGAAGAAACAATAAACATTCCGTGTCATAGTCATGTACACTTGTCACTTATCGTTTATGTCTTTGGTAAATTGGTAGGCCAGTGACTAAACCACTTTGTCTTATTGAATTGTCTCCATTCTTCAAAATCTTTATCTTATCATCACACTTTTATTTACTTTCTGCAGATTAGTAATTGCAAAGAGAGGAAAAACGAAGAACCTTGAATGGAGAAGACAAACGAGAGACAAGTGATTCTATTTCCTCTACCATTACAGGGATGCATAAACCCTATGCTTCAGCTAGCTAAGATTCTTTTCTCAAGAGGCTTCTCAATCACCATTATCCACACGCGCTTCAACGCTCCCGAATCTTCAAACCATCCTCTCTTCACTTTCTTACAGATCCCTGACGGCTTGTCTGAAACCGAGACTCAGTCTCGGGATGTTTTGCTTCAACTCACGCTTCTCAACAACAATTGTGAGAACCCATTCCGAGAATGTTTGGCTAAACTCATCAAACCTAATTCAGATTCAGGAACAGAGGAAGGGAGAATTAGCTGCTTGATCGATGATTCTGGGTGGGTTTTCACACAAGACGTGGCGGAAAGTTTTAGTCTTCCAAGATTTGTCCTCTGTGCTTATAAATTCTCATTCTTTCTCGGACATTTGCTTGTTCCTCAGCTTCGGCGTGAAGGGTTTCTTCCATTCCCAGGTACGGCTTCGACTCCTAATAGATCTTTGTTCTTATTGGTAATTCTATTCAATTGAAAAAGATTTACTCCAATAAAACCCTATAAGCCCTTCACTATAGAATCAATCGAAGATTCAAAAGAAAAGACCTTGTCGTGAACTTTGGCATGTTTGTTTCAGATTCCGAAGCAGAGGATTTAGTTCCGGTGTTTCCACCGCTTCGGAAGAAAGATCTTTCGAGAATAATGGGAACCACCGCTCAGAGTGAGCCTCTGGATTCTTACTTGCATAAGATACTCGAAACGACGAAGCCAGCTTCAGGGCTCATTGTCATGTCCTGCGAAGAGCTTGACCAAGATTCACTTGCTACGTCCAACAAAGTCTTCACCTTTCCGATATTTCCCATTGGCCCATCTCACATTCATGACGTCCCAGCCTCCTCTAGTAGCTTGTTCGAACCCGACCAGAGTTGCATCCCATGGTTAGATAAGCACGAAACCAGATCAGTAATCTATGTGAGCCTAGGAAGCATTGTAACTCTCAGCGAATCTGAGTTCTTGGAGATTGCTTGTGGACTAAGAAACACCAACCAATCTTTCTTGTGGGTTGTCCGGCCTGGTTCAGTCCATGGCAAAGATTGGATCGAATCGTTACCATTAGGGTTCATGGAAAGTCTTGAGGGTAAAGGGAAGATAGTGAAATGGGCTCCTCAACTAGATGTTCTTGCGCATAAAGCCACGGGAGGATTTTTGACTCATAATGGATGGAACTCAACGCTAGAGAGTATATGTGAAGGGGTTCCAATGATCTGCTTGCCTTTCGTGTGGGACCAACTACTAAACGCGAGATTCATCACCGATGTTTGGAGGATTGGGATTCACTTGGAAGGTCGGATTGAGAGAAGAGAAATTGAGAGAGCTGTGATAAGACTAATGGCTGAATTGGAAGGAGAAGAGATTCGAGAGAGAATCCAAGTATTAAAAGATGAAATAAGAAGATCGGTTAAACGAGGAGGCTCGTCGTCTCGATCTCTAGATGAGTTGGTTGATCGTATATTATCATGCTAGCTTTGTCGTTTGAATCGATAATACATGTACCTTCTTTATGATTTGTGAATCTTGGGTTTGAATCTATGATGATTTCAAAAAGAGATGGTTAGAAAATGGGCCCTTGGAAAATTGGAGCATCTAAGTTTGATGAACGACTTTAGTGAACAAAATGAGTTATTTTTCAAAAGTGATGATAGATTATTGTTAGGTTTATAGAGTTTTTTTTATTAGTGAACATGTTTCATTAGCAGCTTTTATGATATTTAAAATCAGGAGTGGCTCCACCTGTCTGGTCATACTTGCAAGTTGCAACGATTTTATAAGGCCACGTTTTCAGCTACTTTTTTTAATCTCTAATGGTCTAATCTAGAAGTGCAACGAACAAGGCCTTTCATTATTAAACCAGATTAATTAAAGTTAAACCACATGTTATGGTGCTTTGTTAGGTGTGAAGCTGAGTAAGAAAAACGAATAGGTCTTCCTTTATTATCACATCGAGAAGCGTAGAGTTTTGTCTCCATTCTCGACATAATAATAATAATATATGATTTCTTATGTTGTCTTCACTGAAACTTCAGTATCTTTGCATAATCTGCATCGAAAGCTTAAATTGAGAAACAGAGAGCTTCTGAAAAATTCAGGATTCTAAACAAAAATATTTTTTTAAAGTGTTTAATAAAAACAAAAATTAAGTTTCTACAAAATTAAAGTTAAAGTAAAAGTACAATGATATTTAAAAAAAATATAACAAAAAATTACTCTTTCTATATTTTTATCTGCGAAATCATCCATTAAACTTGTATAATCGAGGTTTTTAACCATAGTCTTTTCTATCGATAACATAGCTAATCCGTTTAACATTTCTTGTGACATAGTCGACCGTAGATAAGACTTTATCAACTTCAACTTTATCAACTTCAACTTAGAAAAACTTCTTTCAGCCGAGGCAACTGAAACCGGAATAGTGAGCATTATCCTATAAGCAACCTATATATTTGGATAACAATCCTTCAATCTCTCTAAAAATTCTAATACCTCTGCAGTCTTTTTCAAATTCTTTGGTAGAACTTCTCTAAAAACTTTTATTTCTAAAAATAAATCATTCCCATCAATATCTGAAATCGTTCCATGCTTAAGAAAAGCTTCAAGGTTAAGGCAAGATGTCTTCAAACTATCTTCATTCGCTGAGTTGAGCTTTCGTAAACTAAACAAAAATCCAAAAATATTTTCATACTCTTGAAATTGTTCTAACCTTGTTTGAAAAGAAACTAGAGTTTGATCCATGATTTTGATGAAATAATTAATTCTAAAATCCTCTTCCAAGCTTAGAACGAGTCCAACATCATCAGTTTTTTCTGGTTCCTCATCATAATGATGTTTTCTTCTAATAAGGTGTTTGCTCTTCTTTTGAAACACATGTTCAATATCAATATCAACTGCAAGTTTTAAAGCTTTATTTTTTGCTTCTTGAAAACCTGATTCTCTATACTTTTGGAAAAAAGAAACTAACCCTTTTAGTTGAGCAATGACATCATCGATATCCATATCTTCAGATTGTAGCGTCTTGCTTACCGTGTTCATGACAAAAAAAATATCATACCATATCACCATACCAAACAAAAACTCGAATCCTTCAATTTCATGTGTTTCACTTGTTGCAAGGCATTCAGCATCGCTTCTGGCTTGTGGATCATCACTATTTTCTGCGAAGTCAAGTAAGACATCTCTGATTTTTGGAGCTTTAAAACGTATTGATTTGATGCTTTCAAGATGACTTTCCTAATGCGTATCTGATAAGGATTTAAGTGTTAGACCTCCCACCTTTTTTTTGTACATCTTCCACCTAGTTGTAGAAGGGAAAAAAAAACAGATATAAACTCTGGACGATCCCAAAGAATAAAATTGCCTTCTTAGAAGATTTTGCGATATCACAAATAGCCAAATTCAGATTATGGCAAACACATGGTGTATAAAATGCTCTCAAATTGATATCAAGTAATCTCTTTTGCACTCCCTTGTTTTTCCCTTTCATGTTAGATCCATTGTCATAACCTTGTTCCCTAACATCATCAATGTCCAAATTAAGACCATTCAATGTTTTGCAAAGTAGCTCAAAAAGTCTTTTCCCTGACTTATCATCAACTTCCACAAAAGTAAGAAAATATTCTTCAACATGAGCTTGATCCACCGATACATTCACACATCGAATAATAAGAGACATCTGTTCTTTGTGGCTAATATCCGGAGTACAATCAAGAATAACCAAGAAGTATTTTGCCGCTTTAATTTTCCTAATGATCATGAGCTTGATTTCAGATCCCAACATTCCTATCAACTCATTCTGAATTGTGTGGCTGAAGTAATGGTAGTGAGTTTCCTTCGTTTTAATTCGCCTAAAGTGCTCCAGCATTACTGCGTCAAATTCACCAATCATTTCAATATTTCCCAAAAAAAATTCATTGTTATCTTCACCAACTTTATCTTTATTTTCCCGAAACGCTATATTACTCTTTGCCAGATACTTCACCACTGCAAATAATCTCAATAACAACTCTCTCCAATGATTCTTTTCTTTGTTGATTTCTTTTTGGAGACACTTATCAATTGTCTGATTCTTTTGAAACCTCAACTTCAGCTCCATCCACTGGCTCATGCAAGTGATGTGATCATGACTTTTCTCATGTTCGCTAAGCCTTATTACGACATTGTTCCAATCAATGAAACTAGTGCTTGATAGTTGAGGGATATCTTTGTACCGAGTGAACAACTTGCAATAAAACAATAGATTCTATGTGACGTTGTTGAATAGATCAACCAATGTCTGTCTTGTCTATCTCTATTCTCCAAATACCTCTTGTAATGTCTATGAGAAAAACGTCTTCCATGATTATTTCGAGAAAATATATAATCTTCAGATGGTGGTGCAAGAGGACCTTTCTTAACCAAATAATCTATTAACCTCTGATCAATTTTCTTCCAATTTGCAGGATCCATAATATCCAAAGATGAATCATATTCTTCAAAGTGATCATCCTCCTTTTTTTATTGGCATCTTCATCATCTATATAATTCTCAATCTCTTCTTGCTTTTCGTTGTCACTTTCAGTTCTAATTTCATCCTCGTTATCAACTCCATTAACCTCATGAATTCCATCAACCTCTTCAACCTCATCAATCTCATCAACATCATCAGTTCTAAGGGGTTTGGTTTCTTAAAATACCTTAAAAGGGATCTAGCCTGAGATTTCACCAATTCTTCTACTCTTTTCCTTTTTTTTTTCTTTTTTGACATTTTGAAGTCATCTTCTGATCTATCACATACACACATATAAACTATTCAGTAATAAAAAAAAATACTTATAAACTAAAAACGAATTTTAAATCCAAATACTCAATTTGGTGAATGCATAAACAATAAAATTAACACAAACAAAGAAAATAAACATACAAATAAAAATAAAAAAGCTTTTTACTTTACAATAAATAAACAATTCAGATATATTTTGAGTAAAATTAATCTTTCCTATTCTCTAGTTCTCTTTTTCAATGGAGGAAAACAAAAGTTAAAACAAAAAAAAAAGAGAAAAAGGACTAAGTCACGTAAAGAAGAAGTTGGAGAGTCAGAGATTAACCTAAATTTTCCTTTTTAAAACTAAATAATATAATGTAATATTTATATAATAATAATTTGAGATCCACACAATGTATGACCTCTATATATTTTAATGGCCTATTTGTGTTAGTCTTTTTTTGGACATTAATTAAATATATATACATATGTATATATGGAAAAAAAATTATAGGACCCCCTAAAAAGTGGGACTCCATTCAAATGTTTTATCTCCATGCCCTCAGCGCCGGCTCTATGGAGAAGAGTAATGTCTTACGAGTGGTTCTTTTTCCACTACCATTACAAGGCTGTATCAATCCCATGATTCAGCTCGCCAAGATCCTCCACTCAAGAGGTTTCTCTATCACTGTGATCCACACACGCTTCAACGCTCTAAAAGCTTCAAACCACCCTCTCTTCACCTTTATACATATCCCAGATGGCTTACCTGAAACGGAGACACAAACTCACAATACTAAACTTTTCATAACGCTTCTCAACCGAAACCGTGAGTCTCCAGTTCGTGACTGTTTGACTACACTGTTGCAATCTGCAGATTCAGAAACAGAGGAAGATAAACAGAGGATTAGCTGTTTGATCGATGATTCTGGATGGATCTTCACACAACCCTTGGCAAAGAGTTTAAATCTCCCAAGATTTGTTCTTAATACTTTTAAAGTCTCCTTCTTTCGGAACCATTTTGTTCTTCCTCAGCTTCGGTGTGAAACATATCTTTTATCACAAGGTATTGTTATTCCTCACTTTACAACATACCATTTTGTTCCATCTTTTACTATAAGCAATTTATGTTTACTAATAAATTATTTTTACAGATTCAGAACAAGAAAATTTAGTTGAGGAGTTTCCACCGCTTCGAAAGAAGGATCTTTTACGGATTCTTGGTGTAGAAACGGAGCTACTAGATCAATACTTGGCTATGATGTTGGAAACGACAAAAGCCTCTTCATGCCTAATATTCATGTCATGTGAAGAATTGGAGCAAGATTCACTGAGGCAGGCACGTGAAGATTTTAAAGTTCCGATCTTTACGAAAGGGCCTTCTCATATTCACTTTCCAGCCTCGTCTAGTAGCTTGTTGTCACCGGACAAAACAAGCATTTCATGGTTAGACAAACAAGAAGACAAATCCGTGATTTACGTGAGTTTCGGGAGCATCGTGACCATCAGCGAATCAGACTTAATGGAGATTGCTTGGGGTTTAAGAAACAGCAACCAACCCTTTTTGTGGGTTGTACAGGTTGGTTTGGTTGCCCATGGCACAGAACCAATCGAGGCAATCCCGGAAGAGCTCATCAAAAGGCTTAATGAAAAGGGAAAGATCGTGAAATGGGCCCCACAACAAGAAGTTCTAAATCATCGAGCCATTGGAGGATTCTTGACACACAATGGTTGGAACTCGACGGCTGAGAGTATTTGTGAAGGCATCCCGATGATCTGTTTGCCTTTTCGTTGGGACCAGTTGCTGAATGCGAGATTTGTTAGTGAGGTATGGATGGTTGGGATGCATCTAGAGGGTCGGATTGAGAGGAATGAAATTGAGAGAGCTATAAGAAGATTATTTTTGGAAATTGAAGGAGAAGCAATCCGAAAGAGAATGAAACTTCCTAAGGATAAAGTAGGAATGTCGGTTAAGCAAAACGGTTCGACATATCGATCTTTAGAACATTTGATTGATTATATATCATCTTTCTAGCTATATATCTTTTTTTTTTTTTTGTGTTTATTTATTTGTGTTAAACAAAACGGTTTGGCATATCTATTGGGTTTTTTTTTAACATTAGTCATTAGTTTTAACAAATTTAGTATCCCACGTACATAGTTTTAATTTTGATTACTAGTGATAGTAACAAAAAAAAAATTTCAAATTGAACTGAAACCAAAAGTATACCAAACACCACCTACTTGCGACTATTTAAAAGCACTAATAATAGGAGTTTCTCACATGGATTTTTTAAAAATATAAATAAAATAATATAAAATTTTCTAAAATAAGGTTTTTACCATTTTTGAAAGATCTACAATATTTTATATTTTTTGAGAAATTCTTTGAGAGACTTGCAATAAGGTTGTTCGCCACGTTTTCAGATATTATCCTGCAAACTGTAGTTAGTACAACGAATCTTGACTTTGTTATTATCCTGCAAGCTACTAGTATACAACGGATCTTGTCTTTCTCTATTATCAATTTCTCTTAATTAACCTAAAATAAAATTAGACCACTACTTGTCCCTTTGGGGACATCCCATAAAAAATATTAGACCACTTGTAACGTGCGTAGCGCGCCGAAGAAGGAAAATGGATTACGTCTTTCTTTATTAGCACATCGAGATGAGTATAGTTTTGTCTCCACTCTCGACGTGATAACAATATATTAATGTCTTATGTTATATGGATATATCTTATATCAAAGAGAAATCATTCACTGAAATATCAGGAGATCTGCATTTAGATTGAAAGCCAAAAGGAGAAAGCTTCAATGGGTAAGAGTAATGGCCTAAGAGTGATTCTGTTTCCACTTCCATTACAAGGCTGCATCAACCCGATGGTTCAGCTCGCTAAGATCCTCCATTCAAGAGGTTTCTCCATCACTGTGATCCACACTCGTTTCAACGCGCCAAAAGCTTCAAGCCACCCTCTCTTCACCTTCTTTGAGATCCTAGATGGCTTGTCTGAAACAGAGGCAACAACTCACGATGTCACACTTCTATTAATGCTGCTCAACCGAAACTGTGAGTCTCCGTTTCGTGACTGTTTGACTAAACTGTTACAATCTGCAGATTCAGAAACAGAGCAAGAGAAACAGAGGATTACCTGTTTGATCGATGATTCTGGATGGGTCTTCACACAACCCTTAGCCAAGAGTTTGAATCTCCCGAGATTGGTTCTTAATACCTATAAAGTCTCCTTCTTTCGAAACCATTTTGTTCTTCCTAAGCTCCGTCGTGAAATGTATCTTGCTTTACAAGGTATAATTTACTTCTCACGTTACCAAAAACTGTCTTAATATTTTCCTACATTGTTGAATTTCTTAGTCCGATCTTCTTTTCAAATATCTAGAAATAACACATTTGTTGAAGTAAATAATACTAGCAAGGTAACACTCAACTAGGACCTGATTTTTAATACATGAATTTATATCAATATTTTGGTTCTATATTTTGGTACTATTAGGTAGTAACAAGTCTATTAGATTTACTAATTAAAATTTTTGTAGATAAAATATTTTGGTAAAAATCAAGTTTTTGCTAGTCTAATAAATTTACTTCCGTGGTGTTAATTCCAAAAATATTTATCCAGAATTTATATTTTTGATTTCTTATCTCAATTGTTTACAGATTCAAAACAAGATGATCCAGCTGAGGAGTTTCCACCACTTCGAAACAAAGATATTTTACAGATTCTTGATGTAGAAACAGAGGTACTAGACTCGTACTCGAAGATGATTTTGGAAACAACAAAGGCGTCTTCAGGTATTATATTCGTGTCTTCCTGTGAAGAGTTGGACCAAGACTCACTGAGTCAAGCACGTGAAGATTTTAAAGTCCCGATCTTTACGATAGGACCTTCTCATAGCTACTTCCCAGGCTCTTCAAGTAGCTTGTTCACACCGGACGAGACTTGCATTCCTTGGTTAGACAAACAAGAAGACAAATCCGTGATTTACGTTAGTTTTGGGAGCATATCAACCATCAGCGAATCAGAGTTAGTGGAGATTTCTTGGGGTCTAAGAAACAGCGATCAACCCTTTTTGTGGGTCGTACGGGTTGATTCTGTCGTCCATGGAAAAGAATGGGTTGAGACATTCCTGAAAGAGTTCATCGAGAAGCTCAACGAGAGGGGAAAGATCGTGACATGGACCCCACAACAAGAGGTTCTAAAGCATCAAGCCATTGGAGGATTCTTGACACACAATGGTTGGAACTCGACGGTTGAGAGTGTTAGCGAAGGCGTGCCTATGATATGCTTGCCTTTTCAATGGGACCAATTGCTAAATGCAAGATTTGTTAGTGAAGTATGGATGGTTGGGATCCATCTAGAGGGTCGTATTGAGAGGAATGAGATTGAGAGAGCGATAAGAAGATTATTTTTGGAAACTGAAGGAGAAGCAATCCGAGAGAGGATGGAACTTCTTAAGGAGAAAGTAGGAAGATCGGTTAAACAAAACGGTTCGGCATATCGATCTTTAGAAAGTTTGATTGATTATATATCATCTTTCTAGCTATATATCTGTTATTCCTAATTTGTGTTTTAATTTTTCAACCAATAAATTGTTTTTGTTTTTCAGGAATTATTCTTCCTATGTGTTTCGCTTTGTTGGAATAAAATGTGTTCACTTTAATGTTTATGATTGGAGCTTACCAATATATTTATTATCGTTTTAGAAACTTTGTTGTCGCAAAGAAATACCCTATCAGTACCAGGATGCTTCTTGTGTTAGAAATTTAAAGAACAGAGTAAAAGAGATGAAGACGTTGAACTTCTTTTCTATTTCAATCGCTTAGGGTTTTCATTACATTAGACTTTTTCTTATACTAACTAGAGCAAGTGTAAGACAGCAATTTCAGTTCCAGCTAGCAAGTGATGCAAGATAGCAAAGGTTCAAATCGATTTTGCTTTTCCATTAAACTCGTTCTGTCTTTTTCTTTCGTGTGTGCAGGTGACCGTTGTGGTGGCTTGGGCTCAGACATTGGCTGAACTTGTTTGGGCTTCCACAGGCCCACATTCCTTTTGTCCTGATTTGTTGCAGTGTTTGAATTGGTCTGAAGCAGAAACTCTGTTTGTTGCAGAGGCTTTGTCTGATGCAGAGATTTTTCCCTTTGATTTGGTTGATGCAGAGTCTGATTCTTAATATCTTGTTCAAAGGTTAATAAGAGCAATGCATAAGGTTGACAGCAGTTCTTCTGCTAATTATAAACAGAATAAATGACTAATTATCATTTACCAAATCCCTCATTATATATTTTTGTATTTCATTGATTTTCAAAATGGTGTAATCCAAAATGTATGTCACTCTTGACTCTTGATAGAATGAGAATATATATATATATATATTTTTAAATATTAACTATTTGACCGTTGAATTTTCTAATGTCAATCATTTGACCGTTCTTTTGGGGTGATGAACTGCATAGTCAGTGACTATCGCTGAATCAAATAATACTTTTGTAATAGATTGATGTTTTAGATCTTTCACATATTAAAAAATAAAAAATTTAATTATTAATTAATTTAAAATTGCCGGAAAGAAGAAATATAGACCATTACATACCATGACTTTTGGCCAAAAAGCATAAAATAAAACAAATATTTCAGTTTTTAAATTTTAAAAATCAAATTTTCAGAAACAAAATAAAAACATAAAACATCAATTTATTAGAAATAGAAGGAGTAATAACTAAGCATGTGCATGAGACTAAATATCGCTTAACTATATTTAAGCATCAAATAAAAGGATTACACTATTTGACCGTTGGTTTTCTTTACATCATAGATTTGACCGTTGATTTGGAAGAATTATTTAATTACTGGTTATAGTAGCTAAACAAAATGAAATCTTTAATCAGTCGATAACGATTTATTTACTGAATATATAAGAAAACCTGTTCACATAAATAAGGCTCATTTTAAACCGAATAAAGATTAGTGACACCATGCATGGCTTTTTTTTTTTTTCCAACTGAATACTGCATTTTATTTCCTTCTTTCCCCAAACAAAAAAAAAAAAGATTAGTGACACCTCTTAGACGAAATGTTCAATTGTGACCAAACAGGCTAAACAAAAACAAAAATGAACTCATATACCATTAATTTATCTTGTTCCTATATCGTGTTCACAATCGGCTCACGAGTCACGACTAGTCTAGAGACAAAATCACAGCCTGAAATTTTGTGGATTAGTATTGCTTCTTCATATTCTGCAACTATTCTCTATGACTTGGCAAAATATAGGTAATATCCGTTTCAGTTGTTTATTTCTACCTCATTCAACAAATCCAAATACAGTAATCGTAAATTTATAGAGCAATATATATATATATTTTTTTTCTTATGTTATAGAAGTAGATTATTGCAATACTAAAATGGAAAATCTAAATCTATATCATTTTAAAAATTTAAGAAGCAAAAGACAAAATATAATTTAAAATTAATTTTGAATTATTTGTGCAGTTTTATATGACTTTTATTTTTTGGTTATTAAGTTAAATAACCAGGTTTTAACGTATATGTAGACAGCACATATTCGGCTAATTAGTAAATACTAATAGGAAATTATGTTAATCCCATAAAATGAAATTGATGACAAATATTAAAAAAAGATATTCGTTCCGTGCACACTACTGTTCAAAATTGTCATAAAGCGGTCTCTGGTGCGTGAATAAGTGATTACTCGTCAATACAATGCAACAGTGTTCAAATTTGAAAACTTAAAGAAAATTTTGGATTCGTCTGGCAGAGTAAATCTAGTATATAAATGAATTCAGGGTTTGCCAAAAAAAAAGAATTCGATATTATACTTTTTTTTTTTTTTGGGTCGTACGTCAACCCTACGTACTTTCTAAGAAATGCGTTTTATCACAAACAATGAGAATTTCTGAATAATGAGTGGAAGATTGGGATCATTTAACACTCCTTTGCTGACTAAGAACATGGACAAGTGGAACAAGGACCATTCATTACCCTACACACACCGTCGTAAATGTGGAATTCTTTTGCAAACCGGCTCGTTTCCAACACAACCATTATTTTCAATCTCTTCTGAAAGGCAACTCTATTGACAAAGACTTGTGACTTTCTATTATATATATATATACGAGCGAAAGTTATAGGCATTGCGCGGATTTGATATTTATATATTATATTTTTTAGATATATAATTTTTTTAATTGATTCGTAGGTTTTTTTTTACGCACTATTAGACATTCATAATGTTATACTTTCTATGGTTTGATACCACTTCTGCATGTAGTTTAGTTGAAGCATTTGTGTTGAAATTTTTAATTTCAAAAAAAAAACTTTAAAGTTATGTGTTTGTGAGAATATCATTATATAAATGAAGTTTAATAAACCATTAGTTAACATACATGGTTTTTGCTCATTAATGTCATGTAATGTGAGGTAGAAGTTGATTAAATCATTAAATCTGTTGTTATGTGTTTGAAGTACATGTTTGTTGGCAAAAAGAATCGTGTAGTTGATGTTGTTTTTTTCTACTTAGAGATCTTGTGATTTTGAGTTGGGGATCATTAATGCTTCTGATTTATGATAAAATCATTTTATAGTAAAATATGTATTATATACTACTCCCTCCGTTTCAAATTAGTTATCGTTTAAGGTTGTTTCACACATATTAAAAAAACATTTAATTTTTCAGTTTTACCCCTAGTTAATGTTTATTTGATATTATTTCATTGGTCAAGACATTGAAACAAGAGAGATAAAGTTGGAAATCTTATCAAACATATGCATTGAAAATATAAAACGACAACTAATATGAAACGAGTTTTAAAGTCTAGAACGACAACTAATTTGAAACGGAGGGAGTATCCATTAGGCTTTTTTCTTTGCTATTTATATATTAGTATAAAATAGA
Source organism: Cardamine occulta (assembly GCA_028015245.1). Classification (NCBI taxonomy): domain Eukaryota; kingdom Viridiplantae; phylum Streptophyta; class Magnoliopsida; order Brassicales; family Brassicaceae; genus Cardamine; species Cardamine occulta. Next base: position 22,796,459 of record CM051382.1, on the reverse strand, counting down.
TATTGATTTCAGTTTTTTTTTCTAATTTTATTGTATCATATTTAATTGCTTTTAATTTTCAGTTTTTTTATTTTATTTTCCTTGAGTATTGGTCTTAATTCTCTTTGGTTAGTATTATTTGTGTTGACCAATTTTTTTTATTGTTGTTATATATTGCCCCATATATTTTTAATAAAGTTTTAGGGCCACTAAGGACATGTGACAGTGTCTCGTAACTCCACAGAAACTTAACTTTATTTTACTTTTTTCTTTGCTATTTATATATTAGTGTATAATAGATGTTGATTTCAATTTTTTTTTCTTCTAATTATTGTATCATATTTAATTTCTTTTAATTTTTAGTTTTAATTTTCCTTGAGTATTGGTCTTAATTCTCTTTAATTAGTAGTCTTAGTTATGTTGACCAATTTTGTGGTTGTTGTTATATATTACCTCATACATTTTTAATATTTTTTATGGCCCCTAATTGTGTTGTTTTGGTTCTAACTTTGGTTAAATTGTATGGATTTTATTTGTAGTTTTTAATAAAGTGATTATATATATTATAACATATTAGAGTGATTTTTGGGTAATTTAAATTCTTGGAAAGTAACAAAATTTTATTTCTCAATAAATAGATCATGATTCATATATTTTTATTTAATGTTTTTTAATTGGGACTAACCATTTATTATTTTATTATTATTTTAGTAAGCAAGAGGATGAAAAATGAGTTTAGAGAAAAATGAGTTCAAGATGATTTGAGTTATGAAAATGTTTTGTTATGATCTTTCTCAAAATATTATATATTGTGCTTGGTTAAATAGATTTGTGGCATAAATATTGATTGAACATACATTTATTAGATTAAATATTGTGGGTTTTTGTTTTGGGTTATATTCTCGGTTTTTTGGAAAGAATTATTTTTAGGGGTTTCTAATACTACTATTTGATAGGATGAAGGATTTTGAATATTTGTTGGGTTTTTATTATCTATTTCTTTTGAAGATTTTTTAAGGGGTTTATGATAATTTTTTCTTTCTTATTTTGTTTTTTGGAGACATTCGTTGGGGTTTTGGTTGGAATAAATATTTAATGTTTTTATTTAATTTAATTATGTTTTGTGGGAAATAATTTTTTTGTTGTTGGAATTTTTTGTTTTCTGGAACGATTGTTGTAGCCTTGTAGGGATTTATAATATCGAATTTATGGACGAGTTTGGATATTTGTTAGGCTTTATTAATGTGTATTATTTGGATTGATTTATTTAAGAGGTTTATGATAATTTTAATTTTTATTGTGTTTGGGAGGGGGGGACATTTGTTTTAGATTCTTTGTTAGAAAGAATATAATAAGATTTCATTTGATTTAATTATGTTTTTTGAGAGATATTTTTTGGAGTTTTGGGCTAGAAAAAAATTAGAAATTAGGAAAAAAAATAGTTAGTAGAAATAATATAATAATTTTTTATTTGATTTAATTATGTTTTTAAGAAATATTTTTTGGAGTTTTGGGTTAGAAAAAAAATAGAAAATAGGAAAAAGATAAAATAGTTTGTATGTGACACATGACAGCGCCTCGGAGCTCTACTAATTGGTAACCCTACTATATTATATAAGGTTAGAAAAGAGAGAAAATAGTTAGTAGAAATAATATAATAATATTTCATTTGATTTAATTATATTTTTTGAGAGATAAATTTTGGAGTTTTGGGTTAAAAAAATTAGAAATTATAAAAGAGATAAAATAGTTTGTATGTGACACGTGTCAGCGTGTCAGAGCTCCACTAATTGGTAACTCTACTATATTATATAAGATATATTTTTTTTTTCTTGTAATCTCATTTTGTTTTCAGGTCAATTTATGTAGTTTCCTTTTTTTTCTTGTACAACCATTATTTTGCATATTTTTGGATTTTATTTAAATTAAAATATTATTCTTTTCCATTTTACTTTCAACCACGTGCTTAAGTTAAATTGAATTGGACCACCTCGATTTCATATGTCTAGTCCATGTGATAAAAGTCTATAAAGACAAGATCAGCAAAACAAGTTCTTATAAAGTGATTAATTAAAAATATGTTTAATTTAGAATTTAAACGCCGCAAAATAATAGAAAGGTAAAAGATATAGAATCTCATCACCTTTTTCTATATCTCTAATCCAAAAAAAAGTTGGAGAAAGCGGAATCACTCACCAAAGAAATACTGTAAGCTGTCCAATTCTGCATATTTCATCTCAAAATCCAAACAATAATCCCAGGAAAACTAAAGACACCGAACTTAAAACAAATAATATGATTTGCCCATCTCTACAATTTATGAAAAATATGTTCACAAGGAAGAAAAATCATTCAATACCCAAGTTAGTCAAACATTAAGAAAAAACATGAATTCTTTCATCAGCCATTGACTTTGACCAAAAATAACACATGAATTCTCAATTTTTCTAATAAAGAAGAAGTAGTGAAAATATAAAATGTTACAAACTTGCAATAAAAAAAAGATTACCAGCGGCAGCGCTTAACAGAACAAAAAAAAGATTACCAGTACTGTCAGAAAGTTGATCGTTTCAACGTAACATTTTTTTTTTTATGGTTTTAATGTTAAGCAACGTAACATTTCTTCTAACTATAGTGTAATTGAGTAATAAAAATCTTCTTGGTCGCGGGTTTTTGTTTAGTATATTGATGATTCAAGGAGCTTGCCCATTTTGACTGGACTCACCACGACGTAAACTAGTAACCCTTTTTACTGCTATAAATAGAAGGCTTGGATGAAAGCAAATGATCACACCACTTAGAAAAAAAAAATCATGGAGCAAATCAACTTCAACTCAAACCCTTTCCTTCTAACTACTTTTGCTTTGCTCCCACTTTTCATCTTCGCACTTATCAAGAGAAATATCAAATCAAGAAAGCTAAACCTTCCTCCATCCCCCACAAAGCTCCCGTTCATAGGAAACCTCTACCAGATCGGTAACTTACCCCACAAGTCACTCTACGACCTCTCCCTCAAGCACGGACCTTTCATGTTCGTAAACCTTGGAACAACTCGGTACCTCGTCGTCTCGTCCTCTGCTGCTCTTGAAGAGATCACAAAGAATCACGACATAGCATTCTCGAACCGACCCGCAATCGCTAGCCTTGATCCTCTAAAGGGTAATGGCAAAGACATGGTCTATCATCCATATGGAGATCATTGGAAGCAGCTAAGAAAGATCGGCGCTATTCATCTCTCGAACAAAAATGCCGTGAACCGATTTCATACGATGAGAGATGAAGAGATCTCAAATATGATGGAGACTATTAATGTTTCTAACGTAAAAGGCGAAGAGATCGATATGTCGGATATGTTTAACAACGTTGTGACCAATGTCTTTCATAGGTCGTATACTGGTAGCAACAAAAGGGATGAGAATACTACAAAGACATTTTTGGATTGGGATCTCAAGTTCAAGAAGCTCATGGGATATTTCTGTGTTGCGGATTTGTTCTCGAGTTTAGCTTGGATCGATAGATTCACAGGTTTTACAACTCTTCTAAAAAGTACTTACTCGGAGTTGGACGTTTTTATGGAGAAACTCATCAATGAAAGAGAGAAGGAGAGCTTCGTGGACGTTCTACTTCATCTACGAGACAACGATAAACTTGACTACGACGTCAAAGCTGTCATGGAGGTTTGTGTAACATATAGTTTAGTTGATTCATTACTATATATGTGCTCTAGACACTTTCATGCATAGAGCTCCGATACTGATATTTTTCTTGATCTAATTTTAGGGCACATTTGTCGCGGCTATAGAATCCGTAGCATTGGAGCTGGAGTGGCTATTGTCCGAACTCATCAAGAATCCTGAAATTTTAAAGAAAGCACAAGAAGAAGTACAACGTGTAGTTGGGACCAAATCAAAGATAAGCAGCAACGAAATAGAGCAAATGCATTATTTGAGATGTATTATCAAGGAAACTTTGAGGCTGCATCCTCCAGGTATTGTTCCAAGACAAACATCATCGAAGTGGATAAAACTAGGCGGCTACGACATCCCTCCCAATACCAAAGTATTGGTGAATCTCTTTGCGGTCCAACGTGACCCTAAGGATTGGGAGAACCCGGATGAGTTTATCCCTGAAAGATTCATGGAAAAGAACATTGATTTCATGGGAAACCAAGGGTACGCTCCTTTTGGGTTTGGTCGAAGGAATTGCCCCGGTATGGCCTATGGTATCGCTTTGCTTGAAGAGATTTTCGCGAATCTCTTGTATCGGTTTGACTGGAAGATGCCTGATGATTCAAGACCAGAAAAGCTTTGCATGGATGAGGTATTTCAGTTTGTTGTCACAAGAAAATATCCTCTCCGTCTTATACCGGTTCTCCGGAGTGGGATCAACGAATAGGGTTGATTCGGTCACTTTTGTTACTAGACGTGAAACTATTATGGCTATAAAATATATATATTTTTTAAATAATGTTGAGTAAGATGAATAAAAGATGCATGGATGTTAAGAAAAAAAAAATGAATGTTTGTACTTTTACAATTATAAGAGATTTGTATGTACTTTGACAAATCCCCAAATTGATAAATCTTAGATTTGAAAATATTTTTGAAAATTCTATTCATGTTTGAATAATATGAAAATTTCCATTTAATTTAAACAAAAATCATTCAAAAATGGTTGATTGAGTATAAAAGTATAGCCCCTTGGATACCCCAAAAAAAAAAAAAAAAAGTAGCCTCATTAATTATGGCTACTCGGAAGCGTCCAAACCAACATAAGAGCATCTCCAACGGGAGCTCTTAGAGGGGTTTTAAACCTAAAAAGCAACAAAAAATAAATAAAAAAACTATTATTGCTTAAGAACCGATCCTTAGTTAAGGATTTTTAGAACCGGCTCTTAACGCATTTCTTCTTCACTGTTCACTCTCTTCTTCTTCGATTCTTATTCTTGTTTGATTGAAATTAATTAAAACTAGCTTTGAATTCTTGATTGATGGGATAGATTGAATGCTCTTGTGTGTTGATCGATCTTCAATTTCAAGATTGAAAGTGATCTAATTCTCTGAATCGATCTCTTAGTTGTTAGATTGGGGTTACGAAATTGGATGTGTTCTCAAACAATGAAACATCGGCGGCGTTGGCTATGGATGTGATGGACCGTAGAGCTCCGCCTCTTCCATTGTTACCGTCACAATCTCAGTTTCATGCTCCAATGCAAATGAGCTCTTCTTCTTGGTAAATTTTCCTTTTTGATTCTTGGAATTCGTCAATTCTAAGTCTTTTATGGCGATTTCTTGATTTAGGGTTTAGTTGATTCCGGAAAAAAATCTGATTTTTTTTGTTTTGTTTACTGATATTTTGTCTACTTGTATCAGTTTTGATCTTAATGTGCCCTATGTTATACCTCAAATGGCGTCATCTAAATTGAAGGTAGTGTTATCTTCTCTTTCTCTTCACTATACCTCTATTGTCTTTGCTATTTCTTCATACTATGTTTGTAATGAAGAATGTTTGTAATGAAGAATGGTAATCTTAGTTATATCTCTAGATGGATCTTTGCTTAGCTTTTGGCTTTTCTGTTTTACAAAGAAGGGAACTTGATGTTGATGCAAGCACATAGCTTTGGTGTTCTATGACGACGATGGTTTTGTCTGGCCGTCTCTTGTTTTCCTTTTTGTATTGAATAAAAAAACTGCTCCATTACATTGTTTCTACTCTAGTAAAGCTATCCAATATAACTAACTCAAGTACTTCACATGTTTTTGCTTTCATTTGTGCCTAGTGACCATCATAGGGTAAACTTTGATCATTTGTGCCTAGTGACTATCAAGTGTGCAATAACTTGATTACCTGTAAACATGAAGCTTCGTGGCTGAAATCATTTTGTTTTGTGTGATGATTATTTTGTAAACAGGTTAGTTTGACAGATCCTCTCAGGTTTGGTGCTGATGACGAAGCACTAAGGGAAATTATAGGCGTTGCTGTATGTGTTTAGTTGCTTCATCTGATTTTTTACCAATTGTCACAAAATCTTTCTTCTGTTTTTTTTTTTTTTTGTGTTTGAGACTTTAAGATTTCACAATGTGTTTCAGGTAAAGAGGAAGAAAGCTACTCACACTGGAATGCTTGATATTGCCAAGACAGCTAATAGACCAATGATACACATCGGTGGCTAAGCACCTGTGACGTAAGTTCTTTAAACCATTGTTTATCATTAACCAAAATCGACTCAACTACATGTCTGATGTTTTTCTACAACTCTATTATTTTTTGATACTTTAACCTCTTCATTAATAATGCTATAGGCTTTGTTAAAAAAGTGCTGAAACATAAGTTTCGATTCAAGGGTTTTTAACACTTGATTACAGTTACAGAATCTTTGATACATTGGTCTTTTAAGTGTGTGCTCTGCGTTTTGTTTAAAACGTCATCCATCTTGTTATTTTTCTCTTTATAGGTTGGTATAGTTCCTGGAATACACAACATTGAACATGACATTGAGTTTTATGTCTTGTAAGATTTTTTAAGAACCCCACTTGGATCAATGGTGATATATAATTTTCTTGTGGATCAATGCTGGTATATAATTGTATGAGCATCAATGGTCAACCTCTTGTGGATCTTGTCTATCAGGTATTTGGATCATAGAACAAATTTTTTTTTTAAGAACCCTAAGTGGGGTTCTACCATTGGAAAAGTAAATTTTAAAAAGCTCTTAACTACACTCTTAACTTTAAATTTTGCAAAATTTATATTAAAATATGGTTAAGAACCCATGAGGGGTTCTTAACCATTGGAGATGGTCTAACGTACCAAAAACGTCGTGTGGTGTGTCTAGTGTATACGGACTAAACTATTTGGACTTCGTGACATTTTAATATTATTTTCGGGGTTTTTTTTTTAAAAAAACGTTATTCAGTAGATCTACGTCTTTTAGTACTATTTTTCTCGACTTTAAAACTCTATTTTATAGATTAAAAAATAGCATTAGTAATGTTATATCATTTTTTCCGACGTCAATTTTTTTTTTTTTTTGAAATATCTGAAAAGATTCCTTGTTCATTCTTCATAAGTCCCCTAAAATTCTATGCATATATCACTGCTCGTAGATCTCTTTGTCTTTGTTCACCTTGAAATATCTATGACTGGGATCTTGCCATCGCTGGTCATGGGATCATCCTATGATTATAAAATAGCATTAGTAAAGTTATATTATTAGGATGTAAGAGCATCACTATTGCAAGAAAAGAGGAGTTTTTAAAGAAAGGATTTTAGTATTAAAATATTATAAATTGCATCGGTAATTATGTGTTAAGAAACTTTTGTTAAGAACCGGTTCTTATTTAAAAGTTTTTAGATACAGTTTCTTAATTTTAAAAACTTTTTTTTCTCGATCAATACAAAATAATAATAAACAAATTACTAAGAATGACATATGTGGTTCTTGCATGCAATAATGATGCTCTAACGTGATGAAGGCAGTGTTTTCAGATATCTTTCACTACGTAATCGGTGGGATCTACTCCGGTGAGTATGATTGGAGCCATTATTTGTTTTTATCATTAAAATTTTTTTTTTTTGAATACGAAGAAGCAATAAAATAATCAAATGATGACGACGGAAAAAAAATAAACAAATGATGAAGTTGGACTTATTTGTCCATAGGTTTACATACGTATGGGTGCATGACAGATGAAATATAATTCACATATTTCCATGCTTTCGTCATCGTATCGATAATAGAAATAAGATTGTTTTTGGTCATCTTTTTTTTATTGATAATTAACTGGTGGGTATTTAGTGCACTTTAATATATGGCCAAGTCTCCGGCTTCACAACGAAGCGCTCTCGTGATTCCAGAAGAGATCCCTGGCCAGTTGTAAAATTTCAATTTGGATTCTAAACTCATAAAACTAACTGTGTAAACTAACATTTTTACAATGTTCTTCATTGAATTCGACTTTTACAACACCAGACCAAGGTTTACAACTTCACACAATCATAAAATCACATTTTGAGTAAAAATAAAAATTCCAACAATATATAAAACATGCATGCATGATTTATTAACTTTTTTTTTTTGGACAACAAACATGATTTATTAAGTAAAAGTCTAAAATGGAGAGAAATTATTAAAATACATCAAATACACTCGCGGATCATTACTTATCAGTTAACACATTGTCCACACACACATGTCCAACTACTTCAAGCTTCCACCACCAATTCTATGTTTCTTTTCATGGAAATTTGATCCATTCAATAGTTTTCTTACCGGTATGAGGCCTTTCAAAGAAATATTTCATGTAGTCCGAATACACCGTGCTCTTGTATAATGGCTTCTCACCATTCTCTAGCACCTCATCTAGTGGCTTGATCACAGAATCATTATTTGGTCCACAGTAAAACGCAAACGAAATCCGGCTAAGAAACCGATTAGCCATCACCACATGCTCCACGCTCTTGTACAGATCGTTGCTTAAAATCTGAAGTATGTCTCCAATGTTAACCACAATGGCTCCCATAACTGGTGGGACATGGAGCCACTTGTCACCGTATCGAGCATAAAGGCTGCCTATTATGTCGTCTTGGAGAAGAAGCGTGAGGGTGTTTATGTCGGAGTGACGGCCTGTTCCTACGGCGAGTTTCGGTTCAGGACACTGCGGATAAAAGTTGAGGTTCATCCTCAAAGTACCCATCAGGGTTTGTTCTTTGGAGTAGTCCATGCTTGCGTTTAGATTGTTCATTAGTATTTCAAGAATCTTCTTACCTATTGGCTTCATCCTATGAGAATGATTTACAACTTCGTCCCTGCCACAAATCCTTGTTAAAACTTTAATTTCATTTATTACAAGAACTAATTTTAATTTCTTTGCATTGTATTGCATAAAGTAAACTACGGTGTTTTTCTTCAAATATTGTAGAAATAACTACGTTTTTTTGTCTTTTTGTGTGTGTGTGTGTGATAGTCTTCCACTGGTACAACTGATAATTATTTAGAAGAATATGTTAAGTTTTTCTCTATAAATACACCGTAAAAAAAGAACTGTTATAGAATTTTGATTTTTTGTTGCCTTTCAAAAAATGTAACAAATATTCATAGAACTGATATATGAAAACTTCATAAAAATTGATTAAAGCTCTCTCAATATTTTATGATATTTTATTTTCAAATGTAATTTTGAAAATTGTTGCTTAAAGTAAAAATCTTCCTATGCATATATGAACAATGTGTAGATGACTATATCTATTATATATACTAGTTTTGAGTATAAAAAACAAAAAATCTCCACTCAAGTCTCGAGCCATATATTACCTGCACACAGAAGGCCATGAAGCAGTGAAGTCAACTTGGTCGGGACGATACTCAAACTTGATAAAATCCCTCCACTCCAACTTGGCCTCCTCGTAGGGATTGAAACTTGTCATGTACCAAGCTGTGTCCGACACTGAACTTCCCTTCCAATACCGTTTCTTTTCCTCCGCCGGCAAATCGAAAAATCCACGACCAGCAGCTCTCAAGTCGTTTAGCTCATCCACCGACACTCCATGGTTCACTATCTGGAAAAACCCTAATGTTTCAGCCGCCTCGCAGATCTTCTCCGCAACATTTGGGTTTTGCCAGTCAGAAACGTCGATGACCGGAATCACTGGTGATGATAAACCGCCTTTGCCGGTCGCTGTTACGTCTATGATGAGTTTCTCGGTGGTGACTCGTTTCTCAGGGAGTTGAATGTAACGTGACGGTAATGTCTTTGGAGACATAACGTCGACGAGACCTTTTACTCCGTTACGTTGGTTTACTACGAAATCTGTAACAGCGACGTCGGTGAATATCATTTGAGCCATTTTTTTTTTTTTTGAATATGATCAGAGACAATAATTAAGAATAATGAAAAATGAGATTTCTTTGCAATTTTTAGGCGTTGGTATATAGATATATATAGAATATAGATGCCTGCTACCACGGCCGACTCAATATTTTTATGGGCTCTAGGGCAAAAAGATTTTTTAGACTTTTAAATTTTTTTTTTTTTGGATTTTTACTAAAAAAAAATTTTGAACACTAAATATTTTTAAATGAGTAATATTTTTGTAAATTTTATAGTTAAAACTAAAAATATATACACATAACAAAGATTTTGGACTCTCTCCAATCTAATTTTTTAAAATATTTTAAATTTTATATATAAAAAAAAATCGGACCGTTAAGTATTAACACTAAGCCCCCCTGCCTGCCACGGCCATGCCTACTTGCAGCGACGATATAAAGATAGACGTTATTTATTTTATTTTATTATTTTGTAAAAAAAAGATAGACGTTATTATATTGCAAAAATATTTAATGTAGAAAGAGTAAGTACAATAAATATCTATTTTAATAATATATGAATGTATCTATTATTAAACAAAATATCAACAAATTAACTATAGTTTTTTTTTTGAAAAAACTGAATATATATTTAATAGTTTGTAATAATATCATCGTCCCAGTTCAAATATATATACATATATTTTTTGTGAAAATATACATACATGTTGCTTGTTATTGATTAAGGTATTTTTATGAATTTTTTTTTTTTTAAAACCCCAAAACCTATAAACATTTGAACAGTATTTAGAGAAAACTACCTACGGGGATATAAAAAATCGAACACCATAGGTGAGAATTGAGAGAAAAAGAATTGAAACCAAGTTAATCTTAGAAAATGGGACTCCGATACAGTGGTGACCTTTTCCGATAATTTGTTTGTTGAGGATAAGTCACTTTCTTTAAATTACTTGTGTTCGGTTATAGTTAACTACAAAGTTTTTAATGATTTTTTACTAAGAAACAAAAATCCACTTTGTTAATAACATTTTTCAATGATTTTTTAAAATATTAAGGATCTAGAAGATCCATATGATCAAAGAAGATCAAAAAAGTAGTTGTGAATTTATTTTAGAGATTTATGTATATTTTAAAAATGAAAATTTAATATTAGTATAGCTACTAATTAGAGAAAACAAAGTCCCACCAGATGTCCGAAATGCTTCTCTGGAATGAATCCAGCTAACGCTGCGTGTCTTGTTCATCAAGTAACATGGAGCCAGCGCTATGAAACAGCGAGTCAGAAGATACCAAACACATTTAATCAGATCTGAATATGATACTGTATATGATTGACAATTTGATAGCTGATCCCTAGGGAGTATACTCCCTCCCTTTCAAATTAGTTATCGTTTAAGGTTGTTTCACACATATTAAAAAAATATTTGATTTTTTTGTTTTACCTCTAATTAATGTTTATTTGATTTTATTTTATTGGTCAGGACATTAAGACAAAATGGACAAAGTTGGAAATCTTATCAAACATATGCATTGAAAACATAAAATGATAACTAATATGAAACGAGTTTTAAGATCTAAAACGACAACTAATATGAAATGGAAGAAGTATAATTTAGAGGACACGTGAAACACATTGGCAACAGATATAAATTATTTATCAGAATTATTGAAGCAACATCATGCTAATTATATATATATATATATATATATATATTCATGCTAATTAATATTTTATGCAAGTAAATAGTTTTTGACGTTAACACTTGATCACTCATAACTACTGAGATCTATTTATTTATTTATATATTTTTGATAAATTCTGATATCTATTTTCTATTCTCCTAAAGAATTAAAACATTGATGGGAAGAAGAGGAAATTTGATGAAATAAGGAAACTTAGGCTGTTGTTGAATCAACTTAGAATACAATAAGGAAACATTGATGGGAAGAAGATGCCCAATCGAAAGAAACCTGATTGTATACTTTAGAACAATTCCATTGGAGGTTTCTCAACATGTATCTCAACATGTATCTCACTAGTATATTAAAAATATTAGTGAGATACTCATAATTAGAAATCATTGATAGGTTGCTCTAAAGCTCTGATTGGTAACATTAGTTACTAATGATGTTCTTTGAATTATGCTCATAATTCAAAACTGTTACCAATTATATTGAAATTATATGATATTTAAAAAAAAATTTGAAATTGAATTTGAATTAGAACGATGTATGGTTGATGTAGATTTTTTATGTATGTCTTTTGTAAAATTGTTAACTCAAAAACTTTCTCACTATAAATGAAAATATGATGTGGTAAGATTGAATTATGAAACTCCAACATTTTTTTTCCTAAAATATCTCTAACTAATCATTTTAAAAAAATCAACAATAATATCATTATTTTTTGATACGTAAAATCAAAATAACAAAGCATATCTTGGTCAAAGATTTGTCTTAATGGCCTAGTTAATGATTCAGACCAAAACTAATGTTATTATTTTTTCACTCTTGATCAATTTTATTTTAGTGATTAAATTTTTAATATATGTTATTAATATTAATATAAATTAAATTTATTTTTAATAACATTTACTGCAACTAAACATCATAAAAAATAGTTTTGACAAAATGTAACTCATGTTTTTACTGCAAACTTACTGCATAAATCTACAGTTTCTACCACATATTTTTTACTACAACTTACATCAAATGACAACACCTACTACAACTCAACTTTGATAGTACATGTTACCAATTGGATTGGAGCCTTAGTCTTGAATAAATAAAATATGAATTATAGTTTATTTAAGAGATGTGAGAATTTTAGATTGACATAATTAATGGACACATGAATGTGTAGGATATGCTTGGATTATAATCTGACATCCACACGAAACTTACCAATCAGTTGAAGGAGCACGTTATGTGTGTTTTGCTTAATCTGTGTAAAAAGACGATTTATAAAGAGAAAATATGTGAGACATGTGGGGATCCTTTTATTAAACTGGATCCCTTTCTCGTACGACTGGAAAACACAAGCACATCCTATGTGAATGTATAGGAACGTGCTTGTATAGATGAATGTGTAGGATGTGCTTGGATAGATGAATGTGTAGGAAGGAGATATGCTTGTAGATGAATGTGTAGGATGTGCATGGATACACATAAATATGTAGGAAGTAAATATGCTTGTAGATGAATGTGTTAGGATGTGCATGGATACATGAATGTGTAGGATATGCTTGGATTATAATCTGACATCCCACATTACAAGTATACCTCACACATAACGTACACAATTCTTGAATCATATGACATAATTAATGGTTTTGACGCAAGGAAAACATATAATTCTTAAATAAACTACAGTCTTAAAGAATTAAAACATTGATGGGAAGAAGCTAAGGTGTCCAAAAAAAAAAATGAATATTCACGTTTTTACGTTCTGAATATACGTTCTAGATTAGTAATTTGTTTTTTTTTATTCATTAGTAATTTGTTGATTACGGATAAATCGGAAAACCAAAGTAAGTGTAAGTTTATTCGTTTAATCTAAAATTCTCCAAATGAAACAATACACTTATATACTTGTTAAAATCCCTATGAATCTATCAAGGATAAGCAATGCGGGTCCAATAATTTTTAATGTCTTAAGCGAAATTATTTTTATGTCCTTATGAAAAAAACCTAGTGTTAGAATATAACCCTTTTTGTATTTTTTCCCGCCAAAGAATCCATGAAAAATATATAATAAGTAATCTCACTATAATGTTACGAAACTATGAATTTTGTGTTAAACTTGTTAATTCTTAACTTGTGTAATCAAAATAATAAGTTTTTGCTTGACAATTATCTAAGTGCTGTTACAAAATTATATTATAAACTTCTTAATGATTGAAGCAAAATTCTACCATTATAATTAAATTTACATAGATAAATGATACCTCAAAAATTTGACTTAAAAGGAAGAAATTGACTTAGAAGAAGAATTTTGTGATGACTCTTTTTTTTTAACCACAATTTAACTTAAAAATTCATTAATAACACTTTCGGTTTAATGTTTGTTAAATTAAAACCCATAATTATAATTAAGGATCCAACAAAATTAACCTTAAAAAAAACTTATAGGCCTTAAAAATTTTACTTAAAAGATGCCCCAAGATTTTTGATGCCCTACACCATTGCCTCAATTGCCTCAGCTCTGGACCGGGCCTGAGGACAAGGAAAATAGAAAAACAAGTATTCTAGTTCTTAATTATATGAATATCAGAAACATATATCGAATATAACTCTTTAAACATAAGTAAGCTATTTACAAGAAAAAACGGAAAACTCTTGATTATGTTGTCGTATTTCAAATTTCACTATGGTCTAAAGACTATAAGTATACAATCCTCATGAATCTTTCTATTGGACACCTTCTTCCCATCATCAATGTTTTAATTCTTTAAGAGAAAATAGATATCAGAATTTATCAAAATAAATAAATAGATCTCAGTAATTATGAGTCCTATTATCTAATCTACTATGCAATATGTAATATGTTGGTCTAAATCACTTATGGATTAATTGGGGTTCGATTATTTTTTTCAGCACATTAATTTGAGGTTGCACCAATGTGTAGACAAAATACCCATAGTTTTGATTTTAAATTGGTTTTGACTTTCTAACATAATGTATAATGTATCATAATTAGAAGAACCTTAACTTATGCTTTTAGGGTTTTTGATCAGACGATTTGGTTTAAGTTTAAGTTTAATCCTACTCATTGACACCTCACTCAAACGCAGAAACGCTCAAATGGAATATGCGTACTTGAACACTTATCAAAGTCTTCCTATTTTGCTGCATTTTAGTTTCCTATTTTCTTGCTAATGAGATCTTGCAACACACAAATCTACCTTAATTAAGTATATATATAACCTAACTAACATAGGATTTAATTTTTATCACCTAAATTAATTATACCATTTCTTTTAAGCTCACACACACACACGATCATGCGTTCTGTTCCGCCGTCACCATCTCCCGCATGTACCGAAAACAATACGCATCATCATCATCTACATGAAGATTTCACTCTTATGATCATCATCTTCGTTTTGTATGGCATCGTTGCCATACGGTATGCAACAATTCGTGGAACTAATCTTAGATTCTACAGACCACAACAGCCTCTGCCGCTGCCACCAACACAGCCACCAATGTGTCCGCGGCAGATTGAGGCGATGATGGTTAAAGACATAGTTGTGGATGTGGAATTGTGTTGTCCAATATGTCTTGAGGATTTGAACAAGGTTGATGATGATGGTGGTGATAAAGTCCTGGTTTGTTTACCAATGTGCAATCATAGTTTCCACATGAATTGCATTTTTTATTGGCTTAGACAAAGTCAAGATTGTCCCCTTTGTCGTACCTCTGTTTATACAGGTGAAGTAACATTGATCAATAATGGCGTAGGAGATAATTAACGCGTTATATAATCTATTTCATTATAATGATTTTTGTCCTTGATTTCTTTTACTATCATCTTGAGTACGTAGCTTTATTGTGAGTCATAAAAATCACTTCCTTAATAATTTGTTTCGTGCTTTGTTCATTTATTGAGTGAACGACAACAAAATGGAAAATGTTTTATAAATTTGTAAATAATGTTCGTCTGAATATTTTTGGTTCCGTTACATAGACATGTTTTGACCTTGGGCATGAGCATATCACACAGAACCACAATGTGTGTTTGATAGTGAATATTGTTTAAAGGCCAAGGATCATTGAGCACAAGAAGACTCAAAATCTGAAATCATTTTAAGTTAAGAAAAAACGTAAGTAGAACTCGCAAGAAGACATTTGCGTTACAGCCACAACATCAATGTGGAGTGTTTTCTGGTCACTCTATTCACCAGAGTACAATCAGAAGGCAATGGTCTTTACGAATGCAAGGCCAAAACGACAGCCAGTTCTTACGCCTTAGACTCACAGGTTTGGTCTCTCTTCGAGGCAAATGTTTCCGCAACCAACAAAGGGAAAGCTATGGTAGCATCACAGTATACCTGCAAGAACGATCCAATATCAAATATGTACTCAAAACCACTGAGTTAGAAATTAGTACAGGATGTGAAGAAATAAGAAGCAGGTTTTAATCAGACCTTAACGGTTTTAGCGGATCCTCTTATTTTACCCCAAGACACTGCTTCATCAGGGCGTGCACCAGAGTCGCTTCCATCAAATTCTTGCCCTGTGTTTATGAATACAGCGTAATCCGCACCGTTACGCATCATATTGGCATTACATATGTGGTGCTTCGGCAAGCCTCCTCCAAGGATTATCATTCCTGTCTTTCTTGGAGAGGCATGGACAGCTTCGCTATTCATTGCTCTGATATCTGTTCACAAAGCATTAGCTGGTTCAAGGACAGTGTCTTATAATCCAACACTAAACGTGGAAACAATGTGATAAGATTCAAATGGATAAACTCCTTAATTCAATTCACCAAAAGACTACACCAACCAAGAGAATTTGATTAACAAAAGAATTCTTTAACTCTTGAACCAATGCCCCTAACTAAACCAGAATTCCGCACAATGCTATTCTTCAAGCTTCCTATTAAACCTCACTACAATTCACCATACAACCCCTAGGCTGTATACAATAGTCTTGCACTAGACTTAGCAAGAAAACTCTATGACATTGCCTCATTGAGTGAAAGAAGTACCTTGCACTACATCGATGATGAGGCCAGAGGTACGAAAGGAGTGAAAATACAGCATATCACCAAGAGAGCCATCTGTTAAGCCCGGACAGAATACTGGAATATTCATCTACAAACACCACAAATGACGGAAAAATTCAATCCGGAGTTCCTAACAGTATGCCGAATATACTAAAAAGGGTCAAAGATTTGTTACCTTGTATGCCCAATAAAGGTATGAACTCTCATTGTTTATTTCTTTTCCCAGCCGAGCTAACAATTTAGAAGGTGTCCACAACACATTCTACAAGGAAAAACCAGAGGAAGAAGTCTTATCATCAAACAAAGTTATGATGCAAGAGAGGAAGCAAAATCTAACTCCATTCGTTAAACTTGGTGACTCACAAACAGAACTATGTTGAATAACAACTACAACACAAGGTATAGTTTCACAGAAGATTCATTAAACCGGTAAAACCATTCAAATCCAAGGGAAGATCAAATGATACCTCTTCTTTCTGCTCCTTCAACATCTCGTCAAAGATGGGAATAATCCAATCCTCAAACTTGCAATAGTTATCATTTGGAACCAGCAAGTTCCCAATTCGGTTCAATCCCTTAGACCGTAGATAAGCTCCCGGCAAAGAGAAATCGCCTTTAAATGTGGGTGCAAGGCATTTTATGAGATCTTCCTCTACACCACCAGTTGTGGTGACTATAACATCAACCTACAGAAAAACATTAGAATAAAAAAACTTCTAACTAAAAATTCAAACTTAAAACTAAAAAATTAACATAGCTGTGTTCTCACTAACCATATGATGCTGAACAAGATATCGAATCGTATCTCTAACACCAGATGAAACAAGATTCGAAGTAAAACCCAGAAAGATTTTACATTTCACAGACTCTCTGTACGATGGGTCTTTCTCCTCTTCAGTACAGTCTTCAGCTACTATAGTTTCATCGGCCAGTCTCCAGTCTAGCTTCAATACAATTCAATCCCATGTTACTAATTCACCAATAAACGAATGGGAAAAAGAGGAACTTTATTTTTGATTAATTCGCGAATTCTCCAAGGGAATACAAACCATTTGATTGACGATATCAATAGCTTCGCCGAGATTTGAAGCTTGAAATCCAGTGGTGATCATGGATCGGAGAAGCTTAGGATAATTTACTCCCTGATTAAAATCGTATCCTTCTATTTTGTCACACTTCCCTTCTAGCGATTCGGATTCCTTGAAAACTGTGGAGTGAACCGATGAGAAAACACGATCCTCCATGTTTGCTCGATGAACTAAATCGATTTCTCTGGATTTGGAAGTGTAGAGGGTTTTGGGAATCCTAGGGTTCTAGTCGACGGAATAATGAGAAACCACCATCTTCAAACGAATCTTTGCTGACAAATGTTGGGTTCGGTCCAAATCTAAACTCGGTTTAAGAAAATTCGAATCAATTGCAACGGTATGGGTCGGTTCGATCCGGTACATTAGATTTCCTTATACTCTGGATTTTTTTTTTATTGATACACATTAAGTGGAATGAACAACACTTGAACCAATCAAATCTTTATACATTCACACATGAAACCAATTTGTACAAGAATGAATTAGATAACTGCTTAGAAAAATTAAAATTCTGAAAAATACCAAGCCTATACTGAGTTAATTCATGAATCATGATCAATGTACATTTATGTATATGTAAACAAGTGTATAGATGTATACTTTGCAGCTTATGATCTTCTGGGAGAGAAGACGATCAGGTTTCATTATGATCCAGAATTTGATATGATGATGATGATAATGATGATGACAACTATTCTAATATTCGTTCTGGTTTCTGATATTCTCCAAGTTTTATCTGCACAAATCCATAAAACAATACATGAACAACAGGGGCATTACACAAGCCAAAACAAAACAATTCATGTTTCTTAGATTACCACGAGAAGATCTTCATCCGTACCAAACGATTTCCGGGCATTCTCCAGGCATTTTGACGAGATCCTCTCGTTTATCCTGCCAGAAATTTCTTTGTGAATGATTACTTTTGTCGAGTAATGGCCGTTCCAAAATGATGCCTAAGTGTTCTCTCTAGCTCCTGAGCTATATGATATTCACATAATGTTTCTTCCTAAATGATGCCTAAATAGTAATGAAAACTCACATCTAATAAACCAACATACTAACACTATGGACACATTTTCCCACTTTGTTTAGATTCTAACTCATTCCTAAAACAATTTCAATGTTTTCTGCTGATAGATGGGCATGGGCAACTAGGTATAACATCTCAGGGAAGCACCGATCTGTAAGTATTGAAGCAATGAGATATAACAAGAAATTACTTGGAACTGGCGGGATCTCTGATCTCGAACTCATCCCTATCAGCATCATAGCCACATATCACGATATAGTGACCTATTGGAAACATGAAGGAAACAAGCTGATGTAAGAAATTTAGTCTCTACCAAGAAACGGGGAAATCCAATGAATGCCTCCAAGCCCAACTTAAGAAGAAAGTTAATAGGTGAAGCTTGATAACGTTTTTGCTTTTTGAGATTCTAGTTTTAAGGGTGTGTTTATTAAAACAATGATACTTTTTTCTGGTCTTGGTTTCATTAGTTTCTGGAGTTCCAATCATTATAAGGGAGATTATCGACACATGAAAACCAAGGATGTGAAAACCAGGGTTCCCATATTGGAAAAGAAGAAACAGAGTTCAAGGCTGGAGGACAATTCTCACCTGTGTAGCTGGAATTGCTGGAGTGAAGACCAGCGACAATCACTTCCTCCAACCAAGACTTGCTGCAAAAGTTAAAAAAAAAAGAGTATGAACACTATTCAACTTCTTTATTATACTTCTTGACAAACACTTGAAACAAGAAAGGCACACAAACACTTGAAACAAGAAAGGCACACAAACACTTGAACCGAGGGAAACTGATATTCTCAGAAAGGGCCCAAGATATGTCAGTGAGCAATGAAGGGATCTGACTAGAGGGAATATATGAGAAAAAAGAGAGTACTGACCTTAGCTTGTCCTGATCGACTAACGCAATGGCAATATAGTTGCCCGACGATAGCAAACAAGAAATCTCATGGATACTAACTGATCTGCACTGCAAAAACGAAGAGGTTGATTGAATTTGATTTGCAAATCATAAATGGATTACGCAAGGGAAGATTTGATGACATGTGACTTCCCACAGAAAATGCTAAAACAATGTTCCGATTTAAAGGGAAATGACTACACCAAAAAATCATGTTGCGATAACATCTCTGAGTAGAAAAATTGGCCATTTATTTCAAGCAACACTAATGGAACAAGAAAATAGCCAGAAGTTTTGTTGAACACAGGAGTAAGTAGAAACATTTGGCCAAACGGTTTTACCTGTATACTAATGCCAGATTCATGGGCATTCCTGAAGAGTAAATCCACACGCACCAGATCTTGCGGGAGCTGCTCCTGCATCATGATTGCCAAAAAGATCATCTTGAGCATCTTCTACTTAGAAGACATCAATCAATCAGGCATGCTCAGAAGTTTGGAAAAGCATCAACATTTCTCTAACATACTCGATGAAGCACACAACATTATCTAGTGCATGAGAAACTATAAAACAAGAATTGAAAGGTCTTTGCCATCTATAATTTAGATACCTTGTAAAATTCCTTTATTGAATAGTTCGGATTTGCTCCAAATGTTATGGTGAAATAGGAAAATTCCACACAGAACTTGTGCAGTAAATATGCAAGATCTACAGTCCAAATGCTGCAGAAATATAAAAATTTGATAATAAGTATCATATTGAGATAGCATTCCCTGCCAACTGTTATCAGCTCTAAGAAGCAGAGAGGGCACACAAATATAAGTATGTAGAATGATTACACTGCTGATGACCATTTCTTAAGATATAAGCAGACCTATTAGTGGAGCATATCTCAGCCAAATCCTCAATAGTGCAGCTTGTGATGCCACTTGCTCTGAGAACCATGAGAACACAAGCAAGACCACAATCCCATGAAGCTAACTGATGTACATGAGGGACCTAACAGCACGAGCAATGTGGCAAAGAGGGCCATAAGTTGCAGCAAATATAGACTTCCCAATATCTATGCCGACTAGATCCAGACGAAACATAGAGAGACAAAGACAACAGGAATATGGAAAGGTAAAACTCGGTGGTCTTACTTCCATACGAGACGAGGATGGCAAGCCTGCATCTCTGAACATTCCATTAGTCAACAACGGATCGAATTGGCAGAATTTTGCAGAAGTGGAGTCTCCATGTCCATCTGATCTCCCCTGATTCGCCTCTTCAACTTTCAAAAGCTTGTTAAGCAGAAAACAAAGAGGCCACATCAATTACTGAATGATCTTGTTGAGTATCCCCAAAATTGCTTGGATAATAATACAACTGAATAATACAAACACAATGGACGAGAGTCATCAGAATAAACTCACACAGCCAGCTAAAATCTGCATCGAGACGTTAAATCAAAACAAACAAAAAGTATGAATCCAAAAACCAGTTTCGTTAATCAATTTGTATGTATAATCTCCAGTAACGCCATAAAAGTTTCACAGTTGCCAACAAATATGTGAATCTAAGTGACTCATACCGATCAAAATCGAGAAATCTGCGATCGGATTCCTCGAAGAATTCAATATATATCCTCAGGATTGTACGAGGGAGAGAGAATATGAATATACCTTTGCTTAAGATGCAAGGGAGAGAACGAGCGAAAGAGGATTAGAGAGAGATTCTCGGATCTGCCGACAGGTGAAAGGAAACAAGGAAGAACAACGTTCTCAGAATAATTTTTCTTCCTTTTTCCTGGAAAATATCAAATGATTTGGATAAAGGAGACGACGAGCTGCAGCTTCACGCTTTTGGTATTTGTCTTTGCGAAACCGACGAATCCCTACGATGATTGTTCTTGCTCATTTAAATCTCTCTTTTTTTTTCTTCTTCTATTTATCATTTTTTAAAAAATTATTTTTTTTTCATTTAAAAAAAATATATTTGTATTCATCCTTCTATACATTTAGGCAAAATACTGTAGCAACAAACTTATCAAGTAAACTTTAGAACGTGATTCTCAAATACTTGAAAACGTGATTTTATCAAATATGGTTCATAACATTTTTTTTTTACCACATTAAAGTTTTCACGTTTCCATTAAAAAATGATTTAATCACTTTTCATTATAATGACTAGTTAATATAATTAGTTAAAAAAACCACTATAGGGCTAAAATAATAATTTATTATTTAATTTTATTATGCGATTTTACTATTTATTTCACATGCCAATATTCCAAATGTAAAATGATAGTTCAAAATTCTGTGTTCCACATAGTTTATTTTAGCTAGATATGTGGCATACAAAATTAACAAAATTTATCCATCACTTATAAGATCAACCTCTTTAAAACTATAGATTATTGTGTTCTACAACTATTTAGATCTCAGAGCATCTTTTTCATTGACATATACCTGAAGGTAAGTATTCAGTATAAGCAATTAATGAGAAAAGCTGTAAATGATGACAGTTCACTCAATCAGATTATCTTAAAACATTATACCTCTCCAAAACGGTGAAATGTTTCGTAAATAATTTCTAATGGAAATTTGTTTGGCATAATCAGTTTACCATAATAAAAGGTCGTCAGACAGTCATATTTACTTTTACTTTTAGTTTTTTTTTGTACTCCAAAAAATCAAATAAAATAGTCAATTTAGAAAATGATATAATTTAGTCTTCGTTTATATATAATTTTCAGAACATTATTAATTTAGAAAATGATCAAATTTCAGAATGTTTAAATGTAACTGATAAATGTTTTAAGATAATTGGAACTGAGATCGATATCGATGCCTTTAATTTAAAATTATAACACATTTGGGAAAATGAAAATTTATGTGAGTGCTATGTCAAAAATAGTCAAAACTGTCACTTTAGTAAAAGTACTATATGCACAAGTCATTTGAATTTTTGTTAATAATTTTAATTTAGAAGTCTCATTATACCTTTTTACTTTAGATTAATAGTATCACTTTATTGAAGTTCAAATTTTAGAATTGTTAGATGTGATGGACATGTAAGACAAACATGAACAAGGACTGTACAACATTTCATTTATGAAGTTTTTTTCATCTTAGGTAAAGATGTTCAATCATTCTTTAAATACTTTTAACTATTTTGGTATTTAAGTGAAGATTATTTTTGTATGCTTAAAAAATTCTTTTTGGGGTAAAGTTATAAGAAAACTAATATCCTAAGAAAAAAGTTTGTTCTTTCATTTTGATTTAGTTAAAATTTGTACCTTCTTCGGAAGCAAAGATTTTTATAAATATGATATTGAATTGTTGTTATAAATAATAATCTAAATATGATATGTTGTTTATATAAGAAAAAAATCGATATATAACAGTTTTTACTTTTTCAAATTAAAGAATTTTCATTTGCTCAAAGTCACAAGTCATTAAGCTACCTACTTGGCCTTAAACGGCTACGAACTTTAAAAGTAATATCGATGGGACCATTGCGTTTGAATCAGATCGACAGATTACTATATTGCATACTACAAGCTTCCGTATTCACGAAAATGCCACTCCCTTACCTTTTGCATTATTTTCTGACAAGAAAGAAAAAAAAAGTTGCATTAAATCACTTAATCCTTTTCAACTCCTAAATCTTAATATTGGCGGCCTATATGACAATTAAGTTTTGGTACACTTCAAGAAGAATGTCTCCACTCCACTTTTTTTTTTTTGATAATAATAATTTTTTAACTGAAACTCAAACTTTTTATCTTAGATCCTTCAAATAGGAATAACACAAAAGACTAAATTATCAGTTACATTTAAACATTCTTAAAATTGATCATTTTCTAAATTGATAATTTTACTTCATTTATATATATCCTATGCGTTTTAACTAAAACAATTATTTTTTTTCTTTTCAATATACTCCGTTTCAAGTCCAATAAATAAAACTTACTAATCTTCTATTTTAGTTAATATGTCAATTTGGCAATTCACCTATCTCATTTATATAACTAAATATTGCCTCATAATTAATAACAACACGAAATGCCATTAGTAGTAAAATACTAAAATTTTGATTTAGCACAACGGACAGAAGCGTAATATCCAACACGATAGGAGAGATTTGTCCGCCAAAAAGATAATCTAATGTTTTGAAATAAAAAGTCAAATACTATTATCACTACTCGTGACACAGACGAAGAGAAACAGAGAGCATAACTTTATATCCGCCGATTTTTTTCAAATTCTTTACCTTTTGCTCTCACAAAAGACACGTTCTTATCTTTATAGTGTTATCTAAACTCTTTTGGGACTTTGGAAAAGAAGAAAACAGTTTTCTAAATTTGAATTCTGTTTTTAAAAAATGGAGAATTTAGTGAAGAGCTGCGCAGGGATCGAGAAGAAAAGAAGCAATTTGACTCAATCGGTGGAAGAAATAGTAACAGAGTCAAAAGAGAGAAGCAGCAATACGAGCGGATCGAGCTACGAGAGTTCTTCCGCCACCGCTTCGTCTTCTCCACCACCGCCGCAGATTCTGGGTTGGCCAATAAGAAAAGCCTCTTTTCGAAAGAATTCAAATGAAAATGTTAAATTAAATCATAAGAAATCGACCCTTGACGATAATTCTGGGTTTAAAGGGAAAGAGCTGAATATTGCAGGTTAGTGAGAAAATAAAAATCGAACCTTTTTTTTTAATTAAGTTGAATTTTTTTCTCTAAGAGCTCATGTGTTCTTCTGTTTGTTGTTGATCTGATTTTGAATTAGACGTGGATATGATGAAGGAGAGATTTGCAAAGTTGTTGCTTGGTGAAGATATGTCAGGTTCTGGTAAAGGCGTGTGCACGGCTTTAGCTATCTCCAACGCCATCACTAATCTCTGTGGTAAAATAAAAAGACTATCTTTGTGTTGTCAAAACCAAATATTTTCAAAATGTTAACTTAAATGTTTCTTCCCTTAGCTACTATTTTTGGACAACTATGGAGATTAGAGCCGCTTTCTAGTGAAAAGAAGGAAATGTGGAGAAGGGAAATGGAATGGATTCTTAGTGTTAGTGATCACATCGTTGAGTTAACACCTTCAACACAAACTTATCCAGACGGCAAAAAGTTTGAGGTAAGTTTCTTGAATTTTTAAATTGTTGCAACTGCAAGTACTGGAGTTGAAATGAATAAATTTTGTGGATCTTTCTCAGGTCATGACTTGTCGACCAAGATTTGATCTTTTCATCAACCTCCCAGCTCTTCATAAACTAGACAATATGCTTCTCGTGAGTTTCACTTATCTTTCGTTACAATGATCTTCTCAAAGTGAAACCTGATCTTAGATTTAAATTTTCTTTTGCAATAGGATTTATTGGCGAGTTTCAAGAAAACCGAGTTCTGGTATGTTGATCAAGGGATTGTAGCTTCAGAAAACGATGGCTCAGCTTCTTTCCGCAGAAAGATTCAGCGTCAAGAGGAGAAATGGTGGTTACCTGTTCCTCGTTTAGTACCTAATGGTCTTACTGAAGAAGCAAGAACAGAGTTGAATCATAAGAGAGAATGTGCAACTCAGATACTTAAAGCTGCAATGGCTATTAACAGTGTTTCTTTAACCGAAATGGATGTTCCTGAATCATACCTTGAATCACTTCCAAAGGTTTATAACGTTAACTCTAAGCATTCTTATAAAACAATCCTGAGAATATCTTAGTTCTGATATTAATCTTTTGGTGCAGAATGGTAGATCCTGTCTTGGGGATGTTATCTACAAGTACATAACAGCTGAGAAATTTTCTGCAGAGCGTCTTCTTGATTGCCTTGATCTGTCCTCTGAGCATATTGCGCTTGATATCGCAAACCGTGTGGAAGCTTCAATATATGTTTGGCGCAAAAGAGTTGAAACAAAACTTGCAGTCAATACTTCAAGATTTACTCCAAAGATATCATGGGAAATGGTCAAAGAAAGAATGGCTGCTGGAGACAAAAGAGGATTGCTTGTGGAGAGATCCGAAACTCTCTTACGTTGTTTGAAGCAGCGGTTTCCTTCTCTAACACAGACTTCTCTAGACATTAGCAAGATTCAATGGAACAAGGTCCAAATTTATATAACCCATTTTCTCATAAAAGTGGCTTTTCTTCTTCTTACTTATACTGTCTTTTTGAAATATTTAGGATATTGGGAAATCAATCCTGGAAAGCTACTCAAGAGCACTAGAGAGCTTAGCATCAAACATAGTGGCAAGAATCGATGATTTACTCTACGTGGATGACTTAACAAAGCAATCAGATGACAACAATCTATTGTCAAATCCAACAGTGAGCATTATAGCTCACAAGAAAATCCCTTATTTAATATCTGCATCAGGAACTCCATACAGAACAAGCTTCTCAACAACACCAGGTTTCTCTCCTTCAATGATTAGTCCCAGAAAAGGAGGAGAGAGGACACCTTCTTATTCCACCAAGAACACCAACAAAGTCATTGAGAAAGGTCTTCCTTCTAGAGGATTTGGAGTGAGAAGAGTCTTGAACAATTATCTTGGCATGGAATCTAAACTGAGAGTATGCGTGAATCCATCAGATAACTCAGATGCAGTAATGATGACAAACCAGATTGCTAAAGAAGGTGAAGAAGACAAGAAAAGAGATTCAACATCAATCCATCAAAAGGGTCCACCAAAGTACACTGTCTCTTAAGAGTTTTAATAGAATGTATAATATATGATTTGTTTGATACGTTTTACTTGTAGTTTTTGTCTTATTTTCAAATGGTGAAATGTCTACTTTTGCAAATCAAATCATATAAAAAAATAGCCAAAAAATGGAAGCAAGCAGCCATAACAAACAATCTCATCAAATTGGTTATGGTTGGTATTTGGTAAACAACTACAACAACGTCCTCCATTAGAAGTTTAAACAGTGTAAATATAATTTGTTTTATTCTACCCATAACAACAAAGTCGTTGTAGTATAGTGGTGACCCGAGTTCGATCCCCGGCAACGGCGATTAATTTTTTTTTTCCTCCTCTTCCTTTAATTTCATTTCTCGACAAATCAATCTTTCTGAGTAAGCCGAATCTACGGAGAGAAAAAAATGACGACGAGTATTCATATCACAGCTCTCGACGGAATCGTTAACGTAAACTCTCTCTTCACGCTAGCAGTTTTCATCGGATTAGCTTGGAACCCTACCGATCCAGACAACAGCCTCGTAACCGATCCTAATTGCAACCCAACAGCTCGTATGGCGGAGAATCTCGTCGCTTTCCATGTCTACTCCTTTGCTTCATTCCTATTCTCAAGTCTCATCGCTTTAGGTCTCAAACAAGCTATGAGGCTTAACATAGCTGCTTCGTTTCACTTCTCTTCTCGAATCGATCCTGTGGTGTATTACGTTAACAAGACAGCTCTCAGATTGGGAATGGTTATCTCCGGTTTAGGATCGGTTTGTGGATGTGTGTTCCTTATGTTGGCTTTGATTAATGTTGTTCAGATCAAGCTTGGGACTTTGGGTTGTGGTGCGAGTGGTCATAGTTATGCAGCTGTTGTGCCTCTTTTGATTTTGGTTCCTACTGCATTGTTTATCTATGTTTCACTTATGCTATATGCTTTTACTCGTTAGAGGTTTGATTCCATGATTGATGCAATTAGGGTATGTGTTTGTCTTATGATATGATGGAAATGAGAATGAGATTTATTCCTTATGATGCTGATATGGTTCTTGTAAATCTTTGATTTTTATTATTAGTGTAATGTCTGAGTTTTTGGATAGATGATATTCTGAATTAGAGTGGAATGTGTTATCAGGAATATTAACTGGTGGATTCAGACACTGATTCGATCCGAGGAAATGGGTAATGAGATTATGCTTTTTTTTTCTGATGCTACATTCTGATGCTTTGTTTGGTTTGATATCTACTGTACAAAAGAAGGACTTGTAACCCTACTTGGAATCAAACATCTAAAGAGAGAACTTTTTTATGTTCCTCATTTGGATTAGAGGTTTTCAATTGTTGATAGTTTTGAGTCTTCTGGCTAAGCTGAGGGTGCTCTGTTATACTATTTCACATATCTCCGAGCTGCTTCAGCTATTGATCTCACTACTGAAGACTCATAAAAAGTTGTATTTTGATCTGAAGGACCCATTGGTCTGTATACTTTTGAAGGTGTTTTTTTTGTGGTTTGTGCTACTGCTTTCTCATGTACAAGCACCTCTTTGCTTTTTCAAAGGTTCAAATGATTACTAGAGACTAAGTGCAGCCTGATCTTACTTTAGATTAAAAGAACTATGCACTTGGAGGCCCTTAATGCGACTGATTAGGTGAAGTAATTACTATGTTCCTTTAGTGCTTCTTCCACTACTTCTATGTGGATTTTATTTGATCCTGCCAAATCCTTTGGCTATTTCAATGGCTATAAATCTCAGGTTACATAAGTAGTATATGCATAGTCAAGTCTTCTTCAAGAATGGAAACCTATGTTTTATCTCGCATTTTCTTCTTAGTTCTCTGCATCTATAGCCTTAAAACCACGGTCTATGGAGCTGGAGAATGCGGGAGAAATTCTCCAGATAGAGAAGCCATAAAGCTGGCTCCTTGTGCAATGGCTGCACAAGACAAGTCTGCTAAAGTGTCTCCAACTTGCTGTGATCGAGTGAAACAAATGGGGAAGAACCCGAAATGCCTTTGTGCTGTCATGCTTTCTTCCACAGCTAGGAGCTCTGGAGCAAAGCTAGATATCTCAATGACCATTCCTCAACGCTGCAACATCGCTGATCGTCCCATCGGTTATAAGTGTGGAGGTAAATAATATAAATGCTTATTGACTTGTCTATTTCCATTGCAGATGCAATTTTGCTTATCAAGTGTTTCATCTGTTTGTTATAATGCAGCTTATACTCTGCCTTGAAGCCGGAGACAGAGAGCAAAATATATGTTCTTCAAAACCAGTCTAAATTGTCACATGTTCACAGTTGTATGACTTGGTTTCAATAAATAACGATGACTTGTTACTGAGATCGTGAGTGTTTGATTTTTTATTTACTCGTCTGTGATACATTAGTCATAGATGCGGTCCATTATCTGTCGTCTTTAACTATCAATCCCCAACATAGTGGGATTACAAAAGACAAAGATGAAGAACATATAAACAAAACCCGAAGATCACACTGCAAAGTGACGGATATGAATGCAGTCGAGTCATATGGGGAATCAAGTGGACTAGTAGCTAGTTAGGTTGATCTTAGTAATACAAAGAACCTGCATCAATGAAACAATCCATTTGATGAGCTGAGACTTGAGAATAAAGATTACTAAGCAATGAAAGGTATAATGAAGTAATTAAGTACCTTTCCACCAATTTCCTCTGGAAGTAGAGGTGGTTGTGTCAATGCGATCATCTGTTTCATTGGGCTGATGAGATGGAGAAGTGGAGGGTCCATGGGTTCGTGGAGGTGAATAGTGTTGCTGGCCTCCGTAGTAAATGGAGGAGCTGAAATAGGAAGCTTCTCTCTTTTCATGGTTGCCTCTTTCATCTTTGGAAACGCACCAAAAAAAAGAAAGCATAATTCATCAACATATATATTCGTATGAAACGATCAATAAAAAGGATATTTCCAGAACTAATACTTTTGTAAAACAAGTTGTAGGAAACTAATAAATTTGGTGACTTTTTTACTCCAGTAGCTCTTTTGTTTTTTAACTAGATCAAATCTTAGCCGCCCTGAGTATCTTTAGTAGATGAAAATGTACTTTTAGTATATCATTATTAGAAAGTAGTAAAAATCTCGATAATTATAGTTAAAAACAATGTGAAATTCTAAGATAATTTTCCGAATATAAATGGAATTTTGAAATTCATCAAATTGTTCAATATTAAAACATATAAGACAAATGGCTTGATGAGATTGATCTTTTTCGGGTCTTCCAAAACATATTAGATGAGATTTGATGCAATTAACCCAACTAATATCTTGCTTCATTCAATACACATACCCTACTCAAACTAAAATGAAAATTAGTTTAATTTAATTTTTGAAAAAATAGAAAGTACTATTTATATATGTATTCCTAAAATAGTTTTAAATATTAAAAAAATTGAAAACCATTTTACAAAATTTCTCCCAAAAGAGAAGGCTTATATTAGTATTACCGGTGGCCTGAGAGATGCTGCCTTGAACTTCAGCACCAGTGTGCTTTCCCTTCTTCTTTGCTACCTACATTACAAAGTGAATTCAAATTATTAACTACAAAAAATTAAGAAAAAACTACAGACCACATATATCTATATAGACCCATAAAAAGATTCATGCATGGTTCTGAATCTTCTGTTAGTTTCTATGCTTACTTGTCGTGTAGCTACTTGGAAAAATTCTTTATGACTTTGTATAAAAGCCTTATCTGTTCCCAAAAAACTCAACACATAATGTGTATTAATTATATATATTCCACTTTAATTCGAGTTGTTAATAATATGTAAAATACACATGCAATCTTCAATTAAATTCTAGAAATTTGTTACACAACCGCTCTATGTGTGTCTCTAAATGAAAGATCATCAAATTATACAAACGAACACTTAACATATATATATATACCTATCTTCAAAAAAAAAAAAAAAAACATATATATACCTAAATATGTATGTGTAAAGTATATTTATAAATACCGGAGGAGGAAAAATGGAGTCGAGTATAGTTGAACAAGAAGAAGCAGATGAAGCCGATCCTTTAGGACCAAACAGATGATCAAATGAAGATGAAGACGATGATGATGATGGAGCTTTGGTTTTCTTGATGTCCATTGATCGGTATGTTTAGTAATTAATGACTAATTAATTTGAAATAAGAATATTTGACAATGAGATGATTTCTTAAACGAGACTTAGAGTGAAAGGGAGAGAGAAATTGATATTTGTATTTGTTGAATGAGAAATGGATAATGATAGTTTTGGAAGATGGCTTTGTGTTTTTGCCCTAACGCCCTCAACGGTCTGTTATATAACCGTTCACTTCTGATGAGAAGGAGATGGGTTCACGTGATCCCCACGTGGCTTTGCCGCCGTCTTCAGCTCTCTTCTCACTGCCACGTGTCTTTTCTTATAGATACTGTGGATAAACTTTGCTTTTTTCTACTTTTGTACTCTTCTCTTCAATTAATTCACTCTGTTTTTGTCATTTGGATAAGTTCTTTACCTGCTTCTTTTCTTCCTTTTTACATATAAATAAAACTTGTGTTTTATTATTATTTGATGATCTTTGGCATTTATACACTACAATCTCTATCTTCTTCGTTTTAAAAGAAAAAAGAAAAAAAAAAAAAAGGAGAGAAATATGATCATGTGACTCCAATATTGACTTATTCCATGAGGATGTGTAGCTTTTAATGTTCTTCTAAGATTTTTACATTATTATGGAGTATGGACTAAAGGTTTATTCAAAGGCATCATTATATTTCGAATATTAAACTTTCATTTTTAAAACAAAATATCTCGGATTATGTAGGAGATGGGTCGTTCGACTTTCTTTTTTTTAATGTTAAAAATAAGAAAATATTTAGGGATGTCTTTTGGATCCACAATGTCATCTAATTATATGAATAATGTTAGATTGGATATTGAGACAGATCGATGTTATGCCGTTGATGTGGTTTACAAGAAAGAAGAATTCTGAATGCTATGTGAACAAAACGTTTTTTAATGGTCAATCTAAAAAAATCTCAATAGATAAATCAAATCACATTTGAGATGAAAGATTGATTCATGAATCCACCTTTGTGGGGATTAATTTTACAGAAAATAACAAATGATCTCATAAGATATGGAATCTATTTCCCATTTATTCTTCGTAGACTTATTTGTCAATCACATTTCATTTCTTTATAATAGATCAGTATTTTTGTCTCTCTATTAAGCTGTAAAGGATGTATATTTTTTATCTTTTTACCGAAAATTCCGATCAAGGATATAATATTTGCAGATTTTGACGGTGAAGTTAAGCTATGATCATATATCAAAGTAGATCTGATAAATTGATATATTCCATAAAAAAAAAAAGAGGTCGCAAAGCAAGCTGAAACAGTGAAAAGCATATTCCATGTCAATGTTCTCTTTAGTTTTGATTGCATTTGATCTTCTTCCCCAAATCTAGTAAGATTCGCCGTATAACAAAACAAAACAAAACAAAAATGGAAATTTTTATATCGGCGGATAAATTTGATATTCCAGTATTCCACCCACAGACATACAGACACATATATACCGACATCAAATGAACATAAATTGCTTATCCAAATGTTAAATGGGATATATAGATAGTTGCCTGGCTCCTGTATATTGGGGTCAAATGACTTGAAGGGCCGCTAAAGAATCAGAAAAGTGGTCAGCATATTCAAAGTTAAAGAGTTAGGAATTCAAAAGTAGATAAGGACTAAAATGCAATATTTTCTAGAGTTCGAGCCATTTATGTAAGTTGATCTTATACATAAATAATAATTTTTCCAATCGCAATGGGAATCAAACCATAGTGATGATCTAAGGATCGGTCTTGATTCATGTTTTTTAACTTTGCTAATCCGTTCTCACTTCTCAAGCCAACTCATGTTTCTAATCACTATTTAAACCCACTACACATGTAACCTTTTCCCTCTATTTTAATTAATCAGATCAGAAAACTTTTTATTTAAATTGGTCATTTTCTTTTTAAAACAGCTCTTAAATGAATTGTTTTTTTTATTCTGTTTTCTTTGTAGAACAACATAAGATGCTAATACTAGTAGATTTTGAATCGAATAAGTTTCCACATAAAAAAAAAAATATATATATATATATATATTGTTTTCCGTTTTGAAATGAAGAAATTGATTTACACATTCAAAGCAAATATTTTTTAAGATTTTATATTCAAAGGAGGAAGGGATGGGTATGGACTTTTATCATTTGGACAAGCGCTCGAGAAAATAATTTAATTTAAAAATAAAACATTTATTTTCTGGCATTTCGAATCTCTCTCCTCTCATAGGGTTCAAAATTTTGTTTCTGCCGTTCTCTCGAGAAAACAAAAAAGTAGAGTTCCCGCATTGTCCAGATTCTTAAAGATTCATTGAGTAATTTGAAATTTCTCGGGAAAATCAATTGACTGTGAGTCTAAGCGAAGCCAGAGATTATGTCGAACTTGGTGGAGCCTTCATGGCGCCTTCTGGCTGCTAGCGGCGGAGATACGGTTAAGCTTTTCGACGTATCCGCCGATTCCGGTGATCCCTGCGTTTTGAGTTATACTCCGACACCTGGTTCTGCTGTCAACTCCGTCAAGTGGAATCATACGAGTATGTAATCTTCGATTAGTCGCATTCTCTGGTTTGCTCGGTTGGTGAGAGATTAGTAAAGTAGCTGATGTTGTGATTTACCATTTCCAGTTTTTTTTTAATTTTAGGTTTATGTAATGAGTTTTAGTAGAACGAATCTGGATTCTCTGTGATCTGCTGCTCAAAATTGAGTTTCTGTGTATCTGCTGGAAGAAATCAATAGGTTGTTTGGTAGATCGTTGTGT
Organism: Cardamine occulta; assembly: GCA_028015245.1. Taxonomy (NCBI): domain Eukaryota; kingdom Viridiplantae; phylum Streptophyta; class Magnoliopsida; order Brassicales; family Brassicaceae; genus Cardamine; species Cardamine occulta. The sequence continues at coordinate 22,763,372 of CM051382.1, read as the reverse complement.
ATTTGAAGTTCTGATACTATTTGGTTCAATCTGGCAGACTAGTTAATAATGTTTCTGTGATCTCTTTGTTTTCATTTTGTTGAAGTTATGGCTTTCTGGGATGCAGATTTAGTTGTGGCGAGTACGGGAGAAGATAAGAAGATATCTCTGTGGCGGAAAAATGGACAAAGTTTAGGAACAGTTCCAGTTGCTGGGAAGGACGGTGGTGATAATGCCGAGGTTAATTACTTTCTATTCTCTCCAGTGATTCTGAGTTCCATGCCTTTCTTATGCATCTCTTGTTCATTAGCTACAGCTTTCACAGTCTTTTTCTCTTAGCTATATACTCTATATTGATAAATGAAGGTAGATGGAGATCTATTTAGATTCTATACAAAATGTGAAGTGTTGTTTCCTTGTGACAGACTGAAACTTCCCTTCTAGAAGTTAAAGATTCAGTGGAACTTGATCTAGAAAGAATGAACCACAAACATTTATGGAGCCTTAGAACCAAAGAGGATGAAAATAATTGTGTGCTCAGCATGACTTACACCTGAGTCCATTCTCTTTACTATGATGTGAATTGAAAATTTTCCCAGAATTTATTTCATCGGTATTGTGAAAAGTCACATTTAGTCCTTCAGAAGCAATGAGATCGTCACTTTCTCAAATCTTTGCATTTACTCTGATAACTGCCAAGTTTATTGTGAGTGATACTAGTTTATTTATATGCTTGTGTCAAAATGAATTCAGGAATGTTTATCGGCTATTAGCTTCAGCAAAAAAGGGTCCAGGTATATTTGTTCTGGAGGAACTGGTCAAATTGTTAAGGTATGGGATCTGCAAAGAAAGCTTTGTATTAAGAAGTTGAGGGGTCATACAAGTACAATAACGGGTGTGATGTACAACTGCAAAGATGAACATTTGGCTTCTGTCAGTGTTGGTGGGGATCTGATAGTGCACAACCTGGCATCTGGAGCGAGGGGTACCGAACTCAAAGATCCAAATGGGCAGGTTGTTTAGTTTGTACACATGTAATTCCATCCATAGATTAGAGCATTAGTCATCAAACTAATTGGATTTCTGATCGATTCAAGACCAGGTATTGAGAATGCTTGATTATTCAAGGTCCAGTCGACACCTTCTACTTACTGCGGGTGATGATGGCACTGTGCATCTGTGGGACACAACTGGCCGCAGTCCAAAGGTTTGCTCTTTTACTTATTGCAGTTCATGTGGAAAAGAATGTGTATTTCCATTGTCTCTCCTCTTACTGTTTAAAGCTTTCATATAACGATGGGTTATATGCTCCAATGGGGAGTGAGGAAGCGAAGAAACTTTTATCTGCATTGTGTTTGCAGATATCACAAACATAAAAACACAAGTCAGACAAGTTCTTTATTTTTGCACAAGACTCACTAAATAACGTGTTAATGCTTCCCATTTAATTTATGGTATCTGTAATGATTTGCTTTCATTTCCCCAGATGTCCTGGTTGAAGCAGCACTCAGCACCAACTGCTGGTGTTTCCTTCTCTCCATCAAACGAAAAGGTAGCTGAATCCTTACCAATCATTTTTGCTATACGTATCCAAAGAAGTCAGATTTATATGTAAACATGTGCATGTGTACCCTAAATTTTGATAAGCCTGTCTAATACATTTTGGCATAGAGTTTATAAACCTAGTATTTAAGTAATGTACAATCTAGATTATCTACTGTAACAGATAATTGCTAGTGTGGGGATGGACAAAAAGCTTTACACTTATGATTCTGGATCCAGAAGATCTTCCTCCTGCATTGCTTATGAGGCACCTTTTTCGTCTTTGGCGTTTGGGGACAATGGTCACATTCTGGCAGCTGGAACTAGTAATGGTAGAATAGTGTTTTATGACGTCCGTGGAAAACCGCAGCCTGTCACTGTCCTGCATGCTTTCAGTAATTCAGAGGTCAATACACTTTTAACTCAATGCAATATCTTTAGCATGTCCTATCTAATGACTCTAGTTCCATGGATTGTTACATTTTTCACTTATCACTATTAGTTGTTTATTTGTTGTCCTCACCTGGTTTTGCCCGCCCCTTCATCAATTTTAAATCTCCCACAGTATCAGCGAAATTTGTTTCTTATGGTGACATGATGGATATTATTGGGGTCAACTGACTCATGCTATATATTTTCTTTTACTTTGGATTGGAAAGTTAACAGCATTTGTTTTTATTGACCAGGATGTAACAAGTTTATCATGGCAATCATCAAAACCAGTTATTGTGAATGAGAAAAACTACACTTCTGAGATGGCTCTTTTTGGCAGTACTGTGGAAGATTCGGTTGTCATTCCGGATCCATTTCCCTCAACGACATCATCAGCTTCACAGTCCGCGTTACCACCAGGGTCACGTGGAGTTCCCGCAAGTACTGTGAATGTATCATCAGCTGAACAAACACCAAATAGAAGTAATTTATGGCCTGGTGGATCACTGGGCAGACTACAAGCACTTCGTGCCAGTGACAGTGACAGTTTCAATGATACTATGGATGTTTTTTCACCTATTAATGATGTATCAGCTGTTGACAAGTGGGCTGATAGTGAAGGATTCAATAATAAGGATCATTTAGTTGTTGACAAAAAGCCTTCCTCTTTTCTATTTCCTTCATCCAGCAAAGGATATTCATTCGGAGACGATGGTAACAAGGAACACCCAATATTCGACTGGAAACCAAGTTCTACTTTGAAACAGGTTTGTGCTATTATTATTTTTATAAGTCGTTTTCATAATGTCTTTATGTCTCCAAAATCTCTCTTTATTTGTATTGTACAGAATGCACTGGTTGGACCCAATTTAACTTACTCTCTCATATTTTTCATTGGTTCAAACATTTTTCCATCGTTTACGCAGGATGACTCAAGAGCTGCATTTCCGTCTTTTGGATCTACTACGCCAACAGCATCAACCAAAAGTGAAGACTCTGCCTTGACACCTCCGGAAGCATGGGGTGGTGATAAATTTAGCCACCTGCATGCACCTTCACGTCTTGGGGTTTCAAGCACAAGTGCTAGTACATCTGGATCAATGTTTTCTAGCTCTCGAGATTTCCCCTTGTCGCTTGGTCAGACAAACCTCACAAACGTTAGCTTAGAATTTCCACGGATCAGAGACTTCTCTTCAACCTTTGAGACATCCTCAACACTGACAGACAACAACTTGCCTTCAAGCCCATTGTTTACAAAAGGCATTGCAGCTCCGCCGCGTAACATTGATTCATTGAGGCTATCGCCAAATTTGACTCGTAGGCTCTCAACATACAATGAGAGAATCAGCACGACTTCTTCATTTAGTGACGGGGCCTCTCTCACTCTGGGTTCACCAAAGATAAAGAAAACAGGTGCAGAAACGAGAGAGCAAGTTTTAAATAATCTGTTGCCAAGACCTGAGACTTTGGCTCCAACAGAAGCAGGAGCTATTCCGCTTATGAATGTATGTAAAAGTTTCACAAAAACCAATTGTTATTCCTGAGAATTATCTCGTTTGGATAATATGTAACTTTCACTAACTTTGTGCAAATCTGTAGCAGGGAGGGTTGAAGCAATCTCAAACAGATCAACAGCAAGTGGTGGGCAGTAGCAATTTCACGCTTCAGCTATTTCAAAGAACGCTTGAAGGAACTCTGGAATCTTACCGAAACTCAACTCATGACGACATAAGGAACCTGCACATTGAGATCCTCAGACAGTTCCACATGCACGAGGTAGTGTTTGCTCTTGCTCAAATCTCATCCTTAAGTCTTCTTCTTCTTCTTCAAATGACTTGAACCTGTTTATTTATTTAAACAGATGGAGATGTCGAAGGTGTTAAGCTCGATTCTGGAGAACCAAGCAGAGCAAATGAAGGAGTTAAAATTGTTGCGAAAAGAGAATCAAGATCTCCGGCAAAGGCTTTAGAGGAGACAGTAATGAGTTTTGTGTGTTCAAATGTTGTGTGGATTTCATTCATTCTCTTTGGTACTCTTCATGCTCATCTCTCCTTTTGGCCATCGAATTGATTTGTTTGGGTTTTGGTTGAGACCTTGTTTACATTGGAGCTTTGCGTTTCCCACTAATCTGGAGGAAACAATCCATTAATTTGGAGGAAGCAATCATATAATATTTTATTCTTTTGGTCTAAGGTCTAACTATTGCTCTAGAATTTTTAAAAAGAAAACAAAAAACTTCCTTGTTAGTACAAAACTACAAACAATACTTGAGAGTTAAGTAAAATCAAAATAAGATTTAATAATAAAAGGCCATCTTTCTTCTTCCACCACGAGTACGGTGATTAGTGACTGATGTCTTTGGTGTATTGAAATTTGAGTAGTGAGGTCTGTGTTCTTCTTCATTTTCTAATTAATCTTAGTACATCGCCCACAAGATGTAACGAACCAGTTACAAGAACCTGCACACCAGTATAAACCAGACCAAAATAAACTCAACTCCGAAACCGAATTCGAACCAAAAAAAACTTTCATCCGAAACCCTGAAAAACAAAACGCGGATTGAAGACCCCACAAGAGAAAAAAGGGTTTGCATCATACCTGGAAACGTGTGGCAGAGCTACTCTCCTGTACACTATCCCTTAGCCATTTTATTGCCATGGGCAGTGAAGTAAACACCTCACTGTTCCTACTACTTTCACCATCTTCTTCTCCTTCTGCGTTCCCAATAAGTTGAGGAGATATGGATCATGAAAAGATGTGTCTATTTTGTTCCATGATCAGAAAAATTTAGGACAACAGATTTTTTTTTTTAATTACCTCTTTCACTCAGGACAAGGCTTTCCCACACTTTCTGGAGTGTGAACTGCCATGACAAGTCAACATGTGGATCATTCTCTGGCAAATCAGCTGATGTACCAACTTTGTGATACACCGACATGTTTGGTGCAAACAATGCCTTCTTGAAATGGATACCTATATCAACCATTGTTCAGCTTTCTCTAATTATCCGTTTTACCTCGGCCAAGATTTTTTTTCTGTTTCTACGTTGTCTTTTGAAGACTTCCCCATTTCACAAAGTTTGTTTCCTCAAGGAAGACAGTGTATTTTAACAATAAAAAGGTAAGGAAGACACTATTATTTCACACCAAGGCACGAGGCTCAAGAACTTACCAGAGTTTGCGCATGTATTCCTTAGATGTGGAAGCAGCAGATTTGGGTCCCGAACAGACATGCAATTGAACAACAATATCTACAAAGGAGACAGATGCTCTCGTTCAGATATTTCCAAAGCTTGGAGAACCGCAGAGAAAAACAGGTATAGAAATTCAAAAATATACTCTTAACCCAATCCTTTTCCTTTATATTCATTCAGTCTCTCATATGATTTATAAATCCAAGACAGAAAAAGAAACTCGAACCAATCTTTACCTGTTGGCAGGCTTCACCAGACCATTTATCATGAGAGGATCCTGCGGAGCCATTAACCAAATATTTTGAACTTTCTGACTGGTTGTCTCCTTTAACTGCAATTGAAAACCATTTGGCGCATGCTTCCATGCTTTCCGGACTGTGAGCTCCATCCAGATAAAATACTAGATCTCCTGAAGTCCGAGATTCAATAAATTGATCAGGGACAACTTGTGCCCGTCCTTGCAAACTCACTGAAGCTAACCCTTTGATGAATTGCTCAGGCAAAATACTCTGATACAAAGAAGAATGTGGCAACAAAGATGAAATTCACAAATGAGAGAAGGGAAAAGATACAAATTGTGAACTAAAACAAAGACGGAGAAGAGCAGTTTACCATCTGAGAAGGATTCGGAACTTCAAGTTTACCAATTTGCTGAAGCCAGGTAGAGGCAAGCGAAACTGCTAGACCAGCATTGAGATATTGGTGCTCTCCATCAAGCCCAAGTTTCTGACCACTTAGCAGCCTTGCGGTTAGTGGTTGCACCACTTCGAGATTCACCTGTTAATCCAATTTTTAAAGCTTCTCCAAAACCGCTTACTATTATTTTCACAACCTATCAAAATAAATTGTTCTCTCCGGAAAAGCACGACACTTACTAACACAAATCAACAAAGCTAGAAGGGGACTAGAACTAATGTACCTATTTGCAGACACATTGATTTCTCAAAATTTCACCGTTAAAGAATGGTATATCCAAAATACTTCAATCAACCAAGCAGCATATAAACAGGAACTATATATATGCGCAAACATTTTCTGCCAAAGTTAATGACAATAGGCTTCAATAATTAAAAGTGAGCGTACATCTAATTTGGAAGCTTTCTCTTCAAGGACACACATGGCTTCATCAGGTTGGGGCACTGTAAAAGCTGGAACTCCAAGCTGAAATATGAACAAGGAAAATGAGGCAACTATGAATAGTATTGCTAAGTTACAAAAAAAGAGAATGGTCAGTTTTAATTTTAGATATACAAGAGTTATAGCCACCTTGAAAATTCCAGCCTTCTCACCAGCAATTTTGCCAAGTGTATCACCTGTGATGCATCCCACAGAGAAGAAAGAAATCATGATATAAAATTATATAAGAAATGTGACTCAAAACTATTTTTGCCCATTTATGAAAGCATACACAATGATAACATTTTCATAGCAGCATTGGTATGGAATGCATGAGAAGATTGAGTTACTAACCTAGGATTTCCATGTGGTCATATCCAAGTGAAGAAATACCACATACCACAGGTTTCTGAACCTGTAACAAGTCAGCAGTGAATACCCATGAGAACTTATATAGGCACAAGAAAAGCTACTTACAACCTTCTTGAAACAATCCATATTTATAGTAACTGGAATCTTTTGAGGGTGTTAATTATAGACTTTAGTGTTTATTCTAGGGTTTTCAGATTGAGGTTTCCTCTTTCTTAATGAACCCTAAACTTGGATGTTAGGTAAAGGGATATATCCTATTTGAAGACAAGACCAATTCAGCCAAGGAAAAAGGTCAAACGTACCGCATTGGTGGCATCAAACTTCCCACCTAATCCTACCTCTAATATAGCAGCATCTACCTGCATAAAAAAGTAAAGAGCAACACCTGTTATATCAATAAAGAGAAAAAAGATGTTTCTACATCTATCATGTCACTGGGTATGATAAATCTCAATAAAGGTGAAGACTGGTATCAAACCTTTTCTGCAGCAAATATTTTAAAAGCTAACAACGCAAGGAAGCGGAAATATGTAGGCATTGGTGTCTCTTCATTAGCTCTCTCCTGCAACTCAAACAGTCAACAACCTTGTATTTTGAGTCTAAAACTAAAGCTAGTTCCATGTTCATTTGCAACTAGGCACACCATTATAAGTTCTTATGATTTCTTATAAAGAAATTCTCAGACCGCAACAAAAGAGGTGATTCAATTAACTGAATCTTCTTCTGTTGTGAACATACCTTAAGCCTGTTATAGCACCACCAGAAATAACCCAAAAATTTCTCCTCACTTATGTCCACACTGCAGCAATAAATAGAGCACATCAGCTGAAGAGAATATAATCAATTTTAAAGAAAAGTGCAGAAATACTAAAACCAATATGATTAAAACAAGAAAAAGAAACAAGGCTCTGGAAAATGGAAAGAGTATGATTGTTTGCAATCAGGTTCCTGAACTTACCCATCCAAGCGAAATCTTTCCCGGACATCAATGAGGTGAGGTGAAGTAAAGAGTCCAGTTCGGAAGCCATAGCTTCGTATAATAGACTCTGTAAAGGCACATGTGGATCCCTTCAGGCCACATTAAAAAAAAAAACAGAGAATAATGTTAGCTGTTGGATCAGATATTAGTAATCAACCATGCACACAATTAATCACTATCATCAAACAAGTTCACTAAAGCTTTGAATCAAATAGTAATCAACCATGTAAGCTATAAAATGAAACCATATGCATCTCCTGACATGTAAAGGATCAAACCAATAATCTCCTTGTCGCACCTGAACCTTTATATTTACAAGCCGGACACTCAAATTGGAAAAGGCTAAAGATGACTCAGTCCATCTCAAATCCCCACAGAGCAAAACCTTTAAGGCTTCTGGCAAAGCAGTCATAAGGACGTAACGGTCACAAAAGTATAGTGTAGAACTAAGATAGACTTTTCACAAATTCACAAGATACCTAACTACCAAAATCAACTCCTAATATTAATTAAGACAAACGATAATTTAAGTATCATTAATGAACAGCACCTCCAGAAAGAAAAAAATTAAAGTTGTTGTACCTTGCCTTTGGTTCCAGCAACATGAATAACTTTCATCTTTAAAATGTCTTCTTCCAGGTCAAGTAGCTTCAAATTAAATTACAACAAGCAGAAAAAATAAAAAACAGAGGTGCAAAAAAAAAATCAAAACTCTTAAAGAGAATCAAATCGCAAAAGAAACAAACCTTAAGATAATCGAAGATTAACTCGAACCGATCCCCTTTGTTACTCTTATCAGCACGACTTCGTTTCGTGATCAACGAAGACAAAGCAGCCAACGCTTCTTCATACGCATCACCTGCAAAACCAAAAAAAACAAGTGAACTCGATTCAATAACTATAACACATAGTATCGATTACGAGCTAGAGAAGGAAGGAGAACTAACAAAACCTTGAGCTGCCATATGGATCTGCTTTCTTAACGAACGAATCTGAAAACGCGAATAATGAGAATATATATCAAAGATGCCGAAACGAAAATTTTTCCGAGTTTCTCGGAAAAAAAGAATATGAGAGAGAGAGAGATGGTAGGTGTGGCTGCTGGTGGAGCCGACGTGAGGAAGGAATCCAGAGGTGGCAGAGAAACGCAGAGCTCAAACGGCACGATGTGGTACGAGGTACTGACGAAACTGCAAACATTCTGTTGTCTACATTGCACTACAGTTCGTTGCTTTGTTTAGTCATTTTCGGTAATTGGATGGAGAAATTGAGCATCACAATTCTATAAGCGTACTAGTTTATTTATATCAAACAGTAATAAATTAACAAATTGTCTGGGTGGTGTAGTCGGTTATCACGCTAGTCTCACACACTAGAGGTCCCCGGTTCGAACCCGGGCTCAGACACATTTTTGTTTTTTATTTTACTTTTTGGAATTTTAATTCCAGGTCCCCGGTTCGAAGCGGGCTCAGACACTTTTATGCCTTTTTGAAATTTTTTATTCCTCGCGCGTGTGGGACATACGTGTGTATTAATCTCTATTACTTGAGGAAAAATCAAAACCAGAGGGGAGAACCAAACATTCACGAATCGAAATCAAAACCAATCACACCGAAATTCGAATCAGAAAAACTCATCGGAGCTTATTTGAATTCATCTTCGAATCGAATACAGATTCATCTTGTAGCTTAGGTTCTGAGAAAGAGGAAGATACGAGGCGAGGGATATGGATTGGGATAACGTAGCTGCTGAGGATGTGATTGAGGCGCTGAGAGAAGTTGAATGGTCGACTCCTCCTCGTTCGTTCGGCGAGTTCTTCTCTAGATTCGCGTTCCCTCGCTCTTTCTCTAAATGGAAGAGCCGTCTCAAATGCAATCTCTACTAGTATTACTCTCTACATCTCTCTTCCGTTGCAGGTTTTTTTTTTTAATTTTGATCTTATGTTTATGTTTCGCTTGTTTTATATGTTGCAGCTATAGGACGAATTACTTTATCTTGGTGATTTTCGTTCTGGGTAAGTGAAAAGCTTGGGAATTTGGGAATTTAATTAAGATGTTTTGCAGTTTGCTAACAGATGTTTTGGTTGAATCAGGGGTTGCGCTTATTACGAGACCACTTGCTATTGTGGGTGCTGCTCTTACAGCCTTAAGCATAGCTTTCCTTAATGATAGGTATTATCTCTGCTGACTTCTTTTAGTTTTCAGTTTATATCTCTACTCTGCAATGCATTTGAGGCTTCATGGTAATTTGAAGTTAGTGTAGTTTCGCATGAATTGGAAGATATTAAGCTAGTTTGTATACAATGGTTGTTTTTTTTTTTTTTTTTTTTTGTCGTCAGGATTCAATAGGTTTTATGATTTTGGATCTTGATATCTGAGTGTTTCAAGGTGACTTGTTCCATTTGTATTCGCATGAATTCGAAGATATTAGCTACTTCGTATACAATGGTTTCTCCTGAACTGAATTTCAGTATTGGAGTTGATAGTTTATATGATTTTGGTTCTTGAAATCTGATTTCTTCAAAGTTGTTTGTTCCATTCAGGTTGTGGCGGTTTGTTGTTCATGTTAGAATTGTAGTATGTGGTTGTGTGTGCGTGCTTCCTAGCAGAATCTATTGGATGTTCAACCTTAAGCCTTAAGGGGGTCAACTTTTTTTTTTTTTTGCAGTTTTGCAGCTACTTTTAATGAGAAGTTTATAAGGACTATTAGGCATTTCTCCCCACACTTGGCTGCAAAAATGAGGCCTCCCCACATGTAAGTTTCTTTTCAATTTATTATTCCATGGAAGATATAAAAGAGAGTTCTTAGTTACATCTATGTATTATGTGAGCACTTGCAGGCCTGTCATCCGTGGGAGATCAGCATCAAGAAAGACAGTATATGTTTGTGGGAAACCACGATGGGTATTCGTTACTCTTTTCCTAACTGGTACTTGAATACTCACAATCCCTTCCCTTGTTAATGTTATGTAGTTCATGTAACATTGGTGTCAAAACTGATTACTGTGTTGATTTCCTTGTCTATAGCCAGTCTTGTCATGTGGTTTTCTTCATGCGGTTTATTGTGGGTCCTCTATGCACTTCTTACTTCCCTCGTTGGTAAGTCATTCCACTTGTTTGGTCATAGATGTTCTTTATTGAGGATCACTTGTTTGTTTTTTGACATGAGACTTTTCTCCACAGTGATCATTGTTCATGCAAGCGTGAGAACACCAAATCTCAAGGCACGCTTAAACACATTCCGTGAAGAATTTCGAGCTGTCTGGCGTAACTACAGTGAACTGTAAGTCACTGGTCGCTGCACAATCCAGAAGCAAACAAAACAGCCATCATGTTGTCTACTATCAAGTGAGGGGATGCTTTCCCCCAACCATGGCCGCATTCGATTCTTATCTTTTAGTAATATTCTAGCCATCTTGGCCTTAATCTGAAGTGAACATCCCTATGTTTTGTGCGATGTGGAAGATAAAGCTCCAGTTTCATGGCTAAGATCGTTATTGGCTGTTCAATCGCAGACAAAATTGAAATACTGGTCATACTTGACCAAGTTTCTTCTAATTGTTGTAGTAATGTTTATACTTTTCTCACCATAATAGTGATTTGACTTCACAATACTCGTTTTTTATATAAATAGATCCAAACAGAACTAAATAGTGTTTCAAGTACAAGATTTGGAAAACAAAGAGCATCTGGAGAAGAAAAAAAAGTGTTTTTTTGTTTTCAGGACTTGACAAAGTTCTTGAGAGTTTTCAACCACAGTAAGTGCTCTTTACTATCTTTGTTGATCATATACTCGTGCAAGAAGTTGATCATGCTCGGCGTTATCCCTCTAATCTCAATGTACCTATGGAAAGCCTTCCTTAGCTTTTCATCCAAAACCCTGCGTAAAGATACCATCAAAGATCATGACTTCATTGACTTAGATTCTTGTAACATCAAAAGCTTAAAACTTGTTCACCAATTTACCTGAAGGAAGGGCCTTCATAAGCAAGCTCATCCTTGGATGGATCATCAGGAAATGTAACCCACATGTCCTTGATAGCAATCTTGTCTGGAAAAGCAGTACATCTGAATTCCAAACTTGGTCCTGTTTTCTTGGAAAAAGTTACTAAGAGAGGCACATTCGATTGCTTTGGCTTCTCTGGCTTATCCTCATCTTCGTCTTCTTCATTCTCTTCTTCCTCGTTGTCATCTTCATCATCTTCTTTGTCACCAGTTACAAGGTTCGTCATATGTACTTCAACTTTAACAGTCTCTCCTTGGTATTCTCTAGTCAAAGTCACGGTCTTTCCTCCTGGTTTGTCTTCCATTTTGAAAGGGAAACCACTTGGAGTTTCTTCAACCTTTTATTCAGCCAAAAGGAGAAACAGAGAAATTACACAACATTGACATTTAAACAGAGCTTCACCAAAACCCATAAGATCTTAATAGGAAACAAAATCGTATAAAAGGGGAATTTAGGGTTTACTCGGTCGTAATCATCAGCTTGCTCGGCGTATCCAATCTCAGTTTCAATCACTCGGAGAAGTGGATCGGTTGGAGAAGCTCTTTTTTTTGTCGATGTGGTAAATGGAACATTGCGATGAAACGACGGTATCAGATGTCGCCCCTGGCCATGAGACTGGTTCAGAAATGAGTAAACAGAATAACGGTTTTTGCAATAATTTCCGACAAGCCGAGAGGCTGCGCGACGGACAAGAGTCGCCATTTTTGTGTTGGAGCTCAAATTGGAAGGGAGAGATTACTACTTCGAGGGGGTTTAATGGATTCTATTTTTTATACTAGAAAAATATGGGTAAACTATAAGTATACTAAAACGGGCCAGGCCGGGCCTATTGGCCCATTACGACTTCTATAATAAAAAATTTAGGAGACCGTTTCCATAATCTGAAACCCTAATTTGCTTCTACTTAAGTTGTAGAATTTCCAAGTAACTTACAAACGAGACATTAAGGCGGCATATCTGAATCCGACAAGAGAAGATAATGGCGATCGATTCGATGCACGGAGCAATCAACTTCCGATGGGGAGAAATAAAAGAGGATGGCGATTTTGATTTCCTGCTTCCGGCTAAGCAGGTGATCGGTCCTGACCAGAACGGTATAAAGAAGGTGATTGAGTACAAGTTCAACGACGAGGGCAAAAAGGTCAAAATTACTACCACGAGCCGTGTTCAGAAGCGAGCACTCAGGAAACAGGCCGTGGAGCGACGGAGCTGGCTTAAGTTCGGAGACGCAGCCAATGAGGACGCTAGTAGAAAGCCTCACCATGCGTTCAACGGAAGATATCATCTTGGAACGAATTAGGGCTCGTGGTAAGTCTTTATTTTCGGATGAATACTTTGCATTTTGGTTTGTTAGGAATCAATATTCTTATTCTCTGTTTTGATTTTGTGAGTATTTAGTAATCAATCTTGTTTATGTTTCGTTTCGGGTGGCTAATTAGCCAATCACATATTAGCCTTATGGCTTCTGTTTATGTGAATGGTCAGTAAGCTCACCTATAGCAATGTCGTTGGTGATTGGTTTCAATACTAAAACAAGATTAAACCCAGTTTTGGTTATGGATCATCAACTATATGTCTAGTTCTAGTTTCTTGTAACTGTGCAACTTAAGTATATAACATAGGTGACCAATTAGCCGATCACATATTAGCCATATGGCTGTTTCTTTCTGTGATTGGTCAGTATGTCACCAATAGCAGTATCTTGTTGGTAGCCCTTTTTGAATGTGAGCAAATATTGTGTTCTCCTTTCTTGGCTGTTAACTATACACATCAAGTTCTCATTTTTACTCTTCACTATGAACCACTTTTGTAAATCTTTATATGGGTGGGCACGTTAGTCAGCTGCATTCTTCTATATGCGGGTGGCCGTAATGCCCACCTAGATGCTATGTTGTGGCTCCTTTAAAGAAAGTAGGTTTCTGCTTTCACTACCTAGCCGCTAACTACACTTTGTGTCTAAAGCTTTGTATGGAGAAAGATCTTACTTTTACCATTTTAAGTTATACCTCTGTTTTGAAGTTTGAGATCTTTATTCTATTTGATATTTCAGGTAACAATGCGGAAGAATCAACGGCATCAGGAGATGGCATGTCTCAGGTTGGCAAAGCGGGTGCGGTCCTCATGGTCTGCAGGTTATGCCACATGAGAGGTGATCACTGGACAGCAAGATGTCCTCAAAAGGATCTCTTATCCTTAATGGACCAGCCTTTAACAGCAGAAACTTCTTCATCCACCGTAGCTGGAAATGCCACTTATGTACCGCCAAGCATGAGAGAAGGTGCAGACAGAAGCGCTACTGGTTCAGACATGAGGAGGAGGAGGAACGACGAGAACTCTGTCTGTGTGACTAACTTGTCTCAAGACACCCGTGAACTGGATTTGATGGAGTTGTTTCTCTGTTTGGTGATGTATCCCGTTGTTATGTAGCCATTGACCAGGGGACGAGGATGAGCAGAGGAATTGGTTTTGTCAATTTTCTAAGCAAGGAAGATGCACAGCGAGCAATCAACAACTTGAATGGGTATGGTTATGATAACCTCATCCTTAGGGTTGGATGGGCCACTCCTAGACCCTATTAGATCCGTTTTCATTCTTTACTTTCAATTTTCTTTGTTAAGATGCTGAGTTCATAGGGATTTTTGTTTAATTTCTCGAGATAAATAACATTTAGTACTCAAAGCTGCATATACTACCATTGATAGGTTTGATTTTTAAATAATTATGTGATTTGGCAAGATCAATGGAAATTATAATTTCGAAAATGAGCGAAGAGAAAATTGATTTGATCTTAGGAAGATAACTTGATATTAATGTAATAAAAGTATACAATTCATACAAAGTATATAAGTTTAAATCGGGAGCTCAGTTTGCGAAAAAGAGGATAAAAAAAAACATCCGTCTCCCTCGAAATTGAATTGATTAGTATATTAGGTTGAAGATTTCTTCATAGTCTGAGAATTCCCGGGAAAATAAAAAACCTTCCACTGCGAACCAAAATAGTATTGCTTCTGAGAATCCGAAGCTAATGAAGCTCTTCGAAGGTAGCAATCTGCTCAGAAACTCTACTTTCTTCAAGATCTCCGCCTTTATTTTGATCTCCGTTGCTTGTTTCTTCCTCGGTAAGCATTGGTCTCAAGATGGTTTCCGCCGCCTCATATTCTTCTCCGTCGAGTCTTCTCGATCCCCCATCGTCGTTCTCTCACCTGATTTCGGAAAAACCTACAACATCTCTGGTTTAATCTACGAGAGTCACCCGATTTTACCTCCGACTCTGACACCGCCAGATTCTGTTGAGCTGAAGGTGTTTGGTATCGTCAATGAGAACGGAACAATGTCCGATCAATTCCAGATTGGTGATTACGACGCTGAGTCAGCGGAGACGTTGGGGAATCAAACGGAATCAGAGAATAGTAACGGACCTAACGGTGACACTGAATCCACCACGGCTAGAGTTAGTATGGTGCAGTTCGAGATGTGTTCGGAGGATATGACGGAGTATATTCCTTGTTTGGATAATGTAGAAGCTATCAAAAAGCTCAATACGACGGCGCGTGGTGAGCGATTCGAACGGAATTGTCCCAAAGAAGGAATGGGATTGAATTGCACAGTTCCAATTCCAAAAGGATATCGTACTCCGATTCCGTGGCCGAGAAGCCGTGATGAGGTATCTTTGAAGCTCTCTGTTCTGATTTTTGTTTTGGTTGATTTTGTTTATTCTCTCTGCTTTTGTTTACAGGTGTGGTTCAACAATGTTCCACATACTCGACTTGTTGAAGACAAAAGTGGTCAAAATTGGATTTACAAAGAGAATGACAAATTCAAGATTCCTGGTGGTGGTACTCAGTTTATACATGGAGCTGATCGGTACTTGGATCAGATATCCAAGGTTAATTGATTTTATTATGAAATTATTTGCATCTCTGTTCACTTGAATCTGATGTTACTGTGTTTTTTGTTCTTGTTGTATATGTTAGATGATTCCTGATATCAGCTTTGGTAACCATATACGAGTTGTTCTTGACATTGGATGTGGTGTGGCAAGTTTTGGTGCCTACTTAATATCACGAAATGTCTTGACTATGTCTATAGCTCCAAAAGATGTTCATGAGAACCAGATACAGTTTGCTCTTGAGCGTGGTGTTCCTGCTATGGTGGCAGCATTCACAACACGTCGATTGTTGTACCCAAGCCAAGCTTTTGATTTGGTACATTGTTCAAGATGTAGAATCAACTGGACTCGTGATGGTATCCAATTCTTTTTGTGCTACCATTTACTTATAACAAAGTTACCGAAATAAATCTTATTCCACTTCAGTTGCACAAACTAGTATCGCTCTGTGCTCCCTTAAGCTAAAACTGTTCTCTGCCGGCTATTTTTTAATTTCGTATCAGACTTTTAAGTAGAAGGCCAAACTTAGCACCAAGTGTTTCTGAGATTCTACTGACACACTCTCCTGTATTGTCAATTGTTTTTATATGAAGATGGAATCTTGCTCCTTGAAGTCAATAGGATGCTTCGTGCTGGAGGATATTTTGTTTGGGCAGCACAACCTGTATATAAGCATGAAAAGGCCTTGGAAGAACAGTGGGAAGGTATCATTCATGCAGCTTCATATTCCATTTCTGCGTTACGTTTTCGAGCAAGTTTCTGTTTGGTTGGTTATAAAGGCATTCCAACCGAACCTCTTTTGGCTGGAAATCTTGAATTTTCTTTGGAGTAAACTCTACGTACTCTTACCTACACTACAGTGTCAAATTAATTTAGACTTATATGTTCATGTTTTCAGTTTGCTATAATTCTGATGAACAAAGAGTTGGTTGGTGCCTGTAAAAGGACAATTGGAGCTAGTTTATTTTTGTTCTGCAGGGATATACTACAGGGTGACTCTTTTTTTCTTTTTCTCAGAGATGCTAAACCTTACCACCAGGCTGTGCTGGGTTCTTGTGAAGAAGGAAGGGTATATAGCTATTTGGCAAAAGCCCACAAATAACACTTGTTATCTAAGTCGTGCTGCTGGAGTCATGCCTCGTTTGTGCAGTTCTGAAGATGACCCGGATAGTGTTTGGTATGTTTCTGATACCTTAATTTTCCGTTTCTTTTTAGCTGACAAATGGAAAATTTTAATTAAGACTGCTTTGGTTGCTAACCTTTGGCATTGAGCATTCGGTTTGGTGGGCCTTGCTTCTGTTCCTTGGGCAAAAATTTGTTCGATTCACCAACGTCTTATATCCTAGGGGTTTGTCACCTCTCACTGATTCTGTGATTTAGGTACGTAGATCTGAAGGCATGCATCACTAGGATTGGAGAAAATGGATATGGAGCAAATCTTGCTCCTTGGCCAGCTCGTTTACAGACCCCACCGGATAGGCTGCAGACAATTCAAATTGATTCTTACATAGCTCGAAAAGAGCTCTTTGTGGCTGAATCAAAGTACTGGAAAGAAATAATATCAAACTATGTAAATGCCCTACACTGGAAGCAGATAGGACTCAGAAATGTCTTGGACATGAGAGCTGGATTTGGCGGGTGCTTATTCTTCCCTCAATGCTCTATCGTTAGACACGACTGAAATGGCTGATTCCTGCGTGTTTTACTTATTTTTCTTGGCAGATTTGCGGCTGCGTTAGCTGAGCTAAAGGTTGATTGCTGGGTTCTCAACGTTATCCCAGTCAGTGGTCCTAACACATTGCCTGTTATATATGACCGTGGCTTACTAGGAGTAATGCACGATTGGTAAAAAGACTTGTTACTCCCAAAATACAACCATATCAAACTTATAGGATCACTCTCCCTTGCCATGATGTTCTTTGATTGTTGTCACGTTTTGAATCCTTTTTGAGGCATTGTAATAAATTGGCAAGAAAGACATGAGATTACTCTCCGTGCAGCATATAATGAATGTATTGTTCTATTGAACTGCTTAACACATCTGATTATTTGTCTTTTCAGGTGTGAACCGTTTGATACTTATCCAAGAACCTATGACTTGCTGCACGCTGCGGGTCTATTTTCCATTGAAAGAAAAAGGTAACAAGAGCCACTTTGGTATGCCAAATGAAATAAAATTCTTCAAGCCATTTCCCAGTTTGGAGTAAGATAAACTTTGTTGTAATGGTGGTGGGTCTTGTTCAGGTGCAACATGTCAAGCATGATGTTAGAGATGGACCGGATTTTGAGACCTGGAGGACGTGTGTACATACGGGATACTATAAATGTGATGAGTGAGCTTCAAGAGATTGGAAACGCAATGAGGTGGCACACGAGCTTACGTGAAACTGCTGAAGGACCTCACGCAAGTTACAGGGTTCTCTTATGCGAAAAGCGGTTTGAATCGTCTGATAAGCATCATACCAAGAAGAAGAAGAGGAAGAATAAAGGAAAAGGAGCTTGACGTTTTCATAAATACAATTTTCTGGAGGGTCAGTGTGACGAAACAGAACTTGTACAAAGAGACATCTATTATGATCAATCAAATCATCGTTCTTGTCATATTATTAGGGTTTATTCGAAAACATCTACTAACAACTTATTCTCTTGTTAGGTCACTTAAATCGAATGATCAAACAACTTGGAAACAATTGAATAAAAATTAAAGTTCTACCAGTAGCGTTAATCTCTAGACCGAATCGAAATTGATATCGGGAATAAACCGAAAACCAACTTGAACCAAAACAGAGGAGAAATTAACCTTGTTCAGCTATTTCACGCATTACAAGTTTTTAGGAGGATATTATTGGTACATGTTGGTTTCTAAAGATTTTTAGAATTTTAAGATTTTATTGATAGGGTATTAATGAAAACTTGAATACTACAAAATGTCTGAAGTAATGGCCAAATATCCATTAATCATTAATAACTATCCAAAGTCATAAATTAAAAATTAGATTTATAAAAAATCTTATATATTAAATAGTAATAATTTGACACATCAAAATATAACCGATTAACCAATGTGTATGTTAATTTATTTTGATTAAAGAAAAAGGAAATACCTTTTTTTTTTTTAATCATCCGTTAAAATTGAATTAAGCTTCGGCGGCTCTAATAAGTAGCAAGATCATGCTCCCACAAATTTGAATCGGTACGGACACTCACCCAAACTTAACAAAATATGGCGACGGATAAAACTCCAATTTCTGGTGATATTTCCGGCGTCGGGATAGTTGAAAACACGTTTGAGATTTTCGATCCTCATAGTTTCGGTTTAGGACTTGAGAACGGTGAGTTTTAGCTTTTTGCGTTCCTTTTTAAGTTGGTTCAAGTAACACTAATGATGGAATCAAGTTTATCTAGTGTTTAACTTTATGCTCTTTGAATGTAATTATGTTGAATTTGTGTGATTTGATTTAGGTTCGCTGATTTCTTCATCAGGTTTCGAAGAAAAGACTGAGTGTTGTAGTCCAGCTTGGATGTCCAAACTGAGTTCGTGCCGAATTTTCTTGAGTCTAGAGATTTTGTTTTGCAAAGGAAGAGATTGTTAAAAAAAAATGCTATTTATATTTAGTAATTAAATTGAGTTGTCTTCAAATAAAGAAACGGGTCATAAAAAAAAGATATTTCCTTCTATTTTTTTTTTTTAACCAAAATAAATTAACCTAAACGAACCAGCAAGAAATAAGGCACATGATTAGAAAACTTACTGGTTATTTGTTTCATTCTCTTTTTGTAGTTTTTTTACATCAATAAAGTTACTGTTTTAGTTTCTTGGTTTGTGATGAATACTTATTATAGTATATAGTTAAAATAAGGGCCCTTGTAATAATCAACATAATGTAGACTCAAGTCCTAATAATTTATATGCCCGAAATCAACATAAAGTAGACTCAAGTCCTAATAATCTCTATGCCCGAAAGATTGAACATTTTGTTTATTTATAGTAATTGGAAGCTAAAAGCTTCCTTTAATATTTATCTAATTATGTTTAATCTATGCTTATGTTCCCAGGATCTGCTATGTGCCGTGCAAAAAAACGGTTCTTACTACTTCCGCGCAAATGAGATTCCGACTCTCCAGATATAGAGTTGATGTTTTATGAGAGATCCTTTGTCTTTTGGATTTTTCTTCACATTCTAACAACTTCCATTGATTTATATATAATAATTGTCTGCTTGAATCGACACCAGGGTTTATTTATTTTTCCAAAATTCTTTCACTTGTAGTCTATATAATCTACTATTAGAATCGACAAGAAACCAATGTTTGTTTATCTAGGATTTAAATTTGGAATAATTGACGATGAAAAGTACTCTAATTCATATATCTATAAATTAATCACAAATGTTGTTATTCTATATAAACTGATGTCTAACAAATGTGAGGATATTACTACAGTTAAATTTATATAAATTAATACTCAATAAATTAATAAACACTATAAAATAATAAAATTTATTGGTTCCAAGTCGGACCAGTATAAAAATGAACAAAATTCGATAAGATAATAAGATAATATTTTTTTAGAATTTCTATGTAAATATATGATCCCATTAATAATATAAATTTATAATCATATAAATTTTCATATATATATATAATATATTTTTAGTAATTTTTAATGAATTTATGTTAGAACTCATCACTAACTTTTCTTATATAAGAAAATATTTTGTTGTATTTTAAACTATCTTATTGTTATAACGTATATAAAATTGTCATAAAAATAAGAATTAATTTTTATAAGTTTTTAAATTTTAAATATGCATAATTTTTATTTTAATAGTCGTATAAACTGTTTAAATACAATAGTTGAGGTCACTAATCATAAATTTAAATTTATGTTAATCGTTTATATAAGTGAATTCATCTATAAACTTTGTTATTTATTATCAAAATAATTTGATTTTTCTTTTAAATTTTAAACTTTCAAGTCCAAAACTATTAAAATTTATAACATCCAAAACATTAATTTTATTTAGATCAAATTGTTTTAATTTATATATTTTTAATTTTTAACAAAAATCTCTACAAATTAATAATAATTATTTAATATTATAAATTAATATTTATTAATTTATCAATAAATTAATATCACTATAAATTAATAAAATATCATAGTCCCAACATTATTAATTTATATAGATTTTACTGTATAGGTTTAAAAATGTCACCAAAAACTAAATAAAGACAAACAAGACCAAGTGACCAACGGGCAGAAACCTCGCGAATGGAATCTTGTCTTATTACTAAAGTTGTGATAAGAGATTTTGCCTACATAACGTAACTGAAACCATTGACAGTGAATCCTCCGTCAACGGAAATGATCTGTCCGGTAATGTAAGAGGCTGCAGGAAGGCAGAGGAAAGCAACAAGCGACGAGACTTCCTCTGGTTCTCCAACACGCCCAAGTGGAGTCCGCGAAACAACCGCCTCCAAATAATCTTTCTTCTCAAGTAGCTGCATGACAATATTATCTTTGATTATCTTCTGATATTAAACATAACACCATCCAATGCTCCTTCTCAAATGTGGACAATTAGGTTTACAGTTTAATTTCGCTTAGGTTTTATAAAAACTGAAAGCAAATACACAACCATTTGTAATTCAGTTCAGTTTGGTTTATATGCTAACCCCTATGCAGCTTAATCAATCTAAGTGAAATAATGTTCCAATATGTATTATTTTAGGGTATAGTAGAGTATAGTAAGAGATACCGGTTCCACAAGTGAAGTCTTGATGTACCACGGAGCCACACAATTGGTTCTGATGTTGTCGCTTGCCCACTCGCAAGCTAGATTTCTTGTAAGCTGATTAAGTGCTCCTGGGAAAACAACCCTAATTATATCTACTTTTTACCCTCCTTTATGTTTGGTTTCTCTGAAAATGAAGAACAATTGAGTCACCTTTAGTTGCACCATAGACAGATCCAGTACGAAGATGAACCAGGCCAGCTACAGAAGAGATAAACACAATGCTTCCGACCCCAGATGCTTTCAGAAGAGGATGTGAAATTTGGGATAAATGGAAAGCGGATTCTAAGTTGGTCGATATGATTTTCGCATACTCCTCGCTTGAGTATTCAACTGTTGGTTTTCTCACATTAGTTCCAACATTGTTCACCTGAATACAGAACAAGTTGAGAAACTTTCAGAAGGGCAAAGAATGATTCAAATTCCTCCTGTAACGTTAAACCATGTTATATAACACATCTTGCGTAATAGATAGAAACTTACACATGAGATATATCAAGATAAATTCTATCCAACCGAACAATATTGTTCAACAAGAACTGTAGGAAGCCTTGCATTACATGTATTGAAAGGCCACAAAGCTAAAGTACAGATCATTTTAAGGAAATACACCACATGTCTCAAACATTTCAAGGCTAAGCCCAACCTAATGTAGAAAGAACTTATAAGGATGCTGAGCTAATGCAATAAACGACTTCAAGATCAATAACAATTCTGATCACAATGCTGAGGAAACAAACAAAAAAAGTCAATTTTAACAAGCATTATGCAAGAGAAGGAAGCTTACCAAGATGTTGAGCTTGCCGCTGAAGGCAGATGAAACATCCAGAATCAAATTCTCCCTTTGATCCCTAACCGAAGCATCACAAACCGAACCAGACACAACTAAACCATTGGATTTCCAATCATTTAAGCATGCATTTAGCTCTTCTTGGTTCCTTGAACAAGTATAAACTTTTGCACCGAATCTTGCTAGTTCCTCCACTACTGCTCGCCTGAAAGAAAAAACAAACAGATATTATGGATTTAATACTCATTCAATCACATTTATGCCCTAAATTCGATTTAATATCTTGTTATAAAATTTCAATATAGAGGTTCAATAGCTTTATCATAAGTTTCGAAAAACAATCACATGATCCCCCCCCAAAAAAAAACAGCCTTTAATTTGTTATCGTCATTATCAAGTGATGGAAAGCAAATATTTCTTAGAATTGGATGATTAGAGATAGATTTCTGCTTTAATTCTTCCAGAAAAAAAAAAAAAAAAAAAAAAAACAAGAACACGATGCAGAACACAGATGTCTTAACCGAAAAAAAAAACTTGACGGTGGCGAGAAGAAAAGATGGCAAAGAGTTTTCTCAGTCGTGAGATTAATGGAATTGAATTGGAAAGAGAGAAGAGCCTAACCCGATTCCACGAGTCCCGCCGGTTACCAGAGCGGTTTTTCCGGCGAGCGACCACCTTTTGTCAGTCTCCATTGTCACGCCTGTAATCTCAAAATGCGACTTTGGCGTGTGTGAGTGAACTGTGTAAGTGGTTGGGTCAAGTCCGGTGGAGATATCACTATTGGGCCTAAACTCACAATAGGCCGATTAATGATTAAAGCCCGTTAAGTCCACCACAACGGGCCCAAATATTTAGTTGAACTTTCACAATCTTATGATTTATGAACTAAACAAAATCTCCATTGAAAAGAAAAAGATGGTAGGAAATAGACATGTGTCCATCAATTTTTCATTCTTTTAAATTAATGCAAAATATTCCTCTCAATTTTTACATATGAAGCAAGAGCGTTGTTAAACAAATTGGGAAGTTTATGGAATGGGTAGATTTTCTTATATATAAACCTTAATCTGCAAAATATATTGTGTTAATCATTAAAAATAAATTTACAAGATCTCTCCCACATTAATCCACAAAATTCACGGTCTAAAAGGATTACGCACGGAGACATGACCTCAATGTCATGATAATGGGAAAAGAAAGTAAACTTAATTAACAACAAAAAAAAATGGTGATTCCCCCATTTGACTTTGGATGCATCTTGATGCACACGGTTTGTAAAGGTGTATGCTATGCGAAGCCAAAAAAGGAAAGTACATTGAAACAAGAGGAAGAGAAAAAGGTTACTAAATTAGTGAATTCTAATGGACAAATCATAAAAAAAAAATAGCAAACCAGAAAATTGAATTTTGTTGAGTAATGAGAAGGCAAGCATGAGCATGTGCATCCTGAGCTATCCTTTAAAGCCTCTTTGTATCTTCTCTCTCTGATCCTATTTTACACTAAAGAAGTCACCTATTTGCCACGCTATCTCCAAACCTTTCGCTTTCATATCGTATGCATTTGATCTACATAAAACCTCTTAACGTTAGATGTGTAATGATGGTGCAACTTCAAGTTGAGTTTCTTCAATGGGAAAGCAAGACAACAGAGAATTTAGCTTTTTCACTTTACTTTTTTTGTGTATATACGTACGTGTTCTAACAACACACACCAAAATGTGATTAGCTAATAAATATCAATTTATTTCGTTCTACTTCTTAATATCATGTCTAGAATTTTATAACATTAGTGCGCTATCATGATTACGACCACATAGTTAATGAGCACTCAAAAATAAAATATACAGGTTGGTGCCGGGAAACAGAAATTTTTGTTACCATAAACTGGATATCTAATTCACCAATGCATCAAAACCTAGCTACAACTACAAATATAGCTTAGCTTACTTATAATTTTTTTTAAAAAAGAAACGGGATTGAGAATGAGAAGAGTACATTGAATATTCAGAAGCAGAAATTCCAAAAGAGGAAATGATGTTACAGCTGGTGGTTACAAGTTATGACATAAATTCTTTATATCCTCTTTTTATATTCAGTTCACATTTTTTGTTGAGTTTATCAAAAAAGTTCTCCTTTTTGCAGTTGCAGAGCAGAGAAGTCTGAGTTTATTTTGTTTAGTTCTCTGTTTATTATCTGAGTAGACTTTTGTTTTCAGTTGTGTTTCGATGCTTCGTAATATTAAGTCAAAAGCCATATTTCATGAGGTTTCCTCTTTTAGACAACGTTGAAATTCGTTGCCTCTCCTTTTTTAAACCATATTTTCCTTTATAACCATTGGTTTCATTCTTTCTTTCTCTTTTTTTTTTCTTTCTTTTAATTTTGTTTATAGATTTATTGTTTTAATCGGAAATTGGAACGTACACAAAAAGGAAAATATAACAATATACAAACGTTAGCGTATGTTTATATTAGGAGCTGTAAATTGTGAAAAGACCACTCTCACTTCCCCCAATTAGATTTTACCTTTCTCCTCATAGTCGGTACTCCTACAGTCAGAACAGAATACATGTAGATTACTATATAGTACCATATATATATATACACATGCACTACACAAAAACGCAATTTTACATATATATATATATATATATATATAATTCATATCTGCAGAGTTGGTGTGAACAAATAATAATCATTTGTTCCCCCCATATGCTCATTGCATTTCTATTTAATTCGATCATTAATACTTTGATAGTGAAAAAAATATTTATTACTGTTCAGTATTTGTTCCCTGGTACAGTTTTATTGATTTAGATAATAATTACAAAGCCAACTAGTTAGAAAAGTAATTTTCTAAGTTATTACTATTTCCAAACATATAAAACACAATGATCACACTGTTTTCATGTGCCAACCACTGATACAGCAATATATGTAAAAAATGTTAATTTAGATTTGAGGTCATGTGGCCATGAGGCCCTCCATTGACCCTTATAAGCTTATTATAGTAAACATTGATTACTTTGTCCCTATTTACAAGTAAAAGTTAAATCTCAATTATTGGCTATATATAACGGCTCTTGAGATTACAGTTAGGTTGAATAATTAATACTAATTTGTGTTTGATTTTCCCTCGGAAGATTATATGATACTAGGTCTCTAATTTCTCTTCAGGCTATTGGGACTTCATATGGAAACCCGGGGAAAAATCTCATCAGTGCTTTATCATTTAGATTTTTTATGTTTTCTATGTAAAAATATATCTGAGTCTTTTTAATATAAACTCACATTATTTCTGTATATTTTTGACGAACAAATTTGCTTCTCCAAATTATGTATATCCTTTTTTGTGTATATAGAACACTCAAGTTTTCCAAGTCTTTGGCCCTTTATATTTTAATCTAAAATAAATTTATTTAGAACGCATGTATGGTTTCAAGGCACACTACAACTCGGATTCGGATAAACGAATAAATCTATTTATCCATTTAAGCTAAATACACTTGGTTCGTATATATCAGTTTGTCAACACCAAAAATTTCCCATCAACAATTTTTTTATTTTTAACGGACACTCAAATCAACAATAGTTTGAAGAGGTTTGGCATAAATTTTGAAAACCAAATCATGAGAAAGTTACATTGATAGTAAAATAAATAATAATAATTAAAAGAAAATCAAGATATTGAGTTTGCCAATTAAATTACGAGAAAAGACTATTCGTGTTGACTTTTTCCATAAGATGAAAATATTACTATATCAAAGCCAACACTACAGAACCTACTCTCTTTTCACTCTTGAGATTAGAGACAATTTAACTTCTTCTTTTTGGCAATTACATTAACTATTATTATTACTTAGGCTAGTTAACCTTTGGCGGATCAGCTCCTAGCCTTAGCTCAAGATCCAACTCCTCATGATTACCGTTGATTTTGGAAACTCCGATGACCAACCCTAACATCACCGGAAATCTTGCAACATCTGTCTTTGCCCTCTTCCACGACGAACATGGTCCGTTGATTAATTGCTTCTTCCGAGGATCGAACTCATCAGAACTCAGTAGACCGACTGACAAGTCAGTCTTGACTTCATCATTAATGTGATCATTCTCAAATCTTTTCAAAGAACTTTCTAAAACATTATTATCAACATCACTTCTCTCCCTCTTAGTTCCATAAGGCTTTCTCGATTCTTCTTGGACAAGAATCTTCGATCCCACGTCAAGAACTTGGTGTCGTTGTTGTTTTTTATCATAATCAAGAGGCGTGGCTTGGTCAGTTGATGAAGATGATAATGATTGCTGCTTGAGTCGAGCTCGGTCTCTTCGATGAACGTTCATGTGACCGCCTAATGCTTGCGCCGACTTGAACTCTCTACCACAAAAGCTGCACGAGTAAGACCTCGGCGGCCACATGCAACCGCCTCCACCGCCATACTCAACCGCCGAAAACGCTCTCTCTTCCCCAAACGGCCAGAACAAAGCCGCGTCCGAAGATGGCCTAGTCACCACCTTCATCGACATCAAGCATTCTCCTCTCTCCATCACACACACACACGGACGCATATATATATGTAATATTTGTATTTTGGACTATTATTAGTAAAAGAGATTTAGAGAGCTTTTTTTTTTTTTGTGGGAGAGATGTATGTAGATTTACACGCACGTAGACATATATAAAGAGATACGCGTATAGATATATGTGTGTGTGAGTATATATGGTTAAAGCATTGAATGTGAGAAAGATACGTTGAGAACCATGAGTAAAGAGGGAGAGACTTTGATGGGGAAAGTTCTCTTTTACATTAGTTACTCTTATGTCTTCACTCTATATATGTATCTATATATGTTAAATATTTAGATATGAATAATTAGTTGGCGAGCTTTTGATTCGATGGTAGCTAAATTAATGCCAAACGCAACCTAAGTTTTCCACGAGTCTACAAAATTAATAAGTTGTTGTTAGTCGATGTTTTCGAATAACCCCTAATAATATGACAAGAACGATGGTTTAATTGTAAGTATTTATATTAGCCTACGATAAATTATTTTTATAGAGTCTATATACATACACCATCTTCGGATATATGAGGCTATAGAGGTGATGAATACAATGGACCAACAAAATAATTTATGGTTTAACATACTATAGCTAATTAATAAGACAATGGGTACGTAGCAATACTGCTATTAAATATGTTATCGTGTGATTATCTAAAGAGTAATACGGATGAAGAGTACAGATATTTCCCTGAAATTTAGATTAATTATTTTTATAAATATGTTAATTGAAGGACACATATGTAAAGAGATTCTATCATTCTAACTACAATTTGTCTCCATATTACGGGTTTTCATGCAGTACGAGAAAACAAACAAAACAAGATTGGAGTACAAAGTACCCAAACGAAGTGACTTAATTACAAAGCAAACAAATATATATATATATATATATATATATATTTATTTATTTATTAAACATCAGATTATATAAAAATTTGTGATAAAACGCCAAAACATGAATTTCAAATTCGTATTGTATATTGTTTTGTGCAGTTAAGTGGTTTTATTGAATGTGTTGCATTATTATTATTTTGGTAAGACGACAAGACCTATTCAATAAGTGAAAAAAAAATGTTGCGCATTATTTTTTAAATAGAAGTAAAATAATAGACAGATTTAATATATTTTATATGAATATTTTCCGTGTATATATATTTTTTCTCATCTCACTGTTTTGGAAGAGACATAACATTGCAACGTATCACATTTGTGCTGTATAATTTTATGAGATTACATATGATATATAACATATGCAAACATATGTAAGCGTTGTTGACTTATTGTTGTGGCGTTTAAAACAAGGGTACTACTGGACCTGAAAAAAAATTAAACGTTGATTTTATATGGGCCTAAAAGAAATAGATATGTCAAGCCCTGTAACCAAGATCCAAAGCAGACCCAGGCTAATAATATCCCCCCCCCAAAAAAAACCATTTTATTCGTAACATAATAGTTGATGACAAAAAAAAAAAACATATTAGTTAGAACTTACTCGAATGATACGCAAACGGCAAACATTTTACATATAGAGAATCGACACACTTGAAAACTAAATACATATTCTTTAATATTTTAACTGGAGAGTAAGATCTACTTAATCCTTAGCGAATTTATCGTAAACAATGCGATGTAAATAAAAAGACCGATCTAGGAAACAAATAAACATCAGATTATCATAATACAAAACCATGCTCCCCATAGCATTTATTAAGGGTCGATTATTTGTAGTTCGCGTCTAATTTCGTGGTTAGTAATAATAATCCATGTTTTGAAGCCATGGATGATTCACGAGCATTTCCTCCGAGTTCGAGAAGAATCCATCAAGGCAGTTTCTTCCGTCGTTATTATTGTTCAAAAGATTCTCGTCAACGAAACTTGTCGTGTCCACTGTCATCTGATTCACAAACTCCGGCATGTTGTTGAGTTGTGATCCGTTTTGACTAGAGTATGAGATATTTGCTAACTGTGACCCTAGAAACTCGACCTCCTCTTGCAAATTCGCAACCTAAAACACAAGCCCACGATAAAACGTGATCAGAATCTCCTATTATTATTATTTTTAAATAAAAATGAACTAAGTGCTATATAAATCAGGGTTCTGAAATTTTTAACATCAAATATAGGTTTAACATAAAACTTTAACTGTTTGACAGAATCTCCACGTGTATAGCTAGAACGGTCTCAACAAAAACAAAAGAATTGTCTCCAAAGTTAAAGAGACCTGTTGATGAAGAGCGAAAATGTGAGAAACGCAGCCATAAACAGGATCGCCCATGCGAGAGAGAGCCTCGTAGGAGATAGTGATCGCAGCGGCTGCTCTTTGATGTAAAGGCAAATGAAGCAAATGCTTCGAGACATTACTTGCACCAAAGACTTTGTGGACAGCTGCAAAATGGGACGAGGCTTGCTCGTAGCTGAAGTAAGGTGAGAAGATGCACTCAGGGTTGCACTTCCTTCTTAGGAACTTGCATGCTCCACAAGATGACCCATGACCTGCCATTTTTAATCTCTTTTTTTTTTTCTTTTTTTTTTTTTGCTTTTGCTCTGTTTTGTTTTATGTTTTTACCTTTTGTTAGATTGAGACAATTCACGTTGGTTTTTATAAGCCCGATCACTAAAATTTTAAACATCAATCATTTAATTTTGTAACTTTTTTCTTTTTTTTTTTACTTACAATTGATGTACAATAAAAATAATCATACGCCAATATTTTTCGTCGGTCCATTTTTGTCATCTTCTATTAACAATTGAATTCTTACCATTTACTTGAATTAAAATCTATTGACTGTCATTCTGAAAATAACTCTTATTTTTTTATTTGAAAATAACTCTTCTTAATGTAATTTTGATTAATACTTTTCATGATACTGTTTATAAATCCTTTAAAATGAACATTTTGTACTAATTAAGTATCATTCTCATGTGTTTATAAATAAATGAATCATCAATTATTTTTAATACATTTTTTAACAGAGATTTACGACGGCCGCGGTATTTAGATTTTCTTACAGAGATTTACGATGTAATGTATATTTACTTGAAATATTTGAATCGGATATGGGTAACAAAATCCACTACTTATTCAAATATGGATCAATGTATGTATCCACGTTTATCCACTGCTAATATAAAACTGGTTTATCTTATTTTCTAGGTCTGCATCGTGGCGTACATTTCATGCTTGTTTTGAGTAAGCCCTTATATTATTTAATGGCAAACCCTTGAATTATTTAGATGCTTAATTAAAGTGTCTTTGAAATTTTATTTAAAAATCACTATAAGTATATATGTTTTCGCAAACTCATTTTTTTCCCTTATTCCTTAACTGTTGACTAGCTAGTTTTAGGCTTTATGGAAATGATAAATTATTGGTTGGGAAGCAAATGTAGTCATTTTGCATGGTGACACAAACAAAAGGTACAGTATCTTAAAAAAGGTCAATCTCCCATCAACTTGTTGTACATTGAACTAATTGAAGCCAATTTAAATCGAGAATACTATCATTAAATCCAAAAAAAACTAGTTGAAACCAATACAAACTTTACACATGAAAAAAAAAATCTATTGTAATTCAAAGAAAGCTCTCAAGAAAACTCTAATATTATTATAAAATTATAAAATTTATAATAATTAGCAGTACTACTCTGCGCATGAAGTTAAATCTAGTGTAATTCGAAGAAAGATTTCAAGAAGTTGTTGATGCTTTCTCTCTTTTGAATATAATTCATGCTCAAGAAGTAATATTTATTGTAAAACTCATAGCATTATATCAGCTTTAAGATTCAAAAACTATAATTATATAATGATTCTATGTACTGTATATATTTTCGTGTTGGAATCAATCTCTGTTTACAGTAAAAATTAATTAAGCCCTCACCTAGATGCCAGGGGTATTAGGGCACTTTAAAACACATATATATTTGAATTACTAGTTTCGCCAAATTAGTTTTCGGATTAGATATAGGGGCCATGAATCATTCTCCCCTATACATGCATGACTACTTTTGTCTTGATAGATCAACAATTATTGTTAACCAAAGTTCAGTGTCCATTGATATATTGTTTCATAATCAATCCATGATTTTGAATATATATATTATAATTATAAATTTCCCTTTCTTTGTTTGCCACTTACAAATTGCGAGCGCAATATATGAAAGTATGAAACTGAAACACAAAGTAAAGACGGTGACAAAGTGCCAATCATGTTGAACCTACTGTTGTAAGTGCTTCCAAGCTTCGATTAGTTTGATTTATTGGCTTTGATCGGTAATGGTTTGAGGTGGTCGGAGGTTTACAATCGAACCTAATTTTTTGTGCATCAATTTTTTTGTTTTGGTAACTTCATGGCATCGTAAAAACCAAATTTTATTGTTGCTTTCCAAAAAAAAAAAAAAAACTTCTTCCTAAACATTTTCATAAAGAAATGATGTTATTAATATATAAAAAAATTATAATAACGTTTTCATAATAATGAAACTCGAAATACCAAATGAAGAAATGCAGAATTTTTTTTTTATGTTTTTTTTTTGATATAAGAAGAAGAAGAAATGCAGATTATGACCCAAATGCTAATAAAATTGCAAAACATATTAGGATACTCTTATAAAACAAAACATATTTGGATACAGCCTTGTGAAGATGCAGTCAAACAATGAAGAAAAGGAGAGACACAAAAGGGAAGAGTTGAGTCATTGGGATTGGGACTGAAATTGGGATTAATGAGTCGTTCACGGATGATACTTTTTCGAGCCAGCTACAACGTTTGTCTTTAATCACGCATGCAATCATATAAGTAATGGCATTATTTTAATACTAGCTAGTTAAAACTTTAAAACATTTTACTCTTCATTTATATTTTATATGCAATGTTTTATGTGAACCCTATGACCCATGTCCACCTGTCAGTGTCACTAGCATCGCTCATAAATTCCCCATTCGTTTTCTTTTGCTTTTGGTGGGTCTTAAGCCTATTGCCCAACCGGTGTCCCCCACTTGTTATTTAGGGACTCAATTATGATAACATTTTTATATTTGTATTTTTCTTTTTAAACTGTGGAAGTCATCATCTCCCTCAGTATTTATATATAAAAATTTGACATACAGCACAAAAAAACTAACCCATTTATACTACCATTAGCCTACCAAGCCTTTGATTTATATTAGTATCTTCGATAACTTCTTGAATTATAAACATTAACAAACAAAAAACAGCTTCATTAGATACATTAGTGACGGACAAAAACAACAAATATTCTTTTTGCCATAGTGACTGATGATGGATATGGTTTATATAAGATAATAAATATCCATCGATCGATAATTTTCAACAGAAACTTTTCTGTTATAGCCGTCGTTGGTTTTTTTTTGGGATAGTCCCGGATTTCAACGCATAATTGTCACTTTGCCCAAATACTTTGCAAATACATCGGTATTCAACCGCTAGCTAATATTATGATAGTTTATTTGTATTCACACGTTAAATCATTGACAAAGGTCAATGACATCCGCCGTTTACGTTTTTATGTCGCTAGTAAGACAGGAGAACGGTCATTTTCCAAAAACCGTCATGTTCCAAAAACGGACATGTTCCAAAAAGATTGTAACAACTGATTATATTTCGTTAATTCGTCGCTAATTACCACTAATAGTCTTTGATAAGTGATGGATCATGGATATGCCTTTAACAAAAAATAATATAATAGGTGATGGATATATAATCAGTAATACCTGACGGACTCGTTATTGCTAAATAGGTCGTCGTTAAACTCGGTCATGGTCAGTCCGAAAACATATAAATAGATTTGCGATGGTTATCAACGATAGAATCGTGTTCATCTCATCTATCATAAATTAATAATGATTAGTGACATGTATATGCATAATTTGTTTTGTTTGCTAATTTATCCTCAAATCAATTTAGCGTCGAATTTCATCGCTGATCACTTACTTTTTAAGTGCTACATATAATATGTGTGCATGTGCATTTGCTCTTGTGTTGAGATGGTAAGTATTACAAGTTGGTGTAAACTACCCTTTTCACAATGCTTTTGACATTTCAAATTTGTGGGATATATGGTTAGCTAGCGATTAGTTTTTTTTTTTTTAAACTAAATAAATGCTATCGATTAGTTGACCAAATTTAACTGGTATAGTCGTCGATTATAGAAGAATGAATTGTGTATACGTGTCTTTATGATGTATCATTTGACTTTGTATAAAATATAACTGTATAAGTATACACACATATGTGTATATTCAGTTGTTAATTTTCCAACCTAATTTCAGCTAACATAGTTGCACATGAATAAGATAGAGATCGTTTGACCAAAAAAAAAAAAGAATAAGATAGAGATCAATTAAAAAGGACTCATGAATTAGGGAAACTCTTAAAAGTTAAAACTAACCCTAATTTCACAAGAAAATAAGGTGAGTGATACTTTTAAGAAAGGTCATATAGGGAACACCGTTTTCATTTTATTTTTTACCATTACGCGTGTTGATGCACCCAGTGTTTTGGCAAATTTTAATGTAATGATAAACATTTGAAGTTAAACAAAACACATTTATGTCAACGATTCAGCGGAAACACTATAGACATTCAAATATTATTGACTGTAGACGCCAACTAACAATTGTTTACATAATTAATATTTTATAGAAATATATATGAGATGTTTTAAAATAATAGTTAGCCAGTAAATGTTGAGGTCCACCCATTAGAATTCACAAAGTCCATCTTATGCAAAAAGCCCAAGTGAAACCACATATTGACAGAGGAATGACTTGTACGCCTGCGAAAAAACTCAGAATCTAAAAACCGAACCGAACCCGATCCAAAAAAGTGGAACCGAATACGAACCTAATCGATCGAAATCATTCAGAAAGTATTTTGACCTGGCGGTATATGAACACAATTTCCAAATTGAAGCGAACAAAGGCATGAAAATTGAAATCTTCGAGATATATACACAAAATTCATTATTGGTCACTGACCTTTATTATACTATGAACTTTAATTTGTGTATTTAGGTGTACACGTGACCTACTATTGGTTGGTGCAGCCCGACCAAAATTCGGGAAAATAAGTTGGTGAAAGTTTAGCCATCGAATTGTATTTCTTTTTTAGTTGTAAATTATACGACTTAAACAAAAGAAAAATGAAATCATACGTGTATCCTTTCAATGAGAATGAAGTTACGAAAAAGAAAAAAACACGAGAAAAAAAAATGAACTTACGAAAAAAATAAAAAGTTCAATAAATTAGGAAACACAAACACACGAGACAGTAGCTTGTTGTGCCTTATTTGTTTATTTCTTCTTTTCTTTGACAAACAAATTCTTTTTTTTTTGACAAACAATTGTTTATCTTATTTGTTACTCCAATTAATGCGTTATTAAAGGAGTAATATTTCTAAGTACAGAAAAAATATTGACTAGTAGTTCCTAAATTGATAAACAAATTAATGCGTTCATATACAAAAAAAAGAAGAAGTGAAGGTGGTTGCGAAACTGATAAGCTGCCGTGTTATTGCATAAGAGACAAGTCACTCCAACAAACCTTATAAGAACAAACTTTATAACGTACTATTTTCATATTCAAAACAAATCAAAATTAAACCTCAAGTAAACCACACCCCTCAAAAAATAAACATATCAAAGTTGTGATGGAGTCATCAACGACAACATCGTATTCGGTCGTGTCGGAGCTAGAAGGAACACTATTGAAAAACCCAGAACCCTTCGCTTACTTCATGCTCGTGGCTTTTGAGGCATCAGGTCTAATTCGTTTCACAATTCTGTTGTTTCTTTGGCCTATCATATCCCTCCTCGACGTTTTAGGCTACAGAAACGTTAGCCTCAAACTGATGATCTTAGTTGCAACCGCCGGTTTGCACGAATCAGACATTGAATCAGTGGCTCGAGCCGTTCTACCCAAATTCTACATGGATGATGTCAGCATGGACGCATGGAGAGCGTTTGGTTCGTGTGATAAGAGAGTCATTGTGACAAGAATGCCACGAGTTATGGTGGAGAGATTCGCTAAAGACCATCTTAGAGCCGATGAGGTAATCGGTACAGAGATTATCATTAACCGTTTCGGTTATGCCACCGGTTTGATTCAGGAGACCGATGTGGATCAATCTGTTTTCAACAGTGTGGCTAATTTGTTTACTGTTGGGAGACCTCAACTAGGTCTAGGACGATCAGGTTCTGTAACTTTCCTATCTCTATGTGAGGTGAGTACTAAAGTTACGTTAGAATATTAAGTTGTTTTATAAGTTAGTAAAACGTTACTATAGTTTTCATTCTTCTAATTTTAATGATTGCATATGTTATGTATAATATATAGGAGCAAGTTCATGCACCGGTTCCGTCGAACTACAACGGTCATAACCACCGGTTAAATGTGCAACCGCAACCGGTTATCTTCCACGATGGACGTTTGGTGAAGCTACCGACACCGGCCACCGCACTCCTCATCCTTATTTGGATCCCATTTGGAATAATCTTAGCCGCAATTCGGATCTTCGTAGGGTTCTTGCTTCCGTTATGGGCCATACCTTACGTCTCACGGATATTCAACACCCGGTTCATCGTAAAAGGAAAGCCTCCGGCACAAGCAACCGCCGGAAACCCAGGCGTACTATTCGTATGCACTCATAGAACCCTAATGGACCCGGTCATATTATCCTATGTCCTTGGCCGTAGTATCCCAGCCGTTACCTACTCTATTTCCCGGTTATCCGAGATTCTATCTCCGATTCCAACCTTCCGGTTAACTCGAATTCGAAATGTGGACGCGGAGATGATCAAGAAAGAGCTGTCTAATGGGGACTTGGTGGTATATCCTGAGGGAACCACTTGTCGGGAGCCCTTTTTGCTGAGATTTAGTGCGCTTTTCGCGGAGTTAACAGACAATATCGTGCCAGTGGCAATGAATTATAGAGTTGGATTCTTTCATGCGACTACTGCTAGAGGCTGGAAGGGTCTTGATCCGATCTTCTTTTTCATGAACCCAAGACCGGTTTACGAGGTGACGTTCTTGAACCAGCTTGAAGCGGAGGCTACATGTTCATCAGGGAAGAGTCCTTATGATGTGGCTAACTATGTACAGAGAATCTTGGCGGCTACGTTAGGGTTTGAGTGTACTAACTTCACGAGGAAGGATAAGTACAGAGTTCTCGCAGGGAACGACGGAACTGTGTCGTATTTGTCATTTCTCGACCAAGTCAAAAAGGTCGTCACCACTTTCAAACCTTTTTTCCATTAATTTTCATAAGTATTTTCTAAATGATGTGATCACTGATTGCAAACATGTTTTCAAGTTTTCATTTTTAGATTTATTTTTGTTGAAAGTATATGACTACGGGATTGTATTTTTTTTCTTCTTAATTTATTCATTGTCCAATGTAATCGCAACTATCAATCTTTTTTGTTAAAAGTTGAAATTAAAGAGAAGACAACCTTTTTTTTTTTTTTCTTTTGAGTAAAGTTTTGAAGACAACGTTTTCAGGTTGAACAATTACTGAATACATTGTTGGACTTCTTCCTCTTGTGCCAATGTGGAATTGGACCATATTAACATTTGACGTCTAACTTTTAGGTTCTCAACTTTAGTAGATACAATTCGATGGACAATTTCTCCAATAAAATAATAGTTTCCTTTGTAACATTTTTGTTTACTGAAAGTACGTTGAGAAAATTGTCTAAATTTATGTGTTTCTAAACAACTTGTAATTTAATTAATTTGGTTGTGTAGACATTACATCTTAATTTTAAAATGTATACATTTGTTAATAATCATATATTTAAGGTGATCAGACAATACTGGTTGGCAATGCCCAGACGATTTGTAGTTTGGCGGGGGTAGATTAGAAACTGATTAAGAAAACTTAAGCTGCTGATGTGATCTTATATAAGTTTTTGATCAAATACTAATTAATTTGCTTATTTAATTGGATGACAAACTCTTTGACCGCAGACTTTTTAGCTGCCGCCTTTCCCGTTAGAGTTGGCCAACACCAACAAAGTAAATTATACTATTATAGTATAGCTTCATATCGATTAAAATCAAATCTCCTCTCCCATCGGTTCATTCAAAGCAATTCAGTGATTTTTGGTTCTCTTTCATGACTAATAATAACCGTAAACCGATAGTCGACTATTCGGTGAAGAAACGCAATGGGCTTATTGGGCTTTCTTATATATTATCTAACTTGGTTCATATTGAATTCTATTGTGGGCTTTTTCAGTAGGATATCATCAATTCATGACTATGGTTGGTATTTTTGTAATATAATAAGCTGTTTTTGTTCTTATTTAACTTAATGCAAACCATATATATATATATATATATTTTTATATATATCAAAAACGAGTTTCACAATAAATTAATAAGAAGAAGAAGACATGGATAGCCTCGAAGACAAAGTTTGATCTTTAATCTAAGGCATAAGTAAAAGACCACTTTGCTGATTCTGTTATGGATGGGCATCATCTATATCAAGCTTTCGTAAGCCCAGTATTGTCCTTATACATACATATACGTATAAAACATACGACAGAACATCAAATGAGATAAGAGAGTGTGAGAAAAAGGCTGCAAAAAAGACAACCAATTCTAGTACACGCCCTCTATTTCTTTCTTACAAGTTACAACTCTTTCAAGTTTCAAATCAAATTATTCAATCTCATTATTCGTGGTTATATTTTTACTATTTAAAGGCATTTCAATTAAACCAAAAATATTGTTTTTAAGGCTGGTTTAATTTTGTTAATTTTGATTTGCTATAATTGATAATACTGAAATGTGAAAATTACAAAACCTCTGTTTTTTTTGGGTGATAATTACAAATTTACAATAGCAAACTATACCATTTTTTTTTTATTTCTTTCGCATATATAATTGCATCGTTATCCAATTAAATAAAACATTCATATATATATATATATATATATATATAATTTCCTGCAGACAAATAATTAGAAAGTAGAAAAGAGTAAAAAGTAAGAGAAAGAGCTTTGCTTCTTCTTCCTTCCATTTCCACTCGATGTTCAGCAGCACAAGCTCAGATCTCAATCAAGCTCTGGTATTTTCTTCTTTCTCTCTTCTTCTTAATACGCAGATTCCGTAAAACAATCGACTGAGCTCTCCACGTAAATCTCTTTCTTTTTTTCGCGTCTTCTAGAAGATTATCTTTCCATTTCTATCTCGAATTCCTATTCATGGATCTATGATTATACTCTTTACGATCTTTCACAAGCTTGGAAGCTAGTTTTGTTTCATAAGAATAAATCAGGTTTTGTGTGTGTTTCAAATTCATTTCATCTCTAGCTGCGATGTTGATTGATTTTGCATCAGCTTTGATGTACATCTTCTTCATGATAGACTAATCCTTTCTTATTATGTTTTTTTTGTTTTCTTTGTTTGTCTTCAGGTATCAAGCTTTATTTATTTTCCTTATTTAGGGTTTGTTTCAGGTGCCTTTTAATTCCTTGATTGAAACTTGGATTCATGATTCCTTATCAGAGCTCAGAGCTTAAATATTGATTAGTTTTTGTTGTTTGAACCATGTTTTAGGTGGGATCTTGATGTCTAAATGGGTGCTTATTAATTTGCTTTAATTAGAAAGAGATGAGTTACACAAGCACTGACAGTGACCATAATGAGTCACTAGCTGATGATAATGGAAATGACTGTAGAAGTAGATGGGAAGGAAATGTTCTGAAGAAAGGTCCATGGAGTTCAGCTGAAGATGATATTCTTATTGACTATGTGAGTAAGCATGGAGAAGGTAACTGGAATGCTGTGCAGAAACACACGGGGCTCTTTCGTTGTGGTAAAAGCTGTCGTCTTAGGTGGGCTAATCATCTGAGGCCAAACTTGAAGAAAGGAGCCTTTAGCCAAAAAGAAGAACAGCTTATTGTTGAATTGCATGCTAAGATGGGAAATAGATGGGCTCGTATGGCTGCTCATGTAAGTGTGTTTTTGTAAGCAAAATGCTTCCTTATGTAATTCGTTTTCCTTGAAGACTAAATTCTGAGGGTTTTTTTTCTTTGTCTCTCAGTTGCCTGGTCGAACAGATAATGAGATAAAGAATTATTGGAACACTCGCATTAAGAGGCGACAACGAGCTGGTTTACCACTATATCCTCCTGAAATGCATGTTGAAGTACTGGATTGGAGTCAAGAGTATGCCGAGAGTAGAAATATGGGAGGAGATAGAAGATATCAAGATTTCTTGCAGCTGGGGAATTGTGAAACTAATGTCTTCTTTGACAGTCTTAATTTTGTTACCGACATGGTACCTTGTGCTTCTGACCGAGCAGATATGGCTACATGCAAACTTCTGGGTAATGGTACAAGTTCTCCTCAATATGAAAACTTCGTGCCACCAATAACATCTTCCTCGAAGCGACTGTGGGAATCTGAATCGTTGTATCCTGGGTGTAGCAGTACCATCAAGGAAGAATTCCCTTCGCCTGAACAATTCCACAACACATCTCCACAAAAGATTTCCAAAACTTGCAGTTTCTCTGTTCCTTGTGATGTTGATCATCCTCTCTATGGAAGGCAACATTCACCTGTTATGATTCCAGATAGCCATGCCCTTACGGGTGGCATTGTTCCTGCTTCTAAGCCCTCATTCGGGGCAGTGAAGCTGGAGCTCCCTTCATTCCAATATTCAGAAGCAACATTTGATCAGTGGAAGAAATCGTCATTTTCTCCACAATCAGGTCTCCCTGATCCCTTTGATACTTACATTCAGTCTCCACCACCACCAACGCGAGGAGTGGAGTCAGATTGTTTTTCGAATTGCGATACCGGTTTGCTTGATATGTTGCTTCTTGAAGCCAAGATCAGAAATAGTAGTACAAAGAACAGTTTGTACTCGAATTGGACTTCAACTACTCCATCAGTTGATGTAGCCAAGAGTGGTGTATCCCAGATTAAATCAGAGGAGTTTGACGAGTCCCTTAAGAGTTTGGTTCATTCCGAGATTTCAATTTCCACACACAATGCAGATGGATATCCACTAAGTGAGTCACTTGAAGTGATTTGTTAACTAGATTTCATCTTCTTCGTGAAAAATTCTATTTGGTAACCTGTCTTTACATCTTGAGATTATGCAGGGCAGAGACATGTATTGGATATAACACGGCCTGATGTTTTGCTTGCATCGAGCTGGCTTGACCATGGTTTAGGGATTGTTAAAGAGACGGGTAGCATGAGCGACGCACTCGCGGTCCTCCTCGGGGATGACATAGGAAATGACTATATGCATATGAATGTTGGGACATCCTCAGGAGTTGGGTCATGTTCCTGGAGCAACATGCCTCCTGTCTGTCAAATGATGGAACTACCCTAACGAGCCGGGAAATTCTCCAATCCATTTGTCGTGGATCAGACTAGAGGCGTTCAAAATCTGTCAATTCTCGTGGACCAGCAACTGCCAATGCAAGAACCAAGAACAATATATTTATTTTCTTTGAGTCTTTTTGATCACAGTCGACTCTTGGTTGGCTTTTGTACCAATAACCATATCACAATTCATCAGGAGGATGACTTCGTTGGCTTTTGTACCAATAACCATATCACAATTCATCAGGAGGATGAAATGGTTGATTTTGTAGAACTTGCTTCTTTAAGGACCATGGTATACATACAGTTGATTTTGATTAAATGTTAATCCAGATTGTTTCGTTTAATTTTTCTCTTTGGATGAGATGTTCGGTCATTGATTCATTGAACAGAAAAAGAAAAACAAGAACCATAAAATTAGATCAAGAGAGAGAGAGCGCTTAAATAAAATTAGAACAAAATAGATGGATAAGAATAGATTCAGTTGTGTCAAAACACTCTATGTAGAATAGTAGTAGCATGATGATGTATATGAAATATGAATCGGAACAAAAATTGAGTATAGGCTCTTCTCTGTCAAAACAAAACTCCCAGAGCTTGCAGCTCGAAGGCTCAGATAAGTTAGGCTGTGGGTTTCTTGCTTCTGATGATGTCCTTTAGCCCCGCAAACTTCTTCTTGCATTGGTTCATCGTTTTCCCTGGAACAGCCGCTGCTACTCTCTCCCATCTTTGGTTGGTCTCCTTTGGGAAAGTCTTCATAGCCTGAACCAGAGCTCTTTCTTGCACAGCAGACCAACCGTCTGGGTCTGAACCAGTAACAGCATCTGGTTCAGAGTTGTCAATTTTGTTGTTCTCTTCACTCTTACCATTCTGTTCTGTGG
Source organism: Cardamine occulta (assembly GCA_028015245.1). Taxonomy (NCBI): domain Eukaryota; kingdom Viridiplantae; phylum Streptophyta; class Magnoliopsida; order Brassicales; family Brassicaceae; genus Cardamine; species Cardamine occulta. The sequence continues at coordinate 22,722,471 of CM051382.1, read as the reverse complement.
TCTCTGTTTTGGTTGCGTTGTTGTCTTCATGAGGTTTGGTTGGTATAATAGGTTCTCCGAGTTCCTCTCGTATAGAGAGAGGAGAGGCTATTGAAGCAGCAGGTTTCCTCTTCTCTAGAAACGAATCGAATGCTTTAGCTGAGTCAGGTTTCTGGACTGTTTTAGTTGCCTTGAGAATCTCCTCCACAGATCTTCCTGTACCAATGTACTCTGATATGCCTTCCCATCTTTGAGATGTTCCTTTTGGGAACTTAGTAGTTCCTTTTCTCAGCATGTCAATCTCTTCCTTGCTCCATGGTTTTTCTTTCTTCTGGTGGGTAGCAGTCTCTACACTGGCTTCTACATGACCATTGGCTACTACTACATGACCATTCTGCTTAACAGCTACTAGAACTTCTTCTTTAGTCTCTGTTTCATCATCGACATTACTGCTGTTCCCATTCTTGAGCACCTTTGCCAAAGCCATTCCTTCCTTGTTTTCAATCTTATCGCACAGTTTCCGCAACTGCTCAGTGTCAAGTGACATGCATAGATCTTCTACATATTCAACAGAGATGCCAAGCAGACGCTGTGACAAAACAGGTGCAGAGAGAGTTCTGAGACGACTTCGTTCTTTGCGCATAAGCTTCTTCTCTTTTTCCTTGGCTCTCTTTTGCTGCTGAGCAGCCTCTGCTGCACGTTTTGCTTCTTCTTCTTTTCGCCTTTTCTCTTCTTCAATAGCTGCAGCAGCTTCTTCTTCAAGCTTCTTCTTGGCCATAACTTTTGCTTCTTTCTTCTGCAGCTTCTTCGCCTTCTCATCCTCCTTTCTTTTCAATATTCTTGTGTCTTTCTTGTATGCATTGTCAACAAGAGTCCTAATCCGAGCATATTCCTCCTTTCTAGCCTTCTGAGTTTTTCTTGCATTCTCTCTCTCCATCCACCTCTTTTCCTCACGGGATTCTGCTTCCTCAAGATCATGCTCCTCTTCTTCAGGAAACTCCCTCCAGCTTTTAAAAGTGTACCAATAATTGTAGAAGCTATCAACCTCTTTAAGTGGTGTATTTTCATCTCCCAAATCTGGTACACGAGAATTAACCGACCACCTTGCATTCCTCTTAAAAGCTGGACCGAAAACCTTGAAGAAGTCTTTCGGAGCACAATCAGCTGGGACTTCGTCATCAAACTCATCAGTAGAGTCATATATTCTTCTTTTTGTTGGGTCCATCAAAACCTCATATGCTTCTTGAATCAACTTGAAGTGAGATTCTATCTCATCCTTTTTGGCTTGTTTCGCTTCTTCTGTCTCCTCAGCGAGAAGGAGAGTAGCAAGCTTATCAGGATGATGCTTCAGTGCAGTATCACGGTAGCTTTTCCTAATCTGATCCTCTGTTGCAAGATATCTTAAATTGCCCAGACCCAACAACGCATAGTGATCATGTTGTTGCTTCCCTGACTTCTTCTTTCCTTTGTTGTTATGCGAGTCATAGGAAGGAACATATTCATTATCCTTCTCCTTTGAGGCTTTCTTTTTGGTATCTTCATTCTTGTCTGTGGCTTCCTTTGCACAACCACGCAGTTTGAGAGCAGCAGAATGGAAGGCATGACCAGCAGGTTCACGGTTTAAAGCCTTCACCGGAAGACAATTGGAAGAAGCATAAAGCGGTTTCCCATCCGAAAGCTCAGTGGAGTATGTAAGTAGCTTAATAGCAGAGTTAATCCCCCAACTCTGCATGATGAAAAATGTGTCGTAGCTTCAAATCCACCTTTACCCTAAACGTGAGCACCAACGTTTATTCCTGTCACAAAGATCAAAGTAACGTCGCAAACATCTTAATCAGCAGTATACACAACCAAAACCAAGTAATCAAAACACAGAGAAGAGCGTTACAAATACAAATAATCCACTAACCTAAGGTATTTACAAAACACTTTAACAAAACAAAGCCGATAAGCAGCAAATACAACAATCTATGAACTTTATCATTCAGAACAATAGTATGAAAAACGAAATCTATGCGTTGAAAAATACGTATCACAACATCCTCAGAAGCGAGTCGAAAAACAAACAATAACTCAGAAAATAACTCCTAAACCCTAGTTACAGAATTCCTACTTAACATCTTCTAAATAAAGATGACACACAGAAAAAACCCTAGATTTCATCTTTTCGGTTTACTTCTTTAAGCACAAACAACTACAAAGTAAGATATTTATAAGCGATCTCCAAAACCCAATCGACCCAACTCAAATAGAAAAAACAAGCAGCTTTCTTACCAGAAATTGAGCTCGCCGTCGCCTAGATTAGCCTGCTCCCGAATTTATCGCAGTCGCAAAAGAGACGACGACAACGAGAGAAGTTCAATACGTTCACGAGGAAACGGCGGCGGCAGCTCAACGAAGAGGAAGAGAAACAATGAGAGAGATACAAAGAGTTTGCTTAAAAGTGGGAAGTCGATTAAACCTGTTGGACACACTCTTTTTGCTTTTATATCTAATACTCAATACTAAAGTTTTGGGCCCAGCCCTTATTTCTTTTAAACCCAATATAAATATGGGCCTAAACCCTATAAGGCCCATATTGAAACACTCGAACCATATTAGAGATGAGCATCTAAACCCGAAGGAAGTTACAATCGGGAAATGGCTTCTTCGGCATAAACGCTGTCATCGCCTGATCAGACTGCACGTCTCTTCTTCTGCTTCGTTGTAACCATCCACGCTTGGCTTGATCGAGATTCAGTTCGCCGGAATAACTCACCGAACAACAAATCCGAGTAGCTACCAGCTCAATCTCTGGTAAGCTAAAGTTTAGCTTCTCACATCGTTGCTTTTCCGAGTTTTTCTTTGCTCGATGGTTTTTTGTTCTCAGTCTTGTGTTTCGTGAAGTGGTGAAGATCGATGATAAATCTTCTTCCTGTGTGTTTTCGCTAATATGATTAGGATATGATTGAAATACGAAATCTAGGTTTTCTATGTGCTCATTTTTGCCGTTTCCTGTGTTCGAGTGGATATGATTGTACTTGCACGGTGTCAAATGTCAAAGATGATTTAGCTTACCATGGAGATGTTCACATAGTTCGTTTATTGATTCATCAATACATTTTCCGTGCGATTTCATAAAATCAGATAGAATGTAGCTGTGGTAGAATGATACTGTAAAGTCTGTGCTAAATATGTTCCAAGTATTTTTGTTTCTTGTCCATTTCTGCTGGAATTAGCTTATATTGTTTGACGTAGCAAACTTATAGCGGCGTTTGATAAATGTGTGGCTTGTATCTCATATAGAGTTGTATGTAAGTCCGGCGTTTTGTATGACTAGTGTGAGTATTTACATGGGTGGTTTGGCAACTGAAGTTTGATTTTTGACTTTTAAACAGAAATCAACCCGAGTACTGAGCTGGAGTAAGGTGATACACTGCTTGAATACATTTTCCATCATGCAGAGTTAGGAACTTACTCTGCCATTAGGCTATTATGTATTTTCTATTACTACTTGTGTACTCCCTCTCTCTCTTGAGTTCTTTGTTGTATGAGATCTAAATGATGTTTACCCGTAGCTTACTTATGTTGTCTGTCGTCAACTGATACTGCACTTTTGTCTTTGTTAATGTTGTTTTATCTCTGTTTGGATCTTGGTGTTTCATTTTCCTGAAGAATTGTGGGTTGTGTGTGTATTGTGGAAATGTGTCATTTGCTTTTTCTCCTGCTACTTGTTTGATTTATTGTGATGTTAAATTTTTAATCTAGTTCAAGAAATTTTGATTGCAAAATAAAGGCTCTCTTAGAAAATGTTATTGTAATGATTAATTCCCTTCTTTTGTTGCCACTTGACAGTTCTTAAATCAGGATACTTTGTAATAAAATGAAATCTTGGTCGAAATATTCTTGTTAAAACGGTAGTGGTATCTATGGTTTTCTACGTTTTTGGTCAGATTCTGCTTTGATACCTATGGAGAGCTTGGCGCAACTTGAGGCAATGTGCGAGAGATTATACAACTCACAGGATTCAGCTGAGAGGGCTCATGCTGAAAATAGTCTGAGATGCTTTTCCGTGAATACAGAATATATATCGCAATGTCAATTCATTCTCGACAATTCATCAAAACCGTATTCCTTAATGCTCGCTAGCTCGAGTTTGTTAAAGCAAGTGACTGATCATACCCTTCCGCTGAATCTTCGCCTTGATATCAGTAAATTTCTTATGAAATCCTCCTAACCGAATGACTAGAAATATCTCTTTCTGGCCTTTAATATCTTACTTGTTTCTGGTGTTTTCTTCGTTGTATTTAGGGGCTTATATTGTGAACTATCTGGCTACAAGAGGACCAAAGATGCAGCCATTTGTTATTTCTTCGCTCATTCAACTGCTTTGCAGGCTCACAAAGTTTGGATGGTTAGATGATGATAGATTCAGGGATGTGGTTAAGGAATCTACAAACTTCTTGGAACAGGTGGTGCATCTTCTTGGGGAATATAGTTACTGTGTTTCCATGGTTTCTTAGTGCTTTGTTGACATTTTTATTGCAGAAACTCATGTAAATGACTAAATGATACTTTTGTAGAAGTTTCAGATATTTTTAACAAGGGCTTGTTGAACACGTTGCTGACATATATTTTGTTTGGATAGGGTTCTTCGGATCACTATGCTATTGGTTTAAGAATTTTGGATCAACTTGTGCAGGAGATGAATCAGGTTAGTGATGTATTGTCGTTGATTTTCCATGTCATAGAATTTTTTAAAAAATGGCTGGAATAACTCACTTTGAAGTTTGAGTTTCTTGATTGCTCATTTGTTTAGAGTCATGTTTTCTTATATTAGCTTTGAGTTGCCTCATCTTTTTGTTTCTTTTAACATAGACTATCAGTCTGTTATACATATAATTAAGAGTTTTGTGCTGTATAAAAATATATTTTCTGTTTCCACCATTCCTTTATTATTTATGAAAAGCACTTCAAGAGATAAGATGGCTGTTTTGTTAGACTTGGCAGAATTATATGTTTATAGTGTGCATTTTCTTTAGATAGATATTGTGTAACAAAAATATTTTTTCGAGGGTATTGATTTCTAGCTTCATATTTTTCTACTGTTCTTCAACTTACCAGGTTTCATCCATTTTTATTCATATGCTTATTGACATTTCTTCATCTATTTTCTGCTCAATTCTTAGCCTAATCCAGGATTGCCTTCTACACATCACCGGAGAGTTGCATGCAACTTTAGGGATCAATCCTTATTTCAAATGTTCCAAATAGCTTTGACGTCATTAAGCTATCTGAAAAATGATGGTAATATGAGTCATACTTATTTTAATTCATGCCAAGAATGAACACTTGCAAATGCCAGCTTGAAAATATATGCTATTGGAATGTTTTGTACTTGTTAAGTATGTTGCTATCTTTTTCGATGTCTATCTGTTGGTCTAGGCATAGGCATGGAAATTTTCAATTGTATTGAGTCAGAGATTTTCTTTTAACCAGCCGCTGGTCGTTTACAAGAATTGGCGCTTTCCCTTGCACTGAGGTGTGTATCGTTTGACTTTGTCGGAACTTCAATTGATGAAAGCACAGAGGAGTTTGGTACAGTTCAGGTAGAACATTAATAATTTCCTATTCTACCTATTTTTTCAAAGCTTAGTGCCTATGCATTTGTGTACTCGTCTTTCATGGGTGGTTATAACTTCTAGCGTTACCGATAATTTTTAGATTCCAACTTCCTGGAGGTCAGTATTGGAGGATTCTTCCACGCTGCAGATATTCTTCGATTATTATGGTAGTACAGAGTCGCCTCTTTCGAAAGAGGTATGTCCATATTGTCTCGTCTTCCTTTTTATTTTATTTTTTATTTATTTTATTTCTTGAAGAGAAGAAACAAATTGGTATCTTTTGCATCAAAGATAGAATGTGACTAATTCACCCTCATTGTTAGGACAGATGTTTCAATTGCCGTAATGTCATTATTATTGACTTAGATGTTGTAATTTATTAATGTTCCTCTGTTTTAACTTCTAGGCACTTGAGTGCTTGGTGCGATTGGCTTCTGTAAGGCGCTCTCTGTTCACAAATGATGCTACACGCTCTAATTTTTTAGCTCATCTGATGACAGGAACCAAAGAAATTCTTCAAACTGGAAAAGGTATGTTTGATGTTTTATACTGTGGGACTGTTATTATTTCTGACTGTAAATATTGCGCTTAAGGTGTTGCATTGAATGCAACTTTGTCATCTACAGTTTTTAACTCTTTGTGACTGAAATTCCAGCCTCACTCATGCAGTCTGTTAACATGTTATGTACAGTATGTGTTGATTTTCCTGTTAACATGTTATATACAGTATTTGTTGATTTTGTGTTTTATGTATACACCTCACTGATCCTACCTTAAACTGTAATATCTCACTGACCCCAGTTGGCCAACACAAATTGTTTTGTTGGATCAGGTCTTGCTGATCATGATAATTACCATGTGTTTTGCCGTCTACTTGGGCGTTTTAGATTGAATTATCAGGTAAATGTCTCGATTAGATTCCTTTCTAGTTTATACATTACTGTATATACAATTTAGATTGTGTCCTAGCTAGAAGTTTATGTTGTTACTTGAGTAAATGCACACATGTTCCTTTTTTTCTGTATGTGATAGTTGGGCAGTCTTAACTAAGTTAATACTGATGCTATATGTACTTTAGAAATCAGTGCTAGCTCTGAAACAGTGCAGACTTAAGTTTCAGTCTCTTTAACCATGTTCTTCCTTAGGAGGATACTTATCGCTCTTGGCTAAATTGTACTCCTTATGAGTAGTTGATAATTATGGATTGGAGCATTCGGTTTGTACTTTCCGGTGCTTTTTATTACTTTGGTTTATCTCTGGATATTCCTTGGTACTGGTATTATTACAAGATGTTAATGCCAGCATGTAATTATTTTGTTGTTCTTAGTCATTGTAATATTTTGGGAGGATACCTTTTGAACATGGTTTATTGGTTTATATGGCTGATAAATTCAGAGATATGTAATAGCATGTATGAATTCATCTGCAGCTTTCGGAGCTTGTGAAGATGGACGGTTATGGTGACTGGATACAGTTGGTGGCAGAATTTACACTTAAATCTCTCCAGTCATGGCAGGTTAATTTTCGCAAGTTTATGTTAGTGAATGCCTTAGTAAATCAACTATAGGCACTACTAATCTCTTTAATGTTGTGGTCATCCTTCAACATGATCGTTTTTAGTAGCTTAAATGGTTAGGTGAGACTGTATCTAGTTTGCTAAATGCGTATGACTTTTCTTTCTTACAGTGGGCCAGCAGCAGCGTGTATTACCTTCTGGGAATGTGGTCCAGATTAGTAGCAGCTGTTCCATACTTGAAGGGTGATTCACCAAGTCTACTTGATGAATTTGTACCTAAGATTACGGAGGGTTTTATCATCTCCAGATTCAATTCTGTGCAGGTATACTATACCACATATTCTGGAGTACTCCCAGTACTAATTTGTAGTTTTGCTTTGAGATGTTCTCATTTGAAATCCTCTTTCCAGGCTAGTCTCCCCGATGATCCGACTGATCATCCTTTGGATAAAGTTGAAGTCCTGCAGGATGAGCTAGATTGCTTTCCTTACTTATGCAGATTTCAGGTTAGCCTTTTTCTTCATATTGTGTCATGCGGTACCCTGATTTTGCTCATATGCTTTGTTTGATAATGTATGCGGTACCCTGATTTTACTCATATGTTTCGTTTGATAATGTTGTATCTTAATACAATTCAACTGCATCCGAGTTTTTATCATGCAGTATGAAAGAACTGGCACGTATATAATAAACACAATGGAGCCTCTTCTGCAATCATATACGGTAAAGCCAACTGTTACTATGTGTTGAGCTTATTGTTGTTCTGTTGATGATTTCTCTGTCTTCTTAATCTTGTGAGCTGAGGTGATTGTGTAACAGGAAAGGGGGCAACTACAGTTTGCTGACAATTCTGAACTAGCACTTATCGAAGCAAAATTGTCATGGGTTGTTCATATTGTTGCCGCTATTGTTAAAATAAAGCAGTGCAGCGGTTGTAGGTAAGTTGCTATCATATCTTGGGGTTTCTTTGCATCAAGGTCTGTTTGAGGAACAACAATATATGAACATTGGATTGTAAATTACACATATTTTGCAGTGTGGAGACGCAGGAGGTGCTTGATGCTGAACTCGCCGCTCGTGTTTTGCGGCTAGTAAATGTTATGGACACTGGGCTGCATAGACAGGTGTTACATCTGTGAGATGCAAGCAATTATATTAAATCAACATAAAGTATTAGTAGATAATGTCTGTGGATTGAGCTGTTCCATTATTGGGTAAAAGTTGGATTTAGCCATGAAGATGGAAATTACCAAAAGTTGTTCTTCTGAAAAATACCATCAATGCAGCTGGAAGATTTAGCTAAATGGACATAAGCCTGTATAGCCACAATTATCAACATAAGAGTGATTTCATTAACGTTTTTGAATTTAGTGTTATGCGTGAACTGTTTAGGATGTGTGATAACATTTCAAAAAGCATCTGACCTACGTGTTGTGTTTTATTTTCTCTCAGATGAGTTCACTACTTTAATCTTATTTGTTTGTAATCAAATAACGCATTCTTCTGCAGAGATATGGTGAAATAAGTAAACAAAGGCTTGATCGTGCCATTCTTACCTTCTTCCAGAATTTCCGAAAGTCTTACGTTGGTGATCAGGCTATGCATTCATCAAAAGTAAATGCAAACTTGTTTCTTTTTGTTAAATTGTTTGTTCTAGGTATATTCCTTATACTACCATACTGTTACAGCAGTTGTATGCCAGATTGAAAGAACTCCTTGGACTGCATGATCATCTAGTGCTGTTGAATGTTATTGTTGGCAAGATTGCTACAAACTTAAAATGTTATACAGAGGTAATCTTGTGTTCTTAATCTTTTCTAACATACCTCTCTAAACATCAAAGTCACCTATTGTCCAAACAATCTGTCTTTTGTTTCTACAGAGTGAAGAAGTCATTGGTCACACTCTTAGTTTGTTTCTGGACTTGGCATCTGGGTAACTCTTTATAACCTGATTAAATTGATGTTATATTTGTTCATATGCATTTTTTGTATTTAATCTTTTTGTTTGTTTTGGTGTTCTCATGCAGATATATGACTGGGAAGCTGCTTTTGAAGCTGGACACTGTGACCTTTATTATTTCTAATCACACTGTAATTCTTCTCCAAGTGTTCTCTTTTGTGTACATAATTTTGCATGTAGTTTATCACTAGCAATAAACTCAGTATGCGACTTGTCTAATTTCAGAGGGAGCAGTTTCCCTTCTTAGAAGAGTATAGATGCTCTCGCAACAGAACAACGTTTTACTACACTATTGGCTGGTTGATTTTCATGGAGGATAGCTCAATAAAGTTCAAGACTTCTATGGAACCACTTCTGCAGGTTACACTTCATTTACTTTCAGCACCTTATCTTTTCAGCTTTCATTAATAATAGTGATTCTGCATACTGTTCATTGTTCTCTGGTTATGAGGATGGGGTTGCATGTTTTGTACAGAAGAAGAGATGAGAAAAGTTTTGTGTTTCTTCTTATACATTAACCCAGGTGAAACATAAGGAAGACGTGTCCGTGGTGAAATTTGCATTGAAATTGCAGAATCATCACCTTACTTATAGTTCTAGGCATAGTTTGATATCATATATCCTATAAAACAGGGATTACAGGGATTGTTCCGTATCCTAATATTTTACTATATCATATAGGCGCATTCACATAGTTGTTGTATGCTTAGTTCCAAATCCTAATTATAATGGTGCATTGCAATCTGCATTTTTTATAAATTGCCAACTCTTCAATTTTCTGATTTTGTGGTTGGTTTTAGCCTTTAAATCACTTTCTTATTCAATAATTATAGGTTTTCCGCACCCTGGAATCAACACCAGATTCGATGTTTCGCACTGATGCTGTGAAGTTTGCTGTTATCGGATTGATGAGGGACTTAAGAGGAATTGCAATGGCTACTAGCAGGTCTTGACTTCAACTAGTTACTTGGACATCCATAGAGATGTTATGATCTTATGATTGATTGATGCTTTCTCTTTTGATTTCAGCCGAAGAAGTTATGGTTTTTTGTTTGACTGGCTCTATCCTGCACACATGCCACTTCTTTTGAGAGGGATCTCACATTGGTTCGACACACCAGAGGTATTTAGTTAGTATTTTGCTCCTTGGATTTTATGAAAGGTCGCCGACCTAGTAATAACCAGAGCTACATATAGAACAAAAGTTCTGACCTTTGGATAAATTTATTTTTATCTGGACACTTCGAAAGATCAAGTCATCTGTTTTTGCATGTTCTGCTGTATATATTCTCTTGGAACGCCCTTACCTCGACTGAAAATTTCTATGCGATATACAAAGAAGTTCCTCAAAAATTTGTGCGCTATATTAATTCCTCCTTAAAGTGTAATGATGATTGATCAAACATGCTTTGGTTCATTTTCATGTTTTCAGTCTGTTCCATTGTCCTTTAATCAGCTCTGTTTCCGCTTATATGCCTGTAGAGGAACTTCATGTCTAAAATTATCATATGTGTGTTCTATGCATTTCGTTTCATTGATGTTTAATGTCATCTATTGCCCTAAATATTAGGTGGAGCAAAGATTTCTGATGTTTCTTTTCTGTTAGGCTAAATGCATCCCAGAATAGTGGACAAATAAATGTGTGAATATAGAAAATGTTGACGTTCGTTTTAATGAATAACTAAGACTTTGTATTCATCTCTGTTTGGGATAAGCTTGTGAGAAGCCAAGTTATTAAAGCGGCTTCGTTGATTCTATTAGTACGCAGACGCGGTTACATGACTCATGATAATTTCGCATTGATTTATAACATGTAATTTCCATAAGTGTTTTCCAGTGTCAGTGAATTAACGCTTTCTGCCATTTTTTCCATAAGTGGTACCTTCTTTGTCTCATCTTCTCTTCTTGGATTGTTGATGTAGGTTACGACCCCGCTGTTGAAGTTCATGGCTGAGTTTGTGCATAACAAAACCCAGCGCCTTACTTTTGATTCTTCTTCTCCAAATGGCATCCTACTTTTCCGGGAAGTCAGTAAATTGATTGTGGCTTATGGTTCAAGGATTTTATCCCTTCCAAATGTAGCAGATATATATGCCTTCAAATACAAGGGGATCTGGGTTTCATTGACAGTTCTGTCAAGAGGTTAGGACATTAGTTATAGAACCAATGAGAGCTAATTTTTCATAGTTTGTTGTTTAGTTTATTATTATTTTTTGATATTTAATAATCATCTAATGGGCAGCGTTTTCGGGAAATTATTGCAACTTCGGTGTGTTTGAACTCTATGGCGATCGGGCTCTTGCTGATGCACTTGATATTGCGTTGAAGATGACCTTAGCAATACCCTTGGCAGATATATTAGCATATCGCAAGGTATGTCTGGCACTGCGTTTTTATTGTCCGGGTGCCTTCAATAATTTCATTTAGTGATTCAATCAACCGGTCTTTGATTTTTCAATAAGTGCATATTAATTTTTGATTTCGTTTGCATTACCTCAGTGATGTGATTATGATCCAAAATATTTTCTTGGTCGATAGAAAATCTCAAAACTTTATTGTCTTCCTTTCATCTTTCAGCTTCAAAAGGCATACTTTGGATTCATCGAGGTTTTGTGTGGCAGTCATATTTCCTTCATACTGAAACTGGATACTGCCACCTTTATGCATCTCGTAGGTTCCCTTGAATCTGGACTCAAGGGATTGGACACAAGTATTTCATCACAGGTGAGAATTATGTAAAAAATGTTAAGACCCATTTATCAAGAATTGTTTTAATGTTAAGCTGCAATATGTATTCCTCGGGATATAACTTGATATATATTATCGTTTCAGTGTGCAATAGCTGTAGACAACCTTGCTTCATATTATTTCAATAACATCACAATGGGTGAGGCACCTACTTCTCCTGCTGCTATTTGTTTTGCACAGCACATTGCAGACTGCCCGAGTTTGTTCCCCGAGGTAACTCATTACGCTCCTCAATCTCTCTCTCTCTCTCTCTCTTTAACACAATAATGAGCTATAACACCTTTTAACGCATTTGCTCTTCTTACAAGCAGATATTGAAGACGCTGTTTGAAATAGTTTTGTTCGAGGATTGTAGCAATCAATGGAGTCTCAGCAGGCCAATGTTAAGCTTGATTCTTATAAGTGAGCAGGTATGTGTATTGTATATTTTATCACACTTTTGCAGTTTTCTATTCCAAATGAGTTTTGTTGTTCATTCATCAAACCTATTCAAATTTCTATAACCAGATTTTCTCTGATCTGAAAGCTAAGATCCTCTCGTCACAGGTGATTATGATCCAAAATTCTTTTTTTAGTTACCATTTACCACTGAGTGTTGCTTTTGCTGAGGTCTTGATCCTTATTTCAATGGTGCAGCCCGTGGAACAACACCAGCGACTCTCTACCTGCTTTGACAGTCTTATGACAGACATATCGCGGGGCTTAGATTCAAAGAACAGAGACAAGTTCACTCAGAACTTGACCCTTTTCAGACACGAGTTCCGACTTAAATAGAATCATCGCCAAACACAAGTCCTTGAGCCAGTCTACTACATTAGGGGTCTCATCAGGAAGACCCACAAGACACTGTGAATCAAAAGTTACCACCTTATAAAAAATCTTCAGGTTTTGCAAATGGGAAAAAACTAGTCTCTAGATTGTGGTACTGTACAGTTTTTTTTTTACTTCTCTCAGAAAAAGGGTAAGAAAAAAAAATTACGTAGCTTATAAGATTTGGTGGTTCCTCGCAATTGTGGCTTATTCAACGTTGGGATTTATTTTGTCTCATACCAAAAATGTTTTACTTTTGATGTAAAGCATTGAAATCAAGGGTTTCCTTTTGGCAAATGTTGGGAGCCATTAGGTCTCATATTCTTTGTATTTGTTTGTGAAGGTAAACAAATCTGAAAGAAAATGCAATATTAGTTTTGTTTCAACCATGTTTGATGAGTGAATCAGTGAGTGAGTTAAGCAAATAAGTTGTGAAGTGTTTATGCATCTGTCATTTATCTGCCTATATATTTGTTCATAGATTGTAGCATCTACCAAAAATTAAAACCCTTTACATTGCCATTCAGGAATCTAACTTGCTCCTTGAGATCTGGGGGTTGACCTGATCGACTCATGTTTTTCAAGGAAATGGGAGTTAAGAGACTTGATCGTACTAACTTTTTAAAAAAGTTAGGATATTGAGAAGTGTCATTTTTCGTACCAAGACAAGAATTTGAATCGGGGTGCTACAACAATCGAATTGGGACCTCTCGCACCCGAAGAGGAAAACATACCAATAGACCAAGCATACTAGTCAAACATAATGTATTAAATTCAACTCTTAGGATTTTTACTTGTGCTATAGCATTAGTAAAAGATAACTGAAAATCATCATCCTGTATCCATTTCTTCCTTGATAAAAATTGAAATGCTAAAGTTACACAGATCAAAAGCAAAGTCTTAAAGCAACTCCAAGAAGATTTGGTGATTGTAGTACATAAAGTACCAAACGCAAATATTGAGAATAGTGGATAAAATGCAGTGAGAAAAATCACAGACGCCTTCCCCTTCTACCACCCTTTCTACGGGTACTATCAGTTGGAATTGGAGTCACATCCTCTATGCGTCCAATCTTCATCCCTGAACGAGCAAGAGCCCTGAGGGCTGACTGAGCACCAGGACCTGGAGTCTTGGTCTTGTTTCCTCCAGTCGCACGGAGCTTCACATGCATGGCTGTGATGCCAAGCTCCTGATATATATAGGTAAATTGCAATTATTAAACCAGAAGATTGAAAAGCCAAAAAAAAAAAACACAAATGTCGAAAGTAGGATTCAAAAAGTATAATAAAAACCTTGCATCTTTGAGCAACATCTTGAGCTGCAAGCATAGCAGCATAAGGAGAGGACTCATCACGATCAGCCTTTACTTTCATTCCACCTGCAATTTTCACGTATCAAAGATTCAAGCCATGCCATGGGAATACTTAAAAACCAACATCACCTACTAACAAGCCCATCTAATGAATCGTATCCACATACAAGAATGATGACTAGTGCTTGACAATATATAAATAGCAAGCACAAGAATCCACCTTTCAACATAGTAGAGAAAGGAATGGGACTAACCAGTGATACGAACGAGAGTTTCTCTTCCAGAGAGATCAGTCACATGCTGCAAAAATTAAAAAAAAGGATTAAGGTAAATGTAATCCAACCTAAGAATAGAGCTCATAAAAGAAATGAGTGAGAAACTTACAATGAAAGTGTCATTGAAGGAAGCAAAGATATGAACAACTCCAAACACTTGCTCACCCTCACGAACAGTTGGTCCTAGTGTTACATTTTCCTCCTTGGGTTCTCTCGTCTTTCTCCTTGAAGACTATAAACGCAGATACTAATATTAGTCACTATCATATCTAACAAGCAAACGAATGAATAATCTAGATATCTCCTGAGGCTATGGATCAGACTATCAACTCAAGATTTCAACATTGCTTAAACACAATTGGATGGAGTATGCTACAATCCAAAATTGAAATCTAAGAAGCTCCATGGAGTAGAAAAGAGATGGACAGAGAGTGGTTACCATGATGGTACAGACGGATGAGAAGATAAGAAGAGAAAATGGTAAGGATTTCGGATCTTCTTCTTCGCTGAGAGCTGACACAGATTGCAGCCGACTCACTTTTTCTTATAAATTAGGGTTTTGACGAGAAGGCTTTAGTAATTGACGTAAAGACCCCTGGGTAACTTTTAAAAATAAAACGCGGTAAATAAGTAAAATAGTATTGACAGCTGTGGGATTTGAACCCACGCCCTTTCGGACCAGAGCCTAAATCTGGCGCCTTAGACCACTCGGCCAAACTGTCTTGATGTTCGATGTGCTACAGGTTTATTTAATTAACGTAGTTTCTTGAAGTGCAAATTGATGGTGATTTCTCGTATTATTTCTAAGTGAAGTTTCTACAGGGCTTTTATCTTAAATCTCCCCCAAGCCATCAAAATTTTTCTCAATACCCCTATTTAATCTCTCATCTTCCTCTTTAAGTGATATTCCGAAAATACTCTTCACCCAATTTGAGAATTAAAATTTAAATATAGTTGTACCAAGTATTATCCAGTTGTACCAATACAAAGATAAGACTCGAACCTTCAACCTCTTTACAAGAGTTGTTACCATATGAGCTATCGCGTTTTTCTTAGTATCATTTACAATTACAAATATATGTACTTAGATTTCTCAAACAATTGTACAAAGTTGTCAATATGTACCCATTCCACACTAAACTAGTATAACTATGGTACAACTAGGGGTAGTAGTACCAAATAAAATACCAGTTGTACTGGTTGTACTACAAATAGCAGATTCGAACTTTGGAGGCTTGGGCGCGTACCGTAAGTTTAAACCATCTGAGCTATTGTGTTTTTCTTAATACTTTTTACAATTACAACTATATAACCCGATTTGGTCAATAATCAGATTTCATTAAGGGTAAAATCATAATTTTATTACTTTTTATTAAAAAAAAATGAAAAGGGACATATGAGCATTATTTTTTTTAGAGAGGGGCATGAGAGAAAATCACCCGTTTCTACAGTAATGTAGTTATTCTTGTCCTAAAGAAGTTGTCCAAAGAATAAGTTGAAAATCTTAAGTAAGTTCCCTTCACCGATAAATTTTTTGTTGGCGAAGAAGAATTTTACATAACCAATAGTTCCGGAAGTTTACTACATTGTATTATGCTTTAGCCAAATGTAATAGTTTCTAATATTCTTTACTGTGTAAAACATTTTTATCACTCCTCAGTTCTAAGTCTTGGCGGCTTAGCCTTTTCAAGGACCAATGTGCATTGAAAATCCCTTAATTTCAAAGGTAAAAAGTTGTCATTTCCTAGTCGAAAGGGTCGAATCGTGGGTCATGCTCGCTAGCTGTGACCATCCCGGTACAGAGACATGTCGGACACATCACCTGATTCATAAACAAATACACAATTTGGTATCACAATGACAAGAATGAAGCATAAACACTCAGATCAGACAGTATAGAATGTTGTTCTGACTTCTTACCTTTCCTGCGCCGGAACAATTTAAACACCTTATTGTTGTAGGGACTTGCAGAAGCTGGTTTGAAGCTCTAGGTTGTGTTATCGGATCACTGCTTAAGCACACACCACTAGCTGAACATCGAGCGCATGGCAAATATCCTATTATCAAGTAAACACACACCGGTTTAAAGAGTTGTTGTAATGAATAGTGAACATTCTCTTAACTCATTAAAAAAAAAAGAAATAATCAAGAATTTTCATGAGACGGAGAATAAAATTACCAGTCCCAAGGCAGTACTTGCACCTCTTCTTCTCTTGTTGTTTAACATTATTAACTTCGATTAGCATCAAGGTTGAAATGACTCCCACGGCCCCGCCAGAGAAAGATGCCACGATTGGATCTACCTGACTGAATTACAATACACACACAAAAAAGAATTCTTTCTATGTCGCTGTTTCAGATTCAGGACAAGTAAAGTTGACTAGTTTTACTATATCTTCAATCATACCGGTCCCCAAGAAGCTGAACTACTAGTACCTTAATTGCAAGGGTAGATGCAAGCTCCTTATAAAATCTTCATAAGAGGTTCCTCCAAGTCCTACCTTTAGTTCCAGCTGCAATGTAAAATCATAAAATTTTCATTCAAGACTAAGAAATATATTCAAAGAATAGCTCTAGTTCTTCTGGTTAAGTTACAAATTTCTATTACTACCAACAAAAAGCATGTACATACACATGGATATGCCAATGGTTACATCACTAATAACTGCAATGGATCCTGCAAAACAGCCAGGAAACTAATTGCATCTATTATAAAGAGCTCAATATTGTGTATTGTCGTAAGATTAGCAGTGAAAAGCATGGACTTAAAACAAGATCTCACAGACAAAAGAAGAACAACATGAGTAACAAAAGCTAGAGCTTTGATATTTGTTATAAGAAAAAATAGGGAAGGAAAAGTGGACTCTGTTCTTGTACTTACATTAGGTGCAATAAGACCACCAAAGAGAATAATTCCCGATGTCAAAGCAAGGCTGGTCAAATAGAGTTGCTTCAAAGTCTTTGGTGTCTATTTCAAAAGACAAGAGCAGAGAAAATGAGTTAAACAGTATGAAAAAGAAATATCAAAACTTAAGGAAGAGAACAACATTTCTTAAGTAACTAACCACGTTAGGGAGAAAAGGAATCGAAGATGTGATCTCGGGCATTTCAGTAGCCTCGAGCTCACTGTTCTCGTTGATGGCTTTAAGACTCTTAATTCGTTGCTGCACTCGTAACCTCCTCACTTCCTCCATGAGTAGAAAGATCTTATTGCGTCTACTCCTTATGTTATCTTGGATTTCCTGAAGCTGCATCTGAACGAAATCTTGAACTGTCTCTGATCCTTCAATGATACAGAAGTTACTGTACCATTCACCAAATAAAATCAATTAACACTTAGAATTAACCAATTTTTCTGATATCATTTCTAAATTCCCAGTATCATCCCTAATCCAGCTGACTTATTTGAGAACAAAAGATATTGAATTGAAGAGAAAAAGAGGAACCTACTTTGGAACGGGGTCACCGGTGGAAGGAGGTCCGTTGTTGCTGCCGTCTGAGCAGGAGAGGAGAGAGTGAGATGAGCCATGGAAGAGAAGGTTGGGGCTAGGTTTGAGATAAGATGAGGGAAATCTGAGTAAGGATTTGGAAGCTGAAGGAGGAAGAAGAAGATAATGGCGATGAGGAGTTGCAAAAGAGGAGCACGTCATCTTCTTCTCATCAACGCTTTGTTGTCAATCGTTGTCTTCGGATTATTTAAAAAAACTTAAATGAAACTTTTGGGTTACAAGGACAAGGCCATTAAAAGCTAAGTGTGATTTGTCTAGGTTAAGCCCGTTTTCAATTTTTGCCCGGATTTGTAAAAAACAAAACAAAATCTAACCGCACCAACAAAAATACAAAATTGAAGAAGGTGAAGAGTATGGCGCGCTCGCAAAATGATTCAGTTGTGATCAACAACACATATATAAGATTCAATGTATCTTGTAAGTTAATTGGGAAAGTTGTAATCTAAAATTAAAAGTTATATGCACGTTTCGGAGTAATGCATATGTATATCTTTACAAGTGGAAACAAGCGAAATTAACTAAACTTGAAGTTGACAAAAACATCAGATTTTTCATAAGAGAAAAAAAAAACTGCCTCTAGAAACCAACCCTCATGAAGGAACACACATAGACAGGTTTTGATTTAAACAGAAGCAGAAGCTTCAAGTTTGGGAAGAAGAGCTCTCCATGCATCAGCGATACTGTTTGCTAAGCGAGCTTGTCCTTTGGCAAACTGATGGAATGCGACTACCATCTCTTCCGTCTTCTGTTCTTGAAACCTCACTATCTCCTCATTCATTCTCTTCACTATCCTCTCGAATTTTATCGTAGCTTCCTCGCTTTCCGCTTTTATCTGCATTGTCACACCACAAGTTCAAGCACCAAATAGCATTAATACACAAAAGTTTTTGAGAAAAGTTTGAGCTGTAGTTACCTCTCTGTATTCGATCTCAGCCTCTCCTACTTTGTCCGAACGTGTGAGCATGAGTTTGTCACTGTAATAACAGATGAGAATTTATAGAATGTTCCAAGGAGGCGATTTTTTATAGAGAGAAGATACGGGAGATAAGAAGACATCATACAGATTTATTTCTTTTAACTTTGTTGTTTCTGCCAATTCACAATGTTGCCTGAAAGCAGTGCCTCGTTCTGCTATTGTCGCCTGGATAAACACACAACGGAAACAAGAGGGCAGAGTTTAGTACCAACAAAACACAACCAAGTAAGAGAATCTAATCCCAAAGGTAAAGGCTAGAGAAGTCGCCTTAATTGACTGCACATAACGAACATAGTCCTTCAAGGGTTCCTCAAAGTTCATCAGGACTTGTTGAGCCTAGAAATAGCGCAAAGTAAGTAAATTAAAGCATCTAAGATAGCATAGATGCAAATGTGGCCCACAAATTTTTTGTTGTATGCAGTCCACATACTGGAAATTATGATCAAGAATTACTCAAGTATGTATATTATCTTACTCTAATGGCAACAAAAAAAAAACACGATTTATGCCTAGCATAGTCTAGTCTTACAAACTTAGTACCTCTTTCTGGAGCTTAATCGATAACAGTTCAGATTTAGTTCCAAGATCTGAAAATGCTTTTCCTGTAGGTTCACCCTCAGAAGCCCCAAGAAGTTTTACAGCCTTGCCAAAATCCAACAGTGATTGACCCAACTCTGCCATCAGGTTGATAAAGCATTAAAGTTGAAGATCCATCCATGCAAAAAAATGGAAAATATAAGAGAATTTTCATAGATCAAACATTGATTTGTGATATATTGTTATTACCTCTATGCCTCTTAACAAGGCGATATGCATGTTTTTGAGCCTCGGCCAAGTGGTTTTCGAGCTCAAAAATGTAATGTTTAAGCTTCTCATAGTCAGGAGTAGTTTCTTCAACAGGTTTTTCCTTTCCAAGGACAGCATCACTAACTTTTGATTGGACATCCTGACAATAGTGCAGATATGGCACCGCAAAGTCAATAAAGAGCATGTAGCAAAGAGTGAAGGAAATCGATAATAAATATAACATTTAAGAAGTCTTGATCTTGCTTTACGGATTTCCGACCATGGTACATCCAAGTTTTACCGATATAATAAGACAGCTTTAAACTCTTATAATTACAACAATGTGACGAATTATAGGCAAGAAATGCCAAGTTTCACCTTGTTAGATATTTAAACTATTAAACACTGTCAGAGAATAATGCTATATTATGTCCAGCATTGGTTCCACAAGCTAAAACTCAAAATAACTTCCTAGTAGCATGCCAACATGTATACGCTACTGGGTCTTGTATGATGTTAAAAATATTTTTACATGGTCAAGATAATCGTGCTTACCCAAAGCATTTGCATTAGATCTGCAGGCTTCTTCTTGAATATACCAGTCTCCTGAAACCTGAATCTGTCCATTGTCTGACGAGAAAAGTAAACTGTCAAACAAAGACAAGAACCTTCTAAATTGCAAAGTGCAGTCCCTCAGGGAGGACAAATCGCAATTTATGAGCATTCTTAAGTGAAGATGATGTAGAGGAAAAAAGAAACAACCAAAGAATCGCCAGAAATGTAAAGTCCAGATATCCTACCTCTTCATCAGCTTGCAAAAAGGTCCTAAGATCCTCACTCAGCTGAAGCTCAGGGTGTAATGCTATTCGATTAACAAATATATCCAATGCTGCTCGCCTCATTTCAATAAACTCGGCACTAAAGCGGAATTTTTCTGCCAAAAAGAGTATTAATAAACATATTCCCCATATGGTGACTCATCTCCATCAGATAACTGTTATAAAAGGAAGCTATTTCCAAGTAGGAAAGAACATTATCTATTTCCAAAGCCTCAGACTCCTAATCAAAAACCTCTAACTGACAACAATCTAAGCTAATCGAACATGGATAGCCAGATTGACACAGATAGTGATCCCTGAAAACCATAACCTTAGCAAATAGAGATGTACAATGCATATCTTTGACTCAATCAGATAATGTGTTCGTTCAACATAGAAAAGAGAGCTATAAGAGATTCAAATAAGAAAGGTATCTAATTTACCTACAGCACTCTTTTCTGGAAGAGGAGGAATGAAAATGCCCTTGTATTTCTCAAAAAGCCGATCCCGTAACCACACGAAATCACTGTATCGTCTTATAACAATCTTCTCAGGTCCTTGATACTCCGGAAAGTTGGTCTGCCGGAAAATTAATCTAATTCTTCAGAAATTAAGCAAAAATTCACGAAACACAATAGTTTATCACCCAAATTCGAGCTGCTCACAATTAGATAGTTCGTAACAACAAAATCAGCGAAATCCATCTTTTGGTATTACCCAATTTTTGTAAGATAGAAACCCTAGACGACTGAAAGCTACGAATAAGGGTTAAAGAAGGATCTAAACCTTGGTGATAACTCTGTAAGAGATATAAGCTTGTACGCCATTGCCTAATTTGACAGGATCGGTGACGGAGACTGACAAATACGGCAGCGAAGACGGAGATCTAGGGCTCTGCATCGATCCAGAGACGTTCCTCGGCTGCTCCGTGCTCTCCATGAGACAACTCGTGAGATCGTAAAACGGATTTTTAGTCAAAAATTCTGATGTAGTGGCAGATTCACGAGTTTGTGTTGAACTTTCGGTGCATATAAGTAAGAAAGCTTTCATAAGAGAGGTGATCAGGTTTTTTTTTAACTTTAAACCCATTTTACTTCACATAATAAGATTTTGTCAGATTTAACACTTAAAATTTGATGAAATTAAACATAAGAGCTCTTTCAGATATGATTATTCTTTCTTTCTTTCTTTTTTTGTTAAAATGATCTTTTTGAATTTGTGATGGCAAAATATGAGATTAAAAAAATAACGATTTTTAAGATACTTATTAAGGTTGAAAACAATTAAATTATAATATCTTGAATTATCTCTAGTTTTTAAAATAAAATAAAACAAAAGTATGTGGGATTTAATACCGATAAGAAAATTTTAGATTATTTTTTTCTTTACATTTACAATCATTTCAATTACTAAAATAGCTGGAAGCAATGCACGCAACTCTGCATGATGATGCACCAGACACAATCAAACATCATCTCTACCTCTATGGATCAGTTAGAGATATAGAAAAGTCGAAAACCAACAAAACAGAGCTAAGAACAACAATGATAAAGAATTCATTAATACTTTTGAACTCATAACAAGAGTATTTTTAGGGGGAAAAAATACTTTTGAACTATTATTATGAATCAGAGAGATCTGATGAAAAAAACAAACAATTTTCCCATCTGAATCACACTAAGCAGAAACAGGCTTCTTCATATCAGCAGCAGCATTCAAGAGAGACTTGGCTGGTGAAACCATTGCAACACATCCATTCTCGGCCTTGGAGTACTTCTTGTACACAGCACGTAACCTGCTCTCTCCGCATCTCGAGTGAAGAAAAGCTAGAAGCTTTGAGCAATCCCTACAACACAGCAAAACACAAACCATATCAGTTTCTACAATCAACACAATAAAAACGAAACAGACAATAATGCTTGCAAGTCCTATTCTCTTCTTACATTATCTCAGATTCTGAGTAGCCGGTGTGAAACTGCAATGTATCAGTCCAAGCTGGGGACTTGTTCAATGAGCATCTTGCCGTGTAAACAGCTGAAGCAGCAAGCATGGAAGGACAGAACATCAATGTGTCATAATGCATCATCCCCAGCTCAGCGAGAAAGTGAACCATGTTCTCCATCTACATGATACAACACAACAAAACCAACATTAGTCTCTTTCCAATCTACATTGTTATACCAAAGTTCTCAACTTAAAAGCAAAAATGGACTCACTTCTGGATCAGAGACTGAAGCTTTGATGAAGCGGACAAGGAACACGTATTGAGTTGGTACTGTCAAATACCATTCGAGGTTTCCAAGGATGGTCTTCTCCATCACTAGAATCTGTTTGCTATTGTAAGCATTGTCCGTGACATACACAAGATCATTAACCTACAAAATGCAACACATCACATGATCATCATCATTAACTCACAGTAACATATGAAACACAACCAAACTGTTAACAAAATATGTACCTGAGGTGGCCAGATCTCTTCATATTTGGAAGCAATGAGCAACGCACTGATTCCCAAAAGCTGTAACTCTCTTTTGGGGACAGCTTTCACAGAGAGGAAGCGGTCAATGATGTTGACAGTGAGGTAAAGAGTTTCAGGGTTAAGCTCAAACTTGATGTGAACTTCTAGTAACCAATCTATCAAGATCGCTCTCATCTTCTCATTCATATCAGTTTGAATGTGCATGTACATCTGAGGCTGGCTCTCCTTCTCCACTTCCTTATAGTATGAGTACATATCATCAACATACTCAACCGCAGCCAAATGGTTACTTTTGTCAGATTCATCGATATCAATAATCTTTGGTTTGTTGGCAATACCACACGCAGCTTTGCTCCGAGCACTAAGAACAGATGAGTATGTCACTTTCTTATTCTTAGGTGACACTGCAACTTCCTTTTTCTTCTCCTCCTTCTTTGTCTGGATCACGTCTACAGGTTTAGGCTGTTGCTTAACCACAAGATTCTTCTTCTGAACAGCCCTTTGAGCTTCTGGGTTTCTTGGAGCAAGAGGTTGTCTTTTGGGGGCAAGAACTGGAGCCTTGTTGTCTCCATTGATTGGCTTTCTTTCGAGTTGGGCATTGGCTAAAAGCTGAGCACGGAAACTTCGGGTTATGGGTCGATTAATCGGAGGTAGAGGCTTTCCTCCTTGAACTCCGGGAACAGAAACAAGATTTCCGATGTCACCGAGGGCACGCCGATTCTTCCCAGGGACATTTTTGTTCTGAATCTTCAAACCATCAACGAGAGGAGCACCTGTTTCACAAAATCCAAAAGAAACCCATCAAGATCTCATCTTTAATTCACACCACATAATCTCATTGACTCGATTAAAACCAATATACGATTCGGTTCACAATTCAACTCTGAAGATTTACAAAAACCGATCCCAGATAAAGACCATTACGAAAAACTTCATATCAAAATCGGATCTAAGTCGCCGTCGAGTTACCATAAGATTACCCAAATCAGAAACGAGTAAGGGCAAACGAGTTATACTTAAATCAAACCCAGATTTCAAATCGACGAAATACAAAAAGCAAAAGATTTCAATCGCAAATCGTTCCAAATCAAATCGATTCATAGAATTTCAGAACGGAAGTATTAACGATAAGTAAAAATCAAATCGATTCAAAGAACTTGAGAATGGAAATATCAATCAACGTTAACCCAGATGAAGAATCGAAGAACATACCTCTGACTTGTTCAGGTACGTTTGCTCTCGTCGCCATTATCGCTCCACTAGTGATTCTTACTCTTCTTGTTCTTAGTCTTCTTGTTCTCTGAGAATCTGAGATTATGACCAAAGAAGAGAAGAGAGCGTTGCTTATGAAGAGGATGAGCCAACGGTTCTATTCCTAACGGTCATATTTTTGGGGCTTTCGTTTGTAGCCGTTGGATTAATAGATCTTAGATCTAACGGTGGTTTATTAGTCTACGATGTTGGAATGCGCTGGCAACGGGGGGATTTACTTAGGGGGTATATTGAATCAATGATTTGGTATGATTTTAATTTTTATTAAAATCTTCCCTTATTGGATTAGTGATTCTCTAAAAAGCACTAAAATCCTATCTTATTGGATTGTTCATTTACACAAATGTTCTGAAATTTTGCCTTATTGGAAAATAAGGATTTTATAGAATTTGTATATCAAAAATCATTTGGAATGATTTGAGAGACAAGTTATAGTTATAAAAAATTGGATCCAAATACCACCTCATATGATGGTATTTCAATAAAAACTAAAAAGAAAAAAAAACAGAAAAAAAAAAACTCCAGAAAATAATTATTTTACAACGTCTCACCTTCTTCTCAAAGCCCTACCACAATCTCCATCTGTATCCTCCTCTTCTTCCTCAATACTGTATGACTCTATTCTCTGTGTTTTCTTACAGTATTGAAGAAGATGAATTTAAACCCATCTTATAATAAAAATGTCCCTAGAAATATTAAACAAATATCAATTACATGTTGAAACGTAAAAAAATTGTTTCATTCGGTAGAAGTGGAAACAACACACTATTGAAAGAGTCACCACCATTGCCGTGAGTAGTCAAGGTCGAAAACAAAACAGTATATGAATTTTTAATTTTTACTAATTCCTTTTGATTTTTAATTTTTAACCTCTCAAATGCCTCTAAATTTCTACTAATCACATGTAAGATTAGTAACAGAAAATCTACAAAATTGGCTTAAATCATTTAAAATTTTCGAATATCCTCAAATCTTCTTAAAATTTAAATTAATCAAAATCACGGATCCAATATGTCTCCCATAGTCATTTCATCTCTCTAAATGTGGCCGTTGGACTGTGAAAAAGGAAAGCCCATTCCAACATTGTTCTTTTTTTTATTAAAAATACATTTAATCTTTAGCCAAAATACCAAGAAAGGTATATTTCATTATTCTTTCCAAATGAGATTATATATTCAGGGTTGTTGAAGAATTTTTTTTAAATTGGTCTTCGTAAGTTCGTATACATAATTATGGATATAAATCTGACCAAAAAAACATTATGTATCTAAATTACAATATTCTAGTTTTGTAAAATATACAAGATCAAACGTATTAATAAACTTGATTTTTACATATCTATGTTTTAATTGTATATATATATATATATATATTTTCAACAAGAAGTGGTGTATGCCCAACTATTCGCTAAAAATTGTCCATGTCCATGATTTTTTTCCCCCGACGAATTAATTTGTCCATACAGAAAATACTTTTATATCCTGGATTGTAATAGTCAATTGAAAAAACAAGTCGAGCATATCTACTAAAACGAAAAACTGGTTTAAGGAAAAAAGGAAAAGGAGACGATACTTAACAAACAAGATGAAGAATGGTTTGATTTTACAAAGTAGAATGGTTTGATTCAGAATGATATAGTAAAGAAGAGTTGTCATTAAGTAGAGCCTCTAAACACAGAGAATGTGATGAATCAGATGAGACCTTGGCGTTGGAGATCAGAGTAAGTCTTCTTGTTGTAAATGTTACCTTCACGATCTTCATATTCTTCTTCAAGTTCTGGCCTCCATTTGTTCACTCCTTGCCTCTCCTGTATCCTCTTCCACAATTCTTTCGCTTCCTGAAAACATACCAAACAAATCACAGAGATCAATCAAATTACCCTAACTATTGCTTTTAACCTACAACACAGACTTTGATCATATATATACCTCAATCGAAGTGATTTCATTGAAGTTCTTTGTGTTTGGGATTCCTAAGCAGCGCATTCCGTGTTGGTGTCGAAATTCTTTAAAATGTCTCTCAAAAGCCCTTCTTCCCCAGTAGCTATAATTCCCACATATCTCGCATGTAAACTCCTGCAAGAGAACAACAAAATTTATTTAATGTGATTCTGTTCCTCTGAGGACAATGGTCTAATAACTAACTATGTACCTGGCCAAGGCCATGAAGTTTGTAGAGCCAGTATGGTATAGGCTTCCCATCCCAACCCATTGGTAGCTTCAGCGGATTGTAAATCTGACCATCCTCGTCATCACTTTCTGATTCGGCATTAGCTTCCTCCCCTTCTCGTTCTTCCTCCCTTTCTTCATATGACAGTGACTGTTTCTTTACAATGTTTAGCTTTGTCCTTTCGATTGTCTATAAAAAGAGACAAGAAAAAAAAGTTAAAAGCACAGCTAGACACCTAGGGAGGGAAAAAAGCTGTAGATAGAAACTTCAATGAACTAACCTCATCAAGTAAATTGCAGAGTTTCTTCACTTTGGCCTCTGTTAGTGCAATCTCTTTAGCACTTTCAGACTCCTGCGTTGATTTGGCATCTCCGTTTTGTTTCCCGTTGTGTTGAGGTTTGGCAAAATGTTTCTTATCCAGCTTTTCCAAAGGCGTATGCTGAAGAACAAAATTAAATAAATTAAGGGTATAAGAAAACCTCAAAGGCAATCAATAAGATAAGCTTCAAACAGATTATGTCCTTATAGACATGAGCTATACCAACAAAAACCTTAGTTTCATATTAGAGGAAGACATGAACGGAACTACCAAACTAGCTTTCATAACAGCTAATTGTTACTTCCAAACCCAGGAAAAAAACAACACAGATGCTACAAATTAGTAGCAATACCGACTCTCAAAACTGAGTGGAAACACATGTGTAAATAAGAGATTATAGCAAGTGTAAGAACCTTTGTCAGGAAAAGTCTCTCAGCACGCTGCTGCGGAGTACCACCAACTTTCAGTCCTAATGCCCCCAATGCCTGAATGACACAAAAAAAGAAAATATAATTAGGGAATAATGCTTCAAGAAAATATAATTAGAGGAATAATGCTTCAAGAAGCATATGAACATGAAGCATGTCGTTACCTCCTTTAGCTTTTCAGGTCCCACATCTAACAGTTCCTCGACTGTAGTGTAGTAATCAAGATCTATGACAGTATGTTGAGATGGAATAAGTTCATTTTCCTGGCCATTGTTCTCCCAGCCTTCTACTTTTCCATCAGCATACTGCTCTTCAAAATCAGTCACAGCCTGCAACAAACCAACATATTAATTACACCAGATCAAGCTATATGCACAACATTGACCAAACTAGAACTACTAGAATGTCAAACTATAATATGGTTCAAAACCTTCCGAGGATATAAAATCTTTGCAGTTGGCTCAAACAATGCAGTTATGAATTTTCAATACAATTTTTATGTATCATGTACCATCTATCATTCAGGGTAATGGAACACTCACAAAGCAACAAGTAGTTAGAGCTAAGAAAATCCAAAATTCTAAGCATATATAATTGGGAAAATGATAAGAGATTTCTTAAGCTCGAATAACATACCAGTTATGTAATAAAGCATTAGTTCAAAGCGCCAATAAGATTCATTTAGGCAATAAATTGAACACAATATAACGACAAGGAAAAGGAGGAGCTTAAACCTTAGAAAGTATCCGGTCAAGATCTTGCAATGGCTCAGTTCGCTGGAAAACGTAGATCAAGTATTCTAGCAGAGTTTCCATATAGTTTCTGTATTGCCTAAAATGACAGATAACAAGACAAAAATGAAAGGTTAACTACAGGCATAAACAAAGAGGATGCTTTGCAAGTAGAAGAAAATTCAATTAAAAAATGTTTACCTTGAGAACTTGAGTTTATGCGGTATTTTCTCTGGTTGAGAAAAAACATCAAGGTAAGCAGAATACTCAATCCTCTCCCCAAATTTAGAGTTGATGTATCGGTTATACATATCATGCAAGTCCAAGTACCGACCAAAGCCTTCCTGCACAACAGAGAAGAAGATTTAGCAATTGGAGAGAATCTCTTTACTACCATGTAGCCAGGAATGTAAAGCAAAGGGGCTTATCAAAGAAATGTTCTCAAATAAGAAAATTCTCATCCAGCAACAATAAAAAGTCAAGCAGAAACTTACCTCTCCACTGAACGCAATAACTGGTTCCTCCTTGAGAAGTGCTTCATCGTCTTCATTATCATCAACAAGACGTCCAGAAGGATGCTTTCTATGATATTCACGTATCTGTAGGTTTATAAAAGAAGTCAAATAGTTGCAGATCTGATAATCTCATCAGCAGTAGAATAAAAACTAGGAAATTAGTTAATGAACATTTCACACATGAAGATAATCACAAAACATCAAAAGTAGCAATTTGAATCTTATTCAGGGCAAGCACACTATACTTAGATATAAATCCCTATCTACCTATGAAAATTGCATCTGCCTGATACTATTCTGCAAAGCAAAGCTTATACAGCAGCTAACCAAATTGTTACTGGAACTAATACACTTCCACTGAGATTTTGCACAAGATACTAACATCTCCATCACCAGTGGTTCAAGACAATCAACGAAATCATAAGACAAATATCAACAGTTAGCTAAACCACTAGCAAGTTTGGGGAAAAAAAAACAAGGAAGAAGCAAAAGATTAGCAAGCGAACCTCTTTCAAACGATCATAAAATGCACTATACACATTAGTTCCAGTCGCAGTTTGGCCACCAAGAACTCCTATCTCATCATCTCTCGCACCATCCTTATCTTCATATGTCTCGACCTAAAAGCCAACAAGAATAAAGGTTAGAACAAAGGCATCTATAGATGAGATCTAAGAGTTTATCAATACAATTTACAACAAATGTGGAAATCGAGCCCTGAGCAGAAGAATACATTGAGAAGAAGAACGTACAAGTTTATCAGTGGTGAGTATGATGGACTCAATCATTCGACGGACACGATGTCCCTGGACCAATCTATCCCTGCTCGACGGTGGCTCCGTCTGTAGATCTTGTACAATCATTCGTTCCAGTCTTTCAACCTCTTCGTGATTAGAGCGAGTTTGCTCGAGGAGAGTCGATGCCATTTTCTCAGTCTTCTTCTTCTTCCCTGAGTCTATACCCTGAAACCCTAAATCCAATCTCTCTTTTGAGTCTTTTCTTTTTCGTCAATTGAAATTTCTAATTTTTTTACCGCAAAACCAATAAGGATAATCGGGTTTGTGTTTTGGGCTTTTTTCTTCTTATTTTTTAAACGGTTTGTGGGTTTTTTTTCGGTTCACTATTTTCATATGTTCAATTATTATTTTAAAAAATTACAATATTATCACCATTTAGTAATTTAGTTATTTTTATATTTTTTTGACGACAACAGAAAAGTAATTTAATTATTTTCTTTGAATTACTATGTGCCCTTCGAAGGGAAAAAGAAACTCAAAACATTATAGACATATTTCTCCTGTCTATTTTCAGGTAGTATTGCAGTATGATCTTGTAAATAACAAAAGGGAGACTCAAATAGAGATGGGTTCGATTTCGATTTGGGTGAGCAAACTAACACTAAATCAAATCATACATAAGAGGATTACTCAAAAAATCAAAAACAGGAGGATTTACAGTGACATGTTAAACATAACTCAAATCAAAACAGAAGAGGATTTACAGTAACATGTAAAACATATGAGCAAAGTCACTCATTCATACATGATATCTTACGTGATATACGAGCTACCTCTAATTCAATTACAAACAAAAAGAGATACCGCTAATTCAATTACTGGCAAATTTGAGATAAACATCAACTACATAGCCTGAACTCATCTTACAAGATTGAATAATACAAACTAGAATGAGACCAGGTAGGTCAAATCAGTTTCGAACTAAATAAATTCCAAGACAGACTGAAATTTATTTTGTGCTTTTTATTTAGCCTAGTCAAAATTTTATCTTCAGTTTCCAATTGTTTGTGTTTTGGGACATTGTATTCATGTGAGGCCATTGTACTTCATCTTTACTTGGATAAACTCTTGTCATTCAAAGTATAAATCACCAGTCTTTTTACTCCGTCCTCATCAATCAATCACTACGGTTACTTCACTTTAAATTCTTATCAACCAGTCCACTTAGGAATTCCTAATAGAAATATCTCTTTATAATTTCTGATAATCATTTTAATAAAATTTATAATAAAAAAAAAGAGGATCATCTGATAATGACACAGCAAACTAAAAGAAAAAAAAAACTGATAATAAGTATGTCAATGGTGGAATCAGAATATCAATAAGCAATATTTGGCTCATAGTATCAGTACATTAAGCACTGATTCACAGTTTATTATTTCCTCATTTTCCACCATTCAAACCACAAAAAAAACAATAACAGTTTCAGATCTTTGATTTACGGCTGAGTCAGAAATTTGAAAATGCCTCAAAAGGTTTTGAGCTCAAAACAAGGAAATTACCCCTTATTCGCACATCTAATCGAATCATCATTCTCGCCGTTCCAAAAAAATAACAAATTCAATGACAAAAAAATATGTATCCGACCTGATTCTAAAGCACGAGATACTAAAAGCTCGGATTCAAATCTGAAAATCCACAAACGCCTTTGATCACTCGCAGATAAAAGTATAACACTTATATCTGAAGACCCGGCGAATGAGGACCTTGATTCCAGATTCTAATGCCGATAACTCTTCGAGCTGAGATAAAATCAGGAAGGAAAATGACGAGTTAGTCCATAGGAGAACCCTAATGAAAAAACGCTTTATAAAATTTTCGATTTGGCGCAGCTATGACTCGACACGCTTCCATTGAGCATTTTTGGAAGGCGATCTTAAGGGTTGCGCATAAATTAAAACGATACATATGAAGACGACGATAGAAAAATAACAAAGTATAACCCTAATTTGATGAATTGAGGATGAGAGTATTAAAGATACAATATATAGGGGGACTTGTTTTACCCTAGGCTTTCAACTTTAGGCCCATGGTCTTTCAGGCCCATATCTTACAGGGACAATCTCAATTTTAATATTTTACGGGCCTGGGTATTTCACCGAATTGAGTTTTGGTCTTATTTAGTAAGAAAACCCCTCAACTTTGGTTTTATCCATTTTTAAACCCTCAATTATTATTTTAGTGAAAAATCCTCTAAACTTTAATCCGTTAACATATTTAACTCTCATTTTATTATTAGTAATCAGTTAATAGATTTGACTTTCCGTAAACTATTTCTGTTTACTGTGACGAAATATTGTTTTAAGTACATAAAATGTCAAGATGTTTGTATTTTTCATAGAAACAACAAGATTTTTAATTTAAAAAAAAAACAATAACACTATGAAGTGCATTTTTTAAGTATTTTAATCTTAAAAATCCCTAAATCCTAAAACCGTAAAAACCTAAGAAATTCCAAAAATGCTGAACGAAAAGTAAGAGCATAAATCGTGGAGAGCAAGAGGTATATTGGTTAGATTGTTCTAAGATGTTGAGGTAAGTCAAATTCATTTGATTATTATGGTGTTCTCACATTGATTTCGATACAGAGAATATAAACAAACAATTAGACTCAAGCAACAATGAAGTATTGAGATGAAATTCTTTCTGCACATGAAAAAGTTCAAATGGTAGACCCAACAACAATGAACAACTTTGATTTTGAAAATTTTCCATTTTCAAGTTATTTACAATTCTTTTTTTTCATTTGTAGACTTGCAGAAACTGTCAACAAGTTAGACACAACAGACATTCAATCAAGCGTAAAGAGCACCGAAAGCACCGAACAAACCTCAAGGAAGACTAAGAAAAAAAAATAGAAGACTGTGGCTGAAAAAAACTCTACCACGGAGGCAACACAATCTTCTCTTCAAAGTTAATGTTAGGGTAGTGTCTACTTTAGGATTTATGTAGCTTCTAAACACCAAACTAAACCATTCATAATTTACAATAAAATCACGAAACCGGAACCACAAGTTTACAATTTGAGATTTTTACATGCACTTTATGTTATTTTTAATTAAAAATCTCGTTGTTTCTAAAAAAATATAAACTCCTCGACGTTTTATGATCTTAAAACAATATTTCGTCACGGTAAACAAAAACAGTTTACGGAAGGTCAAATCTATTAATTGATTAAAGTTATGATAATTTTTTACTAAAACAATAGTTGAAGGTTTAAAAATAGATTGAGCCAAAATTAAAGAGTTTTTTTCATTAAATTCTCTAATCATATTTACCTCCTTTTTACTATGTGTGAAGGAAGAAATTGTTAAATATGTAACCATATTGCGGTTTCGTGGAACTGGAAACAGAAATTTTAAATGGAAAAAGAAAAAAAAAACAAATTTGACAAGAAATGGAAAAAAAAAACATCTTGCAGAAACAATAAATGGAAACTCAAGAAAACAAATGCACCATTCACCGAATCTTGAGGTGCACGCACAGTCACGATTTAACATTAATGATAAATACTGTAGATAGGGGATAAAACTGATTTCAGTTATATTATTAACGTTAGTCTTGTCATTATTACAACAATCCAATAAAGGATTATATGCGTTTTCGTCATAGTATAAATTTTTTTTTTTTTTTTTTTAGTATAAAATATTTAACTTTACAAATCCATTGAAACACAATATATTATCCAGATCAAATGAATATTTTAAAAATAACACATCTCCTTTCTTCTATAATACAACCCCACGCCGTTTCCTCCATCTCCAAAACACAAGCTCTTAGACAAAAATCAACTCTCAAAGATGAGTGGACTCCAAGAAAGAAACAATGCGATGGCTTTGGAGTCAGAGTCTTCATCGTCGAAGGCTATTAATGAACCTTCACCATTGAGAAAAATGATATCGGTGGCTTCAATAGCCGCCGGTATACAATTCGGATGGGCTCTACAGCTCTCTTTGTTAACTCCATACGTTGAACTTCTCGGAGTCACACACACATGGTCATCTATCATATGGCTTTGTGGTCCCATCTCCGGCTTCCTTGTCCAGCCAACCGTCGGTTACTACAGCGACCGATGCAAATCAAGATTTGGTCGTCGTCGTCCTTTTATCGCAGCTGGTACCGCTCTTGTCGCCGTTTCTGTTTTCTTAATTGGTTACGCGGCTGATATCGGCCACAGCATAGGAGACAAACTCGACGAGCCTTTTAAGTTGAAAGCAGTCGTTTGCTTCTTTGTCGGTTTCACGATCCTCGACGTTGCCAACAACACTCTTCAAGGCCCTTGTCGTGCTTTCCTCGGCGATTTAGCCGCAGGAGACGCTAGGAAAACGCGAACCGCAAACGCGTGTTTCTCGTTCTTCATGGCGGTTGGAAACGTTTTGGGGTATGCGGCGGGATCGTACACCAACCTCCACAAAATGTTTCCTTTCACAATGACTAAAGCTTGTGATATATATTGTGCGAATCTCAAGAGTTGTTTCTTCCTTTCCATAACTCTTCTTCTAATCGTCACCATCATATCACTTTGGTATGTTGAAGACAAACAATGGTCGCAAGAGAAAGGAGACTACGAAGTAAAGAAAACTCTGTTTTTTGGAGAGATCTTTGGAGCTTTTAAAGTTATGAAACGTCCAATGTGGATGTTACTAATCGTCACGGCTCTAAACTGGGTCGCTTGGTTCCCTTTTCTTTTGTTTGATACCGATTGGGTGGGTCGTGAAGTGTACAGTGGAGACTCAAAAGGCGATGATAAAATGAAGAAACTTTACAACCAAGGAATTCACGTTGGTGCATTAGGGTTGATGCTTAATTCGACTGTTCTTGGATTCATGTCAATTGGTATTGAATGGTTTAGTCGTAAAATGGGAGGAGCTAAACGGCTTTGGGGAGCTGTGAATATCATCCTTTCTGTGTGTTTGGGTATGACGGTTTTGGTTACCAAGTTGGCGGAGGATCACCGGAGAACCGCTGGTGCTTTGGCACCTCCGACCGATGGCATCAGAGCTGGTGCATTGACTCTCTTTGCTCTTCTTGGAATTCCTCTTGCTGTAAGTTCTACATATCTCTTGTTTTATTTTGGTTACTATTATTATCCATGCATGGTTTAATAACCACTTTTTTGGTATTTTTATAGATAACTTTCAGTATTCCGTTCGCACTAGCTTCCATAATCTCTAGCGACTCCGGCGCCGGCCAAGGTATTTTCCCTTTTAATAAAATGTTAAACATACATTTTTTTTTGGAGCAAAACTAGCAGTACTATTCGTTTTGTAACATAAATATTTAAGTATGAAATTAATAAGTTTGTTTGGTTTTATTTATAAAGGACTTTCTCTAGGAGTTTTGAATTTGGCAATTGTGATACCACAAGTGATTGTATCACTTGGAGCTGGTCCTTTAGATGCATTATTTGGAGGTGGAAACCTCCCAGGATTCGTGCTCGGAGCTATTGCAGCGGCTATCAGCAGTGTTGTGGCATTCACCGTTTTACCTTAAATTTTGTTTGTTTTATATTTCTTATATGCACGTGTAACGTGTTTATATATTATTACTAATACATGTAGCGTATTTTATAATTCAGTGGATTGTGATACATACTGATTAATCAGTTAAATTTTTATGTGTCAAAATTTCAATACTTATTTAAATTTAAAAGTTATAATTTTTAAATTTACATTCGTTTTTTGTTTGTGTTGTTTAAGTTATCAATGTATCCGTCATCAATCTATAAAAATGGAAATATCTTAGAGCATTAAGTTTTTTTTTCCTACTTAAATACTCATATTAAACATAGAAGAACTTAAACCCATCAAATTATAAATGGGATATTTTGGTCATCACTTTATAAAAATTTTATTATTCTATTTTTCATTAATACCCTATCAATAGAATCTTAAAATTCTAAAAAATTAAAATCTTTAGAAACCTATATACGTGCTCCAATAAAGCCTCCTAAAAACTTATACAAACCAGAATCGGACTTGCGGGGTTATATTTATAAAATAAATATATTTGTTATTTAAATTTAAAATATAATTTAGTTATAACATGTATATTTTAAAAATTAATCAAAACATTTCTAACAATTTGATTAGGCAAATCTTTTAACCGGACATTGAACACATATTTTTTCTTCATCAATGGAGTAATATATCTATGTTTCAAAAAATTTGATTCACAACATATGCAGAAAAATGTACATTTTTGTTAAATATATATATATTATATAATAATTCAAAATAATTTGAATATATATCAAACAATGATGGTAAAAGAATCATAATTTTATATCTTAACAAAATCTTTCAAATAAAATAAGTTAAAATAAGTAATATGGTATAATTAAATATCAAATCTTAGTATTTGAATTTTGATTGGTTAACAATTTTTTTAAAAAATATTTAAATTTTTGTCCATATTTAATAAGAGAGAGAAATAAGTTTAATTTTTATTTATTTATTATTTAATTTTTTAATTTTTTTTTAATTGTGTTTGGATACATTAATATAATGTAAAATACAAAGATTTTTTTACTATGAAAGTTTTTTTTGTTTATTCTTTATTTCAATAGCATTACATTGTAATATTTTTAAAAGCTAAATGTTACTTTAAAAAAATGTGATTCCTTTTAATAGTATAGATAAAACACCTTTTTCGTTGATTTTGATTAGAGCTGTCAAACGGCAAGCCTGCGACCGCCTGGGTGACTCAATCTCTCCTGCTTTCGACTGTAATGCGACGAACACAGCCACCGGAACTGGACGTCACCGGTTTACCTGAAAATCTCCCGGGAAATGTTCACGGCTCGGTGAAACGAGCTATCGTGATTGGAAACGGCTGCGCAGGCGCAGAGAGTCAGTGCTTCGGCCTTGTTCGATCCTTAGGCCTCTTCGATCGCCACCTCTATTATGTAATCTCCGTCCAAAAAACTATTTCGTCTATTGGATTCTTCTATTGAAGAAATGAAGTGTATATGTATTCATATTTAATGTTTCCGAGTTTGTTTTTGTTGTTCAGAGTGTCGCTAGGCCAAGAGGTGGAATCAATAGGTGCCTTCAATGGCTTCCTATCTCTCTATACAAAAGAATTCATCATTTAATCAGAAGCATCTGCGCCGGATTCTCCATTAAAGCTACTGGTAGAACTTTAATTTTTATCCAATTGTTTCCAAGTTGTTTGATCATTCGATTTAAGTGACACTTAGACCTAACAAGAGAATTTTGGCGGTGATTTGTTTCCTGAAAATGACTAGGAATCATGGATGTGTTTGAGGTAGCTGACGCGAAGCAGATTGCTACTATGGCTCGTAGTACATTTGACAAGTATTGTTTTCTCTTATCAAATTTTGAGCTCATTGAGTTTGTTCTTCAGTATTACAGTTTAATCCTCTTTTGGTTTTAAAATTTGTTTTATATAAAATTTTGAGTATCTATGTTTCTTGGTTCGTCTGCGTTATGATAGGAACGGCCCGTTGTTAGTGGTGGCATCTGGTAGTGATACTATTTCCGTAGCAAGCTCCATAAGACGACTAGCTATGGAAAATGTCTTTGTTGTTCAGGTTAAGTCTCTTCCCTGATAAAAACAAATTTCTATGGCCTTTTTTTTGTTCTGTATGATGGTTTTAGCAGATCTTTCCATGTGACTGATATCTACAAATGCCAAATCTTGGCCTCATAGTCCTTGTTTTCTATTTGTTTTTGTGTTGTTGCATTACCAAATTTTGTTAGTTGTCCGTATTTTTTTCCAGGTGCAACATCCAAGGTCACGTCTCGAGAGATTTGATCTAGTGATCACACCTCGTCATGATTATTATTCTTTGACACCTGAAGGGAAGAGGCAAATTCCTTTCTTTCTCAGGCCATGGGTAACTCCACGTGAACCTCCAGGTAGAAATGTGGTATGTGTGTTTTGAAATGTTCATAAAAAGAGATTCGACAGGAAGGATCTGTCATTCTGTTACTGGTAACTAGCGTGAATTCTGAAATCCAGTTTCTCACCACTGGAGCGCTTCATAACGTGGATGCTTCTACGCTGAGAAATGCTACTTTGGCATGGAAGGACAAGTTTGCTTTACTGTCAAAACCTTTGGTTGTAGTTAATATTGGAGGACCTACAAGTAAACACATTGTGCCTCTTTGTCTATTAGACTGTCTATTGAGTTGGATTTAATAGCTGCGATTAAACTTTCTATGCCTTTTTGTTAATTTTCTGTAGGGAGCTGTTTATATGGTGTTGATCTTACTAAGAAATTGTTAGGTATGCTTCACAGTATCCTTTGGAGCTGTGGAAGCCTAAGAATATCTTTCTCAAGAAGAACACCAAAGAAGGTAAGTAAAAGTCTCTTTAGAATATCACAATCGTGTAAAGTGGATGGACATCATATTTACTCAATCTTTCTACAGGTTGCAGAAATTATAACTGGAGAATTGAGCTCTAACTCTAAGGTCTACATTTGGGACGGAAAAGGTGAACAGCTTTTGTTATTTCCCAACTTGTCTGTGGTAAAGTTTGATGATTTATCTTCTTCCATTTTTCAGATCCTAATCCGCATTTGGGACATCTAGCTTTAGCCGATGCTTTTATCATAACTGCTGATT
Source organism: Cardamine occulta (assembly GCA_028015245.1). Lineage (NCBI taxonomy): Eukaryota > Viridiplantae > Streptophyta > Magnoliopsida > Brassicales > Brassicaceae > Cardamine > Cardamine occulta. The sequence goes on along the minus strand of CM051382.1, from coordinate 22,684,870 downwards.
CTATAAGTATGTTGAGCGAGGCATGTACTACTGGGTATGTTTAAGAGAACAAAAACCTTTTCCTTCTCAGCTTGGATTTTATTTCTTTGGATGGTAATGAAACCTCATTCTCAACACAGGAAACCTGTTTACGTTGTGGGTGCTGAACGGTGTACATGGAAATTCTCTGACTTCCAGAAGACCCTCCATGAAAGAGGAGCTGTTCGACCTTTAACCGGAAAAGAAGATGTAACTCTAGCAACTCTTGTTACAGTTCTTTTTTCCTTCATGATAGCTATAATACGTGACACCCTTCTCTGTTTAATTATTTTTGTAAATTCTGACATTAGCTTCTACTTGGATTTTCATATATCTCAAGATGGCTGAGAAGTGGAGTTACTCTCCTCTTAACGATAATGCAGAAGCTGCAAAGCGAGTGATTCAAGATCTGGCTGAGCGTGGATGGAAAATTGAGGCATGAACAAGTTTTCCAGAGTAAGAATCTATTTCTCTTATCTATATAGACTACAGATTATTTTCAAGCTGGGAATTAGAGCGATTCTTTTGACAATTGAATCCCCTGTCAAAGCATCGTCCTATAGTTGAACTCAAGATTATCTACTTAGCTTATTGGTTTAACTAATTGCGATTGATTTTTTTGTTCTTTGGTTTTTCCCATTTGGATATATTGATCTACTGATTAGTTGGAATAAACTGTTTGAACTTTAATTTGGTTAGATACTAATAAAATACACTAGGAGATGGATGCACCACCAACTGATAAGAGTCTTGACTTATAGATATATGATGTGATTATTTTAATTTATATATTTTTGTTGCCAACTCCACATCTGGTGGAAAAACAAAACAACAACTACTCTTTTTCTGCTCCATTGTTACTATTAACAAAGTCCACCACCAAAATCTAAACCCTATAAAAACCCAACCCCCTAATTCAATCACACTCACAACAGCAAAAACATCCAAAACCATTCCCCCAAACAAATCCTTCAAGAAGATTGTTTTCAACACTCAGAGAAATTCAAAAGAGAAAAGATGAAGAGTGACTCGATTGCCGTTGATGTCCCTGCAGAGTCTAGCTCAGCCATCAAAGGCAAAGCTCCTCTCCTCGGTTTAGCTAGAGATCACACTGGCTCTGGAGGTTACAAGAGAGGTCTCTCCATTTTCGATTTCCTTCTCCGTTTAGCTGCAATAGTAGCTGCCTTAGCTGCTGCAGCCACAATGGGGACTAGTGATGAGACTCTCCCTTTCTTCACTCAGTTTTTACAGTTTGAAGCTAGCTACGATGATCTTCCAACTTTCCAGTATGATACATAGATTTTTCTTCTTCTTCTTTCATCAGAATCAAAATATAGTGTCGAACAAGTAGGTGTAACTGTTGAGTTTTATGGTGGTGAACTCAATGGAGTGAGTTATAGTGATCCCGCAACTGTGAAAAAATATGCTAGACGGGCTCAATTGGGTGAGATTTTTGAACTTTGTGAGTAAGTTATCTAATTTTCAATCCTCTCTCTTTCAGGTTCTTTGTGATTGCCGTTGCACTAGTCGCAGGTTACCTTGTCCTGTCTCTTCCCTTCTCAGTCGTCACTATTGTTCGTCCTCTAGCCATCGCTCCAAGACTCCTCTTGCTTGTTCTTGACACTGTATTCATCTTCCTCAATTCTTCTCAAACTCTTGATGGTATAGCTATATAGAAGTTATATAATTCTCTCTTCTTGTTGATGCATACAGGCTGCTTTGGCTCTGGACACTGCGGCTGCTTCAGCGGCAGCGGCTATAGTGTATTTGGCACACAATGGGAATACGAACACCAACTGGCTTCCAATCTGCCAACAGTTTGGAGATTTCTGTCAGAAAACAAGCGGAGCTGTTGTCTCTGCCTTTGCCTCAGTCACCTTTCTAGCCATCCTTGTCGTCCTCTCCGGGGTTTCTCTCAAACGGCCCTAAGTCGACAATACAGACTCTTGGAGCGGATAAAGAAACATTGCCAAGGGTTTAGTGTATATGTGTGTAATGTTTGTTTACATGGAAGAAAGGTTACATTTTGTATTTGTGTGCTACTTGGTGAACTAAGTGTTGTGTTTTGTATTCATCTTTGAAAAGAGGAAATTTTAATGGAAGTTAACCATTACTTTTTCTTGTTTAGATATATACAATTTGAAATTTCGTTACTTAAGGTGAATAAACTCTTCTATCTACATGACAGTAAAATAGATAATGTGCAGCCTAACGTTGTTAGTGTTTTCTAATAATAGACTTGTTTAGATAACAATACTCTTATTCTAAAACAAAGACAGACGCCAATCGTGGAGAAGGTAAAATCAACAACCTTCATTTATTCACATTATTTTAATCAACGTACAAAAATAAATTAACAATCACTTCAACAACTTCTCATGTTAACCCCTCTCCTCATGAGTCATGACTATATAAGGTAAAATCATTAAAATCACACAACAGTCATTTGGAATCACAACAAATAATTTTTTTAGAAAATCCGAAATTGACAAAAATTGAATCGTAACAATCCATGTTCTGGAAAATATTCAGGTTAAGGTGGGCCTGACCACAAAATATGGACCAGGCCCGTTTTGTTCGGTTTTACAACATATTCGTAGTCTCTCCAATAGTCCTCTCGCGAACATCATTTCAATGGCGGCGCTTGCAAGGATCGGTGGCCGGCACCTGAAATCCGCCGGCATAATAAACTCCTCCGCCTCATGTTTCTTCACTCAACGCCGTGGCGTCGCCTCCAAACTCTTTGTTGGCGGTAACTCTCTATTTCTCTACCGGTTTGGTTAACTAACACAATCCAAATATCTGGAGAAATGATTTGTAAGTTATAAAAATTAGAAATTTTAAGTTTTGCTGGCTAGGGTTTTAGAGGATCGTTGGCAATGGATGCAAATTTCTTGAATGTGATTCATAAAAATGCAAATTGTTAAACCTCCTTTTATATAAGAGACTATGATGTTGCAAGTCTTAAACCTTTTTGTGCTCACATTTTGATTTCTAGCAATTATTAGACTTGAAGATTTCAACTCTTTTGAACATCTTGAAGTGGCTGTTTTCTTTGTTGTTGCTGCGTATCCCAAGTGATATAATCTGTGTTTTTTTTGGTGGTGATTGTGAAATTACGATCTCCAATAATGCTTAACTATACGGTCCTGTTTCCAGGATTATCGTTTTACACTACCGAGGAAGGATTATCTGAGGCATTTTCCAAATGTGGCCAAGTTGTTGAAGGTATATATATACTCATTGCTCGCATCGATCCCACACTTTTATCAGAATTTTGTATCTGAGATGTTTTTTTTTCTGGTTCTTGGCAGCCCAAATAGTTATGGATAGAGTCTCTGACAGATCCAAAGGTTTTGGTTTTGTGACATTTGCTTCTGTTGACGAAGCTCAAAAAGCTTTGATGGAGTTGAACGGACAGGTAATAATAGTAATGTGTTGTGTTAATGTGTTTTCACTTGTTATAATTGTTTCTTTTGGTAACAAAAACAGTTTCTTTCAGCAATTAAACGGGCGTGTGATATTTGTGGACTACGCTAAGGCGAAGCAAAGTCTTGGTGGTGGCTTTCCAATAGCTAGAGGACCGCCGGAGCCGGTGGAAATAGCTGCCACCATAACGAAAACATCGGAAAGCGACTAAAATAATCGAAGAAAGCAAATTCTTGGAAACTGCTACTGCTATATTTCTTGGCCTGAAAGCATTTTTTTTTAATAGTGTTTTTGTACGAGCAAGCTTCGGTATTAGCTTTCAACTTGCTTCTTTCTAATCTCTGAATATTTCTCTAGAATGCAATTTATAAGTAATTATTACAATGCAATTTATTTTCATATCTATAATCTGATTTTGAATCCACGGTCAGTAAAATCATATTTTTTCTATTTAATTTAATTCGTAATAGATGAGAGGTGGGAAATGATACTCAGGTTCATACGTGGCGGGTTTTAATTGGGTATAAATTACAACGGTGAAAGGCCGCTCGGTGGCCATCTGATTTAGTGAATTTAGGCAGCTCCACGTCAACGGATAAAGATCCTCGTCGTGCCACGTCAGCATCTCTTTCTCCCTCTCCCTCTCCGCCAAACTTGAGCATCATCAATTCGAGCCCAGCTATTTTACGTTTTTTTTTCTTTAACCTGTTACTTCGTCTCTAATTCGTCATTCCAGAAAATAATTTTCAGCTGAGTTTTGTAAGCTTTCATGGTAGATGGCAGTTAAGCTACATCGACCGGGTCTTGTATCGTCAAGGTAACCTAAAGCTTACACTTCAAATTTATCTCGGGAATCTTCGATTTTATTGGTATTTTCGCGAAATTACTTAGAAGGAACTTAGGATTTCTTACCGACTATTTTAAAACTTTTTTCGAATGTTTCTGTTGATCTTGCGTCTATTTAGTGTGAATTCCCGAATTGGACTTTCCAATTTAGGTGAAATTTGCTCCCTTGATGTAAAAAGTCTAGTTTACCGAGAAATCAAGGGAAAGACGAAACTTAAGAAATATTTAAATTACTTAAGGATTAGAGCTGCTTGAAGAAGAGCATCAAGGAGCTGAAAATAAAGTGTGTTTTTTTCTGCCCTATGAGATTTTTTAGGCGGCTTGTCGTTGAAATTTAGTTCGCTTCTCGTTGCCTTTCCTCGTAGAGATTTAGTAGGGTTGTACAAGTCTTGGTGGTAATTAATGTTGGAGATTTGGTTGCTTCTTGGTTCAAACCACTTTTTTATTTATTACCTTCTTATTCATTAGTCTTACCTTTGTAGCTCTTCAAATCCTTGTCTTTCGCGGATGTCCATTGGAACATTTATCTCCTGCAGAAGAAGAGTGGTAGAATTGGATTACATATCAAACTGCTCGGGAAATTCAAGAAGCCGATTGTTTGTAACCTATCATGTTCTGGAAAGTAAAAACTGTATTCTTCATAGGAGAATGTTTGGAAACAAGAAGATGAGTTGGTATAAATTACGGAGGAGGACAGTTCCTCTTCTCCTTGCATCTGCTGAAGACGGAGTGGCTGTTAATGGGAGTCGCCAGTCAAGAACTGGCAATGATGTTGAGGAGATGAGGGCTAAACTCACTGGATCACTACATGATGAATACAGCTGTGATGAACTCATTCAGGCTTTGCATGATGCTGCCAGAACTTTTGAACTGGCACTTAAAGAGAAGATTTCATCTTCCAGATTACCTTGGTTTTCAGCAGCCTGGCTGGGAGTGGATAAAAATGCATGGGTTAAAATATTTTCTTATCAGGTCTGTGTACCGTTTTCGTTGCACTTCTGTATTTACATCAATACATAGATGGTTTGTTTGCAACCCCATTGCACCAGACTGGGTTTGAAAGTTATTTGCTAGTTAAAATCAAGGCCAGATATATATTTGGTGAAGAACAAAATGTTTTCTTCCCATTGCGTAGCTTGCATGAAGTTTTCTTTTTATGTCATATTTGTAGCTATAATAGCTAAAGTCGGCTTTTGTTCATCATTCTCAGGCTTCCGTGTATTGCTTACTGCAAGCTGCAAATGAGGTTTCATCTAGAGGAAACAACAGAGATAATGATCTTAATGTCTTTGTGCAAAGAAGGTATTACATGATTTACTTAAGGCCTAAGAACTGAGGCATTCAGGGTTACTGGAATGTCAACGTTTTTCTGTGTTCTTGAACTAGTAGAATTTTTTGTTCTTGTTTTTGAAACAGAATGCCACAAATTATTAGTTTGCGGTTTATTTGGTATTGGTTTGGTATTTATCCCCACATAGTCTTCCAAAGAGTTTCCTTTCACCAACGTTGAAATCTTTCTAAAACTAGCAGTTGTTGTCTAATTATAGTCGTCTGTTGCTGCTTCATGATTATTCCTGTTTTTGATGTTTATGTAATCACATCATGCAGTTTATCACGCCAAGCTGCTCCTCTTGACAGTATGATGCGGGATAAACTATCTTCCAGTCACCCTGAAGCCAATGAGTGGTTTTGGTCTGAGCAAGTTCCTTCTGTGGTGACATCTTTTGTGAATTGTTTTGAAGGGGACCAACGATTTGTTTCTGCTACTTCTGTGTATGTCGTTATTTCTCTTTACTCTCTTCATTTTAGTAAGTTCTGCAAAAACTCGTTTGACTCTTGAGTTTTTTGGAAAGTGACGCTGCTTTATGGTTCTATCCAGCTATGTCAAAGGCAAGTCCTCAGCTGCAAGCAATGAGATTGAGGTGTCACTTCTTATGCTTGTGCTGAATTGCATTGCAGCAGTCGCAAAACTTGGCCCGACAAAACTTTCGTGTCCGCCCTTCTTTTCTTTGATTCCAGATACAACAGGAAGATTGATGGACAAATTTGTTGACTTTGTTCCACTTCCTCAGGCCTATCATTCAATGAAAAGTCTTGGTTTACGCAGAGAATTTCTTGTTCATTTTGGACCTCGGGCAGCGGCATGCAGAGTAAGAAGTGACTGCGGTACAGATGAGGTTGTCTTCTGGGTCGATCTTATACAAAACCAACTGCTGAGGGCCCTTGATAGGGAGAAAATATGGTCAAGATTAACAACATCTGAAAGTATTGAGGTAATGAATAGAGACTTGCAGAAGACATATTTGAGCAGCTTTTAGAATCTCTGTGCAGTGTATGAGCTCGTTTTAGTATTTGAAAATTTGAAAGAATTATGTGGAAGTGAACGTGATTGCTTGTCTGGATTGATTTGGGACAGCTAATTCCGTGTTAAATTTGTTGGATATATCATTTGGTATACCTTTCCTTGTAAGTCCTGTTTAGAATATAAGAACATCGCAGACATAGTTCGCAAACTTAAGTGACAATATCTAGGGTCTTCATAAAGTGGCACTTGTCGAAACAGAAATCTGATTTTTTTTACTTTATTAAAGTGTGCAGTAAAAAAATATGATTGCGCACTTGATTGTAAACATCTTGGGAGTTTATTAGGACTTGTTGTTGATGCCTTGCAGGTTTTGGAAAGAGATTTAGCTATTTTTGGATTCTTTATTGCCTTAGGCAGGAGCACCCAGTCCTTTTTAGCTGCGAATGGTTTTAATTCGCTGGAGAATCCTGTGGAAGACCTTATTAGGTGACTTATTGTTCTTCTTCTGTTTGCTTGCCATACTCTTCGATACACTCTATCACTTAACTCGGTATCTTCTTTATTCAGGCACTTCATTGGGGGAAGTCTCCTGCAATATCCTCAACTTTCAGCCATCAGTTCTTACCAATTGTATGTAGAGGTAGGCATAAGTCATGCCATCACTGGTTAAAATTTCCTTTAACCATTTTGAAATCTTATCAGGGAATATTATAGTGTAGGTTGTCTGTGAAGAACTAGATTGGATTCCTTTCTATCCAACTAGAAAGGACTCGCAGCCAGCTGAACAATCACATGGGCATAGAAGCAAACCACAAGGGCCACCTAATTATGATGCTCTCCCTCAAATATTGAATGTTTGCTCTCATTGGCTACAGAGCTTTATTAAGTACAGCAAATGGCCTGAGAATCCTTCTAATGTCAAAGCAGCCAAATTCTTATCCAAGGGGTATATATCAACATGTTTATAAAAGAAATTGGATAAAACGAAGAAGTAATTGGCAATCATATTTTCGTTCTCAATTTTTTAGGCACAACAAGTTAATCCAATGCAAGGAAGAACTGGGAATATCAAGGTAAGCTGATGAAGAGTGAAAAATTGTGTAGAAAGAAGCTTCATTTATCCATTTTTCCTTACATATCCATCTCTGTGCACTTTGCATTTTTGCATCCCTTGTTATGGAGTATGCCTTTTTAATTCACAATCAAGTAATTTGGCCGTCTGCAATTGGATGATTTGTGATGCAGTTTGGCAGTAACAGAAGCGGGTTTTATTGACATGAGTGCATCGTCAACTGATAGAGAATCAAGCTCATTTGACAAGGTTTATATTCTATGAATTCTATTTCACTTTCTCGTACACTATTTGAACCCAGTTTTTGGCTAAGAACTCTGGTCACTATCAGATGTACTGTAGAATATAGTACTAACAGCACTTATTTCTCAGGCTCTAGAGAGTGTAGATGAAGCTCTCGTGAGACTGGAAAGCTTGCTACAGAAGTTACATGCATCAAGCTCCTCTTCTGGAAAGGAACAAATAAAAGCCGCTTGCTCTGACCTAGAAAAAATAAGGAAGCTTAAGAAAGAGGCTGAATTTTTAGAAGCATCTTTCAGAGCCAAAGCAGCGTTTTTGCAAGAGGTTTTTAGTTGTTATTACAGCTTTTTCCTTTGATGCAGTTAGGATTGATAGCTTAGTGCTGACACTTGAGTTTGGTAGACTGTCCATAGCATACACCAATCTTCAACCTTGTTACGAATCTCAATGGGTGCTTATAAATGAGAAACAAAGAATTGCAGAATGCATTTGGTTTTCTTAAACGTGTGTGGAAGACTAAAACCTCATATGGTTTATACAGGGAGGTGGTGACAGTGACTCTCAGGAGTACTCTGAGGAACAAAGCACAAGGTATCTAAAAGGACAAGACTCAAAGAATTCAATAAATTATGTAGATCAAGGCACAAAGTATGTTACTTGTTCTGTTAGTAAATAATTCCTTCTGTGTTTTTGAGTTATAAACGTAGTTTCCTCGTTGTTTTCCTCTGGTTGTGGAAACTTATTTATTGTTTTGCATCTACACTAGTAGAGATCGTGGATTCTGGGGGTTCTTTGTGCGCACTCCAAGAAGGAAGCCTGGCCCTGAGTCATTGGTAATGCTTCATTTTCTTCTCTTATTTTGTGTCCAAAAGTGTATCTTAGACCTTATATTTTGCAGTTTGTTATATGGTGAGAGGTTTCAAAATATTTTTACACTATGCAGGCAGATGAGTATTTTGAGAAATCCAGTGAAAATGTAGATAGTGGGGATTCCAAACCCAATGAGATCTATCGGTTCGAACTTCTAAGAAACGAACTGATAGAGCTGGAGAAGCGGGTCCAAGGAAGTACAGATGAGTCAGCAAATGAAGAGGTTAGTAAGTAGTAGTCAGACACTGCTGCAAGATTTTTAATTTATAGTAAATATTTTAAAGCGTTAGTTATAGTACATATATAACCAAAAGGAAAAGTGAATGATGCATTTATGGTTCATGTGGGTTCTATACCATACTATCTTGACTTATGAATGGAGATTGCCCATGGAAAAGTGATTTCTGTCTATGTCTCTCAAGTACAAGCTCTGATCTCTATGTTCTGCAGGGAAAAACTTCTAAAAATCCTCCTAAATCAAGCAGTAGTATGAAAGGTGTGCAGTTGGTTGAGAGCTCAAAGAAGGAAAACGTCATTGAGAAAACTATTGACCAACTTAAAGAAACCACCACGGTATGAATGTCATTCTAACCCTCATGGCATATGCATTTTCGATTTCATTGACCGAATCAACGTATATGCATCTACCTTATGAAAGGGTCCACTTTTAAGAATTTTCCCTAGTTACTAACATTGCACTTTGCCGGATATTCTGACAGGACGTGTGGCAAGGTACTCAGCTTCTTGCGTTTGATTCAGCTGCTGCTATGGAGCTCCTTCGGAGATCTCTAGTAGGAGATGAATTGACAGAGAAAGAAAAGAAAGCCCTGCGCAGGACTATGACTGACTTAGCATCAGTTGTTCCCATTGGTGTTCTTATGCTTCTTCCTGTGAGTAAAAACTAACCTTATCAAATACACCAGTATCATATTTTGTTTATTCTCATAAAAGCGTTTCTGTTCGCTACAACTTTTTACTAATCTATTTATGGTTGCTCTTTGTACAAAATCCCATAACAATCATCACTGCATCATTACATTTAACCATTAACATTTGCAATATGTCCCGAGTCTATTAACTAATCTAATTGTTACACTTATGTCTAACAGGTCACAGCAGTTGGTCATGCGGCTATGCTTGCTGCAATACAGAGATATGTGCCAGGCTTGGTAATGCTTTCTTTTACACTTGCTTCTACCCTTCTGTGCATTTCTTCTATCTTCAATCAATGCTGATAACAATCTCTACTTTTTGTTTAGATACCTTCAACCTATGGACCCGAAAGGTTGAACCTGTTGAGACAGCTCGAGAAGGTCAAACAAATGCAAACAGATGAAAAGGAGCGTGAAGAAGGCATCGATGAAACAGAATCATAACTAGATCAAGAAACAAAGAAAAACAGTCTATACCTCAAAAGTTCACATAGTTTTATAATTCATTGACAAGAGTTGCGCATAGAGAATCTCATTCCATGTGTCAGGGACGCCGGGTAGGCACCAGTGGCTACAATCTTGAGGAGCATCAACAGGAGTTCCCGACTGTCGATACCGAGAAGGATGACCATCTTTCCTAAACTCTGTCAGATATGTAATGTTCAGAAACTTAACCTTACTATGTCGATATCTCATTTCTTCAATTACTTTATAGATATATTCATTGTGACTCGCATCAGGTTCCATCTTCCTTTTATCAGTCTCAGGCTCCATATCTGCATCACATAGACCACCCAAATTCCATGTCCCATTTCTGCAACAACCAAGGATTCTTTTACTTTTAAACCCTCGTCTCTCAAGACCATATTATACAACAAATTTTGTCTGATTATATCCTGACCTGTAGTGCACCGGAGAGTAGCTTCTGAAGAAGACATAACTCTTGTCAGGATCAAGTCTTTCCAAGACCCATGACTTCCATGTCTCCAAAGACTTGGCAAATGCCTCCATTACTCCCATTGTCTTGTTCACTTTCCTTCCCTCCTCAAAATAGCATCCTCTGCACACAAAAAAAAAACAAAGCCAGTTAAGCAAAAGAATGTCGAATTCTGATCATAGAAGCTGAGAGATCTCTCATACGTTAACACAGTCTTCTCTTCGTTCCACCAGTGCCCTGAGTTGAAGACCAGAACATCTGACCCGACCCATCTTTTTGATTGCCAGTTGAATTCGTCGACTCTTACTGTGGTTCTGATCTCTTTGGGTGAGTTATCCGGTGGCCGACCGATGACAACAAGATACGGTGTTCTGTGATACTCAACTGTGAGGTTTTGCTGAGGAAATCGCATGGAGAGAAAGCCCTTGTGTTTAGTTATAGGATTACCATTTACTTCATAGATTTCAGATTTATTAGGTATTGCTTGTGAAAGCATACACATTAGAGATTCCCACTGGTTTCTTCCGATTGAATCTCCCACGAACACTATCCTCCCGTTCCGACTCCTCTCCAGAAAATCACTTGCATTAAATCTTATCTCATTCAATAGCAAAAAAAAATTCAGTGATCATTTTAGTTGGTCACGGGGTACAAAAACTAGGTTTCAAGTCTTTCTATTTTATGAATCTTGACCCTACTGCAAGAAAAAAGAAACCCTAATATCTAGTGTTGAACTATTGATGAAACTTTTGTTGAAAACTAAATAAAGGCGCTTTGGAATGGAATCAATATAACTTAAGGCCTAAGCAAGAAGAACGACGTATTCTCTTTTATGGAGAGAAACAAAAAAAAAAAAGGAAAACGAAGAGTGATGACGTGGCGCAATCATTTACCGTGGAAGATCGCAGCCGTGTGGTTGCCATCGCCATTGGAGAAAACCAGAATCCTTTCTTCCATTCTTACGACAACGAAAGCCTAAATCAAGAAAGCGACACTCTTCTCCATATAATAATCCATTGTTAACAGATGATGATGATGATGATGTTCGACGAACCTATCTTCCTTTGGAGTAATCACAATCCTTTGTTAGGGTTTGTGACGATGAAGAAAACAATCCGAAAGGGAGAAAAGGCTCGAAAGAGGAGAGATTGACGTCGATGAAGACGCTCGAGAATATGAGGAAGCTAAGTAAAGAGAGGCTGACGAAGAGATGTTTCTTGATCTTGAAGACGTACGGAAATGAGCAGAGAGAGAAGAGCTGTTGTTGATGATGATGATCCATGTTGTGTGTAATCTTCGCTTTCTCTCTTTGAATAAGTCTTTCTTTTTATAAACGAAATACGTCAAACTAAGGCCAATGTATATATTCGCTTCTTCTTTTTTAGTTAATTAAATAAATATGAATCACGTTGGGTAGCAAAACTTCATTGGGCCCACGTTCGTCATTACATCTTCCGGAATGTGATTAACGACGACGTCACGTCTAACTCCTAATTACTAGTTTTATGAAATAAAAATATGTACTACCACCATTAATATTCTCAAGGGTATTCTGGTCAATCAATATTTCTGTGCATTTTTCAGTCTTGGAAAAAAAAATATATATAGAGTAAAACCTCTATAAATTAATAATGTTGGGACCATGATATTTTATTAATTTATAGTAATATTAATTTATCTATAAATTAATAAATATTAATTTATAGTATAAAATAATATTTATTAATTTATAGAGATTTTTTGTCAAAAATTATAAATAAATAAATTAAAATTTTTTGATCTAAATAAAATTAATGTATTGGATATTATAAATTTTAATAGTTTTGGACTTGAAAGTTTAAAATTAAAAAGAAAATTAAATTATTTTGATAATAAATAACAAAAATTATAGATGAATTCACTTATATAAACAATTAACATAATTTTAAATTTATGATTAGTAACCTTAATTGTTATATTTAAACAGTCTATACAACTATTGAAATAAAAATTATGCATATTTATAATTTAAAAATTTATAGAAAATTTTGTTTTATTTTATGAAAAATTTATTTACATTATAACAATAAGATAGTTTAAAATACAACATAACATTTTTTTATATAAGAAAAGTTATTTATGAGTTCTAACATAAATTCATAAAAACAAAATTATATTGTCTTTATATATATATATATATGAAAATTTACATGATTATTAATTTATGTTATTAATGGGACCATACATTTACATAGAGATTCTAAAAAAATTATTATCTTATTGTCTTATCGAATTTTGTTTATTTTTATACCGACCCGACTTGGGACCAGTAAATTTTATTAATTTATAGTGTTTATTAATTTATCGAGTATTAATTTATAGAGGTTCTACTATAAGATGGAAAAGATCACCAACTTCTTAAACTGATAACTTTTATCCATAAAAGATTTATTGAATTTTCCTTTTAGAAAGTATTTGTTTATGAAAAAATACATTTATACCATACACTTTATGAATATATTTGAATTCAACCCTTTCCTTATGTTTTTTTATATATATACAAAAAAAGGTTTCTATTTAAATTGTATGAGAAAAAAAATGATACAGGGCTTTTTAAAACCCAATAAGGCTAAATAGCCAAATCCACAATAAGAGAACCATTTTGAAACAAGAGAAGCCCACAAGGGTAGTGAAAGAGAAATAGTTGGGAAGGCCCAAGAACACATCCAGTTGCTGAGAGTCGAGAATAGAAAGGATCTAAACCGAGAAAGATAAATCACAATCAGACTGAACCGAATCCTAAACCAAACCGTTTAATCTCTTCTCAAATCGACAATTCAAGTGGAGCTGCGATCGGCGATCTCTTCTCCGGGATAGTGAAAGATGAAGCTGAAGGTTGTGTATCGGAAGGTTTCCGATTACATCCGTTACGATCTCAAAGAAATCGTCTTACCTTCATCACTCCCCGATCCTCCTCACGTCGTGAAACGCCGCAAATTGACTTGGCACGAGCGATTTCTCGTGAGATTCCATCACTCTCTTTCCTCTTTCTTCTTTGAAATTTTCTGCTAGTTTTCTACTTTTAGGGTCTGGGTATTCAAAATTTTCTTTCAAGGATAAACAAGTTTGCATTTTGTCGTGCTTAAGCTTCTCGAGCTCTATTTTTTAAGGTCGTTAATTAGCAGAGTTATGAGATGATACCATCTGAAAAACAAATGTGAGATTTCTTTTGTTTGAGCAAAAAGATTCGTCACGGGTAGAATAGGTCTGTGATTCCGAGATGAAACAACTTCTTACTATTTTCAGAGTAATTGATGCTTTATCCACTAGATGAAATTGAGCTAATGCTAACCACTAGGTGAAATATTTATGTTTGTGATTAGGTGTTGAAAGAAGCTTCAAGGCTTTATGCTGCAAGCTGGGTGCGAGATATAGGTCCTGAACTTCGTCCTAATGATTACAAGAAGCAAGGGGACGCTGAACCTAAAAAGAAACCTCAAGAGACAGAGAACGAGCCCTCTGTTTTGGAAGATCTTGGTAACCACTGCTGTTATGCTATTTCCTCTTCTATTTGTATTCAATTATATGCATATTACAAGTATTGAGAAGTTGAATACCTCTACTTTGATATTGAAAAATGCTTTTCCCTTTCATTAGTTTTTGTACTTCATGTATAATCTATTGTCAATCCTTTTATTCATAAATCGCCTGTTTATCATTCCTTTTCCTTTACTTTTATATACAGCTGTAGCTGCAAGAGGTGGCATGGAGACTTTAAGGCCTGCTTTACATCGTCTGTACATGACACGAGCTTCTAGTTATAAAGATGCTCTTTCAAGCTTTATAAAGGGTTACCATGAGGGTTTGCAGCAAGTTATGCAGAACAAAGAAGAGTCTAAAGACCCAGCAGATCAAGCTGATAACTCTAAAAAGACTACCTGACCTTTTGTTAGCTCCAAAATCAGGATTCATTATGTGAATGCGAGTTGTACTTAGCTAGATCTTGGGTTATTTGATTGTACCACAACAATCCAATGATTCATGCCCAATGTAGCCTATTTCTGAAGCAACTTCTAGAAAACAAAAACGTTTAGCTTGACACATGTTCTTCGTAGATCTAAGTTCCAATTTTTGCAGTCTCTTCCCTGTGAAACTGCTGCGGGGAGGACAGGTTACCAGAACTTTGTGATAAACCTGATCATTTATTGTGATGGGTTTGATTCTCTTTACAGCTTATTCAGAATTCACTTCTCCTGGACTTTTGCTGAGCACAAGCTTACTCATCGCACGACTCAGGTGACTGTTTAAACCAACATTAAGCAACTCTTTGTAATAGATCACTCCTGCTTTTTCAGAGGAAAGACTTTCAAACTTTTTGGGTTTTCCCTATACCCTTTTTTTCTTCCCTTGTTAAAAGTATTGTTAGTGGATTTTTTAATCCATGCTATCTGTAACAGTCTCGCATAATGCTGTTGCAGAAAGTTGTCTGGCCCCTAGAAGTTGTTAAAAAAGCATAGATATCAGATAGATTTCAGGGGAAAAGTTGAGCAGTCGATTCAGAACTGTACTTTAAGTCTTGTTATGATCAAAACTTTATTGCAGGACGAACCCCTAATGCAGGAAGAGGCCACTGAACATCTTAACTATAGCCAAAAGCTTCACAGCTTAGTGATAATGGCACATGGCTGAGGGTCCACCCTCCACTAAACCATTGGGCGGAGATCAATTGGCCTTCAAGTCAACAAGTAAGTATCTATCCTGAATGTTCATGGGCCCTTAGAAAATCACCTGTGGCTGAGTAAAATAGAAACTTAAGTAGCTTAAAAACACATTTTGCATTACCTGTTGAATGTCAACCTATGATGTCAAGTCAACAAATGCGCCTGCCTTAAAGATTAGCACTTGTTACTACACTCAAAATTGGAGTATGTGCGAATACAACCCGAGCATTTGTAGGTAGTGAGTGGGCATGATAAGGTTGTGTTGTTCTATCTCTGTTACGAAAACTTTCTGTCCAATCAAGATTTTGCTTTACTGCTTTGGTGCCATACGCAGATAGTTTCGACAGCTTCTTTTTGACAAAGCATCCACTTAATGATTGTAGAGATGGCAAGTTTATTTTCTATTACTCATACGTCGTTACCAAGCTATAGCGACCTCACTACCTATAGTTTCTGAGCAATGGGTTATCTTGACCTAAAGCAGCTTTGGATTAGGCTTAGAGTCCCTTCACTTGTCTGAGATTCTCTTTTTTGTAGAGGAAATAGATAACTCTGATCTGACTTTAGAGAGTTAAGCCTATGTTTATCATGGAGAATTATGTTTTGAGTAAAGGTGGTATTCAAGAGTTAGGGAGATTCTCTCCAACAGTTCCTTTGGTTTAAGGGTTGTTTAGGTCTGCGAGTGGATTTTAGTGCAGTAATATCTGAAATCTGGTAGGAAAACCATGAGATTATGGGTATAAAACCCATGTTTAATGGTTTAATGAGGATATATAGTGATGAAGAGTGTTAAAGATATCATTGGATCATACAACAATCTCTTTTTGGAAGCACATGGAGGTTGGATAAACTGATCCAATGATTGATTTTTCTTATATACTCCCTCTGTTTCACAATACATGATGTTAAGGATATTTTACACAAATTAAGAAAATAATCATTACTTTTTTAATATATATTATTTTTTCTTACCAAAAATTATTTTAATAATTATAAACCAATAGTAACATAATTCTTTTCAATTATTACATCTTGATATTTACAATTTATCAATAAAAATAAAGTAAAAAGATTAAAACATCAAACTTTCTGAAACAAGATAAAGTAGATAAAATATTATATAAATACATGAGATATAAAATGTTGAAGAGCAGTAAAAGAAGCAGTACATGAGTAGACAATCGCTTTCAACAGATTATTCACTGTTCATCTGACCTTAGTACATTAAAAAGATGTTCTTGTAGGAGTACTCTCCTAAAAGTCAAAAGGAAAAGTTGTAGACTCTCAGATCTCAGAGATAAAATACATTATATGTGACTTGATTGATATGATCTTTGGTTAACGTATTTGGATTTGAACCATACCTTATATTTATGGTTTGTCGCCCAAACTAGCACTTGTTGTGCAATGCCATTGTTCACCAAACAAACCAAAAATAAAAAGAAGTGAAACTATCAAAGAAAGAAGCTAGTAAAAAAACATAACTATAGTGAACTCCACAACAATAAACATCATTTGGTTGGCCCCACTTTTGTTCCTGTAACTCAACAGTTTCCCATTTTATCTTTCACCAAAATAAAAAATCATCATTTCACAAGTACAACTATACATAATGCATCAAGTATTCAAACAAATTTTCTCTTCTCTCTGACTTTGGAAGAGCTAGAGAAAAAGACGTTCCCTCAAATTCAGTGAATCTTTTTTTTTTTCATTTCCAAATTAGTTACATACAGTCCGGAAGCTAATGAGATATTATTAAAAAAATAGCATACAATTTCCAGAAAAATTGGCATATGTGGCTATAGAGAATGCCCAAAAGTCTGGTCCCATAAAAAGCTTTTAGTCAATTCCGAAAATGTTGTCACTTCTTCGGATCTCTCTGCGCTCCTTCATCTTTCCCCCGTGAAAGCTATATTCTGTTTTATTTTTCCAAATTTTTATTATCAACATACATAATAATACACAATCTGAAATACAAAAACATCAATTTTGTACACATTTTCTTATTCATTCACATATTTTTTTTGTTTAAAAATAAACAGCAGTGATTACGGGGACCAACATAAATAC
The DNA here is from genome assembly GCA_028015245.1 of Cardamine occulta. Lineage (NCBI taxonomy): Eukaryota > Viridiplantae > Streptophyta > Magnoliopsida > Brassicales > Brassicaceae > Cardamine > Cardamine occulta. Next base: position 22,667,451 of record CM051382.1, on the reverse strand, counting down.
TTAATAATTAGATTAATTAATACTAAACGAAAGTGGGCTCATACAAAAAACAACAAATCAACGAAGGGTAAAGTCATTAACGAAGTGGCCATGTGCGACTGTTCAAAAGTCTAGTCTCTTAACAGATTCCTGATTCCTCCTCATTAAATTATTAATTAACCAAAAAATCTCTCCTAATCAATCTCGTTTATTTAATTATAACTTCAACTGTCTCGTCTCGAGAAACAGCGTCATCCATCTGTTTATCTTAAAAATTTACTTTATGATATACTATACTATAATACTTACTAGTATATATGATGATGATGTAATGTAAATATCTACCTAATTTTAATCAGATAGACAAAAGGGTAAAATAGTAAAAGTACCATGTTATGAGGATGAGGAGAGTAATAATAATACATGTTTTGGCCGTAGTAACCGTCGGGAGATTCAACGGCGGACGCGGTAGCAACGGAATCATCTCCGTCGTTTTCATCCATTTGACACTCCAAATTCACACCAAACAGCCTCAGCGTCCTTGAGCTCCCGACAGCCGTGGAAGACGATGGTGTGGAGTGAGTCTCCGTCGCTGTTGCTACGGCGGCGCCTGTAATTACCGACACGTGCGCTTCTTTAATTAATTGAAAGAAATAAAAAGAAAAAACAAAACAAGAAAGTACACAACTGAACAAAAAGCACGTTTGTCCCAGAGGATTGGGCGGTCTTCTTCACGCGCTATATTAATTAATTACAAAACTTTTGAGAAAAAACAAAATCAAAAATAGCTGTATAATTTAATGTCACTTATTATTTCAGGTTGTTAATAGGCACCTAATTAGATTAGCAGTATATCTTAGTAGACCTGAAAATTATTATCGTATACTACTAAAAAAAATTATATATATATATATATATATTTGGGTGTAATGTTTTTAATCCTCCCGACAACGTGTCGATACTATAGGACAGAAAGAGAAATAAAATACATACCGTAATGAGAATACTCTGAGTGAGAGGGAGGATTAGAGTAATTAGTAGAGGTGTGGAGTTGATGATAAGGAAGAGCTGCCACAGAAGTAGAATACGACGTCGTAGTGACTGCAGTGGAGGAGGAAACTTGGCCGCGTCGACGCCAGCCAATGAAGAGTCTCCGGGGATCAGAACGGTGGCGTTGGAAGGAAACGACATCGCCAGGGTCAAGTTGTTTGTCTTTGACGAATCTACTCCATCCTTTAGTCAAGACATAGCTTTGACTACTGTTCCAGTAAGAGTATCTAAACCTCCAGGAACTGCCTGACTCATCTTCGAAGCTTAGAAGCATACCTTTCTCCGAAGATGACGTGTCAGCACCAGAGGCAGAGGAGGCAACGACGGCATTGAGAGGGAAGTATTTCTCAGCGTGTTGTTTAGGTATGACAAGGCGGTTGAGTTTGCCAACGTCGCTTGGTGTGAGAGACTTCTCAAAGAGTGGTTCCTTTTGGTCGTCGTCGGTGGTGGTTGTCTCCGATGTGTCGGTGGTGTGGTGGTGCTGCCGCAAGAGAGTGTGGTGGTGGTCTGTGGAGTAATGGTTGACTGACATTTTTTTGGTTGGAGATAGAGAGAGTGTAGAGAGAATAGAGAGGGTTAGGTGAAAAAGAGAGGTGGGTACTCGTAGTACTAATATAGTATCATACGAGGAGATAGATGGGAAAATAAAAAAAAGAAATGGGGATTTTTGAAGGTTTAAAAAAATGACGTGAAAACTATTTGGGGGAGAGAGTAGTAACACACGACAACCAGAAGACTTTCTTTTAAGGTTTTGCGTGATGTTTTATCTTTTTCCATCATTATTACTTTTTTTCTACTTCTTGCAGTCCGTATTATTATGGATTTACTATTTCCTTTTTTTATTCCATTTGTCTATATATATATATATATATATATACATTTATATCATACTACTTCTTTAGTAATTAATATTTTTCACCTTCTGTGTTTTTCTTAAACACATCGGATTCCAAGTATGACGTACTTCAGTATTATAAAGAGTTATAGTTTTGATTTTTAAAATTTTTAATAAGATATGTTAATTGTTTTATATTTTGAGGGGATGTGAACGGTAATCCTCAGGTGAGGTTGGTGATTAGGAGGAAGTTCCAGACCAGAAAGAAGAAATAGTTTGTTTAAAAGGGTTGTTTAAAAATAAAAAAAATAGTTAGGCTACACGAAAACCCAAAGAATCAACCTATTTATAGTTAGAAGGATCTGACCATTTGAAAAAATGCAATTATTAGAAAACAAAACAAAAGAACAAAATTATCAAAAAAAAAATTGATGTCACTCGTTTGATAATAACATCCTGAAGAAAAAAATCATGTTCTTAGCGTGTTTCTCGAAATGTTACCAAAAGAAGAAAAACAAAGATATGGTCCTTGTATTTCGACGAAATTAATAGACACCATATAAATTAAAGTTAGACGTAATTGATAGTAAATTCTGATAAATGATACGTGTATATAGTAGGCCTTCGTTCGATATTCGATGCACGAACGTTAGGGCATGGTTATAGGTAGTAAATATGATTGGGGTAATATATGAATTTTATAATATTAATTGTATTGGGATTGATGAATAGAGAAAGAAAGAGGAGAAAGATAGAGAGATGTTATATTTACCCACTAAATATGGGTGCTAAAATTCTAAATTTAGATACTCAAAATATGGTTTGGGTAAATATAAGAATTTTATAATATTAAAAATCTCTTATATTTACCCTTATTTACTACCTATAACCATGCTCTTAGCTTTCGTCATTAGTGTTACTTTCACTATCAGGGTTTTTAAAAATCCTTTTTCATAGTTAAGTTTTTTTCTTTTTTTGCCAATCGGAGTTGGCAATGGCGTTGCGTTACACTGGTATTCGCGGCATTAATTTCCCCAGTGTTAGCAAATATTTTATCAAAATAATTATAAAGAAGAATATATCAGTTCATGAATTGCTAAATGATATATATATATATATAGTTTTAAAGGGAGTGACGTTTTCTTTGCTTTCACAATTTCGCATTTACTGTCGTATTTAGTATTTGCATTGTTGCTTGCCTCCAATACACCTTTCATAGTTTAGTTTCGCTATTATCTTGACATCTTCACTTTTGGTCTATAGACCAATCTTTGTCTGACAAATATTTTGTTAATTAAGAAAAGTCAAGATTAGTTCTGTAGGTCAGTACAAAAACTTGTTGGCCGTCGTTTTTTATATGGTAGGACACAACTTTGAATATATATAACTCATTCTAACATATTTTGGATTAAAACACATGTCTAATTTCTTAACTATATATACGTAGTAAAAAAGCGCTAGTATATACTGAGTATAGGCAATGATTTACCGTACAAATAAAATGGCTCAGAAAAATGCAACACATATATTAGAAAATCCTATTCGAATTAGCAGACAAAACGTTTTTTTATAACTACGTCAGTTTTGCGAAATATGATAGAATGGGATAAAGACCAAATTGTGAGTCCATACTTCAAAAGGATTTAAATCCTCGGAATTTTTGATTCAAAACCAATCACCTTTTGATACAGCAAGATATTCTTATATATGCCTCCAATTTTTGTTTGTTACTTAAATGATGTTTTATTTTTCAATATTTATATACACATTTATATTAATTATAAATAACCAATCAAATTAATTTGTAGACAGTTATTATATAAAACTGAGAGTTTATTTTCTTAGTTTTGTAATATTATAATTGATGTTAATATTTTTTTTTTTAACTCAAACGTACAGTATATTTGTTTATTTAGTCTATTTTAGGCAAATAAAATACATAGGAACAATTGGGAGGTCTAAATAGGTAGGAGGTAAAAAAGACTAGCAGTATAGCTGCAGAAAATATTATAAAAACTACTGAATTAGGACGAGCATGTTTGATCTTGAGTTCCTTTGCGAAAAAAAAAAAGATATATCAAATGATTATATATGATATATCTATATATTAATGTTTGAAAATACTCCATCTAACCTAACAATAATACTGCATTTAAAATATTTTATGCCTGACATAGATTTGGAAGGAAATAAAGCCAATCTCCAATTATTCTTATAATAAATTGAGAAAACAAAACATAATACTTTTTTGGGGGCAGAATAATGTAGTTTATAGTACATATAACTATTTTTTGATAATTGACACACATATATATATATATATATAAGAAAATTCAGTGCCGCTCTTTGAAATTTTAAATTCTGAATTAGTTAATTTTGAATTATTTGAGGAAAACGACTAATAATAGGAAGCAACTTGTTAAAAGATCCAATTAACAACTACAGAAAAAGAAAACTTGTTAAAAATGCAAAACAAATTTGGAAGTAAAATCCTTTTCTTTTTTTAATAGTATAAGGTGGCGTGGGACCAGTGAGGATGACGAAAGCATGATGAAGGAAGGAAGAGATCCAACGGCTGAGAGGGCGTATGGTAATTCACACAAAGGAGATACTTACCCCTCACGCAACTTGTGGAGCATGTGCTTTGCCTTTCCCACACACCATTCCATTCTTCTCTCATTTTTTCTGGTTTTCATTCCCCAGAGATTGGACTCCTTAATTTAGATTTCTTTTTTTAAATCTTTGTTTATTTACTTTCTTTGGTCGAAAATCGAATTTTTATTTTATAAATGGTCAAAAAAACTTACTAATTGATGATATTTATCAGTATATCAAGTTAGTTTACTGGTTTTAACCCACCTTTTTAGCTAGTTTTCATATACAACAAAATTAGCACATTTAGTGGCATAGAATAGACTGGTCTAAATTTTTAACGTGACATCTATGGTTGTTTTGTGGTTAAAACCGTTGCAAGATTTACAAAATATAAATCCATATTCATTATCAATTTTTTTGGTCAAACCCATATTCATGGCCATGGCATTTTAGTTTTTTTTTTTAATCAATAAATGAACAGTTGAGGAAATGAATTACTCATCTGTTAACTTGTAATAACTGTGGCCTAAAAAAATTCTTGTTAATATACGAATACAGAATTGTTAAGTCATGTTGACGTGGGGAGTCGGAAGAGGTGGTAAACACCACCATCTCTCTAGAACTTCCGAGATAAAATAATCTTAATTCAAGGTGTTTATTAAAGTCTAATTAATGATCATTTAGATTATGCTTATTTCCTAAAGCTTTCTCTTTAGATGATACTTGTCATCGTTTATAATCGTTATAGAGTGAAAAGAAAAATTAATATTTTAAATTCTTTGATCATATCATTTTTGTTTTTGATAAGGGATCATAGTAAAATTTATAACAGAAAGTAAACTAATTAGTTTTCATTATGATAATATATAAACCACAGTGTGTGTGTGTGTGTTTTCTCTTGTTTTATTCGTTTCTAAAGAAATAGAAACAAACGAGGGCTATCTAAAAATTCCAAAAGACATGCAAATGGACACCTACGTGGTCCTCCTCCTCTGTTTTTTTTTCTGGTTTTATTTGATGACTTATTTCCCAAATGTTTTTCTTTTATAGTAAAAATCTTATCATTTTCATTTGTAAGACAAATTATGAAATACCTGACAGGTGCTTGCTGGATACCATTAAGTTATTGGTGTTTAGACCGTAATATTTTTATTAATTTCAACAAAGATATTATTATGGATTCCAAAAACATTTACATATTATCCTTCGGCGACTCACAATTTATCATTGCCTTTGTAATTTAGAGAAAAAAAAACAGAAACCTTGATAACAAAATAATAATTTATATCTATCCTTGTGTTTTGTTTGATAAAATAATGTGTCTATCCTTTAAATATATATTTATTAAGCTTTTGTTATATAATTAACTTGGGTAGCTACACTTTCAAGTAAAGAGGAGACCATCTAAATATAATATAACATAAAATTTTATCATAAAAATAGTAAATGATAAAATATAAATAGAAAGTTTGGGGTTTTTTTTTCCCATATAATTATTAGAAGAAAACAACAAATATGCGATAAGATTTGCCCCATTGGATCTTTTTCTTAGTCTTCTCGTGTTTCAATGATTCAATCCTCTCCTCACACTCAGATCTCTATCGTTATTATAACTTTCTAGCTAATTTCAATAAAAACACATAGTTTTTTGGATTTTTATAATACTACCTAAATTTTTATTTTCCTTAACACTTAAACTTCAATTTTTATCATATTTGACATGTAAGCAAACTATTGTGAATAAGTTTTAGTTATTAAATAATTACGATATGACAAAATTTATTGAAGAAAAAACTATCCATTAGTCTATCAAATAAGTTCCAAAGATTATTCGAACCAATCAAAGCACCATCTGATCTCAAATAATTGTGGGAGAAATTTCTTCGGAAAGGCATATAATGTCAGGTGTAAATTATAATGCCCTAAAATTTTCAAATTTCAAGTAACTTTTTGAAACAATTGAGTATAAAATAAAATAGATTTCGTAACTAAAACTTAAAATACATATTCATTTTTTCGCAAAACATTTTGATGTCCTGCTGTAATCCGAATCCTAAAAATCAAGTATGGATTTTTTCACCGGGTTTGTAATTATGCTTGTAACATAGCTTCGGAATTTGTTTCATAGCAAAGCAAAGACATGTCTCCTTCAGCAAAAAAAAATAAAAAATGATTGAATTAGTGTTGAAAAACAAAAGAAAAGAGAGTAATGGACAAATTAAGGCGACATCATTTCCAGATCGATTTCGAGGCACCTTTTTGCATGTACGTGTAACATCGAGTACGTCTGCATCAATTAAACTTGTTATTTTATTTATGTCCTTTTCTATAAGTAATTTTAAATGTTTGTGTAATTTAGAAGTCCTTTTAAATTTTCAGTATAGTAATATTGCACATGTTGGGGTCATTTCCTCTCCAATGATAGTAGTGGTTGTTGGGCATAATATGTACTTTGTCTTCTTTTTTTTCTGGCTTTCTAATCCTATGCAATTTGATCAATTAAAATATTACTTTCTTGTTCTCTTTGTCACATTGATTTGTTCAGTTTTGAATTTGAAGTGAAGGTTCAAGATTGGATAACTTTTGGATCATTATGATTGGGTTCAAAAATACTAATAGTCTTTGAGAATAATGGCCGTAGAAGGATGCTTCATTTTTATTGTCGTAGCACGGCCCTGTGAGGAGCGGATCTGCAATGTAAATCGTGGAGGGTTTCTATAATCTGCAAGTTTCCTTTTTTTTTTTTTTAAGTTTCTTTATTTAATTGCCTCTAAACGACAACCTTCCAACGTTATTTTTGGAAAGTGACTTCGGGTAAGTTGCTATTTTCTAGTCTTAATTATTATTCATATTTATGACATTTTTTCAGTTCCCTAGTAAAAATAGCATCTTATCTTAGATTTCTTCTTAAAATTGTGTTCCTTTGTATTTTGTCCGCAACTTGTTCCCCTTTAGTTGTTCGTGCTTTCGTAATGAGTGTACTTCAGTAATATACAATACTTGTTAATTGACCTATCATTCAAGTTGACACCAATTGGTATATCTTGCATTATACAAATAGGTTGTAACTTGTACGTCAGCAGGTATCGAAGTAATTAATTGATACTCCAGTATGTATAGTATAAATTTTAAGATTTTATTTTCTTAGGTTTAGACGAAATACTCGGTAAGTGTGCATCATTTGTTTAATTAGAGAGCATAACATAAAGATTACAGATGACGTTGTTTAAAAATAGAAAATAAGAACAAATATGGAATAAATGTTGACAAACCCAAAACTGTAGACCCCTTTTCCGGAAACCCTTTGTAAAGTGAAATTTTGTTTGATAAAATATAGTTTAAAAAATTGTTACAAAAAAACACTATATAACCCCTTAAACACTAAAAACACTCTAAATAAAGCATGCATATATCACTTAGAAAGTGCTGATAAAAAGCAAAGCTGTTGAATGTTGATTAATAAATTTGCTAGAACAATTGATGGAACTTTTGGAAAGCCAGTGTGCCATATAACATAAGGAGAATTTGTGATTCGGTAATTATTTCAATGGCAGAAATAATAGATATTGATACTTCCTAAGCAGGGGACCACACTTTTTTTTTCTTATAGAAAATAAATCTTCATCTGCACACACTCTATAAGTTGTATGCAGCCCATATCTTAGACTTAGCTGCCTCCAACAACATTACTTTATCAAATTTATATTTTAATTTCTTGAACTTCAGATGGAAACAAGTTCCAATATCTGGAGACAGATCATTTTACCCACCTAATTAATAGTGAAATCAAAATTTAACTAAAACAAATACACTTATCATTTTACAAAGTTTAAGAGAATATATGATTTTAACGAATTAAGCTTGTTTAGTTAAAACTTAGAAGGTCACATTCAAAATTTAAATAGTTTCCGCTAAAATAACAAAAAAAAAAAAAAAATACTGTTCCGTTTTCTCTAACGGAAATCTGATTATAAAACATGTAAAAAACATTATGAATTAGAATTATATACGACTCTGACGTACCGGACTGGGTGACCTAAGCATATTCATACACTCAATGGGTCCATACCAGAATCTTCAAACACTTAATGGGCTCCTTCACACTTAAGAATTGGGCTTCATTAACAAATGGCTATTTCTAAAATCATAACAATAATACGATTTTACCCTTTCACTTCTTCATATTTAAACACTTTCTGCTCCACTTGAATAAAAACCCTAACCTTAATCGCAGCCGGCTTCAGAAGCAGAAGTAGAGGAGACTCAGGAAGTTTCGTAACCTTAAATCAGAAGCAAAGATGGGTCGCGTTCGCACGAAGACGGTGAAGAAATCATCTCGTCAGGTGATCGAGAAGTACTACTCTCGCATGACACTTGATTTCCACACCAACAAGAAGATCCTCGAAGAAGTCGCAATCATCCCATCGAAGAGGCTCCGTAACAAGATCGCAGGATTCTCTACTCATCTCATGAAGAGGATCCAGAAAGGACCTGTCCGTGGTATCTCCCTCAAGCTTCAGGAGGAAGAGCGTGAGCGCCGTATGGACTTTGTCCCCGATGAATCTGCCATTAAAACCGATCACATCGAGGTCGACAAAGAGACGCTTGAGATGCTTGCTTCCTTGGGAATGTCTGAAATGCCAGGTGTCGTCAAGGTGGATCCAGTCTCTGCAGCTCCTATTGGTGCCTTCGGGTTGGGCCGTGGAAGGAGGTACTAGAGTGTATCAGATCAATCATCTTTCAGATGTGTGGTTGTTTCTTAGTGTCTTTTATTTTTGTTATCTGCACATTTTTGTTTGTGCTTTTTGGTTGAATCGTTTTAAGTTGAACTTCATTGCTCTATAAGCTTTCATTTCTGGATAAATTTCGCTACCTTATTATGCAATCGTTGGATTTCTTATATTGATCGTTAGAGAATTCATTTAGGTGGATACATCCCAAAATTGGTAGATTAAAACTCGTGTGAATGATACAACACTCTTGTATGATACATAATGTATTTGAACACACACACTCAAACATTGTATAAGAACCTTCAATGTATATAGCTAAGGTTGAATCTCACTCATTCGAATTGCCTGCCATGCCGACTAGTTTGAGCATGTTGCGATCTTCTTTAAATCTCTCTAGAACAGTTCCTTTCATAGCGTTATGTTGTGTGTCTTGTTCGTTTGAGGACTGAACGATTCCCCAACATTCTATCACTTCTGGCTGTATTCTGCTTGTATTGGAGAGACTCGGGCTACCAAATGTTGTGCAGGAAAATGTCTGGCCTTGATCGAAGCTTGCTGATATAAACAGACCAAAGTGATTGATCTTACCTCCAAATCCTATGCCATTTGGAATGTTCTCCGACGTGAAATTAGTAGCACACTGCGCATATTTTGTTTACACACAATATATGTTAGAATATATTCACAATCAATCTCGCAAGTAGTGGTAACAGAGCATTTGTAGAAGGCATACATACCCATTGAATGTTGTTGTTTGCTCCAGTTGGTCGGAAAATGGATGTTTTAGGATTTAGCTGGAAAAGAAAAGACTTCATGTCACCATAGAAATTGCTGTACCTCTCCCAAGGTTGAGAGGCGTATCCTCCATACACACAGCCTTCTTTGTCTTTGATGATTAACACTGATGCTGACATACCAGTGTTTCTGCAAGACAATACATTAACAACCCAAAAAACAATGTATCATATCTTGATCTACTTAGTCAAAGAGATCGTAAGGTAAATGATGTTTATGGTAACAGTTGAAAACACTCACGATGTGTGTCCGAGGAATGTGTTGAAGCTTTGACCGTGTAAGGAACTATGATACAGCAGTTTCCACTCTTCAAGCTCGTGATGAGGAAGAGCTCCTCCTATATGCCAAGCGTATTCTTTCTTTAACAATAGCCTGTCTGAATCAACACCATCTTGATAAAGCAGATGCGGGACTTGATATCCAGGCCTCACTATCCAAGATTCACCGGAAAATAACAAAATGAAAGTAAGGAAAATGTAAACCAATTTTGTTGTCAACAAGAAATGAGTCAAGACGAAAGAAGATGACGAACAAACCTTGACCTGAGGGCATAAGCAAGCTTCCGAGGAACTTTCTGATAGCTGGAACGAGTGAGCACCAGCTTCTGAAATCCTCAAAAGACATTCCTTTCTCAGAACCATCCTCGGATTTTGAAAAAGTAGCAGCATTGAGTAACGCATCCACCATCTCCTTGTAATCACTTGATTCCGCATCAGTGGAGAACACACTCTTGAAAACCACCACCAATACCGACTCTAAATCAGACCTCAAGACATACATACAAGAATGCTTCACCTTCACAGAATAACCATCTAAATCTGACAATTTCAATCCGAATGAGAGTTCTTAAGTTGATCAAGAGACTCAGTGATGGACATATAACAAACTTGATCGATACCTTGTCAAGACCCCATTGCCATTTACATCCAAAATCTGATAAATGAACTTAGCAATCTCATCATCAGTTCCTTTCTCGTAGGTCGCCTGTAACGTAACAAGAGTTTTGATTTCAATACAGCAATCTCTAATAGTTCGAAACCCAGAAAATTCAAAATCCAATTGGACTCTGGGTTACACAATGAAGTACCTTAGCAATTACAAGATCTTCATAAGTCATTTTATCATCTTTCCTATGTTGAGTGACCATATCAAACATCCTTTCTCCTAAAGAACCACTCAGACCAAAATAAGCCTGTGAAAAAATCGAATCCAACACAACATCGTGTGAGGCTTAATTCAAATTATTATCCACAGAAACACGATGAGAAAAAAGGAAAATAGAAAATCGTCAAAACCTGGAAAATAGGGTAAGATACGTATTGATCATTTCTCTGAGATTGGGAAGCGAGAGAGGAGAAGAGAGATTTGAGATCTTCAAGCTTCTTCTGAGTAAAAGCTCTGTAACAAAAATAAACAAACAAAGAATTGATAATAAGATCGATTTCAAATTGAGAATGAGATATTGGAGAGTGAGGTCAGATTGGTTCCGATGAAGAAAGACCTGGAAGCAGAAGTGAAGCGATGATTTACAGAAGACGAATTCGAATTTCCCATTTTCGCCGGTTTTTTCTCTTCTCTTCTCTTCTCCAGCAGGTTTCGACTCTGTTCTTCTATTATTTGTTTGCTTTTTGCTTCTTCAAATTTACAACTTCACCCCTTTAAAATTTTAATATTCTTAATTTACCCCATTACTTTTAATTCGCTGATCTCGAAGCAGCAAAATAAAATATCTAGTTGAGTTGAAAAACTCAAAGAACAAAAAAGAAGAAGAAAATTCTAAGAAGAGACTGAAGACGAAGAAAAAGGAGCACAACTAGATTTCATGCTTTCAGATTTCGACTGGTAAGTTTAATTAGCTAAATCTCTAAAAACTCTAATTGCAAAATCGAATCTACAGTTCTGGTATGAAACTTTTTTTTGGTGTTTTTGGTTCCTTGTCTGTTTTGACTTTATTGCCTGAGAAATTTTACTAAACTAGAAAAGCTAAGCTCGTTTGTAATGTTTAATTGGAGCAGTGAATTGTTCTTCTTCCTTAATTGGATAAATGGATTTTTTATAATTCTGAACCATGGAAGTAGAAATCTCCAGGAATCTTCTTGACGTGACTCAGAGATATTTGGAATGTGAAATTTTAATCCTTTCCGACAGTTATGGTAGATAAAATGTTCAAAGACTAATACTTTGGATCCTTTTCTACAATTCTTAGTTTGTCATTTTGAGTTGTGGTGTTTGTTATGTAACAGGCTAAAGCCAAGACAATAATAAAAAAAAAAAAAAACCAAATAAAGAGCATTACTTGCAAGATGACGAGATCGTGGGTACTTTTGTTTGTTCTTATGTTCATTGTGGTGACTTCTCAGTTCGAGTGGAATGAACAACTTGGGAGTGAAACTGAGACTAGTCGTCCTCTGACTCTTTCAGATAAAGAGCAACATATACCACAAGCCAAAGAATCTGTGCAAGAAAAGGTTTGTTTTTTATTCATTTCATGTCTTTTACTCTTTGATGGAATTAAAACAATGTAGATCCGTTGTGTATGTTGACTTAAGGAAGGAGATGGGTTCTTAAAAACTGATACTTTACTGGTCTAATGCCTTCTCTGTGACACATTCTGTTTCAGTGAGTTGCTTAGTTTCTTTAGATGCTGAAACAGTCCATCTCTTATCACTCTAAGTCTAATTGCTTCTTCATGTTTCCTATCACTGTGGACTGTCTCACGAACTATTTCTAAAATGTACTAAGCCGCACATTTTCTTACATATCACTTCAGCTACTCACTGTGGTTGTAATTTTATCTTTTTGTCGAGTTCAAGGGTCTATTTTACTCAAGCTCTTTGATGTTTGGCCTAATTAAGTGTAGCAATAACCAGTCAAATGTGTTTGTGACAACTTTTTGATACGCTTTTCCCTGAAATGCGAGTTCAGTTTTGTTTATCGTTGATATCTGCTTTTCCCCTGGACCAGTAACGGCTAGTTTCCGGCTTCATCCCATCCATATGAGTAGATCCCAATCTTGAGTCCTCCTAGTGATGCTTTTGCAGAAAGAAAACCATTTGATTGCCAAAGGTTATGCTTCATAGTATGACCTAATGATAACATGAATATCTATTTGTGGCAGAAAATTCTCTCCCAAGAAAAGAATATTCAGAAGCTTAATGAGCTGGTCCGAGATCTAAGAAGGCAGTTGCTGCAATGCAGAAATGAAAATCAGGTGGAGTTGACAGAGCTAGCGACTGAGGTTGATCAGCTGCCGTTGAGAGGTGTTTAGTTCATTTGGCAGGTACATTGTTTTCGTTTAGCACATGTTTCACAAGTGGTTGATTTCTTTCCTATTAAAACTTACCTAATATTAATTTAGGCTTTAGATATGGATGTCAAGAATTAAGTGCCAACTAGTTTGATGCATTAGGAGATATGATTAAGACAGAAAATGGCGCATGCTATCTAAATTATTATCTGGGGCCAGGCTTATTAAAATGAATTTTTCCATGTGAATTTCATTGTTAGTTGATAAGCTTCATGCATCATTGTCTTCCCAAGTATATATTCATGTAGAATTCAATGGACATAATACATATTCTTATGTCGTAACATGTTTTCTCATGTTAGTCCCGGAAGTAATCAGAACATAAGTACCTCTTCAAGAACTCATTATCTAGTGTCTCGTTTTGAATGATCTATCTATAGATAATGGTAATTAGTAGCAACATCATTCTGAAACTGGTGTAGGAGCAAATCTGTTTTGAATGTGGACCCTCCATAGCTTTTACTCTACTGGATCTTTAGTACACTATTCTGAATCACATTTTGGTGTGTGTGCAGATTGAAGCTTTTTGCGCTCTAACCCTCCATAGGCTTCAAGCGTAGATCCAGATTCTTGATCAATCTAATACCATCATAGCCCCTCTTTCTAAGCACTATACTTGAAAATTCTGTACTTTGCAAGAGAAATCAAAGAAGAGTGGTCCTTTTAGAGTATGTGTATAACTAAGGCATGACATTGAGATGAATGCTATTGGAATCTTGGATGTAAATCATGTAATTCTACTCTCTCTGTTTTAAAAACAAAAAATTATCATTCAGTTTAAGTGTAGGACGAATGGGTGGATTCAATAACTTGGACATTTATGGGAAGACCAGAGTCTGCAAAAAATAGGAGACAGAAAAAAAAGAAGAAGCCAAAAGTCTTGAAATTCTACTTACTGAGTATTTTTTGTGCCCAAACCAAATACAAGTTGCAGCGTCTGAAGTCCCTATGTAAAATCTAATGGTTATGTCAATGTAGATTATAGTTACTTTTTTCAATTAGCATTCCAATTAACAAATTGTCAAATCTAGCAAAAAGTTTTATTTTTTGTGTAACTCTATGTTGTTTGACATATCACAAAATCAGATGAATTCTAAATCTTAGATGAATATATAAATCATATAACAATCAGGTTGAAACTGAAGTAAAATCAACCCAAAAAGTCAAAATGTTATTTCTAAGCATAGTATATATAAGTAAATGGCTTTCTCAATCTTCATCACATCTTTTTTGACTTTTTAATATTAAAGAGTTTTGGTGTTTTACACCACATGAAATAGATCCGTTGTTATCGTGTCTATCTTAATGATCCTCGCTGACCCATTTCCCACGCATCGTTATTTATGTACTTCCATATGCATGAATTGTCATCATATACTATAAGGTTCAATATATTAACATATCGCGTTTCGTTGAATATGGAAGATATCATGATTTTTAAATATAAACAGATCGCTTTAGGTTGAAAATAGGGGACAATTACGTTATATAAGTGAGAGATAATGTGACCTAAATCTCATTAATAGTGCTTTGGATGCTTTTAACTAAAGGGGCTGGCGGTGTACATAAAGGACCAAAAGTCGCATTTATTTTAAATTTGTTGGTCTTATGGAAAAAATTAACGCCTAACAGGAATATTGACCATAGCTTACAGTTTAGTGGTTTATATTAATGTCGATACCAAGTTATAAAAAAGTGTATGTATATTATTATTATAGACCCATTTATAAGAAAAATATATATTATAGACAACAACAAATAAATCGTTTAATTTGGAGGGCTTACTCCATCTAGCTATAAACCATACTAAATAATATCGTGATTCAATCATTTTTTTTTTGGAATAAATGTAAACTAATGTACTATGTTAAAAAATTTCTAGAACCAAATGAAAAAGCATTGAATTGGGCTGTTCTTTGTTTTGATTGTGGATTCAGTTTTGTTATTGAAGAAAGAAAGAAGAAGAAAAAAAAGACTTCTAAAGCCAAATCAGAGTTCGATTCGAACTAGAACATTATTTATATTTGTATTTGTTTTTGTGAGATCACGTTGGTTTTTTTTATTCTTCTTGGTTAACGCGAGGAATAACTAACTAACCAAACTCTAAAGTCAGCATTACTAATCCTTTATCAAAAAAAAAAAAAAGTCAGCATTAGTGTTTGTAAGTTTGCCCACGTCGTTTACACGAATGCTATTAATTCGATAAGTCAACTAAATCAATTTTTTTAGCCAATGTGATAAGATGGGCGATGAGAGACGGTTAAGTTACTCAACTGGTTGAACCATTGTTAGTAAAGCAATTCTGATACACTGTAAAAAAACGTGAGAAGCAATCTTCAAACCTATAATCACTAATCAGTGGTGATATATATTGATAAGAGATAAGCTATATAAAAGCAATTTGTTAAGAAGATTGTTTATTTGTCCTTGTTGTGTTGAAAGATACACGATCTTCACAATGATAGTATGATCTTTGATGCATGTGATATCAAGTTGCACATTGATTGGTACAATTAAGGGTACCCAATTTATTGAAAGGAGCCGAACAGTTAATGCTCGCTTTGCTTATTTTCTTTGAATTATATTTTGCAAACTCATTACTACTATTCAACCCAAAAAATCGTGATATGGATTGGATTTGTAGTTTAAGGGTTTGTATTAATGTTGATGTCGTGTCAAAACATAAATTGTAGAGATAACGAATTTTCTATAATAAAAAAGCTCAGTAACAAAAAAAAAAAAGTCCACACCATTCACTTCTTAGTTTACACGTCCATTGATTATAATCTATTATCCATGAGTCATGACATATTGACGACCATGTATAGTTAGTTTAAAACTGCTGATTTACTCGTCTAAAATGTACAATAATTGGACTTAGCCACTTGAGTTATAATTATTAGAAGGATAAAAACAAATTCGAAGGTTCGGTTCATTTACAATTATTTTGGGTCAAAGTAGAAAGATAAGTAAATGGGACCAAAGAACAAAGAAGTAGATTTACGAGGAAGAAGGTAAGCTAAGACTCAAATAAAATGGATTGGTCCCACGCAAATCCTAAAACACAAATTCCTTCTCCTACTTCTCCTCACACATTTGAGATTTAAAAAAAAAAATTAGATAGTATAACAGCAACAACATTATCATGAACTACTATATTACATGTTTCGGCTCATTTTAAAATTCTTATATCAAAGGCTTTTTATATTATGGATCCAAAATATAGGTTTTATGTAGTATTGGACCATTTAGTCCTCATAAACTGGTTAATTTAAAAATCATCTTTTAATTTCCATTTAATACTCTAAAATATTCAAAAATACTGGCCTAACATTTCTTGTAAATCCAACCAAACATGGTATTAAATTTATATAAATGGAATTAATTGTAATGTTGTCAACTTTCATAATACTAACAGTTGGGTATATTTCTGTTATATATGTTATTTTAAAATTGTGGAGAATATCTCCTAATTTATGGAGTATACTATGACTATTTAAACAAGTAAAATAATAAACGTTCTTCCAAGTTTCATTAAATAACTTCACATGGGAAATTAAGTCACGCTGCAAATATTACTCCATCTGTTTCATTTTATTTATTGTTTTAGGTTTTAGCACACAAATTAAGAAAACATTTAAATTTTCTTTTTTACTTTTCATTAATACACTAAACAAGTTTTTTCATTGGTTATCATATTAAAATAGTAGGGGTAATAAAATAAATTTTATTTAAAATTTGCATTGAAAACCCAAAACAACACTTATTTTGTAACAAAAAAAAACTTTAAAACTACAAATAAAGTGAAACAGAGGGAGTAGTAGTTTGCTTTCGGTGGTGAAGCTAAGTAATTTTGTAGTGTAGCCATAAGTTACTAACCTTAGCAACGCTATATTTTTATTTTTGTAATTTTATAATTTTATTTTGTGATCATGTGATTAGTATTAACACCCATTTATCCAATTCTATTTCTGCTCCAACTAGGACACATATGCATGTACATACTGTAGTATACTACTAACTTTATTTGAAATTATTTCTTGTAAACGGTCAACACAATAACACTCAACACTAACTTTATTTGAAACTATTTTAGCTCTAAATCAAAGGTCAAATTTTAAATAATTATAAATTTTGTATCAGTTTCAGTTACTTTTAGCACGATTCTTCCCTGTAATTAACGCACACATAAGAAATCATAATTGATGATTAACCAAATGGGCTTATGTGCCTTTATACATCTTACAAAATAATATAAATATTTTCCCTTCTTTTTTTCTCAACCAAAGTAAATTGATGATTTAATTGAGAGTGATTTTTAGAATTGTGCAAGCGAAAAACAAATACTTCAAATTTTTTTGATGAAAATATAACTTATTTCCCTTGTTATTTATATTAATAAACAGCCCAAGACATCATCTCAATTCTTCATCTAGAGACTGAAAAACAGTAGCAAAATACACTTTACAGATTTATTCAAATCTTTAGAAATTCCCAAACTATAGGTTTAGATTGGAGTCGAATAGTGAAACTCCGATAATCAATCAAATGATTTGAAATCTAACAAAAAGACATTATTGAGAGCTTAAGTTCCACCCACATAACTGGTTATTCATAAACAACTAAGAATTTTGACTACCAAACATTGGACCCACTTGAAATATTTCATGGGGGTTTATTACATACTCTCATATCTTCCTCAATTTTTCCATGTCCCCAATATTTCAACAAGCCAAAAATATAATAGAAAATCAATCCTGCGATGTAAGAAAATATTCATGGGTAGTTTTGGTAATTGAAAATTTATTCTTTTGTCCCCCCTCTCATTAAACTTTTAATAAAAACTTAGGGCAGGAGGTAGTTCAATTTTATATATTTGCGATGTATTTGGGTTCTCTGTACCAATTCTAGTGTGTTGCCATTTAATTTTGTTTGTGTTTCTTTAATTTCAATTAAATTTCTTTGACTGTACATTTTTTTACTTTCGAAATTATGAATTTTTTTCCTTCCAATTTTTATGATAAACATCTAATTCAAGTTGGTTGCCATTTAATTTCTTGGTTCCATATATTAACTCCTATGAAGAAAATAAAAAACAAATAATGGTTGTTCTGTTGAGTATTAAATTTGATTTCTGTGTATTAGCCATTAAACACCTCTCTTGTTCTTTTCCTCCTCTATTTAATAAGCAATGAATTGGATTCCTGCAAAAATCTACAGATTTTTTTCTTGTGTATTTATTAAATACTTTTTAAAATTACTGGTTTGAAGTTGAAAAGTAATTAAAATTCGATACTCTTGAGGCAAAATTAAAGCAATCAAGATATATCATCTACTAGTATACTTCAATTCAATCTTTATGATTCTTTCTTTCTCTCTCCCAGTCCTTTCTCACTCATAATTAAATTAAGCCTTAATGAAAAATCTATCTATCTCTCTTTAATTTTTCTCTCTGTGTTCTTTCTTGTATATAAAGACCTAAGCCGAAGCAATCCAACCACCAGTAATAAGAGAGACTCTTCGTGATCAGTTCCAAGTAGTAACAAGTCTTTGAGATCACAGAAACCCTCCTTCTCAATCCGCAGGTTTCAAGGTTATTTCTCCGACCAAACTCACTTTCACTTAATCTCTCTTCTTGTCTAAGAACCAGTTTAATCAAATTCAACACAGAAGATGAGTCGAAGAAGTCCAAAGCTGGAGCTGAAGCTGAATCTTTCACCGCCTACGTCAAGCCAGAGAAGGATGGTTCGATCTCCAAGCCGCTCTGCAACGACTTCACCGACCTCACCGCCAAGCTCATGCGTTTCGTCGGAGATGAACCAGGATGAACAATCTGTGAGATACTCAACAAGTCCAGAGACAACCTCAATGGTTCTTGTCGGATGTCCACGTTGTCTCATGTACGTTATGCTCTCAGAAGACGACCCTAAATGCCCTAAATGCAAAAGCACCGTTCTTCTTGATTTCCTCCATGAAAACGCTTCAAACGCCAACGCAAACGCTCCAGCCGCTGCTTCCTCTAGTCGCAAGACTCGAAGAAACTGAAACCACCAGTAAAATCAAAATCCTGTGTTCTTTTTTCATGTTAAGTTTTTTATTTTATTTATTTTTCCCCTGTTTTTTTTTTTTTGGCGAATGTAGCTGTTGTTTTATGAGAGTAGTGCTAATCACGCTCCACCTTAAATCCCCTGAGAAGAAAGGTAGGAGATGAAATTAGGGTTTTCCTACTCAACAAATTTCAAAAAAAAAACAAAAGGGTGGAGCGCGAATAGCACTAACTTTTCTTTCTTTCTTTTTTTTTTCTTTTCTTTCTTAACATTTTTCTACCATTTGGGTTCTCTAATGGAAGAAGAATTTATATATATATGTGGAAACATATGTCACTGTCTTCGTATTCGACTCCATCGTATTTCTGGTAAACCACTTAACCGATCAATTATTTAACCGATCAATTATCTAACTTAGGCTTGGAATCTTTGAAAATACTCTGTTTCTTAGGATGATGTTTAAAAGTTAGCAAACTCTGTTTTCGTTTGATACTCTGTTTCTTGGATGTATACAAGAAGTAGACGTTATATGTGCGTAAGACTAAAACAAAAAGTAGACATTCTTAGTGTAGTAGATAGATTGCTTACACATCACGAAAAGGAAGATCAAAAATTGACTTGTGAAAGCTTTGATCCTGATCCCCAGAAAAGCTGAAGAGAAAACTAGAATAGATTCCTTGTACTTGTTGAAAAAAGCAGTTCAGAAGAAAGAATGGTAAAATCCGAATGGTTAGAGATCAGACAAGAACTCCCTTTGTTGGTCCCACATGGTAAAATTGACCCCACAAACTCTTGCACACAAACCCCAAATTCCCCTGTTTTTTTTTTTAAATTTTTTTGTTTGTTTTATGTTAACTCGAGATAAATCTCTGTTCATTCAAAAAGTCATTCAGAGTTTGTAGCTAATCACAGGCCTAAAAAAAACTGAATTTTCCTTTCCACTAACAGAATCCATAACAAGATTTTGTCCTGAGCTATTGCATGGTTGATTAAAGACAAAAGCAGACAAATCTAGAACATGAGTTTGCAAATGGCAAAAACAAAATATCAGAGAAAAAAAATAGTGATAATCTTTTTATTTGTTGCAGTAACTAAACCTAGTTATGCTTCTAAACATAAAAACAGAAGAATGGTACTAAGATTGTAAAATCTCATTAAATTTTTTTAAAAAAATATATATAATTTTTTAAAAAATCTATAAAATAAATCTGCCGACGAAGAGGAAAGTACAAGAGGAGTGAAAAAACTGAGAATTGGTTAAAATCGAAGAGGAAAGTAGTTCAGAGCATTTAAATAAAAATAAATATAAACAGAGGAAGGTGCTTGAATTTATATATATATTTTCGGTAACAGCTGTTCAAAATGTTAAGATTTAGAGATCATTAAAACCAAAATATAAATGCAATAGTAATTGAGACAGTTGAGAATTGTAATGAGCGTTACGTCAGATTATAAATACGAATTTAATTCCACCTTCATTGCTCTTTCTCGCTCACCTCTTCAAAGAAAGAAAGAAATAATTATTATCATGATCATGATGATGCTACGAATTTGTATTTTATTTTATTTTCCTCTTCTTATTTTTTATTTTTTATTTTTTATTGTTTGGTTCGTCATTACACTTACTTGCCATGTCTTTAAAAGAACTCCATTTCTCTTCTTATCATTCACTAAATGCCACCTTTCTGTTGCCGCTTTCCAATTTTAGCAATCTCATCTTTCAAAGGTCCATGTTCCCTTATTCAATTCCTCCTTCCTACCTTTCCTTTTCTATCAATTATCTTTGATTAACATTCTACCTTCATAGAGTTTATAAATTTATAACCCCACATTGAACCAAACTAGTTAGATGGTATTAACATCATTTAAGTTATTGGAATTGACATCAACCAAAGTGCAGAGATTTATTTGTGTGTTCTTTACGTGTAACGTATGTAAAAGAGAGTTATTAGAGAAGAGACTACTCGTAAAGTAGTCTTAACTCGCTATGGTAATTTCCGGTGTTAAAACAACTATGGGTATAGGATTTAGAATTCTTTAATGATAGGAAAAAAAAAAGTTATTAGACAACGGTTACGCTTAATTAGATCAAGAGTTTGAGAATTGGTGCGTGAACTGTTCTTGTTAAAACTACTAGTTCCATCTCCTATACTCTATTAGGTAATCTAATCATGTTCATGTCGGGTATAAGAGAAGTATATATGCGAACTTCATGATGACGAAGGAGGCATGTGATTGATGAAAATACGAGTAGATGGAGTGGCGTTAGGAAGGGAGAGAGTAGTAGTAGATTTGGTGTGGGCCCATTTTCAAAGATGAGGCCCACCAAAGATATTTGAGGACCTAGATGAATCAGATCAACGAATTACACAAGGCATTAGAAACGTACTTATTATCGCATGCAATTGCACGTACACAAATACGAAGAAAGCATGCAAAATCCATCCCTACTTTGAATTTGACACAAACATGTCTTCTGATAAATTTTATTGAATGATAAATGGTCCATTAGGATTATAGATACATACGTAATCTAAGATAATCACAAATCTATTATTTAGATACGTATCTCGACAGTAACTCCACGTACGAAAAGTCTTAGCTAGCCCACAGATTTTCGATATCCAGCGAGCTTTACATATTAGGACAAGTCACATCGTCTCTCTAAAAAATCATTAGGTGTCCGGATCCACTAGTCAACATTTTTAAACAGTATTATTCATAGATATAGTCACGTTTAGTGGTAAAACATAAGGTATGTATAATTGATACTACATATATTAAATTTGCTAGATTTTTCCCGATGCCTAAGCTTTAAGATGATGATCAATTGATCATTAACGTCTTTGACACTAACATTACACACAAAAGTCCCCCTCAAGAAATTTGACCAAGCCTTAAAGACGGTATGTCATAGTTATAATTTCTATATTCTGTTTTTTTTCTACTTGATTACTTAGTTATTGCTTCTATAAATGCATTTAAACTTGAGTGGTTGAAATCTTATGATGCTATTCTTTATTGTGAGTGCAGTACACATTTAAGCTTCGGTAGTTTTCCTTGTAACATCTATCTTATTTTATTTTCTACGTCTCACTGACATCTTTCATATCAATTTATATGGGGAGCAATACTGTCAGAAAAATTGAACTTGAATTGTTGTTATTAATTTATTTTATTATCACTATAATCATCAAAGACGAATAAACGATGGATATAAGTGAGCTACGAACATTTTTCCAACAAATCTTTAATATATTTCGCAATCTTTAAGCAAATCTCCATACTTTAAATACATTGAAAGGGACATCCCAATTCTTCAAAGCTATTAAGGAGATATGCAGCCCTGCTTTTACTTGGGCCTAATTCAATCTAGTGGCCCATTTTTCCTTCTCTTTCTATAAAGATTACGTGATGAACACGTGACCTTTTTGGCTCATCTTCATCTCTCGAGTTACGACGGAAACAAAAAACCCTAGTTCTGTTTTAAGCTTCCGTTTCGTTCACTCATGAATGCGAAAAAGATAGCTTCTTGCTCTGGAGATGCTATTAGCTCCCTTCCAGATGAGATACTTGACCTAATCTTGCCCTTGCTTCCCATTAGACTAGCTGCTTCAACCTCAATCCTCTCCAAAAGATGGAAGAATCTATTCCCACTCATGATTGCATCTCAACACCATGTCAAATTCTACGAGTCAGATTTTCTTTATCCCAACGAGGCTAAAAAATCCAATGGTCAGCAAAATTTCAGAGCTTTCGTTGATTCAACACTGTCTCGTAATCGCAATCTCATAAAAAAGTTAACTTTGAAATGTCAAGATGACGTTGACCACTTCAAGGCTCATACAAACCAATGGATAAAAAATGCCTTAGAACGAGGCGTCTCGGATCTTGATCTGCGCTTTACAATGCCTTTGATAAACAAACTTGAAAAACTACGTAAGTGTCTTCTTCCTGACATTTTCTTTACAAGCAAAACATTGGTCAAGCTTACATTAGGAACAGGGATTTGTGTTGGATGTAATCCTAACATTGATGTTTGTCTTCCCGTGCTAAAGAGTCTCTTCCTGTACACAGTTTGGTTTGTAGAAATCGATTTTAGTGATTTCGTGATTCGTCAATGCCCTGTTCTTGAGGAATTATACTACAACAAAGTTACATTAAGCATCAATGGTGGGAAGGACATAACTTAATCTGTCATCCAAACGTTAAGAGAATCAAGATTCACTACGATTATCCTATTTCCAAAAGAAAAAAAATGGCATTCAACACGCCAAATCTTGTTTACCTCGACTACTTTGACCATCTTTCGAATGTTGAATATTATTGGGCAAATTTCATGGATTCCCTTGTCGAAGCCCGCCTCGATCTTGTTTTGCAATATGAGTGTCGTCCATATGAATATGAAAACAATATGAAAATCATTTCTTGGATTTGTAATGTTCAAAATCCTTCACCTTTCTTCTGCTACTGTTCAGGTATATGTCTCTCTTGTTACCTGGTTTGTGTTTCATCCATGACCACTTTGGGTTTGTGTTACATAAAATTCATGACAAGTTTGGTTTTTGTGTATATATGTACGTGTTGCAGCTGATGTACCGTTGCTTTGATCATTGGCCTAACAATGGTGGATTCCCCTTGTTTAAAAACCTTGTCAATTTATCTTTCGAGGGTAAAACAAAAAAATGGTTAGAAAATTCTTTGGATTCTGATCAAAAGCTCTCCAAAGCTAGAAACTTTGATCCTCAAGGTAATTTTATTTATAATACATATTATCTCTCTCAATTATTATAACTTTTTTATCTGAGAGTTTCACATTGGATATATTTTCTCTGTTGACTTCAGGGCTTTGGCTGCATACGCAACGGTGGGGTTAGCATTGATGGAAATGTAATGAAGGTGTTGGAGATATATGGGTATAGAGGGACTCGTGGAGAAGTGAAACAAGTGAAACGGTTCTTGTGGGAAATTGAGTTTCTTGATGTGATGAAAGTTGAAGTTGATGCTGTAGTAGATGATGACAATAAACTGCAGCTCACCAGTGATCTTCTTGCTCTTCCTAAACGTTCCTCCAAATGCCAAATCCAGTTCTTGTAATCTATAAACCCAGTTTGTTTGAATGCTTATTCTCTATTACTCTATATCAGAATTGAGTTTATTATACTTCTAACCAATTACAATCGTTTTGGGCTTTTCACTCGGCCTATATCTTCATTTAAAAAGAGTTTTTGCCTAAATCCAATACGGATTTTTTTCCTTATAATAATATTTATGAATTTTTGTTGTTGAACGTGAATGATCCATTTTTTTTTTGATAAGAATGTAAATATTTCATTAATAATGATTTTTTTTAGAAATTACACAAGGCATTTCTTATAGGTTGGTTCCATGTCAAAAAAGAGAAAAAAGCACGGAAGCAAAGAACAACCAGTCAATTGACATCAACGAGAGTAATACCGCTTTCGGAATCAATGAAGTGGTAAACCGATTATGAGACTTTCTAATAGAAGACACTCCGAGGCAGAAGTTACATGTTGTCAAACGGCAATGATCGTATCATCGAAAACCTAGCGTAAGGAAGCATTTTCACAGGTAGTCCGAGAAGACTGAGCCGTCAACGGTTAAAAACAAGAAGTGCAAACTCACTCTACTAAGCTCTTTTCCCGAGGTTGGCTAGATGTGACAGCGGAACTTCGAACTAACCATGAGCTATCTCAGAACGGAACCACACGGACCAAGGAAACAAAAAACGCAAGCTCACTCTACCAAACTCATTCCCCGAGGTCGGCTAGCACAGAACAAAATCCAACAAGAAAAAACAGCGCTTAACATCTACAAGGTCATTACTAACTCCTCCAAACACCAAATTAGCTACTCCACAAACCAAAGCACAACTCTTCAAAAAGACAACAACCATTTGAAACTCAACAAAACCAAAACATTACAACTACAAGAGGGTTGGACAATAAAGCGGAGAAGCAGGGACTGTAAGAGCAAACCGAGAGCAGGATTTTTTTATTTTATTACCTTGAGACTTTCTCTAAAGTAATAAAATAAAAAAGAAGCGTCTCTTTCAAGCAATCTCAAAAGTTCCCTTTGCTTTCTCTTCTCCCCCTTTCCTTTTATCATTTCAATTAAATTTTACCATCTCTCTCTCTTTCTCATTTGCAGTTTTCCTCAAACTCAGATCCTAATTTGGTTCTTCTTCTTATTGTCTCGACCCGCACAGTTGCTAATGCTCTGTACGAACCAGTTTATCCGGTTTTGGATTTGATTCAAGACTCTTGATTAGAAGATGCTAGGAGATTTCATTACAAGAATCACAATGTGAGACCCTCTCAATCTCTGCTCTTCCTTCATCTGGTATTATATTTGGCATTTCGTTTTCTTTCTCTTAAGATTTTTGGAATTTTCAGATTGCTTGTGGGTTACGCGTACCCTGCTTATAGATGCTACAAAAGCGTGGAAAATAAAAAGCCTGAGATTCAAGAACTTAGAAACTGGTGCAAGTATTGGTAAAGCTTACAAAAAGATTCCCTTGTTTTTTTTGGATAAGGAATCTTATTCTCATAACCACCATCTTATCAAATAACCGATTCGATTTGCAGGATCTTATTAGGTCTTCTTACAGTTTTCGAAAGGATAGGAGACATCTTTATATCATGGTTAGTAAAGAAACTTAAAAAAATCTTCATTAATTGGTTCTTTGTTTCTCAAACCTTCTGATTCATCTCACAGGTTACCACTCTATGGAGAGACCAAAATAGTTCTTCTCATCTATTTATGCTACCCAAAATCACAGGTACTACAATGCAATAAAATCTCATTCTTTGATTCACAATACCAATCTTCTTCTCTTGGTTTCTAACAGGCAATTAGCTATGTCTACGAAACTCTACTACGTCCGTACATGTCAAAACATGAATTAGACATCGATCAAGGAATCTCTGTTTTAAAGATTAGAGGACATTTAGTAATTGTTCAGTTATTGCAATGTGGCTATCACTGGTCTCTCCAAATCTTCAGGCAACTGCAACAACAATTCTCCATCGATAAGGTATAAAAACAAACAGATACAAATCTCACTTCCATTTCATTAAATCAAAAAGCTCATTTTACCAAAACCACTCACTTGTTGTCTGCAGAAAATGAACCGATCAAAGTCAAAAGATAGACAACAAACAGGAACTACGTTTATGTTTCTCCGGTAGCCACTCCTGCCACAATCACAAAAACCGAGTTTTAACCACCGGTTCACTGGAATTGGAACTTCCAGAGCCAAACCGGAGTTACACACGACTTCAGAATGTAACAGAAGACAATCATTCCTAATGGAGTTTAACGAACAAACAAACAAACAAACAAACAAACAAAAAGAATTGATTTTTGAAGAATTTTTAGAAATCGAAATCTTTTTCTTTGAATATCTTTTGTAAATTTTTCACACTTTATTTTATTCAAACAGTTTCTGTTCCAATTATTAGAATTTTATCTCCAAAAGCAGAATTGTGCTGAGAGTCATTTAACAATCAAAAGAATACAATTATATTGAAAAATCCAATTCATCATACGTCTCAGGAATTGAATTCCGGCGGAGAAGTGGAGCCACATGCGACGGAGGAAATGAGAACCAGGCGATTCCTCCGAGGAAGTTAAAGCAGTTGGTGAGAGATAAGACAAAGCAGCTTGCTTAACGAGACGATTCCGAATCGAGATATCTCCGACGGTTGATCCACCGGGAGAGCTGCTTCCATTGACCGACGTTAAACTGAGGGATGAGTTAATCGGAGATGAGATGATATCTCTGAGAGATGTATAAGCTACCAAGGATGATGGTTTGAGAGAGATGAGCTCTAAATCGAAGGAAGACGGCGGCGCTGATGCGATGTCGAAAGGATTCTCGGCGGTTGTCAGAGCTGTCAACGTGGATATGGAATTTCTACGGCGGAGTGGTGTCGCTGGAGAAGGTGACGGCGGAATCTCCATAGTCTTTTCTTTGTTTCGTTTTTGTTGTTTTCTGTGAAGTTTGTGGCTCTTTGGGTTTCTCTGTTTTGTAGAAGAGAGAGTTCAAATTTTGATTATGGTAATAAAAGTTATTTCTTATAAAAATTATATATTTTAAATATGTTAAACAGCATCCGCAACCGATGTCAATCAGTCAGTAATTTTCTGCAAACGTACTCTTTCTATTTATTCAACCAGTCGTATAAACTGTTTAATAACGATTATAACTACAAATGTTCTCTTCCGTAAATTTCCGCATCCGCAAAGGCAACCGCCGTCCCTAAAGAATACACAGAAATTGGACAACTTTTGTCTGTATGTTGGTTTAATAAAGTTTGTGGACCTCAGGACTTGTGGTTCTGTAGCCTCAAGTCATATTTCTCTGGCCCAGTCAGTCACAGCCTCAATACGGCGTCGTCCGATCGAACATTCCACTTCTTTCTACTCTGTAGAAAAATAGAAAGGGTCTTTTTCTATCCTCTTCGTGTCTCTCTCTCTCAGCCCCTCACATTTCTCCACCTCATCAGACTCATAAACCAACCACAAGGCCCCTTGTTAGACTACCAGTCAGACGGAGAGACAAGAGAGAACAGAGTCATGTCAATGGCGTCTATAGCTTCTTCTTCCACCACTACCACACTCATCTCTTCTTCTTCTAGGGTTCTTCCCTCCAAGTCTTCCCTTTTCTATCCCGCCGTCTCTTTTCCCCGAACTCTACCCTCTACCTCCTCTTCTCTTTGCTCCGGATTCTCCCGGCTTGGTTCCCTCACCTCCAGCCACTCTGTATCTCGGCGTAACTTAGCCATGAAAGCCCAAGCTGTTAGAGCATTATTAATGGTAGATACCCACGTGGTTATCTCAAAAATATAAAATTAATGTTTTAAATAAAATAAAAGAATTAAGAAATATAAATATTGATTAATTATTTTGTATTGATCAATTATTTTGTTTTAATTAGAACATTAATTTTATTTTTTTAGAGATCCATATGGTTATTTACCATTGATAATGCTCTAAGTGACCTGCAATGCCATCAATTTCTCGTATTTACTCTGTTTTTTCTCATTTAGTGTGACTGGGAGTAATTCTTTAGCTTATCATGGCCTCTGTACTATATTCCCCTTCTTATCTCTTAAGATTTTGAGATTTTTTTGTGATAAAAAACTAAACTTTATAGTTTTGATAAGAAATGCTCTGAATTTTTTTTTTTTTGTAAAATTGATTCACATCTGGCTGATTCACGGAATATTTAGAGCCCTGCTTAGAAAGAAACTGCGTGAAAAGATAAGACAAGTTAGAACATATTTGTGTGACGAATGCTCATTTGTTATATTGAATTCAGAATGATTTACCACTGGTCGGTAATAAGGCGCCTGATTTTGAGGCAGAGTCTGTTTTTGATCAAGAGTTCATTAAGGTACAACCTTCTTCTAACTGCTTCTTCTATTTATTAATTAGTGTCATTAGCTAAGTTCAATGCAGTACGGAATACTCTATTTGTAAGAAACTAAATTTGGTAGTCCATGTATTATGGTTTTTTGCAGGTGAAGCTCTCTGAGTACATTCGGAAAAAGTATGTTATTCTATTTTTCTACCCATTGGACTTCACTTTTGTTTGCCCCACAGGCTTGTATTTTCCTCAGAGAGTTTATCAAATCTTAAAACTCTCTCCTCAGACTCACTGAATCTTTCAGCTTCTCTTTGTTTATTCTTGAGATTACTGCCTTCAGTGACCGTTATGAAGAATTTGAGAAGATAAACACTCAAGCATTAGGAGTCTCAGTCGACACTGTGGTAAGTCACAACACACTTTCATTTTCTCCCTTGAGACAGGGAAGAAAAAGCTAAGAAAAAGCTTGTGGTCTCATTTTCTTATTGCACAATGCAACGTTTGACTCCATGTTCATGTAGTTCCCGTATCTCGGGGCGGTCCAAAAAGACAGAAACTCAGGATGGCTCGGTGATCTGAATTACCCACTTGTTTCAGATATCACTACATCCATTTCAAAATCTTTTGGAGTGTTCATACCTGACCAGGTAAATAAATGATTCCTTGAGAAATGGTTGCAGCATACTGGCCACTTGTGTTCTTTGAATCTTGCAGCCACTTTAACTTTAAGCAATTTGTTATGTGTAAGTACAGGGGATTGCATTGAGAGGGCTTTTCATCATCGACAAGAAAAGAGTCATTCAGCATTCCACCATCAACAACCTCGGTATTGGTCGAAGTGTTGATGAGACAATGAGAAACCCTCCAGGTAAATAGAGAGATTTTTGTTTTGTGGATTAGGGTGTAAATGTGTAATGTGTTACTTCTTGTGATTTTTGTGTTGTAGGCATTAGAGTATGTTCAAGAAAATCCAGATGAAGTATGCCCTGCAGGATGGAAGCCCGGGGAGAAGTCAATGAAACCTGACCCCAAGCTCAGCAAAGAATATTTCTCAGCTATTTAGAGACTATATATAGAACAAACGTTTGGTAAAAATTTGCACCAACTTTTTCTTTTTCTTAGTTGAAGCAGAATTTGTTAGTTTTTGCCAAAACAACGTTTTTACTCTCATTTCTTCTATCTTCTGCTATGTGATTCTCCTGAAAATGAATAAAATAAAGGAATTTCTGTTTTTCCCTCTGCGGAATTAAGTTTTTTCACTTGTGTAATAGTTTAAGAATAGTGCAACGAGACAGAGTATTTGACCATATCAAAATAAATCAGAAAAATAGTATGTGAGGTCTCAGGTCTCCTAAAGAGGTAAAGAGATGAGAAAAGCATAAATTCCCTTCATCCGCAAGCGACCTTCTCACAAGGACAGAGTTAAGATTTCTCCTGCTCCGACATTGTAATGTGCAAGTGACTTGTTGTCCTCTAAAACGACATCTTTTCCACTTAACTTGAGTTTATTTGCTATTTTTTCCTTCACACTGGCCACGTTTTCCGATAAAGATTGCACTGTGATCTCAATGACTCGCCCCTTATTGACGTTTGGAATAGAAACCCTGATCGTAGAGGGACCCTGAAAATGTATGCAACAAGTCAAAAAAGAAAAGAAAAGAAAGAGTCCGTAATAAGAGATCTGAAGAAGAACTCGTTACCGGATGCTGAGCAATAAACTGGTCTTCTGGAACAAGTGCTGACTCCTCGTCAAACTTTGGTCGCATTATCACATACTGTGGCATAGGTGGTTGAGCTTTCATCATCCCCACAGTAGGACCACAAGGTTGAGGAACTTGAAGATGAACAAACTGAGGCTGCATATTTGGAGGCTGCATTTTTGGTGGTAGGTTCATGAGTTCACGAGGTGCTTCCACCACCTTTTTCTCCATGTTAACAAAAAAACTCAAAAGCATGCAAATCAGTCATAGCCATCTCCACTCCTTCCTAGTGATTTTCAACTAGACGTAAAAGCTTGAAAAAACCATTAATAATAGGGGCCGTACTAGAACCTTTGAACTTGAGAATTTGGGAATCCATTAACACATTTGCATACCCACGGATAATCCGAGCGTAAAAATAGTGCAAGCTGTCACGTGTCTTGGTTGGCTTGAGAAAGTCAAACTTAGGGTTTGTAGACACTCTCTTCATCAAATCATGCAAGAAATTGATCCCATAAACAGCCGTAAACTGCGCTGTGAGCTTAATAATATCAAGCTCCTTGCGCGTGATCGGGATCCCTTCAGAAAGGTATGCAAACCTAATTCTGTCTCATCCTCCTCATAAGGATTTACGAATCTCTCCACAGTACTTCTGCTTTCTGATTTGTTTTGCCCCGAATCCAAATCATTCTGCGTCATTTCTTGGTTTGGAGATCGGAAAGCTTGGAAATGAAGGAAACGAAGAAGATATCCTCCTGAGAAGCCCTAGCTATGATATATCTAGGGAATTTTACACAAAATGCCACAGGTCCACTTTTTCTTTTCAACAATACCTTTTTTCCATACTCCTTTCAAATATACCATTTTCATACACTTTTCATATAATTAAAATGACTTTTTTGCCCTCCATATATTTTAAACATCTTTTCTCCTTTCTCTCTCTTCTCTCTATCACACGCTTCATTTATTCCGATTTCTCTTTTTCTTTCTCCAGCTCTTTAATCTCTTCTTCTTTTTCTTTCTTCGTCTTCTTCTTCCTCTTTTATCTACTTTTTTTTTTCTTCCATAACAAAAACAAAATTTAGAGTTTTACTTTCTTTTTCTAATTGTTTTTCCCAGATTTTGTTCATTCTTTTCTTTGTCCATAGTATTGATCAATATTAATTGTCATGATTCATGGCACTTTCAATTTATAAATTTCAGGGTTTTTAATAATTTCTAGATTTAAACATCACGTACCTTTTCAAATTTTCGTAGCTATTTTTTTGTAATTGTTCTCATAGACGAACTCAATAATAGTTGTCTACTTATCTATAATAGGAGATTATTATCCATCACATTAGATTGTTGTCTATCTCTAATAAAAGTTCTCTTTTGTCTCACAATTAATTTGTTTTTCATTTATCTCTAATAAATGTTATTTATCCATATTTAATGCTACACACTTTTACAGTCTCTTCCGCAACCACTTAGTTTTCCCGCCTACCATCTCAACGTGCAATGACGAAGGGTAATTGAGTCTTTCCAACATCACTAATGCCACAGAAAAATAGCATTTTTGAAAGACCTTTTCCTAAATGGCATCCCGTGAAATTGTTAATGGGCCTGGGGCATAATTAGTAAAATTCCCATATATCTATTTACCATTTATCAACTTCCAGTTTTTTCAATGGGCCTTTATTAGTTGGGCTTATCATTCCGATTCATGATAATTTGTTAGATAGACTTTTTTTAAATACATTTTAAATGAACTCAAAAGCGAACACATATTGAATCCCGAAGCCCAAAAGTTGGAAAAAGCCTATGAATTTAGATTATATCATAAAACTACCAAACTTACTCTCAATCATTGTTTTCCTCTGTTTGAGTTTTTCACTTGTGTAAATAGTTTAAGATAGGATAATCCAAAGAGACGAGAGAGTATTTGACCATAGCAAAATAAATTAGAAAAATAGCATGTGAGGAGTTCTCAGGTCTGTGGATTAGATAACTTTCTGATAATATATTGAAGTGCTCATTAAGCTAATCTATATCCTTCGCCGACAACTAATTTATGTTGTTTATACGTATACGTTTGAGGAATATTCTCTAATATTATTCTTAGTAAAGTAATCAATCGGATGACGAAAAAAATATCTTATAACGTATATAAGATTTTCTTGTAAATTAAAATATACCCGGATAGATACCAGAAAAACTAAAAGATGAAGTTATATAAAATTTAAAAATATCCAAAAGAAAAGGATCGTTTCGTCATTTCCTGATCTTTTTTTCTTCTACATTAAACCAAAATGTACAAAATGACAAGTGAGGATGCTGGGGTTTGGTTGGTATATACGCGGTTAGCAGTTACCCACGTGGTTTATCCACTTAATACATTAACCCACCCTACAAAATAATGTTATCATAACGACCCCAATAGTTTTTTTTTGTCTTTTTTCAGACCTTTCCTTCTGATGTTAACATTCAATTCAGCTGTACACTGCTTTTCCCAAAAAAAATACTCCCCCAAAATATATTAATTAATCCTCACGTAGCAACCTCCGAACCCGGTACATAACTGAGCCGGTCCACTTCATCCCAAACCAATTTTGATGTTATCTCATCGAACTCTGGTTCATATTCCTACAACAACATTTAGAGTAAAATCAATAAACCAACCAATCATGTAGTACTAGACTACCATAATAGCATTATAAAAAAATCACATTTATGATCATTATACCTCGAGTTGTCGAACCAACTCTTTAGCGTTTGGTGCAGAGACGATGATCCTTCGAGCCATTGGGGATATAAATCCTTCGTCCACGGCCTTATCGATAAATGTTAACAGCGAGTTGTAGTAACCATCCACGTTAAGAAGACCCACCTGTCAAAAATTATTGACCAAAAATAATGTTACAAACCAAATATCTTAAATTATAAAAAACGAAAGATTACGACATGGGAAGCTTCCGGTCTCACAATCAGGGTTTTGTAGTCGTACGTCGTGACAACATATCGTTTTTTTATATTCATGCAATATCATATTACAAACTTTTAGAATGTGTACAAGTAATTTAAAGTTTTTTTAAATAGTACTCAAAAGTTTTCGAGAGGTGTAAAGAATTCCCACAAGGAATATTGTTCCATGTGATTATTACGACGTAACATATGCAACCAAACCATTTTGTATTTTCATTCAGTCAAATTAAATAAAACATTATCAATAAATAACACTCTCAAGGTTTTATATAAAGAGACAAAATATTCAACACGCATATTCCGGTCGTAATTAACTCATAACAATAATGCAAGCTTATATCATATAGTATATTTTAAATTAGTTATATAATTAGTAAAAGTTTTAACGGGAATTTTAATTTCTGTGATTACGTACCGGCTTACGGTGGATTCCTAGTTGAGCCCATGTAATGACTTCCAGCAATTCTTCCAACGTACCATACCCACCTAACAATTTACCAAAAAAAAAAATTGATTCGAAATGTTTTAGATCTTATACAAATTTTCTAATATAATTGAGTTTAATTATAAAGGTGAAAAAAACATTGGATTACAAACCAGGAAGAGCAATGAAGGCGTCGGCTTGACGAGCCATTTCGGCTTTTCTTTGATGCATATCAGCAACGGCTTTCACTTCTCCGATGGTCTCACCGGTTATCTACAAATTATCAACACCATTTTTTAAAAGAGATTTCTCTTTATTATTGCCTCTAAAATGTGAACACCGCAAAATATCTGATATATTATTATATTATATGGTCTTTTTATGGTGGGGTTTACATATAAATATATTAGTTGGTCAAGGAGATGCATCGTGAAGTAAACCAAAAGACGCTCCAAGTCTCAATCATTCCTTTTTTGGTCCTACCACTATTTTATGTAGATCATTGCAAGGCAATTTCTATCTCTAACTAATACCAAGTCCAACGAAAAAGAAGGTTTCATTCAATATAAAGCTTTATTTGGTGCATACCTCTCTTGGCATCAATGTTTTTGGAATGACCCTACAAGAAATAAGAGAAATAATACACCGATTAGTAATAACTAATTATGTATTTATCAATTACAAACCCACAAAACAAACCGGTTTGATTAATTCTACAATTAATAAGAAAGTTGACCATTTTGATTATACATAATTGAAACGGGATTCACTCATAGAACAAACAAACACACAGATAAGAGAACTAGTTGTAGCTTATTTTTAGTAAATAATTTTAAAAAATGCAAAGAGACACTTTTGGACAAGGGAAACATGCACATATCCTTTTTTGTCGATGTTATGTTACCTCTCTTATTAGCATTTGATTCAACTAATCCTTTCATATAACCAAAGATTAACCACTTTTCAAACTCTAATAAATAGGTTAATCTTAGCAACTAGTAGGCATCATGTAGATAGTCATAATCAACGGTCAAATGTTTAAAACACAATGATGAGTAGTGAGTATACTTGGAACTAGCAAATGCATCATCATAGAGTAGATGTGTGGATGTATACACATATAGAGTGAGAGAAGAGGAGAGGAGAGAGCACAAACCCTAGAACATGGCGACCACCATGATGAACGGCCTGAGAGACGAGACCCATTAGCCCCACGCTGCCACCTCCGTATACCAAATCAATCCTTCTCTCCACCTTCAACCACATTCCCACCATCAATTTCTTTAATTATTATTGTTATTATATTATATATGCATTTATTTACGATAACAGAGTTTTCATGATGAAAATGAACACGTGTCGCAAACCCAAATCCACAATCGACGCCAAAAAGAAGCAACCACATCAAATATCAAATCTCAATTAAGAAAAAAGGAAGAAAAAAAATAGCTCATCATCATCATCATCAATCCTAATTTCAATGGTCACCATCCTATTAGTACTATATATTTATTATTATCTATAGATCAACCACGAATACTATTTATTAAAAGGGGGTTCTAATTATTATTATTTTTATATAGTTTGTGTTGTTGAAGAAGTACACCCCACAACACACGCTTTGTACATAGAGTCATTATTCTTCCAACGAACATTTTTTTTTTGTTTCTTTTTTGCCCCTCGAGGCAATAAAAAAACTGTCATTATTATTTACCTTTCCCGTAAACAAAATCATTGTTGTACTTAGAAACTTGGGTTTAAGAAAAATCATAGGAAACCTCAGAGAAGTAGTGGAAAAACAAGATTTATGTGTTTGTGTGTGTGATAATGAAATTACTAAAAATAAAAAAAAGAATAAAAAGGAAGAGATCATGCAAGAGTGCTGCTCGAGTGACAGACGGATTACAGCTAAGCATAGTAGAAGTTACTATTTTCTCATCTATCTTTCATGCCAATAACAATAAACCATAGAACAAATTCGATTTCACAACCAAAAATAAATAAAAATAAAATCAGCATCCAACACGTTTGTTCGTAGATTCATCATTTTTCGTTGCAACAAACAATCAAACCCATAATACCCAATGTTTCAAAGAAGATTCTGAGTTCATATCTCAAATACTATCATAAACCTTTTAATATATCAATCAGCCTTTGAACAAATAAATAGTCCAAAAAAAAGATATCATAAAAGCTAGGTACTCACACAACAGTATCATAAAGAATGTATCTTTGTGTTGAGTTTTGAATATGAATGTGTGTTTATATACATATAAACATATATATAAATATGAATGTATATATATGTTTATATATGTTTATATATGTTTATATATATATAAACATATAAATATGAATGTATCATAAAGAATGTATCATATATATATATATATATATATATATTTATATACATGTGTGTTTAGATAAAAGTTTGAAGAGAGAACATACCAACTCGTTACCCAACTGAATGGCAGCTTCTTGGTAAGAAGGTTTTTTGCCGGAACTGCTTCCACAAAAGACACAGATCCTCTTGAATCTTGATTTTGTCTCTTCCATCTCTCTCTCTCTCTCTCTCTCTTTTTAAAGTTTCTCTTTCTTTCTCTCTCTAGAGCTTAAAAGTGAAGTTTTATGATCATTAAGATGAATGAGACCACACTTTGGAATTGTGTTAGTATTTATATACATAGAGGAGAATTAGGGGGAGATTATAAATGCAAATGCGATTCCCATGCCCTTTCCTCTTTTATTAATTATTATTCTCCTTTTGTTTCTATATTTTATTTTGTTTTTGTGTTCTCTCGCGAAGAATTAGTTTAGTTTTTGTATTATTTTATTTTGTGTTTGAATATTCCATGGAGACTCTAAAACACGGCATAAAAAGTAACTTATATCCAATTTATTTATGCATCAACTGTTGTATATAGAACATTTTTATAAGAGTAATAATGTTCGCAGTATTACAAATTTCTTATTTAGATATTGTATTATAATAGATTTGTTTGAAAAGTCATTTTATGTCTTTATACGGCCGTGATCTATTATATGATCTCTAATTTTTATTTAATTCTTTCTTCTTCTTCTTCTTTTTGTATGGAAGGATTAGATTAGATCTATTCAGATTTTGTATCTGATTAGTTCAATATAGCCAGATTCGTGGATCTTATTTTTGTATGAAACATTTCCTTTTTCTCAAACTAGTTATGTCCATCTCACCAAAAACATATATATTTGTTGAACTATACTATACTGGATCGGATCGGATCAGTCGAATCCTTTTTTGCATCTGAACGTAATTTGCTGGTCTTTTATTTCGTTTGCAAGGAACGCTATTTGTTTGACGGAATCTTGAACTTTAGAAATAAGAAGAAGAAGAAATTTTGAACAATAAATACAATATTTTTTTAATCTGTACGTACACCACAGATAAAACTCTTTTTATCACACATGATAACGATTTCAACCTGCACTATATAGAATTTTGATACCACTCAGACTTTGTGCATATGAACATCCGAAAAGTTAAAACTATCACTTACAATATTTTGGGTATTATAATGTGAACCCATTTGACCCATAAAATAAAGTAAAAGAAATGTCATGTGTTTTTTTCTACTCCTTTTGACTAATCTATTTCACTTGTTTTCTCGATTCTATTCATTTTTTTCTTCATTAATCTCCTCGTCAATTTTCTTGACTAATCTTTTCAACTTCTTCATTCATCTTCCTTTGGCTAGTTTCATCATCTTCGTATGTTTTGTCTCTTCGTAACTTTAAATTGTTTCATGTGTATCATTTGTTTTCAATGAGATTTACACATCTTACAATGCGTGTCTCCAAATAATTGATATTTTAAAATACAAAGCATAGAATTTGTACCGTTATGATCCGTTATTAATAATTTATAAGTTAGAAGAATATATTCTGTATAGAGGGAACAATAATACTACGACAGCAAGTATTCACTTTTCGAGTGATCAACAAGTTCTTAGAAAACAACTAAGATAGTGCAAATTGCTCATTTAATATAATCTCTTATCTCCGTACACGTTGTAGAATTGACAACCACACGAAGAAGAAATGGTTTTTAGTTTTCTAATCGAAGTTTATAAATATATATATATATATATATATATATAAGATATTGTTATTTGTCTTAGTGCTCCGATTTGGTGTAGATTTGGTCAATTTTTCACTATTGGTCACGTAGATTGTAGACTGTAGAAAATAGATAATAACAACTAAATATACTGTAAGTAAAAATAAATTTTCACGAAGAAAATGTTAGGAAAACTTGGAATGATACAGAAGCGTGAATGTGGTCACCAATTAAAGTCGCAAGAGTTTCCGGAACTGCAAGCGAATAATCTCGAATTAATTGATTTTATTTTTGTCAAATCAGTATATTAAGGAGCAAAAACTTCATGATAAATTTTGTTTGTAAAAACTTTAAGCCTCGCAATCACCTATTTGGTTCTTCACGTCGTTATCAAGTTCGCACCCGCTAAAGCAATAGTTCCTCGGCGTATTCACACCCACCATTTTTTTTTTTTTGTCAACATCAAGTATCTAAACCTTTGGTTTGTATAATTGTCGAACTTATGTTGGATTTTAGATTACAAACAATGTCAATATTTATATGTTACAATTATTAAACAAAATTGAACACCTTAAATAAGTACTGATATTGAAGTCGCTTTCGTTAAGATATCACGATGATCAAGAAGATTGTATGAGCTGGTGATGATACATATAAAATTATATAGAAAACTCACAGCATCTTGAATCACTTAGTTTTAAATGTTTATTTTTGATTTTGCATAGCCCGGCTGGTGCTTTATGTAACACATTTTCATTTGCAATATACTCAAAATTCAAAAACCTTGACAAGAGCATAACTCTTCGTTAAAAAAAAAAACAAATTGTTTTTCTTCTTAATGAGCAATTTCGTAGCTGCGGCCCATCGGTAACTTATGTTGGGCCTTTAAGACCCATTTCTTATATGAAAACGGAAAACCTCTCAGCGATTCAGCAAGTTTCACTGGAGTGACGCCGAGTCATCGCTTCGTCGTCTTCATTCTCCGATAAAACTTCCAAAAACCCCCAACGATCACAAACATGGAGATTAGAGATGACTACAAATTCCTGAGAGTGGAAGACGCTTTCAAGGCATTGCATCTTCATGTTAACCTCATTGGAGTCATCATCGAGTTAGGCTTTCCCACTGGCTCTGGTATAGTGACTTTTCCAATTCCATCTAATCAGTTCAGGAATTCCAACTCATATCTTCATTTTAATCCATCTAATTGATCAAATTTTGTTGCAGATTGTTCCTGTACGCTGAAAATCGTCGATCCATGGCATTTGGGATCTGGCCTTCCTGTTAAGTTCGTCGCTCGTACCAATCGAACACTTCCTCGGGTTGAATCGATCGGAGATATAATCTTACTTTCACGTGTAAAGGTAGATACACACATAATCTGATTGCAGATATTTTAAAACAAGTTTCTTCTGGGATTAAACTCTTAATTCTTAACGCAGATTGTGCTGATTAACCGGAAAATCACAGCTCTGTGCAATGAAATGTCTTCGTCTTTTGCTCTATTCAATGGGAAACATGGCGAGGATTTTATACCATACCAGTCGCCACCTAAATTTCAGATGAGAGAGCAGGATAAGAACTTGTTATCAAATCTGAGAGAATGGATGTTAACTTACAAGTTTGAAGATGGTAATTATTATATAATCACATATTTTCATTTCTTAAGCATCATATGTATTTGCTTCGTATTTGATATCAAATGGGTTCTGTGTCTTCGTAAGTGTTGTGATTGTTTCAAGGTTTGAAGATTTTGATTTGTTTTATGATAGGGTCATGCTGTTTTACATCACTGAAAGATACCAAAGAAGGGGAATATTCAAACCTATCTTGCCAGGTAGATTGATCTTTTTCCTTAAGAATTTATTTTGGTTTTATCTTTCATGTTCATTTGTATTTACGCAAGTGTCTTGAAGTTGAATTTGTGGTCTGCGATGTCTTTGAAATCGTTTCTCATTCTTTGTTGCCTCTGAAGATTGTTCACATTTCCAAGGACGATAAAGATAGGTGGTACATCTTTGTTTGGGATGGAACTGAGATGCCACCCTGCAATATCTCGGTAAAGTAAGTCTGTATGCTCTCCACCCAATTCAGCTTTCTAGTTTTAATTTCCAAGTTTGGTTTTGAGATCCCATTTTGTATTCCAACTGTACAGCTACTCGTTTCCTAGCTTCTGGTCATTATATTCCAAACGTATAGTGTTGGTTCTGAAAGGCTCATTGTTTTGTATTGCAATTTGACATAATAACAGGTCAGAAAGGCTTCCTTTGTGTGTTGAACCACAGATGCTGCCTACACACGTGTTACGTAAATTTCCTACTTTTGGTTCTGTTTTGAGGATCAAAGTGGAGAGAGTTAATGAGAAGCAGGCCATTCACTGTCTTCAACCTGGTCAACACGTGAAGTTTCTGAATCTTTTCGTTCAAGTGAATTTGGGATTATGGAACGCCACTTTTACTCCTTCTACAAAGATGCAGTACACAATGAGTGGAGAGATGCAAGAAGCCTTTAGACCTCAAAGGTTTCTTCTAACAATTTTTCTTATCATGTGAGTCGATGTTATGCATAGTCCGTTTGTTCTCTTCAGCTTAGAACACACACTCTTACAAATTCAGAATGTGTGGAGAGAAGTTGTCACCGAGATGGACTCCCATCGCACGCTGCACTAGTCCTTCTCACTCAGGAATCACAGGTTAGAATAAGCTTAAAGTTTTGAATTTTAGACATTTGACATAAAGTGGACAATGCATATGGTAATTTATATTTATGGTTTCTATCCTTTTAGGGGTTGCTCATGAAGACGCTCCGTTTGTTACTCTGATGGACATCTTAACCTATCACAATGTAATGTATCCCAAAAGCTAGGATTTAACCCAAGTTGTAGAACTAGAGTAATGAAAACTTCTTCAGTTGATGTTCTAGTTATATGTTTATGCAGGTGACTGCTAAATTCAGGTGTGTTGTTAGGTTCATACAAGTTTATCCTCGAGATGCCAGAAAACTCCGCGATTCCAACGGTAATTTCAAATTGAAAGCTATAATAGAAGATGCAACCGCCAGAATCTATGCTTCTCTATATGGTGATGAAGGGGTAAGTAAAATAATCATCATTGTTAAGAGTTCATAGAAGAATTATTCCAATATTTGAAATGTGCAAATTTATTGACAGGAAAAGTTTTTCGGGTGTGACGAATCTGATGAAGAGGCTCTGGTTAAGAAGCTGAATAGATTGTTGGGAGGTGAAGAGTTGGAGCAAGTGCCAAGAAATCCTCCATGGGTGCAATGTTGCTTGTTCTCATTCTACAAACACAAAATAGATCAATGGGGAAGCAGAAGATTCCGGATTTTTGATACATGGATTAATGCTTCATGAGACACATTAAAATCAATTCACAATGTGTTAATAGAGTTATTAACAATAACTAATTGGGGTGTAATGATGTTAATGCTGGTTTAACACCATCCGAAGGTAATCTCAAAAGTAATTATTTATTTATTATTTATATGGAACAATACAATAAAACGTATCTCTCCAACAATATCACAGAACGTCTAATGTATGAAAATAACCAAACAAAACAATCTAAACCGAAACAATAAAATAAAAATAAATAAACGAGTGGTATATATATTCGGGGAAAATAAATAGTATTGACTTTGGCTAAGCTCAAAAGTCAACGTCACACTTGGTCCGCTGGAACTGAAATCCGCCGGTTGTGTTTGAACTTAGAGGAACCTTGAGATGGCACCTGATCTTTGGCTTGAACTTCCATGACTTGACCAACCCAAACTTAAACCTAACCCTAAGTCTCAGCTTCGCATCGATCCTATAGATCTGGGACTTCACATCCTCGTCCAAATCCCGCCGCTCTCCGCGGCTACGCAACACCAATCCCTGTCCGCCGAGTTTAGTTCCAACCACCGTGGTGTTCTTGTGTCCCTGATAGAACGTCGGGACGTTACTGACGCCGAATCGCTGAGCGCCGTAGTAGCCTCTGACCTCGATCTGGTCATAGTAGACACCGATACGTCGATTAGGGTTCCGGATTGTGAAATTGAGGTCGAGATTGTATTGGAGGTTGTCGTTTGGATCGAGTGAGAATTGAGTGAGCTTGGCATCGGTGACGTGGAATTTGATGGCGTTAGGTCGGAAAATGAGCCAGATGATTAAAGCAGCTATGCCTATTACGACGGCTAGGGTTATGAGGATGTTGAAGATGACGCTTAAGATACAGCACCCGCAGCACCCAAAACATTTACCTAAACAACCGCATCCACCGCCGCGTCTGCCGTGGCTGTGGGAGGATTTCGTCGGCGGAGGAATCGATGGTCCGTAGTACGCACCGTTCAGGTGCGGTTGTCTGTCCCCCATGTGTTCGTTAAAATGCCTCTGAGAATGGATTTGAAGATATTTTCGGTTTGTAAGATTTTGAAAAAAAAGGTGAGATAAAGTAAAAATGGAAATATTTATTATTCAGTGAAGAGGAAGAAGAAGACGCATATATATACAGTGTAGAGATAACGTGTATTAGATAAAACGATTAAATTTTGACGCGGTTTTGTTTTTCAAAGTCAAAGGTGACGATGCTGTTTAGTATTGTAAGATGATTTGATTAGTTAGAGTTTAGATATTTATGGTTAACAGTTTAATAAACATTTAAGATTGTTTCGCACATTTTAATTTCTTTCTTTCTTTTTGTTTATGTTTTTTGGTTTTTCTCTCCAATTTGACTATGTAAACTTTGTTTAAGCTTACCACTTGTATGTTTATTTTATTTGAATCTAGATAATTTGATGATTAATGAGTTTTATTGCATTAAAAATATCTATATTTAGTGAAAGTAACATACGTGTGAGAATGTGATGATCCTTA
The DNA here is from genome assembly GCA_028015245.1 of Cardamine occulta. Lineage (NCBI taxonomy): Eukaryota > Viridiplantae > Streptophyta > Magnoliopsida > Brassicales > Brassicaceae > Cardamine > Cardamine occulta. Next base: position 22,624,659 of record CM051382.1, on the reverse strand, counting down.
GTGCGGTAGGTTTTCGGAATTGTAAAGAGAGTCATCTTTACAAAATATAATACAAGCTTCCAAGAAACTTCCAAGAAACTTCCTCAAAAGCGACAGCTCTAAGTTAATTAGCCATTGTTTTCGAATTGACGAAAGACTTTTGAGCAAAACATAGAAAATGAGCGCAGAATATCAATGTCTGTACAAAATTGAAAATTACAAACCTAGTCCAAACTTTCGGAAATACATGTAAAAAAAATGATTAACATCAAATACCTTTGGGTTGCAAGTTGCAACTGAGGTTTAGTGTGAAAGATTTTTATCAGCTTCAAAGAAAACAAAACATTGCAAAGACTTGTAATATTGTTTTAATACTAACTAAAACAAAGAAAACTAAGGGAGGTTGGTGTTGGATGATGTGACCTGTACTTGTAAACGAAGATTAGGTGAAGAGATGCTTTCAATTGTTACATCTTTCTTAAATGAAAGGTCAAGCAAATTTAATACAGAATAACCCTACTAGATCACAACTAAATTATATTAAATTTTAAAACAACCAAGAAGAATTTATCAATAATGCAATCTTTAAAAGTATTCTTATAGAATAAGATTGATCTGTAATTCTTTTAAGGGTATTCTTTTAAAGTTGTAGGAAATGTGTATGTCTTATAACTATTAAATTTATTGTACTTTTAATAAGTACAAAAACAAAATTAAAGAAAAACATGATGAATAAACGTTTTAAAAAAAAATCTTTAATTAGAGTATAATGCGGTGTCAACATTAAAATAAAGACAAGAAAAAATCCACAAAGTATCCTTCAATTCTCTTAAACCGAACTAACCATTGATATTTGGACGAAATAATTCAATGGAATTCCACAGAGAAATGACGAAAACTTTGGTTGGCTGTAGGGATTTGAAAATGGAAGAAGCGATCCCTATCTAGCTACTCGTTTCGATATTCTTCCGAATAAGTCGTTGACAAATTGCGTCGATCAGTTAGGTGTCCACTAATGTTCAAATGGATGTCGTGACAGAATATTTTATTCTATGGTTTGAAGGTTTGGCTTCACACTATGAGAATTGTGGTTAAATATATAACATATAGGGCCGGGGACTTTTTCATGTAATCTACTAATTTTGGTGGTTGTCACCGTAACTTTGTGTTGTTAAAATATGGAATGCACTATGACTCGAAAGAAGAAACTTTATTGTGGTCACCATTCTCCAATGTTACAAGTTGATGATTCTTTTTATTTACGCTATCCTTTGGTTAGCCTGATAATGTTTAGTGTAATTTATACGTGCTCCTTCGTAGTACAAAAGCAAATGTTTTCTCTGCTGAAGAAATTTTTTTAACTTATTACTAACTTTTGTTGTTATCTATTAAAGTCTTCTTAGTTACAAGTTTAGTAAAAAGGTAATTAACATTGTATAACTTCGATTCCAAACTAGGTAGTCATGGAGATGGAGCAATAAACTAATGGGCGTAAAGTGTCCAATTCAATGTATCGAATATACTCATTTAAAATGATGTTTTTATACAAATTGGATTTCGGCAGTGTATGTATCACAAAGGTAACCAAACACGTGGGAGAGTTGGTAAACAAAGGGAACGAAGAGCCGAAGAGGGTCCATTACAACAGAACAAAACATCATAACATAAAAAAAGTCGCTCCCAAACAATTAGCTAGTAAACTACGTTGCGCCATGCTTGTATCACAAAGGTTCTTATATATATGTACACATACATATGGAGCATAATAATATAATAGCACATGTGGTGAATCATCTCGTAAGTTTCTTCTCTTGGAGAAAATGGATTCCAGCTGGAGAACTACACCTAATCATCTCTTGCGAAAGAGGCAACCCTCGTTTCGTTTTTTTTTTCTTTTCGAGTAAATAGTTTTAAGCAGTTGATTACTTAATTATCATAAAGATGTTACAAACGAGGAAGGTAAATTGACTTCGTTATTAACCAACCAAAAAAAAAAAAAAGAGTATCTTATAGAATATTCATGAGATTTGTATGCAGGAAAAAAAGGAAAAAAGAAATCATGATTCTTGTAAAAGAAGCAACCAGATTCTGCTTTTTCTCATTTCAAGATCCAAAAATATCAAGAAGACCCAATTGATCTTGACTTTTACAGGGAATTGAAGAAATATTAGAATTGATCTTGATTCTGCTTTACAAACAAAACTGAGGAAAAAAACAAAAAACAAAAGCTAAGAGTCTTCAACGAATCGTCATCTTTCGATTATTTTAAATTACTCAATTGTCGTCACAATGGATCACCTCAAAACAAAGTCAATGAAATTAACAAGAGAAGATGCATTATCATCACAGAGAAAACAATACTAAATATATAAAATCATACTGTATTCCTTTGGCTTTACAGCTCTTCATAACAATAACGCAACCGATTGTAATTCTTGCTATTTTTTCTCCGTGACATAAAAAATATTAAATAAAACTTAACTGCTAACGAAATTATAAAATAATTCTATATTACGTAATAATATAGAAAAATTCGTGACCTGATATCACCGTCACCGTTAAGTCTTCGCTTTTCAGAAACTAACACTGCAAGTTGTAACGAGCGTATACTTAACGGCGTTATATCCAACGATAACTCCGGCGGCACTATTACCAAAGTTGATATACGCCGGACACCTAACGTAGAGATGATATGTTCCGGTAATGAAAGCTCCGACTTTCCAACGAACTCGGCCGTTGAGACGAATCAACAACGTGATTGCACCACGTGTTTGGTCCTCAGCGAGAGATAAAGCGTTGTACGGAGCGACGGGAACGGAGCTTCCACCGATGAAAGGAGACCAAACGTTGACTTCTTTATGTCCTTGATAAGTCGAAGGAATCGAAGTTGCAAAAGTGATCTGTTGGCTCCCGTAAGAAGCGTAGACGTCAAGACGGTCGTAGTAGATTCCGATCTTGTCGTTAGGGTTACGAGAAGATAGAGTGACTTGGAAGTTGGAACTGAGGAGGTCCGGTGGATTGCCGGAGACGTTGAAGTTGAAAACGGTGGCGTCTTGGAGGATGAAGCGTGGCTTTGATGGTTGAAGAATCGCCCAGATAAAGAGAATTACGAGCAGGATTATGAAGAGGATTATTATTATTGGCAAGATTACACGTCGGAATATTTTACGGGGGGATGAGTAGCTGTGGTGGGAGCCACAGTCTTTGGACGTCATGTCGGAGGTCCGGTCGCGGTGGGGGGGGGGACAGCGGTGATTGGTTGTTTCGGTGGTAGAGAGAATAAGTTATGTTAAAGTACTCTTGATGGAGTCATGGTGGCCTTTATATAAAATGTATTAGTCTCTTGTAGAAACATTATTTTAATAAAGGAAATGTTAGCGAAAGTATGGTAATATAAGTATAATATGATTTTGGCAATGAAATATTATGATTTGTGAATGGATGCTATCGTATATATATAATAACATATGCTATGAAACTTTTACATTTTGCATTTAAAAATGATTTCATACATAGTATTAGTATTGTGCAATATAAAAAGAATTTATCGAACGCAGCAAAAAAATGGAAGTTAACTGTAAAATAGAAGATGAACTCATGTATCACTAACACAAAAAGACAATATATAACTTCATATCAAAGGAATCGACAACAAACAAGAAAAAAAAAAAATTCATGGAAATAGAATTGTACATTATTCATTTATATAAAAAGGAAACTGTACATTATTCCTTAATAGGAAAAAAAGAGGTATACAAAAACAGCATCAACAAGAGAGAGGAAATTGTACATTATACGGTAAACCTAATCTCCAACCTACAGTATCTAGTATATAGCTTAAATAGATTATCCTACATTGTGCTAGTAATTAATGGTGACAATGTGATGATAACCATAGTGAACAGTGATAGTAATGACGATGCTGCTGAGGGAAATTAAGAAAAATAAAGGAAAAAAATCATAATGAAGATTTTCAACTTTGTTATAGGTGTTGACATTTAAAAAAATGAGCCTTATCTTCGACATTGTAGTAGTTTACAACTTTATTAATGTGATATAATATTTTCATTTGCATGTTGTCCTCCTCAATCTTACCCAGCCATGCTACTAATTTTGTGTGCAAGGCCGGATCTCAGCATAGCAAAATGAAACATTTACCTAGGATCCCAAAATTTTAACATCAAATTCTAGATTTAAAAAGGTCCCCAATTTTTAAAAGATAAAATATTAGTGTAAATAGCTCCCAAATTTCTATTTTGCTTAGGGCCCCGAAATTTCAGATGCGGCCTTGCTTGTGTGTTAAAGTATGGCTTATTCAACTTCATTAGTATGTGAACAAATTGTAATAGAATTTTTTTTTTTTTTTTGAACTGTAGTGTATAACGACGACGTTTTATTGTCAAAGGGTAGTGTCGTAATAATATCTTCTTCTATCACTTGTGATTTGCGAGACAAATAAAAAATCAATCGGCGAGTGTTGTTCTGAGAGGACGAGGAACGAGGGAAGAATCCTAAGAATTTGCCGTCATCATGGCCGTTAAGGCGTCTGGATTAATGGGAAAATTCTCATGCTTGAAACTTCCTGTATCTGCTTCAAAGCCACTGGTGGTTCTATCAGTGGCCTTATCGCCGCCGGCAAGAACAGTTGAGTCTCCGCCGGTTGGTTACCGGAAAAATGTTGGGATTTGTCTCGTTAGTCCTTGTAGAAAGGTGAATTCTTTCTTCTTCTCTATCTGATAAAGAATTGGATTTAGAGCTCATGTGATTGATATTGCAGATTTTTACGGCATCAAAAATTCATGTTCCAGATACATGGCAGATGCCTCAGGTGAATCTTCTATAGCTCTCTTGTGATTACAAAAAGATTTAATACTAGTCCTTTGGTTTCTGAGTAGTTTGGTTGCTTTGGAGCTTAGTTCTCACCAATAAAAACAGCTCCTTTGTAGTGCAACCAATAATAAAGTTTCTATCTTTATTGCTAAAGATGGGTTTATTAACTCTGCTTTTATAGGGTGGTGCTGATGAAGGAGAAGATCTGAGAAACGCTGCCTTTAGAGAACTGAGAGAAGAAACAGGTGTTACCTCGGCTGAATTCATTGCGGAGGCACGCTTTTGACATCTCTCTCATAGTAAATTGTTATATCTATTTCAATTCAAGGTTTATGGATAGAGTTGGAATTGCTCTGTGTATCATCAAACTGAGCTTTTGACTAATTTAAACATGTAGATACCAAACTGGCTTACCTATGATTTTCCCCGAGAAGTGAAGGATAAACTGAACCGGAAATGGCGAACAAGTTACAAAGGCCAAGCTCAGAAGTGGTAATACAGTCTCATATGTCTGTAGAAACTATCTTAAAGCTGACAATGGATCTAAAGAACTATCTTGATAATTGACTAATGCAGGTTTCTCTTCAAGTTCACTGGCAAGGAGGATGAGATAAATCTTCTTGGAGATGGTACTGCAAAACCAGAGTTTAAGGTTTGGTCATGGATGCTACCCGAACAAGTGATTGAACATGTGAGTTGAGTTCTTGGCTTTAGAGTACTATTGTGCTTGAAATTTGTCGGCCTTATCATGATTCATTGTTTCTCTTACAGGCTGTATATTTCAAGAGACCTGTCTACGAGCATGTCATAAAGCAATTCAACCCTTACTTTGTGGATGAAGAGAAGAAGGATTCCATGAACTCATCTAAGGATTGAATGTGCACAAGTGAGTACTGATTAGGAGGAAATCTATCAATTCGTTATACAAGTTTCTGTTGAGCCCCATTATAGATGAAAATTGCATAAATCTCTTAAATGTTCAGACATTGTTGATCTTGTAGTTCGATGCTATATGATCAATATTATTATGTATAGACAGACATTCTTCTTTCTATCTTTAATTATACAAATCCCCATGAGTTAATCATTCCAAGATTTGGTTTGAGTAGACTGAGTAGTCCAGGCCTCTCCGGGCCTTGGAACTGAAGCAATGTTAGATAATTCCAGAGGCTTAAGAATGGAGTGCCAAAGAGATTTCAGAAAGGTGAAAAATATCGATGAACTAACTAACCTGTGCAATTTAAAAGAGTTTGCTCCATAACAATGGGACTGTATCTTTATCCAAGTCCTTAGGAAGAGATCTGACATCACTGTAAAGAAACAACATCACAACGGTTTCATCAGTCAATTCTGCATTGCCGATGACCAATAGTGTTGAAAGGTGAAAAAGTAAAACAACAGATCATTCGAATCATAGTTACTATTTGTTTTTTTGTGTGTTTTAATAACTTTGACACTAGATAAAATATAAAAAAATATTAAATGGGCAGAAAAAACCCTATAATTTAAACCCTAGAGATTCTTTTTTTTCCTACCCGCAAATCGGCGTCGTTTACGGCTGATTTGGAATAAACCGGCCTAATCAAACGCCTAAACCGCTTAACCGACAAAGTTTTCTCGTCGCTGCTCTTCCGCCACCATCTCTGTCTCGTTAGGTATTCGTGATACTGTTTTTTTTTTTTTTTTTTTTTTTTTGGTGTTCCGACTTCCGAAGAAGTTATCTCTGAGCTTCAAGCTAAATTGAGCTGCAAGCTAAATTGAGCTGCTTGTGGTTTTACGTAGCTGTATAAGATATATAACAAATGGTTCGCTCCAAGGCTCCTGCAAAGAAGCGGCAAAAGAAAGGAATTGACTTTAAGGTACCCTTCTTTTTTTACATATTGTCCTTTTTCTTCTGAGTTTCGATAGATTTTTTTCAAGTGTTTGATGAATTGTTCGGATGATTTTGGCAGAAAATTAAGAGAAAGATTGGGAGAAAATTACCTCCACCAAAGAATGCAACTAACACTGAGATTAAATCCAAAGGTATCTGCTTTCTCCAACAACTCAAAACTTTTTTCTTCTTCCTTTATCAGCTCTCTGCTTATGGTTGAAATTTCTCTGTTTATATTGCAGCAATTGTAATTCCTGAGCAAAGTGTTGCAGCAGAAAAGAGTGACTTTGCTACAAGTAAGAAAGGCTTGACCTTGGATGAGCTTCTGAAACAAACTTCACATCCAAATTCCAAAATTCGCAACGGTACTTACTTCTTGTCATGTTTAGTTATATGTTTTTAGTTGAGGAAAATATTTCTCCGTGGTTCAGTTTTGGTTTTGTCTGTGTAGATGCATTACATGGTATCGAGGACCTTTTCAGGAATCATCCAGCAGAGCTGCAGTCACATAAATATGCTATCATACAGAAACTCAAGGAACGCATTTGTGATGATGATAATCAAGTGAGACAAACTTTTTATCGACTATTTAAGGCTAAGATCTTTCCTGCTTTTAAAGAGGTATGTGTTATTTCTTACAGGTTCCGCTTACATTGGTTTCTCTTAGTTTGTTCTGTTACTCCCCCTTCACATTGTGAGCTGCAAGATGTTAAAGATCATGTCTTTTCTAACATCCTATTCTATGTGTGAATCTCTCTATTCAGGATAGCCAGGGCCCTATGGTGTCACTTTTGATGCCATGCATATTTCTAGCTATGGCTGCTTCAGCTATTGATGTTCGTTTGATGGCTTTCAAATTTTTCCACCTTGTTGTCGAGTACTACCCGCCTACCTTCTCCTTGGATGCTGAAAAGGTGTGTACTTTTGTTTCTTGGATTATGATATAGACTATTGCATTTCCAACTTTTGTCTCTAGTATTTCTTTTTATACCTATTATTCTTGCAAGACATTCCCTGAAATTTCCATCTGCTACTATGTTCAGATTCTCGAAAACTACAAGGATATTATACAGAAAACCCATTTTTATGTGGAAGATAAAAGCAAGCTAAAGGTAGCTCTCTCTGGGTTGGCACATTGCCTGTCGCTGTTGCCATGTGATGAGAGCGACACCGAATCACAAAAAAAGGTATATAGTCATTTCCTCTCCTGATGACGCTAAAGTTCTTGTTTTGTACATGCCACGAAGTATCATAGCAATGTATATGGTTCTGTTTTTTTTCTTTTCTTTTGGTGTCTAGCTTGGTAGAAGGAACGAAATTTATAGAATGCAGTATTTTTAAATTCGAGGGAACCAAAATCTACCTCTCCGAGAGACTTTAATATTTTCAAAGATAGATGACAATTGACATCGTCTCCTTTACAAAATTACACTGTCTTATGAAATTCGTTCAGAGATCCTTTGTAATAATTGTCGTTGCTTTTTAATATTTTCCTAACTACTGCGAATGTGCTCTGTTTTTCCTATCCTAACTGTTTCGTTTTACATTTTCTGTTCTTATTTTCTTTAGGGACCTTTACAGAATCAAACCCTACACGCCTACGAGCAAGATGCCGCAAAAGAATGTGCTCGTATGTGCCATCTGTCTTCTTTTCTCATTTATAAGTTAATTGGTATATGTCTTGTATCATGTTTTCTTGAATCTATGCACTTGGCAACGGTACAATTAGTCCATTTTCCTTTACCATCTTGCTCCCTAGTATAACCTTTAGATTGTCTCTGCAAAGCTTTGAAGTTATAAGTAGCTGTTGCATATTTAAAATTTCTATATCCCTTCATTTTTCTTCTGTTGTCTCTCCCTGGTCCCCACAATGTATAATCTTGTGGTTTGGATGTAGAATCACCACTTAGATTTGATTTTCTGGATAATATGATAGTACCAATTGAATCATCTCTCATGTGCATTAAAATATATAATTGACAATGAGTTTTTCTATGATTTTGGATGTGCTGAAGTTTACAGTATCCTGACCATTTTTCTATGGGTTCCTACAGGTTTTGCCCATATCTCCGGGAGATTGAAAGAGATTGTTGGAGTTTTAGTCAATTGTTTCCAAGATTTCATTCCATTGATTCATGCTTCCCGAGGATTCAATGAACAATCATTTGAGTGTATTCGCCATATACTTTGCAGCATAGGTTATGCAATCAAGTTTTCCATTCGTAGGCACACTCAAAGACAGACTTCATGGCTACCTGCATCTGAAGAAGCAACTCTGATGATATTGGATCAGGACATTGCATCAATGTTATCAAAAAAGTTACTTGGTTCTTTTCCCCTTAATCCAGATAACAATCTATATGGAAAGGTATGAATCACAACGCTAGATAGTAGATGATTAATAGTAGCCTATGTTAAATAGTTAATTTGATACTCTTTTGGGGTTATCTTTATGTACTCCTTGCCTAGTAAAAAACTCTCTTTCACTTGCCAAACGAAAAGCTTGTGTCAAATGCTTGCTTTCCTCTTTTATCAAAAGTTCCCTTTCCTGATTGCAAAGCATTCCCTTCCTGCCATCGTTTGTATTCTCCCAAGGATTAAATGTTATGCTTTGCCTATTATTATATAGACCCTCCTAATATTAGTTGACTGTTTGTTGACAGATTGATAGATGGTACTTTATCCTCAACAGTGTATTGACAGAAATCTTTTTGGAAGTAAGTGAATGGAGCCACCTTCCTACTGATCTTTCCAATAGATTTCTGGAGTTTATTGAGAATACACTACTTGGCAAGGTTAGCTCTCACTACTTTACATTAATATATAACTCCCAAGCTGAATAGTTGTTTACTTGCATTTTTATGTCCATCCCTTTTTCTGCATTGTATTCTGATAAACTGCTAATTTTCTTGCAAAAAAAGTTTCTTACTGGGATTTGCGAACATCTATGTTGCAGATCGCCAGTAGCAGTAAACCTGTTCATGCAGAGACTTCACTTGCACTCTTGCCCTTTGTTCCAAAACTTATTTTAAGGGTGGACCGTGATTGGAGAGATAATCTTCTGCAGGTTTGTCTAACAGTCTCAGTTCCTTTGATAGCCAGCAGTAACTTTATGTATATATAATTTTTGGTATTACGTTTATATTTTTCAGGCATTCACTACTACCTTCAGCAATTGCAAATCAGGGTCTCCTCTTAAACTAGCCTGCATTTCAATTATTAGAGACGTGATCATCCCTGTAAGTAATTTTTTTCATGATGTGTTCAGTCTAGATATTGGCCGACCTGAGTCTAACTTTCCTCACCCATGGAAATCTAAATCTGTTTCTTGTAATATCTGTAGAATGGAGATATCCTTTATCCCAATGCAAGTGACCTAACAGTAAATAACTACCAGAGTGCTTGGGTCAACAAACTTCCATCACTACTAATTCAGTTAGGTGATGAACATCCCTTATCAACCCAGGTGCTAACACATTACTCATACTATTCATTATTAATCCAGTAATCTTCGATCATTTAAGGCGAAAATCCTTAGACATGGACCTCTTTCTGAGCAACTAGGTTCACTTCCCCTTTTTTCATTTATAGTTTTGTGTTCTTACCAATTTGTGTAATTTCTTCAGGCTGTTTTGCAACTTTTACTCGACCTTGGGCGAGTTGGATGTCTGAATACTTCCCCCGCATTTGAAGATGACGTCAGAAATTTCTTCATCCCTTGCCAGTGTGAAGGTGCAATCTCTTGCTGTAATATATATATATATATATATATATATGTTCTGAGATGATCAGTTTTATTTAACTGAAACAGGGCTTGTCGATTTCATTGTCTTTGAAATTATACAGGTGATGTGCCTGGTGGACCTTTTGCATGTCTCCCTAGGGAAGTCCAAGAACTGGCACTCTGTTTCCTTTACTACTTCACCATAGACAATTTCAGTTCTCCTATGCTGAGTGCAATAGTTTCATGCTGTCTTAGTGAGTATCACATTTCTTTCCTGATGCTTTTATTCAACTTTAGAAGTGGCTTCTGTTGATGATAGAATGACAAAAAGGGTAATTGACATAACTCGACGTATATTGCAGATCCACAACTGGAACCAGCTGTGTTGTATCGGATAGTGGAAATTCTTCACACTGCCTATAGAGCTGGATATATCCAGATTACAGATCATTTTAGCTTCTTCATCACCTTAATTGCACGTACCAAAGTTGTCCCAGGTACTGTCTGGAGTTTGCAAGATTTTGTTTTCTTTTGGGCTCAAGAAAAGTACTTTTGAACCATTTTTACTTTTCTGAAAAGAATTCGGTTTGAGCTTATTTGAGAGATGATCATGCTTTTTATGTTTTGTAATACCTTACCTTAAGGCTTTATGTTCATGCAGAGAAACTGCAGTCAGCGATGGAGTGTAATGAGCGGGAGACATATTGGGGCACATATAAAGAACTTACGAACCTTGTGTGCTCATATTTGTCAGAAATGGGTGATGGTTCTCTTGTCCTCCAGATTCTAGAGAAAGTTTTAGTCGAACAAATAGTAAGTTTGTCTTTTGATAATACTTATATAAATGCATAGTAACATTCTCATATAATAGCATCACGAATACTTAATGAGATTTGGTACAGATTTTGAAGCCTGCATTGGACAATGGGTGTGCCATACTCAGGATGATCTGCGCGTTGGACTCTAAACCTACCATACTTTCTGAAAGTAGTCTAACCGCTCTAAGTGAATACTTACCGGGATATTTGGTCGACATAGTCAGTGTAAGCACTTCCCTTTTAAACACTTTTGCTGGGTCTCAAATGTTTCATTTTAACCTCGGAATTGACACATCTCTTTGCTCTCTTCTTGCAGTGTATACCAGAAGATAAAGAGAACTCTTACCTTTACATACAAACATGCCTATACTATTTAGTACCTTGCTATTTCTTGTTCGACCGGAGCTCCAAACTCACAGAACAGGTTCTGAAAAGAATGCGATCGATGGTCATTGAAAACACTAAAGCCCTTGAGTTGGTGCAAGACAAGGAGAGCAGTCGAACTTCATTGAATTTGATACAATGCATTGTCTCTGTGATCCTTCTGATGCACAACGATGTCAAAGTGAGGAAGATAATATTGTCATCAAAGTCAGAGATCGATTTGATTCTACAAAACGTTATCACGTTGCAGGTATCAGTTTCTTACTCTCTTGTCGTTATTGCAAACTGCAAAACCATGTGCTGATGAGTTTTGCCTCTTAATTGTGCAGTCCTCAAGAAGCACGAGCTTGACTGTAGAAGGAAAGCATATGATGAAAATTTTGGGAGAACGACTTAGGATTGCATCCAAAAGCTTACTCGCATAATAAGTTCTACAACTGCAACATAAAAATGATTTGTGGTCTCTTTACAAAGGATGCTAAAAAATTATGAATTTGCTTTGCTTGTTTGGGAAAGCACCAATTTTGATGGCAATTATGTAGAATGTTATCCTTTGGGTTTAAAGTTTGATTGGAGTGAAAAGACTTTAATCTCCAAATCTATGTTGCGTCTTCTTCACAAGAAAACGTTTTTTTAATACATTAACCATGCAGCCAACAACCTTAGTACCAGTCTTAAAAAGTTATATTGAAACTAGACAACATCTCTCTATATGAAGCCAAAACTTTCCACTTTTGTTTTGGTAGCATTGCTTGATGTCCACCATCTGAAGTAATGGGCTTAACCTATGATGAAGCCCAATAACATTTGACAAAAAAGCCCATTTAAATTGTGAGACCCAAAAATCTGACCCGTTCAATAAAACCCTAATTCGCACTTTCAGAATCTCTTTCTCACTCCCATCACCGTCTTTCTCTATCTCTCACCGTCTGATCGCTTTGAAGTAACAATGGTTCGTTCTCCGCCGCCGGAGTATCCGTGCTCCTCCTTAAAGCTTTCGTTTCACAGATATGGAGATTTTAACATCTGACTTATATTTGTGTTGTTTATTGTTTGGTGGATGAAAAAAACAGCCGCAGGGAGATTATATTGATTTGCACAGGAAGAGGAATGGATATCGCCTCGACCACTTCGAGCGTAAGCGCAAGAAGGAGGCGCGTGAAGTTCACAAGCACTCCACCATGGCTCAGAAGGTTCTGATTTCTCTTCCTTCTTCTTCTCTTTTCATTTTTTTTTTTGTTTTCAACTATTTTTAGCTGATTCGTATTGTTTTTTTTGGGTGAAATACAGTCTCTAGGTATTAAGGGTATGATGATTGCCAAGAAGAACTATGCTGAGAAAGCTCTCATGAAGAGAACGTAAGTTGTATAATGGTCTCGAAGATGTTTAGTAGTATGTGGTTTATGTTTAATGAAGTTAGCAATTTTTTATATTCGTTTGATTTATTTTTGGATAAAACAGATTGAAAATGCACGAGGAATCATCATCAAGGCGTAAGGTTGATGAGGAAGTTCGGGAAGGAGCTATTCCTGCTTATCTTCTTGATCGTGATGATACCACTAAGGCCAAGGTTTAGTTTATTTTTTGTTTTTTGAGTTGGAGTTATCTGAAAATTTTGGTGAGGCAAATACATAACAAGTATGTGTGTGTTTTGGGTTCAGATTCTTAGCAATACCATTAAACAAAAGAGGAAAGAGAAAGCTGGGAAATGGGATGTCCCTTTGCCTAAGGTCAAAACTCTCTTCATCAATTTATACAACTTTAGTGTTCAACTCTTAAGAAATGTGTAAACCTCAAATTTTTCCCTTTTACAGCCCCGTCCAATTGCTGAAGATGAAATGTTCAGAGTGATCCGATCTGGGAAAAGGAAAAGTAAGTATTTACTTTCGGATCAATATTTAGATTTTTTTGTTTGTTATCACTCTATTTATTGTTCACTCATCATCATATTAGAGGCTATTGATTCATGAAATGACACTCTAGACTAGATTGAGTTTACTTGGTCGCTTACAAGTATTGAAATGTATCAACTACAGCTAAACAATGGAAGAGGATGGTTACGAAAGCTACATTTGTTGGACCTGGTTTCACAAGGAAGCCTCCAAAGTATGAGCGTTTCATCCGCCCATCTGGGCTGCGTTTCACCAAGGCCCACGTCACTCATCCTGAACTAAAATGTACTTTCTGTCTTGAGATCATTGGAATAAAAAAGAATCCTAATGGCCCAATGTATACATCACTCGGTGTCATGACCAGGGGAACAATCATTGAGGTTAGTTTCGAGATCTCTATACACATTTGTTCTCACTTGTCACTGCAAATATCCCTTGAAATTGAAATTCTCTAATATGTTCATGGACTTTTAGGTCAATGTGAGTGAGCTTGGTCTTGTTACACCAAGTGGAAAGGTTGTCTGGGGTAAGTGACAGATATACACAACTGTAAACAATCTGTCAAAATGTAATGTCAGTACCTTAACTCCCTCTTCGTTTTGATTTCAGGGAAATATGCTCAAGTGACGAATAATCCAGAGAATGACGGATGTATAAATGCTGTCTTACTTGTCTAAATAAATCTCCGGCAATGTCAGAGAAACTCTAGATAGAGACAAGGAAAGCAAGAATCATGTTTTGGCTACTGTCTTTTTGTTCTCTCCTTAAAACAATTTTTTTTTTGTGTTATCTTAAGTTTTAATGAATCGTTGTGGTTGGTCTTCTCGTCGCATTAACCAGCTCTTATAGTTTTCTAAGGATCCACGTTATGCGATGTGTTGCTTCTTATATCATATGAGCCTCTTTAGTCTTTACCGTTGCTATGGGGTGCTAACTTCTCTTGTGAGAGAGGCTGATCTAAAAGTAGAAAAATAGACCCAAACTGAATTAGACCGAAACAGGAATTACATCAAGTAAAGTCGAATTTTGAATTACTACTACTAGTTGTTATTTTATTTAGATATCTAATAAACCAACAAAACTTATTAACTAAGAAATTCAAGACATAAGCTAGGTCGGTAAAACTGATGAACTAAGACTCGTCGAAGTATCACACCTTCAACTCTTGTGCATATAAGAAAAATACAAGTTTACAAGCAGTGTTCTTCTTAGAGTATATTTAGATGCGGAGACAACTGGAAATACAACAGTGAGATAAGCCATTAAAGTTTATGCTTATCTATCAACTTGTGCTTGGTAAAGCTACGGCTGCCAATGGAGGCTCAATAACTTGGAAAAGTCCAGAAGACAGCCTTCTTGTGAGGTCCTCTACAGCGACTTTTGCCACGTCAGCTCTCATACCAATATCAGTAGCGTATCTACTCGCACAATACACACCAACTGCTGTAGCCGCCATCCCATAAACATTTGTTGTCACAAGCCGCATTGGCGTGGACAATACCGCAGCAATCGGCCCACCTATAATTGACACTGCCTGACCACTCTGTCCCATTGTCCTTCCCTCAAGAACCAGTAATCCGGTTTTGCAATATATCGTGAAATCCTCACAGTTGTTCTTGAAAACGTCGTAGCATCCAAACCCGTTTTGAAGGAGGTGTTTGGCTCGGTGGACAACTATGTCATTAGGGTCAGAGACCGCAAGTGTGCAGGTTCCTCCTCGAGCTTTGGCAAGGAAGTGAGCTGCGTTAACCGAGTACTCAAACCGGTACAAGACACCACCGGCTAAGAAACAGTTTAGACATGAGGAAACAACGCCGTGTCCTTCATTTGGTGGAACACACGTTGGACAGTGAGTGTGGTTTCGTGATGGACCTGAGCTCACGAGTATGAGATCTAGAACCGTCCCGGTTCCAACTTCTTGGCCTCGTCTAGTGAAATGGATGACTCTATCATCTCCAACATAGATGCCTACTCACAAAAGTATTCAATTGTGAGCTACAAAAATATCTCAAAAACGCAAATTACACACACAATGATTTAGTGGAATAAAGCATATCATAACACAAGAATCATCTTAAAAAAAATTAACCCTAATTCATCAATCATAGCCCCACAAATAATAAGTTTTCTCAAATCAAACATTTATCAAATCGATTTAGTACTAGACAAATCCATTAGTAAAGACAAAAATTGAATTTCGAAGAACAGAATCAAAGAAGAATATACGAACCGTGATGGGCATAGATGTAAGCAGTCCTCCAGGAGTAGATATGATCCCCAGGTTTCAAATTGGATCTATCGATTCTAATAAAGCACAAAAGATACACAAATTTGGTGAGAAAACGCAGATGATCGCAAGTTCTCGAGAAATCAAGAGGAGAAGATGAAACCTGTTGGAGAGAAGACCCATCTATGATGATCTCTAGCTGAGCTTTCTGTGTGATCTTCTTATCTTCAAGGAAAGAATATAAAAATGAAAAAAAGGGGAAAGTGAGAATGTAATCGTATATCTTCCGTTTTCTCCATCTTTGCTTCGTCGTTAAGAAAAAATTAAAAGAGACAGGTGTTAACAGTAGATTTCACGTGGCGTCGTTTCTTATATTGGGCCGCTTTTAGTAGATACAGAAATATAGAATGGGCCTTTTATTTTATGGGCTTTAATCGGTAAAATAGTGTAAAAAATCAAAGTTTTAGGTAAGTAAGAGAGTGTGTGTGTGTGTGTGTGTGTGTGTGAGTTTTAGGTAAGTTTTTGATTTGATTTTTTAAAATATATATAGTGTGTGTGTCTTATGAGATTTTGTGATAAATTGGTGTAATTTTATGAAAATTTCCAATAATTTACCATAGGTTTCGATTTAACAAGATATTAAACTAATTTGTATAGATTGATGTAATAATAAAATCACATAACCTTTATTTTCATATTTTTTATTTTGTAGGATTAGAAATGCCACTAGATAATGATCACACTATAAAATTATCCAGTGATAATTACATTTAATGATTACTAAAAAAATAAAGAGATAAGATCTATTTTTCCACTAGGAAATATATTTCTCTCAAAAATTTAATGGATGCGTATTCTTTAACATCTTAATTCTAGATATGAGTACAACCAATTAAATAAGAACAAGTACGTGGAATATTATCATAACAAATATTAAAGATAACACAAAATAATCTCTTTCAGGAAATATTTATCCACTGGACTATAAAATATGAGATTATTTTTTTATTTCATGGTCGAGTTCATCTAACGTAACCCAAATCATTTCTCGGACTTTATTATTAGCTTTTTGCTTTTCAATAATCTCAAGAGTGAAAGACTTAAAAGGCTCAAATCCACGTCACTCTCTCCACTTCATCAAACTAACCTTTGAGATTCTCCAGAAAATATATATATTTTCCTCTTGGGGAAAATTTCGGGTCAAGAGAGAAAAAAATCTCTTGCGATTTCTTTGATTTCAGCATCCATTATTCTTTCTCTTCTAAACGAAAGTTATCGTTTTTTTTCCGTTCTTATGCGGAATCTGAGTTTCTTGACGATTTTCCCAGAAAAATTCGCTTTTTGCTATGAATTGGTGATATCAAAAGACGAAAGATTTGTGCTTTTGGAGTGCTTGATTGGTGATATCTAATATACATTTATCTGATTCGTAAATCGGAGAGCGATATTATCAGATTCAGATCGCAAGCAAAACTGAATATGAATCCGTCGACTTCTTCTTGGTCTATTAGCCGGAAACAACAACCGAGTCTTCATCCAAGTCTCTCAACGCCGTCTCTATGCGGCGGAAGAACCACGGCGGCGGAGTGTTGCGGTGGTATGACGGCGGGTTGCGCCGTCTTATGGTGTTGCGGTCCTTGTAGCGTCGTTAATCTCGTCGTCCTCGTCGTTTACAAGATTCCTCGTGGACTCTGCCGCCGTGTGCGACGGAAACGATTAGAGAAGAAGGAGCTGATTAAAGTAGGGAGTAAGCAATTCGCTGTTCATCCATTAGAGAGCAAAGACGAGTACGGTTTAGATAAACTAGCGAGTATGATTGATTTGATGGAGGATGAAGAAGAAGAAGACGAAGAAGAAGATGAGGCTTTGATTGCGTTAGAGAAGGAGATGTGGAACAGATTTGACAGTGGTGGTTTCTGGCGAAGCCTTTCACAAGCTGAAACGACGCCGTCTTCAAGAAGCGATTAGGGGTTTTTTTTTATTAGAATTTAATGTAAAACTAATGTAAATTTGGAGATTAGTGTTGTCTGGTTTGTGCAACGAATGTGTCATAGCTTTCAAATTTCGATCAATCTTTTAGATTGTGACAACAAAGAAAAATAATAATTGATGAGAGATTTTGTTTATCATTACTCATTAGTTCGCCTGAGAAATGACAAGACTTGAAACCGAATCATGTATTTGTTTTAAATCGAAACCAAACTTTTGATTGAGGAGTCGTTTTCCTTGGACGAGGTTAATTATGTTTAGCCGTACAAGTAGACCACTAGGTGAAGATCTCTATTCCAACAACACTTTTTATATACGAAAACAAGTTAAAAGAAGTCACAAATTTATATGGCATATATTCATCACGCGTAAGTTGACTGTGTTTGGATCAAATATATGGTAATATAGTTGTGTACTTGTGTGTGTATGTGTCTAGTTTACACAACAGTCTATGAATACACACAAACATAGAGATTTGATTAACGAGAAAGTAGAGACAAGACATGTTTGAGTTTAGAACGTGGCATACATGCCATAATGAACAGTCTAGGTAGGATCAAATCAAATACTTTGAAGTAAACAAACAGTGGTGGATATATATATCATCACAAGCCACATTAAGTTAATAACCAAAAGTCTAAACACGCAAAAAAGCCAGAAGTATTTGAGTTAGTTTGGTTGCTTTGGAATAACATTTAGAAATGGTATTGATTAAGACGTGTTTTGGTTGGGATCATATAAAGAGAAGGATCCAGCAATAGATTCGGAAGAAGCGTGGGGTTTGGAATATATATAGGTGTTATAGCTATATAGGTGTGACAGCTTAGGGCTCGAGAGAGACAGAGAGGTCTGGGTCAGGTGGTAAAATAATAAATGAGGTTGAGTTAAAAAATGTGAATAAAGTTAAGTAACTAGGGTTTCATGTGAGTCCACAGTACAGTGTGTGTCTTCGTGTAAACTGTCCTTGTCTTTCTTTACCCCTTTTTTTTTCTGTGGGGACCTTTGATCTTTCATCCACATTGATTCACCCAGTTCCTACCACTTTCTTCTCCATATTTATTGACTATTTTTCCACTTTTATCTCATTTTACAAAACCAAATTTGTTTAGTTTCAATTGTCTTACACATGAAATGGAGCTTTGATGCGACAATTCTTCATGGATTTTGCAATGCGTTGAATCCCATGCAATGTGTCTTAAGATGTTTTTCTATTACATTAAGGTCAAGAAAACTTGTACTCCGTTATTTTTTTCCTCAAATCATCAGGCCCGGCTCATTATATATATGGGCCTTAGAGCAAACATTTTTTTGGGACCTTTTGACTCTTTTAAATGAATAATGTTTTTGTAAATTTTATAATGAAAATATTTTGTTTGGGTCCTTTTATTATAATTTTTTAATTATTTTAATATTATATATAAAAAATAGTGCTCCTTAATTATTCGGACACGGAATGCGGGATTGGACTCGGAGTCGTCGCCCTTTCCTCCCTCTTATATGAGCTAGTTCTGACTAGGATTATGATGAATAATTTGACAAGAAAAAAAAGAAAATAGATAAAAAATAATTTTGACCAAAAAATAGATAAAAATAATTAAACATTGACAAAAGAATATATTTAATAGAAAAAATAATGAAGGAAAATATACTTTTTGTAAAATATTCGCTCTCTCGTTTCTCTGTTTTCTCTTCTCTTCTGGCATGATGGTTTCTCTCATTTTGACGATGAGGAGACTAGAAGACATAAAGAGACTCTACATAAATTAGAGAGTTCACCGCTTGAGGGTTTTGTTTACGTTTCGATATGGTATTGAGTCGTTTAATGTTTTGAGTTTTATTGTTCGTATCAGAATCTACTTTAGAAATTTTGAAAACTACCCAATGTTTTATTTGATATTTTAAACTAACTCTTCTTTTTTTTTGGGGTAGAAATTTAAACTTACATATTTACTTAACATATAAATTCTCATTTTTGGATAGACATGTGATATGTTTTAATGTTGAATTTTGTTGATAAGCATTTGATATTAAACACACCATGTATCCGTCATGTTATTGCAATTTCAATATAATTTCCACATGTTCGTGTTTCCATTGATCCACATTTTAGAAGAAAAAATCAAATAATTAGAGTTTAGCGAAATTTCTTGGTGTATTTGTTTCATATGTTATTTTACTGAATTTTGTTTGACTGATTATATTTCTCACTTTATTTTTTGCCGAACCAAATACTAATCCATACCAGTATTTGATTGAATTGAATATAACATAAAAGTAAACAAACCATTGAATGCAATTGAGTATAATACATATTGGACGTTTAGAGTTTTTTAAGTAAAACATTAAAGTTTGTTGGAACCTATATGAAATTGCATAATTTTTTTTATAAATAAAACCTTTTATACAAGATGAACTATACTTTTAAAATCAAAACTTTTTTTTTTATGTATTATTGTAGTTAAATATATATGTTTGTTTAGAACATTATCTTAGAAAATATATATTTAAAGAAGTATATTTCCAAATTGAATCATATTTTAGGGTAAGTTTGCAATTATCAAAAATATTTAAAAGTATTAAAATATTCAACATGTCATCATAATTGTAGGTTTCTAATGGATGGAGATGTAACAAAAACAGACTTTGTCATGCATCAAAAGAATCAGTTAATCAAAGAATCAAATTTCCAAGGCTTCGTTACCTATAAGGAAAGATCTTCATAATAATCCAGACAAATTACAAAAAGAACATTTTCAAAATACAAAAGTTTAAACATTATTACAAACACACAAAACAAACAAGCCTGAGAAAATATAGCAAAATGGCTTAGAGGCAGTGTGAGATAGCGAGCCAAATAGCCATTGCAGATCTTACTTTCTGAAAATCTGCTGGAACCGAAGAATATTAACGTTTTGTTTCATCTGCAGTATTATAAACAATGTGAGGATGATAAATAATTTTTCATAATAAACCTAACAATGGAAAACTATTGAATTTGAGCCCTAACAAAACCAGAAAAAAAATTAAAATCTCATAATAAATTTTTTTATTTGAAAAACAAAAGGCATTTTAACCTTAATTTATTTTTGAAATTGAATTTGAGCTCTTGCCATTTGTCAACCTTACCTCTCCATAGAGACATACCCTGCAAATCATTCATTTATATTTTTTTCACTTCTCGGATTACATAAGCAAACCTAACCCAATCAAAATTTGTCGTCGTTGTGCTTCTTCATTTAACATTGAAGTTTTTGTAGATGTGGATGTTGTGTAAATACTAAATATTAGCTTGGTATTTACATCTCCATTTGATTTTCAAAACAAAGGGTTCTACTCTATATGGAAATATATAATGTGCATACATATACAAATGAAATAATCTATGCAAAACTAATCAGACAAAATTTTCTATAGTGAGTCGGAGTTATAATGAAATGGACCGAAAGAGTTAAACGGGCCAAATTGAACCCAATTGGTGTGACAAGATAAATCGCTTTGAGAAGACGCTCGACGACAAAACAAGTAAGAAAGAGAAAACGCTATAGATGCTTGTGTTTATGGCGTGATTTTTACGCGCATAGAGGGCGCGTGAGTGTAAAATTAGATATGGTCATTACTCATTAGTTCATTAGTTACACAACTCACAAACTCAAAAGGCGTATTTAGTTCATGGGATGTTTTATGTTTACGTCCCAAACCGACAGCTTCCTTTTAAAGCCACGCGTTCCTCGGCTTCCCTCTTTGCTTCCACATTCACATGCCTCTTTTTTTATCTTTCCTTCTCTTCATTTCACTTTCAAGTTAAGTATCATCACACACATTATTTATTGTTACCAAATTACATAATTTTTGTGAACCACGTAATTTGTTCTTTACGTAATTTTGCTTATAACCAAAAAGAAAAAAAGAGTTTAGAGGAAGTAGAGAAGCCTAGCCGAGCCGAGAGGTGAGAAAAAAAAGCCAAAGTCAGCAAAACATATAAAAACTTGTGTGGGTCCCTACACCAGCCTGGTTCGTAAAGTCGAAAACCCAAAACTACACAACACGGACACACAACCAAACTCATATCTCTCTCACACTTCCACTTGCCATCGCCGACACTTCAAGAAAATTAAAGAAAAGAAAAAAGAAAGTAAACTCTTTCACCCAAAAACAGAAAAAAGAAAAGAAAATTATTGTTCCATCTTTCTGATAATCCGATCTTACAGAGCTCCATGGATCGCCGTATCTATGGTGGCTCCGCCGTCAAGAATCTCTTTCTCTTCGTCCTTATCTCCTCCGCTGCATTTGCATTATCCAAGAACCCGAATCCTTCGTCCGGGTCGGGTCAGATCAACTCCAACTCCGTTCTTGTAGCTCTCCTTGACTCTCGTTACACAGAGCTAGCTGAGCTAGTCGAAAAGGCTCTTCTCCTTCAGACACTCGAAGACGCCGTTGGTCGTCACAATATTACCATTTTTGCCCCTCGCAATGAAGCTCTTGAGCGTGACCTCGACCCGGAGATCAAGCGGTTCTTGCTCGAGCCAGGTAATCTCAAATCTCTACAAACACTCCTCATGTTCCACATTATCCCCAATCGGGTCGGGTCAGACCAATGGCCTTCAGAAGAATCGGGTGGGGTCAAGCACCACACGCTAGGAAATGATCAGGTCCATTTGAGTAACGGAGACGGGAAAAAAATGGTGGATTTAGCTGAGATTATCAGACCCGATGATTTGACCCGACCCGACGGATTAATCCACGGGATCGAAAGACTTCTCATTCCTCGCTCTGTTCAAGAAGATTTCAACCGGCGTCGGAGCCTCCAATCAATCTCCGCCGTCTTACCTGAAGGAGCTCCGGAGGTTGACCCGAGAACTAACCGTCTCAAAAAGCCCGCACCTTCTGTCCCCGCCGGATCTCCACCGGCTCTCCCGATCCAATCCGCCATGGCTCCTGGTCCGTCTCTAGCTCCGGCGCCAGCTCCGGGACCTGGAGGTAAGCACCACCACTTCGACGGTGAAGCTCAAGTCAAAGATTTCATCCATACGCTGTTACATTACGGTGGTTACAACGAAATGGCAGACATTCTCGTGAATCTGACGTCACTAGCGACGGAGATGGGTCGGTTGGTGTCAGAAGGCTATGTGCTAACGGTTCTTGCTCCTAACGACGAAGCCATGGCGAAACTGACGACGGATCAGCTGAGTGAGCCAGGAGCTCCGGAGCAGATCGTGTATTACCATATTATCCCTGAGTATCAGACGGAGGAGAGTATGTACAATTCTGTTCGGAGATTTGGTAAGGTCAAGTTCGATACGCTGCGTTTTCCTCATAAGGTTGCGGCTAAGGAAGCTGATGGTTCGGTTAAGTTTGGAGATGGTGAGAGGTCGGCGTATTTGTTCGATCCTGATATTTATACCGACGGTCGGATTTCGGTTCAGGGGATTGATGGTGTTCTGTTCCCTGAAGAGAAGGAGATTGTTGAATCGGTTAAGAAACCGGTTAAGAAAGTTGTTCAGCCGAGAAGAGGTAAGTTGCGTTGATTGAGTCATTGTTTGCTTTTAGATGATTAAGCACAATTAGTTTGCCACATTGATCTAGTGTTTGATTGATCCGAACACAATAGTCCCTAATTGTTTGATTGAGTCATGATTGAATCAAAATTCGGTTCCTGGTTTAGGTCAATAACTGAGGCGCAATGAGATCTTGAGAATGGTAGTTTTATTGTCAATGTCTGAGTAAGAACAACATTAGGGTTCTGAGAATGTAAGATGGATATGGGAATATTGCTGCAACTGCGAGGAAGAGGTGGAGATTAAAACTATGTTAGGAAAGTTAAGATTTGTGAGAATATTGGGTGATACTAGACACAAGCAAGAATCATAGAAGGGTTAAAAGCTATTTTGTGTGTTTTGGTCATAGCCATTAGCTAAGCTGGGTATAAGCATCTTGTCACGTTTCCTACCCTCAAGATGGTTTGTTAGTTAATTTATTGGATATTTGCTTATAGCTTTCTATAAAGTACACATAATATTAGTATTATAATTAAGTGGACAATCATGGAGAGATTAGAGTGTGTGATTGTGATAGACTTTGACCTAATAAAGGTGTTATTGTTTTGATTGAAATAAACAGGGAAATTGTTGGAAGTAGCATGTAGAATGCTTGGTGCTTTTGGCAAGGACACTTATCTTAGCAAATGCCTGTGAATTCACAAGCCCGCCTAAGAATTAATGTAAACACATTCCAAAAGGTTAGGAATTTTTTGTGATTTTTGTTTCTTTCGATTTCGGTTGTTCATTGATCCGCGATGGTAACGGGAGTTCATGTCTTTCCCTTTACTCAGCTGATGGAAGATCTGGCCTTGGTGAATAGAAAACGAAGACAGGGCAACAACTTTCAGAAAACCAATCTTCCATGGAATGAGAAGGATGGTTTGTTGAGTTCTTTTCTATTTCTTAAATATATATTTTTGGGGGTTGTTTTATATATGGTCTTGGATTATGAATACTGTAATTAGATATATCAATCATTTTTTAATTAATTTGGTGGTGTATGAGAATGAGAGTACAATTAATAAAAAGGGAGAACAAAAGAGTTTCTTTCATCTTAAGGATTTGTTGTTTTTTTGGAGTCCTTGGCTTTTACTATGGGAAAAGTATATTTCCTCCACTTATTTTTTTTTATAACATTTTTTCCTCCACTTTGGTATAAGAGAATAATTATATTATAGTCATCTCTATGATTACATGTCTCTAACTTTATTTTTTTGGAGAGAATGTATTATTTATAAATAATATTTAATCACGTGGATAATGAACATGGGTTGGCTCATGGCTGTAGTTTGTTGATTGATTGGAGGACAAACACAAACTTAGCTGTCTTTGGGATCAAATTTCTTGTGAGAAATCTCAAGTCTCTAATGCTCAAGTTTGGTCTGATTTTTTTTTCCAAGTGGTCATCGATATATTGGGCTAGATTGGTAGAGCTTTTAAAAGAGCATAAGATTTTTTATTAGCCAATTAATTTATGTTAACAAAACATAAATGCTAATGCTCTTTCTTTTATGCTCTATCTATCTTGTAGCTTTTCCTAAAATATAGAGTTTTAAAAATTTAAAAATAATTTTATATAATTAATTAATTTAGTTAGATAAGATATATATATAAAAATTAAAAAAAAAAAAATTTAACTAGTATTTACTATTTATCATTAGTTAAAATAATATACCAATAAATTATAATTAATAAATGTAAAATAATCTATTTTATATACTTATATATATTATTTGATAAATTATAATTTAGATAAAATATATTTATTAAACTATTATATTAAAATTATTCTTATTAAAAATTATGGTTTATTAAAAACAAAATTTATAACAATCTTTTTCTTAAATTATAATTTTATTAGCATATTTTTATAATTAAATATTTTAAAATATAAAAATATAGATATATTATTAATTGTATAATTAAAATTCTATTTATTAGAATTCTATTTATTAAAAATATTTAAGAACAAATTAAAATTTTCACCTTTTTATATCTTTAAATTTTTAATTAAAATAATATGCTAATAAAATTATAATTTAATAAATATAGTTGAGATATTAAAAATTATGATTAAAACTTCTGGTATAAATATGTATTATCATACATATCAATAAATATATTAAATATTTAATTTAATTTTATATGTAGTTACTCACAGCTTTAGCAATCACTTAATATATTAATTAGAGCATACATCTTCAACTACATAATGCTTCTGATCTTAATTGATTATGCTCTTTAGAGCTACTGCTCTACTCTAAACTATACTAATCAAGGCCATTATTTGTTGGTTTTACATATGATTATTTTGTTAAGTCATCTAAAGAGAATATCTCACAGAATATGTAAGAAAAATTGGTAGTGTCACAGATGATTTTTTCTTTTGTTAATTAGTTACAAACACCAAATACAAACATATTGTTTTACTTCAGTTTGCATTCAGCATTTACGTTTACAATTGTTACGTTCAAGGTTTTACACACTTCATTTTTGATCATTTTGTTTGATAGAAAAAATGGATTTGTATACAGAAAATATATAATAAATGTAGATGTAACTGTAAGCGCAAACCCAAACAAATAACCGAGATTCTAGAATTAATTTAGTGGAAGTTCGTTTTAGTCAAAAAATGTGAAAAGTTAAAAAATCTTAAAGATCTTGAAGACAAAACATAAGACAAGTCTAATCGCTCGGTTTCGACCGTTATTTTTCCCTCCATATTCGAGTTGATGTTAGAATTGAGTTTAGGACTCTTACGATTGAGTTTCAGCAATGAAAGCCTTGTTTCGATTCAAGTCCTGCTTATTTTCCCTCCTCGTTTTAGCACGAAGGAACCCACTCGTTTCTTTCTCAGCTTTCTCAAAGTCATCTAAATCTAAAACCTGCGAGACCCCATCGAAGAAGATCCAAGCAGAAGCTGCTACTATCACCTCACTTTTCAACGAGATTACTGAAATTTTAGGATCGGATGTTGTCGAACCAGATGAGACTACGTGGCGCAGAGCCCATGGTGATGGATCATTGGCTTCTTGCACGCAAGGTGTTCGTAAAAATGCTGCAAAGAAATTTTCAGGTGAGAATAATGAAGCTCAGAGAGGTGTTTCTGAAGATTACGACGTCAGCCCCGTGGTTCATGAAATTACGAATGTCGTCAGGACAAATGACGATATGGTTTCCATGGAGGACAGGTTAGAGAAATTGAGTTTTCGGTTTGAACCAGAAATCGTGGAAAATGTACTGAAGAGGTGCTTCAAGGTTCCTCATTTAGCTCTGAGGTTCTTTAATTGGGTGAAAGATAAGGATGGGTTTTCATATAGAGTCGGAATTTACAACACCATGCTAAGTAGTGCTGGGGAAGCGAGGGATCTCGATATGGTAGAAGAATTGGTGAAAGAAATGGAGAGAAACGCTTGTGATAAGGATATTAGGACATGGACTATTCTTATCTCAGTGTACGGGAAAGCAAAAAAGATAGGACAAGGTCTGCTCGTTTTTGAGAAGATGAGGAAAAGTGGTTTTGAACTCGATGCTGCCGCTTACAATATCATGATTAGGTCTCTATGTATTGCAGGTAGAGGTGATCTTGCGCTTGAATTCTATAAGGAGATGATTGAAAAGGGTATCACTTTTGGATTGAGAACGTACAAGATGTTACTGGATTGCGTAGCGAAATCAGAGAAAGTTGATGTAGTTCAGTCCATTGCAGATGACATGGTTAGGATATGTGAGATATCAGAACATGATGCTTTTGGTTATTTGCTCAAGAGTTTTTGTGTTTCTGGTAAGATAAAAGAAGCGCTGGAACTGATTCGCGAGTTAAAAAACAAGGATGAGTGCCTCGACGCAAAACATTTTGAGATTTTAGTTAAAGGACTTTGTAGAGCCAATAGAATGGTAGATGCTCTAGAGATTGTCGATATAATGAAGAGAAGGATAATGGATGACTCAAATGTCTACGGGATCATTATCAGTGGGTATCTCAGGCAAAATGATGTTTATAAAGCACTTGAACAGTTTGAGGTTATAAAAAACTCAGGGCATTCACCCAGAATTTCAACATACACTGAGATTATGCAACACCTCTTCAAGATGAAACAGTTCGAAAAAGGTTGCAACTTATTTAGTGAGATGATAGATAATGGAATTGAGCCTGACAGTGTCGCTATCACAGCCGTGGTTGCTGGTCATTTGGGCCAAAACCGAGTAGCTGAGGCATGGCAGGTGTTTAGCAGCATGGAGGAAAAAGGCATCAAACCGACATCAAAATCCTATTCGATCTTTGTGAAGGAGCTCTGTAGATCAGCAAAATATGATGAGATCATAAAGCTACTTAATCAGATGCACTCCTCGAAGATACTTATCAGGGATGATATGTTTTCTTGGGTTCTCTCTTGTATGGAGAAAAATGGTGAAAAGGAGAGGATTGAACATATTAAAGAAATCCAGAAAAAATGCAAATTCTACCATCAAGAACTAAACGGATCTGGCAAACCAGAAAAAAGGCAAGAAGAGGAGCTTGTTGGTGACTATAATCGTTCACAAGTAGTGCAGCAGTCAGCTCTTCCATCAGCTTCTTCTATCGTTGATAAGACGAATGTGCAAGAAATTTGTCGCATATTATCATCCTCCCGAGATTGGGAGAGAATCCAAGAAGCTCTAGAAAAATCGACAGTCGAGTTCACACCAGAACTAGTGGTTGAGGTTCTTCGTAATGCCAAAATACAGGGCAATGCTGTTTTACGTTTCTTTTCCTGGGTGGGCAAGAGAAATGGCTATAAACACAGTACAGAGGCATACAACATGAGCATTAAAGTTGCAGGATGTGGAAAAGATTTCAAGCAGATGAGAAACCTGTTTTACGAGATGAGAAGACAAGGTTGCCTGATAACACAAGATACATGGGCAATCATGATTATGCAGTATGGTAGAACTGGTCTTACCAAGATTGCTATTAGAACGTTCAAGGAAATGAAAGATATGGGTCTGATCCCGAGCTCGTCTACCTTCAAGTGCTTAATCACAGTTCTTTGCCAGAAGAAAGGTAGGGATGTTGAAGAAGCCACCAGAACATTCCGCGAGATGATTCGTTTGGGTTTTGTCCCAGATAGAGAATTAGTCCAAGAATACGTGGGATGCTTATGTGAAGTTGGTAATACGAAGGATGCAAAAAGTTGTCTGGATTCTCTCGGCAAGATAGGTTTCCCAGTCCCTGTGGCCTACTCCATATACATAAGAGCTCTTTGTCGAATTGGAAAACTGGAGGAAGCTCTGGCAGAATTAGCCAGTTTTAAAGGAGAGAGATCTTTACTCGATCAGTATACTTATGGAAGCATAGTTCATGGTTTATCGCAGAGAGGACAATTACAAGAGGCATTGGAAAAAGTGAATTCCATGAAAGAAATGGGAATAAAACCCAGTGTTCATGTCTATACATCTCTAATCGTTCACTTCTTCAAGGAGAAACAGCTCGAGAAGGTTCTAGAGACATGTCAAGAAATGGAAGAAGAAAGCTGTGAACCTTCGGTTGTTACATATACAGCAATGATATGTGGGTACATGAACCTGGGAAAGGCGGAAGAGGCTTGGAAAGCATTCCGAGATATGAAAGAGAAAGGAACTTCACCAGATTTTAAAACATACAGCAAGTTCATAAACTGTTTGTGTCAAGCAGGTAAATCTGAAGATGCCCTGAATCTACTGTCTGAGATGCACAATAAGGGTATTGCTCCGAGCACTATCAATTTCCGAACAGTTTTCTACGGGTTAAACAGAGAAGGCAAGCAAGATCTTGCCCGTATTGTTTTACAGAAGAAGTCAGCTTTAGCAGCACAGCGAAAGTTATCTACATGACCTCTCTCTTTCTCTCTGAAATTATGTATCCATGAGAACCTCATACAAATGGACCAATTCAAATCTTTTTCTTAGCAACAAAATCTGCCAATACTCTTTCTTATTACAAAGTCATCAGTTCTCTATAAGTAAACTAAAACATGAAACTAAGATACTTGAGTTATGAGCCCTGATGTGTTGTTCCCTTCAAATGTGACCGGCAAGGCTTTTGGTCAAACATTGAAAAATACTTGTTCGTTTTTAGGGAGGATTACTTGCCTCATAGCTTCTTCACAATTTCTTCACAGGCTCGCTCGTAATAAGTCATTCTCTGTATGCATTTTACAGCTTCATAAAACCTCTGGCTTTCAAACGCTTCGACAAAAGAGTCAGACCACTGCTTCAGTTTCTCTTGTACCTTGAGAAAAACAACAAAATCTCGTTGATTAGATCAGTCTAGTATATTTAAACGATGCCTAAAGCTACATAGATGAAGGAAGGCAGATCAATCAGGATTTTTCAGAGTACCTGGGATCGGATCTGGTTTAAAGCTTTTGAATCCTCTGCTTCTGCTATGCCCTCTCTGAGTTCCATAATCTGACACCATTTTCAGTGAACAAAGCTAAGTGAATGTGTTTATTTATGACAGACATGTGTTTTTGCATCTTTGGCATCGAACTAATCTTTGACAAGTAGATTCACTTACCTCCATTAACAATGTTGGGTCTGTGATTGTTTCTTCTTCATTGACATTTATGCCATTCAGCTTCATCTACAACACGGAACCAATATTAATCACACTAAAGAAGAATGAAGCTTGAGATACTACACTTGAACGATTTGCCAAAAGTGAAGAAGAAGCTTACAATATACATAGCTCTTGAGAGCCGCTTGGTTAATGTCCGGCATGCTTCAGTAACCTTTGCAGACTGTTCAGCTGCGAAATCTCTTTCTTTCTATGAACATTTCAAGAAAGAGAGCCAATTGTAAGAAAAATATGAGAACAAGCAATAATATATATATGGTCATTGTAAAACAAAGAGACCTGGGATTTGTTGTGAACTAAATCAGGATGTAGCTTCTTTTGCCAATCTTTGTACTTTCCTTCAAGACTTCGAGGATCTATCTCATACTTCTTCTCCCTATAAAGTTATTGAAATTCAAACCCAATTCAAAAGGTCTCATCTTTTGCATGATCTAACTAAAAGTTGAAATCTTTCTATCGTTCTCCACATTATCATTGTTTTTGTTTGTCTAAAACCCTAGATTATCTAATTAGGGGTTTTAGCAACTCTTAACACTTACAGGCCAAAAATCTGAAAATAATCGACGGAATCATCAACAGGTTGAATGCTACGGCACGAGTCACAGAACAAAAAGGCAGATTTCTCGCCACAATTCCAGCAGCCGGAGCTTCTCTCCCCGCCAGATTCCGAGCAAAAAACTCTCCCGGAAAATTGGAGTCGTCCCGTCGTGAGAGACTTAGATGAAAAATGTTGCAGAGATTCGCGAGGTAAGTTGGTTTGTGAATTGATCGCAATCGCTGCGAGTGGATTGCATCGGAAAGTTCGTCTAAAAAGGGAAGCCACCATCGTCTTCGTTTTCATCATTGATGGTTTCTTAAGAGGGAGAAATCGTCTTTGGATCACTTTTTAATTACGACTACAGTACTTTGTTCCTTAGTCGAACCAGACCGGTCTCCAATAATGTTGGTAAGAGTTTTTTGGGCCTAAGCTTGGTTGGTCTTAAATTAGTTCTAACCCATTTTGAGCCCACCAAAATTCGCCGAGTTGAATCTGTACATTCATTTTCATTTTTTTTTCTCTCTTTCACAACAATTTCATTTTCATTTTATATTTGTTTAATGATGTTTCGTAAAAATTGTAAACGCTATCGCTGATGTGCAAATTGTTAAATTCTAAATTTCTAAAGATCACGTTTTCAAGTTTATGGTGCTTTGCTAAAAATTATAAACATTATAATCTTACGTAAAAACAAATCCATATTTAGAAACTTCGGTAATAATAATACTCATAAATTTCTAAAAAATAACTTGAAAATACGCATAATATAAAATATTGTTTAGTTTTTGAATTCGTAGAAACAAAACTAAACTAAACATCAAAAACTCCATATATTTTTCATAACTATGAACCAAAAATTTCTGAATCTAAACCAACAAATATAAAATATACATAAACTGTTAGCCGATACACGCCTGAGGAAAAAAGTGAAAATAAATAGTTAAGGTGAAAGTTTCAAAAAGAATAATAAAAATACCTAGAATCACCAAAAATGAATAGTTAAGTGTAAAAAAAAGATGATGAAATGCTAAAATAAACAAATGTCAAAATTTTATATGCTACCTAATCATTTTTAGGGCTCACCAAGCAATAGAACGACATTATATGGATTGTTGATGTATATACACGAATTTATCACCTTCCGGATTTTAAGTGTCTTTCAATAATATATATATATATACACACGCATTTACCGATTCCGGTATCGGTAAAGATTTTTAAATTGTCTCACTTTTTTAATTAAAATAAAATAAAATTGGTTAAGTCTCTTTTCCATGTGAATTAATGGAAGTAAAACCTAAAAATCTCTTCAATCAAAGTAAAACCCATGATTATGTTGGGCCTGATGACTTTGAAACATTTTATTTCTAATGCCTTCAATAGAGAAACGTTTATCAAAAGAAAAAAAATATCTCCCGAACCTGAATGGAAAACTGAAGTCGATAAGATTTATTCATGAGCATTTAGAGCATCTTTGGTGTGTGCAATGGTGGTAGACATGGACGATAAGATTTATTCATGATCCAACTAACATATTATTTAGAAGTTATAACCATAGTGATTTCATTAACTCATTATTAAATGACCCAATTATACCTTTTAAATTCCCCCATTTTATGATAAAAAAAAAGTTGTGAGTGATTCATTCTTTTGAAGCTAAGAACCAAGCGTGATACAAAACTTGATAGGTAAAAGACCTAAAATTACTTTGATATTTTGTTTTTCACATAAGATTATGATAATTGATACGGTAAAACAAATCACGTAAACCAAATTTCAACCTTCAAATCAAATTCGAGCGAGAGTTGGTAACTAATATTTATAAAGCAGATTTCACACATTCTAGAACCGTGATTCTGATTCCGATTACGCACCCAAACCAAACAATACACAACCTTATGTCGATTACTTGGGTTTTCAATAACTTGTTTACACCAAATGTGGAATCAAACCATAGTCACACACTAATCCGAGGGTGGGCGCTTCATCTTGAGAAGGTGAGAGATACCAGCGATGACATGAGCACGACTACTTGGAACTCCTGTTTTGGCCAAAGCTTGTCCATTTTTGTCCAACAAAACAAAGCAAGGAACATACTTTATGTCATAGTGAAGAAGCTGCATTTAAGACACATACAGAGAAAGGTGAAAATCTTGAGTCTTACCAATCAACAAAAGCTCTACAATTTGCATATACAGCTAGAAGTGAGAAAAAAGAGAGCTTATTTATACCTCAGGAAACCATTTCTCATTCTCTGCATCTGCCATTGTAATGCTGAGCCAATTTGAATTCCTTTTCTCTACCTCTAAAACAAAGTTGAGCAAAGAATTGCAGAGTCTGCATTTGGGTGAGTAAAATTCAAGTACTGTAGCTTCTTTCTGGGTGGCTAAAGCAGTTGCAAAAGCTCTCTGTTCTGCTTCCCCTTGCTCAGAACTACTTAATGGCTTCTTCTTTGGTTTAAAATTGGGGTTTTGGCTAAATGAAGCTAAGGAGCTGAGAGCAATTGAACCAATACTTTGCATAGATCTGAAGAGCCATGGTCCTTGAAAATCGCAGACGCTTGAAGATTTCGGCTGTTTGTTTGAATCCCATGGCCATTTTAAGCAAAAGAAAGGATCTTTTGAAGTAGACGCGCTCGTTATCTTTGATTCCATCAGAGTCAAAAGTCCTGTTCCACTAGAATTCCAGTGCAACGGAGAAGAGACAGACGAGATCGATGATTTGGGGATTTTGAAGAAATTGAAAGTTAGGGCTTATTTCTTTGATCTAAAAACTAAAGCCAATCTGATTTTTTTTTGGGTTCAAATCTAAACCAATCTGTTTTAATTTTCAAATTTGGTATAATACCAAACCGAATTGAGAAAGCATGAGCTGCTTGCTTCTATAGATTTTGGTTTTAGTTTTTTTTTTCTTTTGTTTTTTTTGTGATCATTCGTATTTAGTAAATTACATAAAAATGAAAAATCGTGAGAGAAAATCTTCAGTGGTAACAGTTTTGTTTTAGATTTTGATTTTCAAATTCTTTAAAAAAATAAAAGAACCAATTATAATTTCTAATTTAAATTTTGGTTTGCTAAAAACAACCAAACCAAACCGAACTCAAAGATTTATTTTATTTTTGGTTGGAATTAAAAACGAAGGAACTAATTTTGCCAATTTCGTCGTATATGATGTTTTTATTCTGGAAAGAAACAGAAGAATCCACAAAGTTTTGCATGAATCATACAACTGAGAAGAAGAGACTTCAAAAATCCATATGTTCTCTCGTAAATGTGCCACAAAAATATTCCAAGACAATGGAAAACTTTGGGGTTCCTTCAGAGCCAGGATCTGAAAGCAAAGCAACGAATCTTACGTTTTCTCTTTGACTTATTACCTTTGTTTAAGATGTCATGCTTTTGTCCTGTCTCGTTCTCTCTTTTCTCTTCTTGAATAAACTCGCTAGTCTCTTCTTGTATGACCGTTGAGGTTAAAAGTTCTTGCTTTTGTGATCTTTGAGGAACACTTTCAATGATCTCTAACAAACTTACTTGCTGTGCCTGATCCTCTGCTCTATTTGGCGACAATTCTTCATCTTCTTGGACTGGCGTTATATTTCTAACCATGTATATTACTCTATCTAGAGTCCCTAAAGCTTGTTCTACCTCTGGACTGATACAAAACCGTCTTCTGAAATCAACTTCAGTCTTCGCAATTACATTTCCTTCTTCTGCAGAAATGCTTTCCTCAAAATCTTCTTCTTCTTCTTCTTCCTCAATCTCGGGAACAGTTCTTCTGCAATGGACAGGTTCAATTTCACTAGCATCTCCATTATTCTCGAGTTCGTTCTTTGGCAGAGAATCGCCATTCACTTCATTGGCTTCCAACTTTGGTTCTTCTTCCTCAATTGCTTTATCAGTTGTATACAGAGCTTGACGTATCTTAGTGTACAAAGGATCAGTTAAAGCTTTGCTGTAATCTTCATCAAATTTAGCTACCGAAGCAACTGACTGTTACATTCAAATAAGAAAACAATAACACACAATTTTACCTATTTGACACTTGACCAAAACACTAAAACAGCAAAACACAATTCATGTTTCCTAACCTTTTTATAGAGTCTGAAACCGTTGCCTATGAGCTGCCTAGATATAAAATTAATAAGAGATGGAGGCATCAAGTCCAGCTT
Source organism: Cardamine occulta (assembly GCA_028015245.1). Classification (NCBI taxonomy): domain Eukaryota; kingdom Viridiplantae; phylum Streptophyta; class Magnoliopsida; order Brassicales; family Brassicaceae; genus Cardamine; species Cardamine occulta. The sequence goes on along the minus strand of CM051382.1, from coordinate 22,590,102 downwards.
TATATCAAGATCCGCTATCGTCCTATAAAATTCAACAAAAGCTAGATATAAAGCTTCATAACCAAAGACAATTTGAAAGTTGCAATATTACAATGATCACTAACCTGAAGTAACTCCTCTGTGGAGTAACCTTTTGTATAACAAATCCGCCTACGAGATCAATCCTCACTGTATCTAGTGATTCAGGTATAACGACGTCCTTAGAGGTAACTCCAATGCTATCTAAATCAGAGATCTAAATAAAAGTTGCAAACAAACAAGTTTTAATAACAAGAGTAAGATGAAGAAAACCACAAGAAGGATAGTGCTTTACCGATTTGAGAAGGATGACGATTAAGCCATCTTTAAAGTATTCAAATAAGAAAAAATGCACAATGATCTCTCTGTCTGTCAATGGCCATGGTACCTTCATCCTTTCTTCCCACAATATAAAATTTCAAGATTAGCTTCATAAGACTAAATATGTCACAAAAAGAAACCGAAAAAAACAAACTTCTTCCTCATTTCCAATGTGAACATACCTTACAAAACATACTTGTTCACCGATCCCAACCTTTTGCAAGCATGTGCTTTTTAAGATCCTGAATGGTGGAAATGAAAACTGTGGCCACCTAATATATATATACACATAAACAACGCGTAAAGTAATAATCTTTCCAACAAGACATGAGATCCTGTAATTCACAATCCAAAATCTTGAAGAGTCTTACCATTTCGTATAGAGAGATGATTCCCATGACACACACAAACCTGCATCAATAACTCCAATTAACAACAACTGCAGAATCATGTTTTTAAAACTTTGAAATCTGCAGTCAAAATTCTAACTTACAATCTTCTATAGGCCCATCCATGTAACCTTCAACGAGCAAAGTGTGAAAAGGACTTCCTTCAAGTCCTTCACGGTACATAACACGGCAATCTTCATAATCATGTTTCAACTGTAAAACAAACACAACACTTTTTTGCTACATCATTACAATCCAAGATCACCACTAGTCTACAAAAATGGAAATGTGTCTCAACTCAAGTCAGAACAAAACAAAAAACACATACTTTCCAATCACCATAGGATGATGCATCTTTGGTTAATTTAGACACTTGATGATCAGTCATGGATACACTCCTGAGCTTGCTAAGTAACTTGGATACATCAGCTGTTCTTTTTTCCAATATATTCTCATTACACTCTACAAAATTCATCACACCAAACATCTAAGCAAAATCCAAATAAAAAGAGAAAAATTGATAGCAACGGATTTAGAGAACAAAACCTTGAGATGAACAAAGCTGGTCTCTGAGAAGGGATTTAAGAGTCTCATGATTGGTGAGTTCAGGAGAAGACAAAGTCTTGTCCAATGTTTCTCTATACTCACAGATCTCTTGTTTCTTCTGCATAATTTCGCACTACACAACAAAAAGAATCAGAATCCCAGAAGAATTTTCTTCAAGTTTAATGATCCGATAACAATTAAACAAAGAGATAAGAAGAGAAATTTTCACAACTTACGGAGTTGTAGAAAAAGCTGATTTTAAGCTTCGAGGACAAAACGTGACCGACAAGACGGAGTAAGAAGGTGAGAAGTTTTGTTCTACCAAGAAATTTCTCGAGATAATTCAAATCTGTGGTTCATTTTCCATGAAAAGTCGGAGTTTCCAATAAAGGCAGGAGATGCTTAATGACGAGATTAATATTTTGATTAACTGACAAAATAAGGGTTTAGTGGACGGATAAGTGTCAGTGTCAGAAGGGTGATGATATAGTTGGGAATTTCTCTGCCTCCAACTTCATTACTTTTTGGTATAATCACAGAAGACAAAAATAGTCATAAATAGGAGATGCTGATACAGTTGAAACAATGTTTTTTTTGGGTCTCTGCCTTAATTTGGTATTTTGAGTCCTGCATTAAATATGGTATCTCTCCTGAATATTTAAACCACGGTCTATACTATTCTTTTTTTGATAGTAAGCTACTAATTAAAATCATATATTTCATGCTACTCGTATTGTTTAATTGAATTGGATGCTAGTACGGTTGCTAAAGGAGTATGAAATACGTACTGTGTTTTGTGATTCCAAATGGTTTATGCTCAATTGATGAAATAATCGTACAAATGATGATGAATTGTACAAATGATGGGACATGTGATGATTTATTTGGTTTGAATGTAAATTTACCAAAACAAATATTTAACGTATATAAAAAAAACACATACACACAACATAATCCAAATCGTTCTTCAAAATAGTATACTAAATTGAGTATGATTTTTAACTAAATTGAAAAAAATTGACAAACTTAAATTTTGTTTAAGAAAATATAGAATAAAATCAGTGAACATATATTAAAAAGAAAGTGCAAACAACTAAAATATACAATAGAAAATCTGTATGATGTTAGATGGGTGGGTTAGTGATCTGTATCCGTGTAGCAGAAAAATCAGAAGCAACATACAATAGTTAGTTTCATACACATCTACACGAATAGTGAATGCTCCAATGCCAAACTATCCACTTTTTGTTCAGTGATTGTTGATGATCACAACGTACAACATACATAAGTGATGGAACACTAAATTCATGCACAAAATCACAACTCATTTCATCAAAAGAAGCAATCACACAAAAACAAGTAGTAGATCACTCAGATAATTGATCCCAAACATTGAAGATAAGCCATCCTTCAATGGCTGCAGCCTCAAGCCGTTCTTCAGACCCTTTCTCCTCCCATTTCGCCTCAATCGAATCCAGCCGACTCAAATCAGACCACAACACTCTGTGAGCTAATTCTCTTGTCCCAAGAAACTCAAGCACTAGAGTTCCTTGAGCTTTCGCAGCCAATTTCCCAATCTCAATCGCGTTTCTTATCACAAGACCGTGATTTTCTCTAAGCAAGTTCAGGTCTTCCTCAATCTGCATTCCAACAAAAGTGACAAACTTGGAAGCAAAGAAAGGGTAGAGATCCTAGAGATTATCATGAAAAGGTTTAGGAAGTCGAAGAAAGAGACATAGGTTTCTCGTGCTCAGCTTCACTGATGATAGACTCCACTCTGACTTTTTGGTTCCAACATCCCAATACACATCGAAGATCACTGCTCGGTTTCCATTCAAGATTGAATCTTCTCTTATAAGTGAAAGGTATGGAGATATATCTGTTGAAGATCCAACATCAATGGCCTTGGTCTGAACATAAGAGCCATCAGTCATCTTGAACTTTGGCCCATCAAAGGAGGCCATGTGATGAAGGAACACTAAGGAATTCACAAATCAAATGAGACGCAGAAGTATTAGATTCAGTTATTATCAACACAGTTCTAGAACAACTAAATCTCAATGAGATAAAATATATAAACCCAAAACTATCGATAGAATGAAAGTGAGATAACGAACACCAAAAAAATATTTCTCCTTTGTAACAAAAACTAGACATTTGGTGAAGTAAGGATCACACACGCATTGAATAACAATTTGAATGTAGCAGTAGTCTAACAACGAATTCATCAAACTACAAAGTAAACAACTTTTTTTTTTTTTTTAAGGTTTGGCTACAATTGTTTATTTCCCCTAGTTCTAGATTTCATTACCGTCTTGTGCATCAAAGATAATAAGAAAACAAGCGAGACTTTAGTCCTTGTTTTTACATATCTATTCGACTAATTAACTAATGCAGACCCAAAAATGCATCGAATCAATATACTAGCTCTAAACTCATTGGTCAAATCACAGTTCTTGTAACCCAAAACGATCGATCGGAGAGGTAATCTCCAACAATAATTATCATCTGAAATCGGAATAATACGAATCGAATTCCACACAAAGGAGACATTAACTACTGATAAAAAAAAAGTTAAGCAGATATCGAAGAAAGAAGAGACAGAAGGTAGAAACAGAGACATGAGTAAAAATGTAACCTTGAAATTCGCTTCAGGCTATAGTAAACGGCGAGAGAAACAGTTCCTTAGTTTCGACGCGAGAACAAGTAACAAAATGGAGACTTGAAAATTCCCGAGTCCGGCCTTTGGGTGCGATCTATCGAGAATCTCTTTAACTCGCTTAACCATGCATTGGTTCATATAAACCAATCCGGTTTATTTGATGTATTTATTGTATTATTACCTTACCACACTCAAATAAGTTTTTATTTTTTCATGGTAATAAAAAAAAAATCACAACCAACCCGAATCATAATTGTACGTTGCCATATCAATTGCCAAACACATGTGCTCACAACAAAATTGTTGATACCAAAATGGTTGAGTTCATGAGGTACATTTCAACATATAATGCTCTAGTTTCGCTCTTTCTAGTGTTACGAGTATATATCTTCCAACGTCTATATATTAATCTTTAACTGTGTTAGATAGTACAACACGCATTGAAATATTCAACAACTGATTGATTAACACTTTCAAATTACATTTAAAAATGGTCCATTTTAGATACTTATGCCAACAATCAAACCATTAAAAACCAAACTCAAATTTGGGTTTAGTGTTTTAAAAACCAAAACCAGAAATTTACAAAGTTAGCTAAAAGGTCCATATTAGAAATATAAAACTTACCACAAAGGCCGATAGTGCAGTGTAAGCCCAACATCCCTCAATTTTGGTTATATACCGCCGCTTCTACCCAACCTACAAAAGCCATATCAGCTTACTCTCTCCTTTACTTTACAACAAATTCGCCGCTTATCGCTTCCTCCGATCTTCATCTTCTCCCCCAAAAGGTACGGTTTCGTTTTCTTCTCCTTCGATTCTCAGATTCCTTCATCGATTAGGTTTAGCGAACCTCTCATCGGAATTTCATGTTTGTTTTTCGAAGCTTTCTTCTGTTTACTTGATAGATACATATTCTCTTCAGTTACTATATGGAACCATTCGTTGTAAAGGAGAACAGCATCGCATCTGCTTCGTCGCCGAAGAAGAAGAGACGGATCGATCACACTGAGTCTGATGGTTCCGCGATTCTCTCATCTAACTCCACCATCGGTTTGAAAAGCAACATCGGTGGTAACGAGTCACGGCTGAACATGGCGGCGTTTGGTAACAACAACTCCAACAATCATGAGATCGATGAAGATCTTCATAGTAGACAGCTCGCTGTTTACGGCCGCGAGACTATGAGGAGGCTTTTCGCTTCCAAAGTTCTCATCTCTGGGATGCAAGGCCTTGGTGTCGAGATTGGTAACGCTTCTCATCTCTAATTTGTTCATTTTTCGTTGTTAATTTCTCTTTGCATGTTACTCCTGTTGGTTGTTTTAAGAGTTTCAAGCATGTTCTGAAACGCACTTCGTGATTTAGCTGCTTGATTTGTGTGCTAGCTTTACCTGTAAATTTGGTCACTGAAGTTGAGTCTGTTAAACTTGTAGCTTAACTTGTTAAGTTCGTTTCTGTGAAGAGTTAGTGTGGCATTATATGCGTGGAAGGTTTATACACTATATTTGTATTCTCTTGTATATTCCTTCTTTCTGATGGATAATTTTTGTTTCTCATTTAGCCAAGAATATTATTCTCGCTGGTGTGAAGTCAGTGACCCTTCACGATGAAAATCTTGTTGAGCTATGGGACTTGTCTAGTAACTTTGTTTTCTCGGAGGAGGACGTTGGTAAGAATAGGGCACTTGCTTCTGTTCACAAGTTACAAGAACTCAACAATGCTGTGGCTGTCTCAGCTTTGACTGAGAAGTTAACCAAAGAGCAGCTTTCTGATTTCCAGGTATCCAAACTGTTCCGTTATTTGGTTTTTCTTCAGTTCCTTGTTCTAGTTGTCAATAATACTATCATGAATCCTGGACACAGTTATCTGTACAATGATTAGAGGTGACTGAATGTGGATTAATTGTTTCTACAAAAAAGTATATGATGTTTAGTTTGTTCATAATTTTCCCAACAAAAGTGGCTGATTTCTTTTTCCTTCTTTGATGCAGGCCGTGGTATTTGTGGATATCTCTTTAGAGAAAGCAACAGAGTTTGATGATTATTGCCATAGTCATCAGCCACCTATTGCATTCATCAAGGCTGACGTTAGGGGCCTGTTCGGGTCTTTGTTTTGTGATTTTGGACCTCGTTTTACTGTCCTAGATGTGGATGGGGAAGAGCCGCACTCTGGCATCATCGCTTCTGTTAGTAATGAAAATCCTGGATTTGTTTCGTGTGTCGATGATGAGAGGCTGGAGTTTGAGGATGGAAATCTTGTTGTTTTCTCTGAAGTTAAGGGAATGACAGAGCTGAATGATGGAAAACCAAGGAAGATAAAAAATGTGAAGCCGCATTCATTTACCCTTGAGGAAGACACCACTAGCTATGGGGAATATATGAAGGGTGGCATTGTGACTCAGGTTAAAGAGCCCAAGGTTCTGAATTTTAAACCTCTTAGAGAAGCACTTAAAAATCCAGGCGACTTTCTTCTGAGTGACTTTTCAAAGTTTGACCGCCCACCTCTTCTCCACTTGGCATTCCAAGCACTTGATAGGTTTTCGTCTCAAGCAGGTCGATTTCCATTTGCTGGTTCAGAAGAAGATGCTCAGAAACTAGTGGAAATTGCAATTGACATTAATGAGAGTTTGGGTGATGCAAGGTTGGAAGATGTCAATCCTAAACTGTTGCGGCATTTGGCCTTTGGATCCAGGGCTGTTCTGAATCCCATGGCTGCAATATTTGGTGGCATAGTTGGGCAAGAGGTTGTCAAGGCATGCTCTGGGAAATTCCATCCTGTCTTTCAGGTAAAGACTTTTCTGTTTGAATTTTTAGGGGCACATCTGTTCAGTCTTTGTATGTAAAACTTCCACTTGTTGAGCAATGTTTTTTCGTATTCTACATGAAGCCTATACCAGGACTAAAAGTTTATGTTCCCTTTTTAGTAGTATTTCTTTTGTACTGGGTAATCTTGTAATGAGTTTGAGTTATTTGTGCAGTTCTTTTACTTTGATTCGCTGGAGTCACTCCCCAAGGAACCCCTTGATGCATCAGAGTTTAGACCACAAAATAGTCGTTACGATGCACAGATCTCTGTATTTGGGTCTACTCTTCAGAAGAAACTCGAGGGTGCCAGAGTTTTTGTTATTGGGGCTGGTGCTCTCGGATGTGAATTCTTGAAGAACTTGGCTTTGATGGGTGTGTCATGTGGCACTCAAGGGAAGCTTACTGTCACCGATGATGATGTAATTGAGAAGAGCAACCTGAGTCGTCAGTTTCTTTTTCGTGATTGGAACATAGGACAGGCTAAATCCACAGTTGCTGCAACAGCAGCAGCAGGAATAAATTCGTGCCTCAAGATTGATGCTCTGCAAAATCGTGTTGGACCTGAGACCGAGAATGTCTTTGACGACAGCTTCTGGGAGAATCTGACAGTTGTTGTCAACGCACTGGACAATGTCACTGCCAGGCTTTATGTTGATTCCAGATGTGTGTATTTCCAGAAGCCTCTCCTCGAGTCAGGAACCCTAGGTCCAAAGTGCAACACACAGATGGTTATCCCTCATCTCACTGAGAACTATGGTGCCTCAAGAGACCCACCAGAGAAACAGGCTCCGATGTGTACTGTGCACTCGTTTCCTCACAACATTGACCATTGCTTAACATGGGCTCGCTCTGAATTTGAGGGTCTTCTTGAGAAAACACCAGCTGAAGTTAATGCATACCTCTCAAATCCTGTTGAATACATGAATGCGATGAGAACTGCTGGAGACGCACAAGCTAGGGATACTTTGGGACGTGTTGTTGAATGCCTCGAGAAAGAAAAGTGCAATGAATTCCAGGATTGCATAACCTGGGCTCGTCTGAGGTATGCTTTGTTGCCACAAACCCTTCATTGAGACTGTATATAAATGATTCTCTTCTCATAACATAAGTTCTTGCATACAGGTTTGAGGATTACTTCGCCAACCGCGTGAAGCAGTTGATCTATACATTTCCTGAGGATGCTGCTACTAGTACAGGAGCTCCGTTCTGGTCTGCCCCAAAGAGATTCCCTCGCCCGCTGCAATTCTCCTCAACCGACCTGACCCATATAAATTTTGTCATGGCTGCATCTATCTTGCGAGCAGAGACATTCGGAATCCCTACTCCTGAATGGGCTAAAACCCCAACGGGACTAGCTGAGGCTGTGGAAAGAGTGATTGTCCCTGACTTTGAGCCGAGGAACGATGCAAAGATTGTGACAGATGAGAAGGCTACAAGTTTGTCTACAGCTTCAGTCGATGATGCAGCAGTAATTGATGAATTAATTGCAAAACTAGAGCGGTGCAGGCTGAGCTTGCAGCCAGAGTTCAGGATGAAGCCAATCCAGTTTGAAAAGGTGAATCAAAATTGTATCCATCTGTTATTTAAATTCTGTACTTGGATTACAATAACAATTAACTAACATTATTATGCTGTATTTAGGACGATGATACCAACTACCACATGGATATGATCGCTGGGCTAGCCAACATGAGAGCAAGGAACTACAGTGTTCCCGAGGTGGACAAGCTTAAAGCCAAGTTCATCGCTGGCAGAATCATACCTGCGATTGCTACATCAACTGCTATGGCAACTGGTTTTGTTTGCCTGGAGCTGTACAAGGTCTTAGACGGGTCACACATAGTGGAGGACTACAGAAACACATTCGCTAACCTGGCTTTACCTCTTTTCTCCATCGCTGAGCCTGTTCCACCAAAAGTGGTGAAGCACCAAGACCAAAGCTGGACGGTTTGGGACCGGTGGGTGATAAAAGGAAACCCGAGTCTAAAGGAGTTGCTAAAATGGTTAAAGGACAAAGGCCTAAAAGCGTACAGCATATCATGTGGAAGCTGTTTACTTTACAACAGTATGTTCCCAAGGCATAACGAGAGGATGGACAAGAAAATGGTGGATCTTGCAAGAGAAGTGGCCAAGGTTGAATTGCCTGCTTATAGACGTCACTTGGATGTTGTGGTCGCTTGTGAGGATGAGAATGACAACGACGTTGATATCCCTCTCGTATCAGTCTACTACGCCTGATTTGAGAAAAAAAAAAAAAAAAATAGAGAAGCTTTTAAATAATTACTGTATTCTTCTGCGAGTGTGTGTTGCTACGACTCTCGCCTTACAGGTTTAGATGAAAGCATCTCAAGGACGTCAAAGTTTGGGTTGAGAGATAGAGAGAGTTTTGATGTATCAAATAGTTAACTTCCTAAATTTAGAATGAATTTTCATATTTGTTTCTGTTTTTCTTCCAATTACAAACATTATTAAACTATTAAGCAAAATCTTAACACAGTTCCAAACGTTTTGAAGCTTGAAAAATCAGATAGTTATTATAACTTCAACTACGTACAAAGAGGACATTTCACAAGCCCATTCTCATTACATTCTCTGCATCTCGTCCACATCTTATCATTACCACTCTCTTCATCATGATGATCTGCAAGCAATCTTGAGCTTCCATGGCAACTAGAGCATATCAAAAACCTTTCGTTGTCACAACATTCGCAAGGCGATTCAACCAGTGAGATTCCTTCTAGAAGCTTCTTGAGCTTCCCGTTCTCGTTCAATGACACAACTTCTTCTGCTCCTCCAATGTATCTACCTCTAATGAACAGCCTTGGAGATGTAACTTTCCCACCAAGCAACCTCCACATCTCTTCTCTAAACTCTGAATCCATTGAAACATCTCTCTCTCTAAACATCACCTTGTGATTCTCCAACAAGAATCTTACTCTTCTGCAGGCTTCGAATGTTTTCCTCACTCCTCGCAAGCCTGTCGTGTAGAATACGACCGAATCTTCTCCACCGGGTGGACAATTCTCTTCAAACTCCAAGAGAATCCCTCTATCATCTTCAAGATTCTGTTCTTGTTCTTGTTCCTCTGCAGCTTCAAACTCTAGAAATCTTGGTGTAACAGAACCTTTGATTTGACTAGATTCAGAGACTATTTCGTCTCTTAGATGATGGATTGTGCGATCAATGCTACTCTTATGAAGAGCTAAGCCTTGCTTCAACGTCTTAACAGTGGTGATGAGTTTCATCTTCTTCACCAATCTTTCCTTCATTCTTTTCATTGCTAGCAAAAATATTGGATCTTTTCTTGGAAAAATAAAAACTAATTCAAGAATCAGAAAAAAGTTAAAGATTGAAAAATTCCGATCAATATCAAACCAAAGATAAGATTGGGCACGAGAGAAGGAAACAAAACGTAATGGATTATTCGTTTTCTGGTTTCTTGTTTGGTTAACGTGTGGGTACCCAATTTTGATGTAAAAAAAGTTTCAAAAGCCACTTTCTGGGTTAGCTTTCAAAAGTCTTGATGTGTTTTTTCATCAGAACGAAAAGAGAAAAAGTTTTTTTTTTTTTTCGGTTTGAGTGGTCATTGCTACAATAATGTAGATGATAAAACTCACACCTCAATCACAGAGACAAAAGGACTCATCAGTAATGATTTTACCCTATCAACCCAATTTTTGCTAGAGGATAAATAAAACAAAAAAGGAAAATGTATAATGGAGCTTTAAGAAATTATAATCATCTTTCTGGTAAGAATTAGTAGTTTTCATTCCTTCTTTTAGTCTGGTTATAATGATAATGTCTGGTCTTGTCTTTTACAATTCCATAAACGTGCAATGATGTAATTTGGTAAAGTAGCTCAGCTTTAGCTAGCTTGCAAATTCGAATTAGTCAAATTTTCAATTTAAATCATACTTTTCGTACTACGTTATGGTTCAATTAAATTAATGATGGTTAAAGACATGTTCAATTTGACTGACGCCATAAGACCTGGCGATATAATTGTATATATCTTATGAGTGAAGAAGACATTCACATTCACAACTATAAAAAGAATAATAAGTTTTTGATGCTATTATTTATACAAAAGCCAAGAGTCCAACGAATTTTACTCTAAATGTCAGCCACAGATGCTCTGAGTCCAATGTCGAAGGAGAATTTAATACATGTTAACTCCTTCTGCTCATCAATCATCTTCATTTTCAGCAAGTACGAACCCTGAAAGATTTGATAAGAGTATAAATCTGTCATCTTCCCTTTTTTTTGGACATTCAAAACCAGAAACTATACCATATTATATGCGACAATGAGACATTCAAACTAGTCAATTTATGTCTACATGTGTTGCTCCATACTAAAAAGAACTTACAGGAGGAGTGTAAACAGGAAGCTGTTGAGAGTGTGAGACCAAGAAATCTCCAGTTTTTATAGGACAAGTTGTCTCATTGCAGAGGTCATGTGTCTCAGAGTGAACGTGCCATCCGAAGTATGATACTTCAATCACCATCTTCCCAAACGAAATCACACGCCCTTTTATAAACAAAACAATCACATCATTAACGGATTATTCAGCAGCAATCACATTGTCTTACAATCATAACAAACACTAATCATCAGAGCTACATACACAACATCTCTGTATCATTGGTATCAATATAATACCAAAAGCTTAAGATAAAAGAAAGTGTTAGAATTAGACTTATGAACAAAACCTGTGTTGGCAGAGATGGTGAATGTAGCTGGCTCGCCTGGGGCTATAGGATTAGGTGATATATTAACCTCTTTCACTTTTACTTCATACTCTGCGTTCTCCTCTACAACCAAATCAGGCACAATCTTCAAGTTCCCATATTTCCAAGAATAACGAGTCAAAAAGGCAGAATAATCGAGTTACGTACCACAGTAATGGACATCGATGGCTTGAGAAATCGTTGAAACAAGGAGGAGGAGAGAAACAGCGAGGGGAAGAATCATGGAGATCTTCGACATTATCGATAGAATCTCGGAAGCTATAAGGAAGAGTTTCAGAGATGGTCAAAGAAGCAGAGTGGTGTTGCGGAATCTTAGATTCTTATATCAAGGAATGTAGGGCGAGATCTGGACCGTTGTTTAAAGCTAGGTCAATGTTTCTTGAAACGGACGGCTCGATTTCCCTTGTATTAGTTTGACCGTCAAGGCCTACTTGAATATAGGATATATATCAATTATCAAGATTGGGATATATACACGAATATGTTAGCATATATCCTTTGGCTAAAGATGTTAGAGATATATTATAAACTAAAAAATCTATATATACATAAAAAGATATAAACATATCCTAACATAATTTTTTCTTCTTTATTTTATTTTTTATTTTTTTTGGTAATAAATTCAATATGATTTATGTTGGCAAGTTAATATGGATTTTTGAATTTTATAACAAAGAAAAGAAAATACCAAAAACAATAATATATATATATATATATATATATATATATATATTTGAAAACCACTAATCTTTGATTCTCAACGGAGATTCCTTTCAATTTTTAAATTTGTCGCAAATATATTGTGTAAGTTGGGAACGGTCTTATCCGTAGCGCAACATGACGAATTGTTCAAATACTTATTAAAGAAAGTCTTAACTTAAGTTACTTAACAATCATATAATCTCAAACAGGCTAACATTACAAAATTGTCTCTCTAAAAGTCACAAAAAAATGTTTGTATAAAGAACCAAATAAAACCCATGAAACTTTACAGCTTGGAGATTATATACTTCTTAAAAAATGTCAACAAGACTTTTTTTTTTTCTTTCTTAGAAGTAAAAAAAAAAAACGGAACGAAGTCAAATATCGACCATCGGCCGGAGAGAAAAGGGAACAACATCAGCGACAGTTGTCATCACCGGAGATGGCAACGGATACGTACGGCAAACGGGACACGTAGGATGAAGCCTGAGCCAAGGGTCAACGCACTTGTCGTGGAACAAGTGGTTACAATCCGGCAAAACCCTGATCATATCCGTTGTCTTGTAATCCGCAAGACAGATAGAGCAACACGACGTCGTACTAGATTCCTTTTGCAAGCTATAACTCACACGAGCCTCTTTGTACGGAAGCTTAGGAAAGTTCTTGATGACCTCCTCGTTTAGCCCCAAGACTTCGACTACCACGGTATCATTTTGATCATCACCGTCGAAGCGAAACCGTTCTTGGCCAGCTGGCAACGTTCCATTGGTCTGTCTTTGCCGGCGTCTCGTCCTTGGAGTGGTCGTGGGAGAGGCGGAGATATGGCTTTGAATGCAATAATAATAAGCTATGTAAATTATGGTAATTAGGAGAAGTATACCAACGGAGACTCCGATCCCGTAAGCAAATCCACCGATCCTATCGGAGGCCGTTAGCCAGTGGCCGGAGTCAGGTGGAACCACCGTCGCGTTCATCGCGGCGGTCCTATTTTAATGAAAGTTTCGATGAAGAAAATGATAGGCCTACGAGGAAAGGAGATGTCTTTGGGGAATGTATATATGTTTTTGGTCAACACGATGATGAAGCTCTGGAGTCAACGATAAGATGTAGTTATGTCATATTCATATAGTTTTTTTTTTGTTTGGTTAGTAGGGTGATTTTACATAAATTAACAAATAATGTACTAGCGGCGTTAATTAATAGCTTTTGCAAATGTTCAAAAAAAAAATTTTAAGACTTCAATCGATCATCTAGAGGTTATTGTGGTCAATCATAGATGTTAATAGAATATGTTTCCATATATAATTCATTGTTATTAGATAGTTGATTTTAGATTATGCATTTGTAAAAAGTTTGGTTGACAAAAAAATATACATTTATATTGTATTTTAATTGAATAAAATTTGATTTTAAGAACTGCCCATTTTAAAATCTGCAACATGATTTATAAATATAAGATCCAATAATATTTTATGTTAATTCATAATTTAGAATAGCAAATAGGTTATACTTGAATTTATAGCATATTAATACCCACGATTGAATAACATTATTGTCTAAACGTGGACATTTAGAGAAGATGACAAATTTCAATATATCAAAAGATTTGTTCTGTTTAAAAACTACTGTTTCTTCTTTTCTTTTTTCTGAAAACTAATATTAATATTTCAAGTTTTTTTTAATTAGTGTTGAATTTTACCATATGCTTTGATTTTTTTAAGGAAACAGAACATGGACAAACAAATTGAATCAAATATACGAATGAAAATGAATTGTAAAAGAAACAACAATTGTAAGAAACATTTGTGAGAGAAAACACCCTAAATGAGAGGGTTTAGAGAATTGTATAAGAAACACCCTAAATGAATTGTAAAAGAAACAATTGTAAGAAATATTTGTGAAAGAAAACACCCTAAATGAGAGGGTTTAGAGAAGAGAAAGGCAAAAGCATATTATGAATAAGATTAACAGAAAATTATAGGTTTTACTTTCTAGTTATTTGAAGAGATTTTTATTGGTTGACTTCAAAAACTGAATAAGGGGCTCGAACTGAAGTTTCATAACAACAAACTTTTTCAAATCGCAATGAAAAAACGTCTCATAAACAACACAAAACTGCGCTGATGAAAGAAGAGTAACACTACATGTTGATGTGGTGACTCTCAACGCTGGGTTCATCGGAGGCACCTAAATGTATGTCAAGAAATGAATTTTACAATTTCCTTAACGGAAAAGAAGATTGCATCTTATGAGTCTTTCTTCCAGACTATGGTTGGGATGAACGGTGAATTCAACGAAGAAATGTTCAACTCTCATCCTCTCTTGCCACACCTTATTGATGAGGTTTCACCCTTTTATCCTTTTTTTAAATGTGTTTTCCCTTTTTATATATGCGTTCAGTCATCGAGTATCTTTGCCAGGTGATGGAGGTTATGGTCCCAGAAAGTGATGTTCAACCAGTTATTGTCAGATCTCAATATGCCTCTACTGTTTCTCTGATTGCCCCTCATAGATCAGATTTTCCTCATGTTGCTGTTTTGGTCCTGATGTGACTTGTTAATGGAGGATGATTTGACCTGGATAAGTTTATTTGGAAGACTATCCAAATCTGGAAAGCTTTAAGCCTTGAATGACATTGGTTTCTAGAGTGGTTTTTGCTTTTAGATTTTTCAAAAATCTATTTTTTTTTCCATTCATGATTTTAAGAAAAATGGAATCCATAAAAATTAGAAAATCTAGATTTTGATAGTTTTTCCATATTTATGAAGAAAATCTAAAATCTCACTTACATGAGTTTTTAGGAAATTTTGTCTCTAATCAAAAACCAAAAACAAAAAATTAAAAACTAAAAACAAAAAAAAAATCAAAAACCAAAAACTAAAAATCAGAAACCAAAAACCATTTATAAACTACAAAACATTCATGGCCATAATTGTTCGGTAACGTCTCTTCTCTTTTTTATTTAAATTCAAAAAAAATTACTTAGAAAGACTATGTAATAATTTTGAATTTTGAAAAATATTTTGGTTAAATGAGTATGTTTAAATTTCTCTAATTTGAAAGGTATAATTAAGTCTTTCAGTAAAAAGTGGTCAATAAAATCCCATGTTCTAAAACGTGACCACCTAAACAATTACGCGGCCACATAATCGCTCATTGTACCCCTTCCGCCGCGATTATAGCCAATCGGCTTGATTATTTGGTAGCCAATTTTTTGACCGATTAACTTAATTATTCACTTAAATCAAGTGATTATTTAAAAAAAAAACTGGATTAAATTTGGGGAAAAAGCCCAATATTGTGAATCAGGCCTCCGTAATATTTGAAACCCAACTTGATTTTACTGAAAAAATAATAATGCCTTATATATAAGAGATTTTCTACTCTCTTCTTCTTGTACACCTGATGTGGGACTTTCATTTTAACTTTTTTGTTTGGTTTTCTTTCATTACCTTTTTAACTTCGTTTTTTTTCCTTGTGCTAGAACATTTTTTTTGGAAAAATATTTGGGTTCACTCTTAGGGGTAAACCTCTTTATTCACCTTATTTTTCTCTAACTAATAAAATTATGCCACGTAATATTATATTTAAATAAAAATAATAAATTAAAACTAAATAAATAAACAAATTAAAAAGTTAAAAATTTTAACCCCTAGGTTCGCTCAGTTGTATCATTTAGGGTATATAGTTTTATATGTTTAATTTATTTTAGTTTTAGTTATTATTTTTATTTAAATAATAAATTAAAACTAAATAAATAAAATATTTAAAAATTTTAGCCTTTGGATTTGCTGGGTTGTATTCTTTAGGGTATAATTTTATATGTTTTATTTATTTAGTTTTATTTATTATTATTTTAAGTATAATATTACGTGAATAATCTTATTGAATAAATTTTCTTAATTTATTTATTTTATCTGTTTAATTGTAATTTTAATTTATTATTTTTGTTTAAATATAATCTTAGTTGACATATTTTTATTGATTAGATTTTAAAAAATTAATTAATTAATGATTTAATTTAATTGTTTTATTATGAAAAAGTGATTAATGATTAATTGATTAAATTTAGAAAAAATAATTAATGACATGACATATTTTGATTGGTTAGAAAAATAGGAGGTGAACAAAAGAGTTCACCCCTAAAAACCCAAGTATTGTTTTTTTTTTTTGTATTCTAGCGTGTCTTAGTTTTCCTTCATCTACGACACGTGTTCACATATTAAACGAACCCAAAAATGAACATAAATTAAATTCCCAGCCCAAAGTTGGAAGAAGCCCATTCTATAAGATGATGTAAGTGATTAGGAGCCCATGAATTCATTTGTCCTTTCCTTTGTATACATAATACATACTCTCTTCTAATTCCAGCAATTGTTCCGTATTAAAACGAGGTAAAGTTTCTAACTTTCTATTATTATTATTTTTGTAAACGTAAAGTTTCTATTTTATCAGTTGGAAAAAAAAATTCTATTTTATGAGAAGAAACGAAAAAAAAACTTGACGACAAGGCAGTACCGTTAGTTGATGGGAGATTGGGATGAAAATGATTTCCAAGTGGGATCATTGTAGCTTGTGGAGAGCCCACGTCAAGCCAACGCTACAGTTAACAACATCAATAATTTTGTCTATTTTTATGTCACCTAATCAATAAAGAAAGTAATTAAATAAAAAAGACTCGCATGAAAGTTGAAGCTGATTGGTTGATGAACCTAACACTTGCTCACCAACCTCTCTCTGTGAATCTTTGTTTCTTCTTTGGAACCGACATGGCTCCCAACACTTAGGAATCTCAAGCTTCTCACTCTCTCTGTAAGTTTTCTCTCCTTATGTTTTCTTTTCTTAATTTGGATTGTTTTTCTAAGATTTGATCTCTTATTTGACTCTTTCTTCTTCTTCATAAATTTGGATTTTTTCATCTTTCAACAAATATTTCACTGAGAGAACTCTTTAGCTGTTGACTTTTTTTTTTTTTTTTTATCTTGTTCAGCAGATCTTTCAACTCAGCAACACTAAACTGTGGTTCTCTTTTACTTTTTTCCATTGGACTTTAGACAAAATAAGCTATGCAAACTGAGGAACTTTTGTCGGCTCCACAGACTCCTTGGTGGAATGCTTTTGGATCTCAGCCGTTGACTAAGGAGAGCCTCTCTGGTTCATTCCTCGGAGTTAAGGTAGTTACTCTGGAGACAGAACAAGGTGTGGTGGATAAACAAAGCTCTCCAACTCTCTTCACTTTATCACCTGGTAACCTCTCAACTTTCATAAATGGATTCTTCTTACTGAATTTTGAATCCTCCAAGTGGGTTTTAGTGGAAGCACTAGATTACATGCATTAACCGTAACATATGTTAATAATCTTTGCAAGAAGACATTACAGAATGAATACAAATGTTTTAAGGTAATTATATATATTCTGATTTTGATTTAGGTGGTGGAAAGAGTTCAACAGATGTGTCAAAGCCTCATGTAGCTGTTGCGATGCAATCAGCTTGCTTCGAGTTTGGGTTTGCTCAGCCAACGGTAATGTTTTCTTGCAGTGAAACATCTCATCAAACCAATAAAATCCTTTATACTATTGTTCTTGAGTATTTGCTATATTTTGTTATCATGTAGATCTACACAAAGCATCCTCATGTGGAACAATACTATGGATTTGTTTCATCCTATGTATCTCAGAGGTCGCCAGGCAGAGTAATGCTGCCTCTAAAGATGCAGACAGAAGAAGATGGGACCATCTATGTGAACTCAAAGCAGTACCATGGAATCATCAGGCGACGCCAGTCCCGTGCAAAGGCTGATAAACTAAGTAGATGTCGTAAGGTAACTTCATGAAACTATTTGGTAATGTTGGTGCAAATGCATTCCCAACTGTTTCCTTATGTTATGAATTGATGTTGCAGCCATATATGCATCACTCACGCCATCTCCATGCAATGCGCCGTCCTAGAGGAACTGGCGGGCGTTTCTTGAACACTAAGAAAGCTGATGCGGCTGAGCAGTCTAAACCAAGCAATTCTCAAAGTTCTGACGTCTTTCATCCTGAAAACGCAGCCATGAACTCACCAAGGGAAGTAAACGGGCCTAATCTCTCGGGATCAGAAGTTACAAGTATGGAGTACTTTCAAAGTTCATCGGTCTATTCTCCTGGTGGCATTGTCATGCCTAGCAAGTGGATTGCAGCAGCAATGGATATTGGCTGCTGCAATCTTAATACCTGATCAGCAAATCGGGATAAGACAAGATTTGGTTACCGGTCTTATGTCTTGTCCCTAATGTTTCAGCCAAACGGAGAGAACACTTGTGTCCTGAAAAAGGACATTGGTCCTTTTACCATCCGTTTGGTTGTAAACAGGCAAATCATCTTTGGCTCATCCTTCAACATGGTTGTTTATTCGTCCCAGTGAGTAAAACCTTTATTTATCTTCAATTAAAAATAAAACTAGTGAAGAACAATGATGCATTTGCTAGTGCTCTCTTTGTTCCAACGAGTGTGAGTGTGTGGTAAGAAACTTTGTTTGCAAAACTTCAAGTTAATGTGTGGTTTATTATGTAACAAAGTTATAGACTTCATTTTCGGTCTATCTTATCATTTGCAAAAGCTTTTTATCTACATTATGTTTACACTGTATTCTTATCTACATTAATGTTTTAACTATAAGAGGATAACTAGATTAGGACTAAGAAGATTAGAACAAACCACAAGGTTCTTCTTGTTAATAGACATGAACCATATTTAGATTCGATCTACTAATACAAACTAAAACAGATCGCTTCTCCAATCAAGACATTTGTCACCACCCAATCATTATCAAACTTACAACATCTTTGTAATTAAGCACGAAGACCAATCTCTTAATCGTTTTCAGGGATTGGTCGTGTAAAGATCATCAAGATCTGACGCACTCTTTATATCTGTCTTAGTACTGCTTCATCTTTGTTATTTTTTGTGTGAAAATTTGGGTTATGTTGAGATCTTCATTTGCCTTAGAGACAGATAAGCGAAAATCATGACAACGAGTGCGACTACTTCAGTTAGTCCATTGTCTATTCTCATCCCGTTGATGGATTCAGCGTAGTCTTGATATTGTACTTTAAGAAGAAGCTTGTAGGTGTGGTAACTGAAAGATATTTAATTTTTTATTTGAATTATTAAAAAATTTGAATAATATTCAATTTTAATTTTCAATACAATTCAATTTTTATTTTCATTTCTTTTTAATTTAATTTTCTTAAAATTAATATATTTATTGATTTTTCAAATTATTATACTAAAAAAAAAACCTGACCGTCGGTAATCCGTCAGTTTTTAGATCCGTCGAAAATCTGTCGGTTTTGTTCGTCGGAACACCGTCGGTACCCATCGGTTCAAAAAACATCGGAATTCTGTCGGTAATCCGTCGGTTTTTAGATTCCTCGGAAATCTGTCGGAACACCGTCGGTAATTGTCGGTTCAAAAAACATCGGAATTCTGTCAGGAATCCGTCGGAAATATTCCGACGGGAAACCGACGGAAACTATTCCGACAAGAAACCGATGGATTCCGACGGATATCCAGAAACTAGGATCCGTCGGAAATCCGTCTGTATTTCCGGCGGATTTCCGACGCGGTTTCCAATTCCAACGACATAGTTCAGACGATAAAAACCGACGGATTTCCGACGGATTTTATCTATTCCGACGAATTTCTGACGGATTTTTCTGTCTGATCCTGGCTGTTTTCTTGTAGTGACATGACAAAGAAGAAAAAATTAAACCTAATTGTATGATTGCTGTAAGCCTCTTTTTAATTACTAATATGTAACGCGAAAACTGTATATATTTGTAGTGATTTGATTTTGTCAAAACTTCTAGTGATTAATTAGTTTAAGTGGTGCCTACATATTATTTTAAAACCCATGATTGTTTTGAAGAACTATTTTCTTTAAAATGGACTTTAAATTGACTCACGCCTACCAAATGTACTATAATAAATAAATTCCATGTGAGGTCAACACTATAATTGAATGTATAAATTGGTACGTTCTGTGTAAGTTTTTGTACTGCCTCAATGTGTAGTCAAGTACAGTGGTGCAAGATAGCTACGGACAGGTTGTGATTTTGTCAAGGATTGATGTCTTAATTTATCACAAAGCCAATAAATGAAGCTGGCCCAATTTGTTGTTCTCTTCTTCTTTCTGAAGTGATAAACGGCTTCTATTGATACCTACGTTTTGTTCGTTTGTCATTGGATCCAGTATGGCCTTAACGTCTCCGATTGTTTTTTGCGTTTACATGTTATAATAGAGTGTGAGTTTTATTTTCCGGAAAATTCACAACTTGTTAACATTTTAATAAATCATTTTGGTATTTATAAACATAATAATAGACACAAACAAAAAAGGCTAAATTTGCGTTTACATTTGCAAACTATATTTATGGCAAACCATATATATATATAATTATTTTACTGATTTAAATACTAGCAGAAACACAACGAAAGCCTCAATTCTACGATTGTTGGTGTTTGTTGTAGATTTTAGCCAACTCGGGTGTAAGGATTGAGAAGGTTCAACATAGCTAATCTTGGTTGACAACTTGACATCAACTACAGAAGGAGACCATGCGTAAATGAATTGATCAAAATACTTATGCAGTCCAATCTAAGTACATTTGTGCTTTCCCATTATACTAAATTCAGCTGTTAGACCATCTCCATCGGGAGTGTCTTCCCAGAGTGTCTCGTGTGGGGCTCACCACGTGGTGTCTTCCCAGAGTCTTTCCAGCGTCTTCATGTTTCATGAAGACAGTTTCTCCAAATCGACGTCAGTCGTGATTGGTCGAGACAAAAAAAAATCATTTTTTAAAAAAAAAAAAAAAAAAATAATTTATTATTTTTTTCTGGGAAGACACCGGGACTGATGAGGATGCTCTTATGGATTTTTATTAAGAATTCGACTGGTTTAAATAATGCAAGTGTCATTAGGAGAGTTTCGTTATTTTCCTTACTCTCACCGACAAAACAATTTGCTTTCGAACATTTTTTTTTTTTTTTTTTTTAATAATCCGGAGGTTATTCCGGATCCAGATTAATCCTTCTTAGGTCCAGCTTCTTTTTTGCACAGTTTTGCTGTGAGTTGGGTGGTCAAATGGATTCAAATCCAGGTCTCAAGGCATGCACATACCCAACTTCAAACCACTGAGATACCACCACTTGGTTAACATTTTTTTTTCTTTCATAACTGCTTTCGAACATTTCGTTTAGAAAGTTTTAATCGGATTCGTATCAAAAAAGAGATACTGCCTTATTTGGTGATGGGACCAGTAGAAAAGAGTCTCTTAGTCACGTGGCTTCCTCTCCTCAAGGACGGCACCGCCCCTCTTCTCGTTTTTTAATTTTCCTATAATTATTGCTTAAATATATATTTAGTTCATAAAAGGTTTAGCACTAAAGATATATATATTTGAAAAGATTTCTTAAGCTAAAAAAAAAATATACTAAATTTTTGTTTATAATTCCAAAGTTTTGGTACGAAAATGGTTTTAAGTTTCCAATAGAAAAATACTATAAACATAAACTAATGTATTATGTAAACTTGGGCAGTGCAATTCAAAAATATCAAATCCTCTACAAGAAATACTAAAACAAAGTGAAGCAACTGTTACCAATAATCTCCGCAGGAACATAATCCATTTCTAAAATGATGAAATCTGTTCCGGTCTCTCACAATAAACTCTCTACCATAAACCTCAGAGATATGTTTTGTTACTGTATGACAATTTTCACATACCCTCAAGTTCTTCACTATCCTAATAGTTGTATCAGGCTTAGTCTTCATCATACCATATGCAATTGCAAGTTTCTCGCTATGCATGTGAATCGCGCTCTCCTTCTCCTCCTCGTCTACATCGAAAAACGCATCACCTGTGTTTCCTTTATACCCTATCGATCTAATCTTCCTCAAGATCTCTTCCCACTTCCTTTTGATCTTGCCCATTTCAGGATGTTTCTGATCATCTCCCATTGAGAACTTGTTTATTTTCCCATCAATCTCTATTAAGCTCCACCCTTGTGGTTTCTTAACAAGCTTCTCCTTCATCATGTCTCTCAAGCTCTCGATTTTCTCCCATTTTCCTGCACACGCGTATATATTTGAAAGCAAAACATAGTAACCGCTATGTTCTGGCTTCACCTCTATCACCATGTTTCCTACTCTCTCTGCCACCTCAGTGTTCTTATAAATCTTACATGCTCCAAGCAATGCTCCTAATATTGGAGCATTTGGCTTCACCGGCATTTTAAGGATAAAGTTCTCAGCTTCGGTTAATTTTCCAGCACGGCCAAGCATGTCAACAATGCAACCATAATGCTCTAGTCTAGGCTCGATCCGATAATCCTTTTTCATGCTCTCATATATTTCTAAACCTTTATCAACTAACCCACCGTGGCTGCAAGCTGAAAGAACTGCTGTGAATGTAACATCCCTTGGGATAAACCCTAATCTAATCATTTCGGAGAAGTAATGAATTGCCTTGTAAGCATGTCCGTGGACCGCAAGACCTTTGATTATCGAACTCCAGCTCAAGCTATCCTTTTCAGGCAACTCCTCAAACACACAAATGGCTTTCTCGATTTCACCACACCTCCAATACATATCCACAAGAACTGTCCCAAGAATAAGATTCACAGTCATGTGATTCTTAACCACATATTCATGTGCTCTTTCTCCATGCTCAAGCGCACCCAAATGAGCACAAGAAGAAATCACACTCACCATAACTGTCTCATTCGCAACAACTCCTTCCCTTTTCATGAGTTCAAACAAGTCAATGGCTTTCTCAAAACAGTCGTTCTTCGCATACCCATTGATCATGATACTCCAAGTAAACAAATTTCTGTGGGGCATTTCATCGAACATCTCTCGTGCATCCTCAACCATGCCACATTTACAATACCCAGCCACCATAGAAGTCCACGAAACCACATCACGAAATGGCATTTGCCCAAATATTCTACCAGCAGCAGTGATCAACCCACAGTTAGCATACATGTGAACAAGCGAATTCTCTACATAAACATCATTCTGAAATCCGAATCTAACAATCTGTGAATGCGTTTGCTCTCCCATCGTCACGCACTCCATCTCACCAGAAGCCTTAATCAGAAACGGAAACGTGATGTTATCTGGCCGAATTTGAGATTTCAACATCTGGGTATAGAACCCAAAAGCCCTGCTAGGTTCTGCGCCAGTACAGTAGCAGCGGATGAGTAAGTTAAAGACGACAAGATTAGGGTTTTGAATTTGAGAGAAGATTCCGTAAGTGTATCCCAAGATATGGGTGGATTTGTTGAAGGTGGATTCGTCGATGCAGAGAGCGAGGAGACGACTGGCGACGAAGACGTCGGAGATGAGATGGGTTCGTATGAGAAAGCCATGGATGATCTTGAGATTGGAGAAGGAAGAGCAGGATTGGAGCAAAGCAAGTTTCGGATGTTTCAAACGAAGTGTGTTGAGCACAATGTTACTCATTCTCTGATAAAATTTCCAAAAAGTTAGCAACTTTATAAAAGTTTTAAGGCCATCTCCAACCCATACACCAAATTTGGTGTCAAAATCACGCCAAATTTGGTATTTTGGTATTTTCCATCTCCAACTCACAACACCAAATCTCACACCAAAAAAATATTTTTTATTATTATATTATTAAACTTAAAATTATTTTATTATTAAATTATTAAATATAAGATTCGGTTTAATAGTTTTAATATAAGTAAACATTATAATTAATAATTAAGAAACTATTTTTTTATTATTTAATTAGAAATACGATTACAGAAAGTTTGGAATCAATTTGTGATTTCAGAAAGTTAAGGATCAAATTGATCGAATTGGAAGTTTTTCGGATGGGTTAAATTGATCGGATTGAAAGTTTTGGGGTCAATTGCGAAAGTGGCAGAAACTGGGGGACTGGTTGGTATAATAAGGAAAGTTGGATACACATATATATATACATGTGTATCGTCTCCTCCGACGAAACCTAGCCGCCTCCGAAGTTGAAAGAATTTGGATACACATATATGTATCTCCCTCTCTTGTTGTTCTGGTTGGGTTCATGCGATTGTGGTTGTTGGTTCGACAGTTCGTAATGGTGACGGATCGTTTGCCGTTCTTCATTTTTGCCGTCCCGGTTGGAGTTGGTAAAAACGGCAAATTTGCCGTATCCCGTCGTGAACAGAGCAACGTCAAATTTGGTGTGTACCTGTTCAATTCGCACCAAAATTTGCCGATACCGTCGCTTTTCCCGTTCGATTGGAGTCCTCCGACGCCATTAATGGCGTTTTGCCGTCCCGGTTGGAGAAGCCCTAAGACTCTTAACATATAACGGTCCGTTTCCTCTGTTTCAAAATTTGACTTTTGGCAAATAGATTCTGTAACACAGAGCAAAAAGAAACATTTTTTCAGTTTAATAAAAGTAATAATGGTAACAATTTCCTTCATCTCCATTTGTCAAAGGATCTGGAGGATCTTACAAAATTTCAAATTTCAAAATAATGTATTATTGTTTTTAGAAAGAAAACTTGAAAGCATCAGCTTTGGCTGAGTCCCAGAAAGAAACTCTTTGTTCTTCGGCTCTTTTAGCTTCTTCTGCTTTCTTCTCTAACTCTTTGATGGTTCCGGGGTAAGCTCCTTCAATGGCCTTCTTGAATTTCTCGTGCAAATTCACTCTGTCAGTTGTTCCGGAGACGAGCTCTTTAGCATTCGGTTTCTTCAGAAATTCCAACACATTCAACAGATTCCTTCTGCACAAGTAATGTTTCTCCAATTAGATAAACTCAATACAACAGATGCATATCACCACAAATCAACAGTTGCTGCAACCTATGCACTAATAGCTCCCAGATGAATGCTACATAAACACATTTAACCTTCCCAATGACTATAACATCTCAAATGCTATGTAAACTCTTGATATATAGTTACATCAGTCTGCTATTTTTGTCACTTCAAAACATATTTTTTTGCTAATCAGCAGTTTATAACATCTGAAAATGAACTTAACAAAGCTGTCAAATTAAAGAGCCAGTAGGAAAGAGATCGTTTTACCTGCTAACATAATTCTGAGTAATCGCAATCGATTCCTCCAGGTTAATCACCAGATGCCACCATCCATTAGGTACAAACATCACCTCCCCAGCTTTGCATATACACTCAATAGGTTTCTTCTTCCAACTCTTAGTATCATCATAAAAGTTCATGAACCACTCTATTATGGAAACAGGACAGGCCACTTCTGCTCCATCAGGACTTGGATGCACGCCCGGAGGAATCACATCGGGTGGGAACAAAACCCATTTTTTCGACCCTGTGATCACAGCATTCCAAGCGGATGTCGAGTTAGGATCAATGTGGAAAGACGAACCAGACCCGGATGGCCCAATTATGATCCATCTATAATCAGGTCTCTCTTTTCCAAGAACACCAAACAAGTCCTCTCTGAAATAAACAGGAACATCATACTCCGAATCCAAAATCGGAACTTTCTCAGCAAACTTGGGATCAAACAAATACAACGGCCTTTCTTCCCTAACTCTATCCGAATACCTAAAATAGGTCTCGAGCTTCATGTCAACTGGACCAACAGCGAATTCGACACCTCCAACCACTTTAGTAAGATAATCTCTAGACCATTTCTCAATGGCAGGCCAATCATCCAAACATCCCTCCAACAAAACCGGCTTATTCGGTTCCTCAAACTTTGTAACGAACTCTTCAACAGAAATGCCTCTCACCCTGATGATATTATCTCTTTGAAGCCATTTTGGTTTCATTTCGACATTGGCACACAACCAGCTCTGAAACAGATAATCGGAATAGAAATCTCTAATCTTTAAATTGGATTCATCAGCTCCAGAAAAGTGGAATTTTGGGTGGTAAGCAGCTACATAGGTCGATTTCCACAACCCATTAAACAAAAACTCGCCTTTTAACTTATCTAACACGAGATTTCTCCAGAGAGGCTCGTGATTGGCAAAAATATAGAAAGATTTAGTTACAGTAGCCAAAATACCCAAATCAGTGGCGTCGAGAAGCCCTAGAATATCCAAAAGGAGCTCATCAGTGAGTATCTGGAGATTACCTAATCCAGTGTTTCGCACATTAACAGAACTCGGACTGAAATAGAGGTTTCCGAGAGGTTGAACTCCATGCTCGCACGAAGGAGTTTCAATCTTCAACTTGAACCCTCCTTCATCTTCTTCTTC
Organism: Cardamine occulta; assembly: GCA_028015245.1. Classification (NCBI taxonomy): domain Eukaryota; kingdom Viridiplantae; phylum Streptophyta; class Magnoliopsida; order Brassicales; family Brassicaceae; genus Cardamine; species Cardamine occulta. The sequence goes on along the minus strand of CM051382.1, from coordinate 22,563,667 downwards.
TTCCTCTTTCAGTACCCTCTCTGGAAACAGAGACTCAGGTTCTCTGTGAATGAGTTTTTGTTTTCTGGATTTGGATTTACGACGCTTCGATGTTAGCAACAGATTCTTGCACCTTGGCATGTTTGACAGAGGAGTAGCATCAGCTTCATACGGCGAGGGCTTTGGGTTTTATGAACCGCGAGGGTTCATATCTGTACCCGGTTTGGTAAGATTTGTTGTGATTCGTTAATCACTAAACCGGAAATTGAATTAGAAATATCTTGGGTTGAACCGGTTCAACCATAAAAACTGAATATGATCTATAGTTTTTTTTTTGTCAATTACACCATCGTCTACTGAAATTAAGCAAAAATGGCATTTGATGGTTGTAGTTTCAGGAAGGATTGAGATTTGAGAACTTGACGTCAAAAGTCAAAACAATACGTACCAAGTTCCATTAACCGGAAGTTTTTTTTTTTTTTTTATGGTTTCCTTTCCAGAGAAATTCAAACAAGAGTCTGGAAAAATTATACACTGCTTACAATAAGAAAGACGTGTTTTGCGTGTAGACAAGCATCAAATAACCATTCAAGCCTCACCGATCTCCTTAGACAACAAATCATCAAACCCCATTCAAGCCATTCCAACCCCCACAACAAATGAAATATGGAAAATACAAAAAAAAAAAAAAAAAAAAAAAAAGGAAAAAACTGCACATGAGAAACCATTTTCCTCAGCAAACATGAAGATGGAGAATGCAGGTACATCACTCCCAGTACCTACTTTCGCAATGTATTCACATTACACGCTTCAGATTTTACCAAATTAGAGAATGTCATCTGTTTTCACACTTGCGTGCTTGAGAGACATCTCCATTGCCGTATCCGAGGAGTCTTTTCTAGAAGCATTTGCAATCCCATGTTGTTCCCTTGTATTCCGTTCATGTATCTGCATTAACCATTTGGAACATGAGAAGATAAGTAGGTAGTTTTCTCAAGATCTTTGCAAGTCTGTACAAGGATCTTTATCTTTTGTTATTTTGCAATTAATCACTTTGTAATAAAAGATATGTGAATCATCACAAGCTAATCAATGTTCGAGTACGTGTTTGCTTACTTGCTTCGACGAGCCTTCTTTCTCCAGAAAACAAAAGATGTGATCCACTGCATAGGAATAACCAGAAGAATCAGTGAATGAGTATACAAAGAAATACAACAGAAACTTAGTACAAGTTGCTTCCTATCAGTATATAAAGATCATAACACACTGAGTGGTATAAGAAACAAAATCACCTTAAAGACATATATGAAACTGAATGCTCCCACAATAGATGCTTTCCGCAGAGGCAATATACGTTCTGGGACAACATCCTTTGATAGATGTTGGGCAATTTCTTTCAAAAGTACCATTTGAGCTTTCTCAGTCCTCATCGACATAATCGCCTGTCTCATTGATTCCCTGTCAGCCTCTAGTGCTTGAAGCCTCATGTAGAGTTTCACTATATCAGGATCACCAAGATCCGGCTGATTCATTTTTTCTCTCGGAGACATCACATAGCTATCAGAAGTGTCATCCTTAAACTTCTGTTCAGTGGCACCACTATGAGATACGCTATGATGATGGACGGAATCAATGGTATAAACTCTATCATTCATGTCATTGTCTACTGTTTCTGATGAGTCACCACCCTTACCCTTTCCAAAGGCATTCCCCTCTACAAACGAGACATCTTCCATTTTCTTGACGCTGCCGCTGTTGGACCTTGGGGAATCAAGGGAAAAATCAGGCCTTAGTTCCCTAGTTGGTCCCAAAAGTGAACTTGAACTACCAGTGGAAACCGTCCTGAAATGTCTCTGACGCCTAGGACTCTGACCAACCACCATCTTCTCCATATAATTTCTCCCTCCAGATACATCACCACCATTAGACTGAGTAAAGCTAGGGTTTCTCTCCATCTGACTAATCCTTCGTTCCAAAGTCTTCAAATTTTCTCGGCCATGAGGTGAATCAGTCAGTGGATACTTTTCAACATCGTCAACATCAATATCAGCCTCCAGTGGACCAGGGTTCTCATTCACATTGCACTTTATAGGAGGGTAATCATATGTAGGGAGATCATATTGGGAATCATTTTCAATCATGCTCGGGTTACGGCTAAGCATGTTCTTCTCTCCATCAAACTCGGCCTCGTCCTCGGTGAGCCCGTAACTCATCATTCTATGCTTATAAGCCTGAGCTTCAAATGTCAGAGCCTGAATAGTCTGCTCCCTCTTATAAATCAAATCTTCAAGAGCCAAAAGCTCTTCCTGATCATGCTCCATTTTCTCATCAGCAAAGCGCTTAAACTGTCTCAACTCCATTTGAAGCTCAGCCTTTTCCCTCTGCAACCTCAATATCATAGACATTGCCTCATTTGCAGCTGTCGATGCAGCATTCCGCTCCTCGTCAAGCTCCTCGTACAAATCTTGAATCGATTGCTGTTGGCTGCTAACAGTTTCACGTAGAAGCTCACATTCATTCTCAATCTGAACTTTAGCGTTGGAAGAAGACAATTCCAACTCCAGCTCAGGTATGTAGAATGGTTTCTCATTCTCAAATTCATCGTGTTTTCTCTTCACAGACCGAATCCAAGAACCGAAGGAAGGATTATTCAAAGAGCAATCACATCCACAATCACAACATCTAACCACATCCCTGGGGGACGATACAATTCCCAAATCCATAACTTGTTAATTGTATCCAATTCACAATCCCAGGTTGTGGCACAGACACATATTAACCGATCACCAAAACCTATCTCCGTAGCCCAGATCCTTGAACCAAAAGTTTCTGGTAATTAGCTCCTGCAAAAGTCAAATTCACAACAACATTATTCAATTTAATACGATCTCTCAAAAGAGAAGCTTCTTCTCTATGGAGCGGAGGAGTAGGAAAAAAGCAAACAGAACAGAACAGAACATGGCAAAATCGAGAGCTTTACCTTTACCGCCAACCACCAAGAACAGGAAAATTAAAGCCAAAAGTCGAAATTTTTCCAGGAAAATAAGCTTCTACAATCCAAAAGACATTTGAAAGCTTCTTCTTGTGATTGAATCTCTATGAAAATTTCCGGGAAATCAACAGAACCAACAATTTCTCTCTCTTCTCGCTTTTCCTGGGAAAACGAAAAGAAAAAGCAAAAGAAAAAAAAAAATCGTGTTCGGAATCGGAGGGAAAACAAAAAAAAAACAAATCGTGGAAACGAAACGAAGGAGATGAGAGAGAGAGAATTGTTCTTCTTCGTATTTCCCTCTGGATTTTTATTGAAACCCTAAAAAGCTTCTGTTTTTAGCTTTCGAATTTTTAAATTCCAGAAAGGCTTTTAGGATGGAGAGTCTTGTGCCCACAATGACGACTAAGGTTATTTTTGGTAAAACCGAGTTTTAATTAAACGGTGAGGATGAGTTTTTTGGTATAGATCAACGGCTGAGATCTTGGTTAGATGAGGTGTCTTTACCTGCGGAAAGTACAGGTCAGCTAATCTGGATTTTAAAGAGTGTACATAGATAGATTATTCTTAGATGCCTCTTATATGAACCAATTACTAATTTTGTAACTTATAAAACCAATTTGCAATTATCTCATCGTTTCGAATTGTGTGTTTTTTTCATACTAATAAGATAGACAAAAAAAAGTTTTATAATATTACAAGGAATGATTGGTAAAGCTACATATATCACCGGTCCCATGTTATTAATATATGTAATGATAAAGGGATAGGCTCGAATTAAGTGGTAATCAACTAAACTAGTTTGACTATGAAATAAAACCGTACGAAGATATTGTTTGGGAAGACAAATTCAATGTGAATTGGATGTTTCTTAGAAGATAAAATTTTCTTTATTAGTGTGGAAAACTTCAACGCTTCAATGGGTGTTTCCGAGTGGGATGTATTGGGCCGTCGACATTGAAGCTTTCCAAGTCAATATGGCCTACTTATTTAGATGCATTCTCTCTTTCTACATTTTGTTTATTCTCCTCTTTCCAATGCATAATGAAACTTCTTCTTTTTTTCTAACATCATGCAAGTCTCTTTTTTCTTTATTGGATAAACATGATAATTTCGCTTTTTTTTGGTTATTTGGTTTTCCCATTAAATTAAAAGTTTTAAACTATGGATGTAAAGTTGCAATCAAAACTAGTGGCGATAACAAAACTTTAAGAAATCAATGGAAGTGTATTGGGGTGGGGAGATTCTGTTTAAATGGATAACAAGTTATCACCAATATCTTAATTCCAACGGGTTCATGTATTAGGGGAATACTTGATTTATGCATGTAAAGTTACTTGTACTTGAGTTTTTAATGTGGAAATAGTGTAGTTTAGACTAATTTCCTATTTAGAAGAAAGATAAACATATGTAACGCCTTGCGTAAAGAAGTACATATAAACTATTAAGATAAACTTGGACATACTTCTTCTGGCAAAGAGTTGATAAGAAAAAAAAAAGGAAAAAATAATTACCGTAAAATATTATACCACTTAAGATGGATATAAGAATATAACCAAACCCAAAACATTGTATGCGTCTTGTGTGTATACATATATATGATTCACTAATTACCAATCAAGCTTATTGAGATGGAATCTTAATTGATATAACCTCTTAGTTACTTATCTTACAACAATCCAAATGCTAAAAGATATTAGAGAAGTTTGTCCATAAACTCTCCAATGATAGGAAGAAGTTGTTTCGCAGCCTCGGAAGATGGATTGTGAGCAAAGAAACCATGTTCCTCGTTTTCGAATTCAATGTAATCTACTTTTTTCCCTCCCATATTCTTCAATTTGTATGCATACTCTTTAGCCCTGTCTCTCAGGAGTTCTGAGCCACCGACGATCACCAACAATGGCTCTATGCTAATCGATTCGAGACTAGGACTCGTGGGTCCTAAAGGGTTAGCCATAGGATGATCCCTTGTTGCACCTTTTGGTAGTGACAATCTCCAAAACCTTCAAGAAGTTAAAGTTTAGCTCTTTTTTTTCTCTTCTCATATATTAATATATTGACATTGACTAGACAAATATTTACTATAGATACGGCTTTATGACAATGGCCATGAACTAGACAGGTCAATCATCTTATTATTCAAACATAAAAAGAGAAACGATCAATTGGAGAGAAGACTTGATATTCACATTCCTATAAAAAAAAAAGAGAGAAGACTTGATTTATATGTGAACTCAGTGACTCCACGTGCGTTGATTATAAATATGAATATGCACATTCGAATATGCTAAATATAATTTTAAAATGAGAGACATTATTTGCATTTGGTTTTATCTAATATTGTGACTTGTGAGCAGTGATAGTCACGACTCAGGAGAAACATAAGCAAATGAAGCTGAGATGATAAAAGAAACGAGTATAATGCATGACGCACTATCTCCGTTCCAAATATATAAACTGTTTATTCCTTCAACCACTAGCTAATCCATTTATTCATAAACGAAAAAGACTCAAAAACCTATATGAATTTGCAACATATATGCTAAAACTGCACAAATTCATTTCGCCGGATAAAATTGCAAGAATTTATAGAATCAGTCTATAACTTCACGAATTCATGATATATAATTGGTAATTGCTCTGTAAACTCGAGACTTTAATTTTAAAACCACTTTAAGTTTTGCAAAAACCAATTATAATTTTATACATTTTTATCGAATTTGTGTAGCTACAACGGATTATGGAGTAGTATATATATGCTGCAAGTTCTTCTAGTTTTAAACCATTTAAAAAAAAAAAAAATCCTGAATTAGGACAAGTACAATCATTGTAGAATTTTCAAATGGTAGGGTCTCTAATTGGTTGTCATGATTTTTATCAAGTTTTTTGCTTTTAGTTTTTCTCTGATTCGATTACTTTCCTTACAATATATTTTCTAAGTTGTCGTGCATCTATTGGATGTTTTTTTTTCAAGACCGATTCGTGTAGCCACTGTGATGGGAGACCCTAATATCTGGAAAGCTTTAATGTTGAATGATTTGAGACTAATCAAATAGTGGAGCATTAGTAGATTAAGCACATTGACTAATTTTGTTGACGTGAGATTATAACAATCATGTGATGGGCTTAAATCATACGTCTTAGCTAATTGAATCAATCAAAATAATTATTAATTTTCACGTTGAATTTATTAAAAGAGAAAAAGATATATAATAATACATCACTATAAATGTACCTTGGTAGGAAAAGTCGTTTTCTTTATAAAGTTTGTGTTTCCTTTTGTGTCATAGAACTGCTACAGTGCTACCCCTTTGAACTAGTTGGCAAATTCAACATATATACTTGCATAATATTTGTATTTGTTTTTGATAAACAAAACATTAAACACACAATCTTTCGGTCAAAGGAAACTTTTTCATTTTGTATCGGATTAAGAGAAATTATCTTCATCTATACGATACATATTCGACTATGAATGCATGTAATTGTTTTAAGTGTAGTTTTGAAAGACAGGACATGTATGCATCTGTGTATTCATGAAGAGGCACAGTGACTCTAGATGTCCCTCTCATGCGACTCGGCAATTCACTCGAACGATTTAAATTGGCATTACTCGCATAAAAAGATAATATAAAATTAAAGTAACTGAATATATATATATAAATGAAATAGTAAATAGTTAGGTTATAAACAATGAAGTCATGCATGACTAGTAATTCAATGAATTTTTGTATATTATAATGTTTATGCACAAATAAATATTCGGTAGTACGTCTAAAAGAAATTTAAAAATATAGAAAGGTGTTTTGTGTAGCTTACTTGTCAAGCAAATCCAAGCTGAGCATAGCTTCTGAAGGACCATCCTCAGACTTAGTTCTCTCCTCTCCGCCAAAAAACGGCGCCAAAAGAACGTACCCGAGAACCCGAACCGGTGTTGACTCGATTGAACCGGACCCGAACCGGACAGCGAGTTGATGAGCCATGTTCCCACCGGAGGAATCACCCACAACAAAAACCCGGTCAAAGTCAACCCTAGCTCCATCTTCAAACCAGTGGTCACTATCACCGGAAACAGCCTGGTCCCGGAGCCACATAAGCGCCGCCTCCGCATCCTCAAAGGCAGCCGGGAGGCGGTGTTCGGGTGCTAACCGGTAGTCCGGTGCGACCACAAGTGCTTGGAGGGAAGATGCTAGAGTTATACAGAAGTTATGAAAAAGAGGCCAAGAACGTGAGCCGAAGCAAAAGCCCCCTCCGTGGAAGAAGACCACGACGGGGAGGAGCGTGGTGGTGGAGGTGGCGGCGGCGGAAACGGGTTTGTAGAGACGAAGGTGAAGATTGTTGGGTTTGTGAAAGATTGAGTCTTTGAAGAGAACGGTTTGGTGGTTAGTTAATGGGATTTGTTGAGTGATGAGATCAATGCTCTTGGATCTTAAAACGGTGCCGTTGCTTAGGAGTTGAAGCAAACCCATGCAGTCTTCTGCTACTTGTGGTTGTTGTTCTTCTCCTAGTGACCCCATTTTTCTCCTTCTTCTTCTTCTAATTAATCTCTCTTTTGGATATATGTTGGTATCAAAGTCATGTGATAAGGAATTTATATAGAGGAGAGGAGTGAGTAGTAACGGGGTACTTCTGTAATATTATTAAGTCGAGAGTGTGATATATTATCTCAAAATCTTTGAGGGAGCCCACGTTTTTAATTGTTTTGCGGCTAATTCCGTCTCATGTGTGACTTGGTTCCTTTGTCAAAACTAAAAGATGCACTTGGATTTTTAAAGATAAACTAAAGAATCTGATATTGCATGTTAATAAATGATAAGAACAAGACGTTCAACTACCTTCAAATGATCTAATATCAGCCGCGTTGATAATTCAAATAGTAGACTTCAATGACCATATTATTTTTTTGGTCATCAACTCCAGATTCTATTTATTAAAATATGAACATCTTAAATCCATATAGAAGATAAATTATGGAGATCAGAAAATGGCCAATTGTTTTGTCTCTAGTGGAAAGAATCTGTGCTTGAAGATACATAGCACGTCCCTCTCCTCTTTCTTTAGATTACCATTCGCTAACAAACAAGTTAACGGATGCAATTGCTTGCATCAGCTGTTTTGTACTTAAACCAAACTTTGGGCTTTTACAAACCAAAGATAACCCAATTTTAGTGTTACACAAACAACATTACCTGAAGAAACAATGTATTTTAGAAACACACATGAGGAGGAATTAGCTTTCCCGGGTTCATGATATCGTTTGGGTCCAATGCTTTCTTGATTCTCTTCATAGTTTGCAGTGCTTCTATTCCCAGTTCCTTCTCCAGATACTTTCATTACATAACAAAAAAAAAAAACCCATTCAAATCACAAAATGCACATTCATATAAAATATAAATGTAACACAAGTGAACCATAAGAGAAGCCATACCTTCATTTTTCCTGTTCCAACACCATGCTCTCCTGTACATGTTCCTGTTAACAAAGTGGCCTCATTAGAATCATGTCTTCTAAATCGGGGAACAAGCGTATACACAGAATAGTCAAAGGTAGACTAGTGGAAGACAAGAGAGTAAGGAAGATGTAAACAAATAAAAAGCCAACTTATGTCTAACAAGCACCACAACATCACTCTGTTAAAAGATAATATATCAAATGCTAGGAGTCACTTGTTTGTCCAACTTTAGCAACATATATAACCTATTTGTTGATTATTTCTACCAAAAGGGAAAAATATTTCACTTCTACCCATCTCCAATACTTTTGTTTTTTCAATTTTGCTCAAATAATTTGTCATAAAGCTTCAATCTGTTATAGTCTAGCAGTTTTGCAAACACACAAAAAATGGAAAAAGGCATTTACCATCCATGGACAGTGCACTGTGAACCATAAAGTGATTCAGTCGTTCTGCTTCTCTTCGCTGCTCGTCATTGCTCGGATCAAACATAATACATGTATGAAAGTTTCCATCTCCGGCATGAGCAATGACGGTACTGAAAGTAGAACAATAATAGTCAGTATACACTTAATAGGAAGTTAAAACTTAGTATGTTCATGATGTTGAGCATAGGAAGATAATATACCACAACAACTGTGATGCATCAAGCTCTTTCTTGGATCTTGATATTAGTTCTGCAAGCTGAGACAAAGGGACACAAACATCCTGTAGAAGAAATAGTCACATTCCTTGATGGTTGAAATTATAAATAAAAAATAAAGTAAACCACAAAAAGATTTATGGCATAACATATTTGAGGTTCCTGATCATAGCTAGGAAAGTTCATCAACAACGAAAGTATATCTAAAGAAAACAACATACCGTAATCATTGCTTCATGACCTGGCGCCATCGCATAGCAAGCCCACAATGCTTCCTTTCTTATCTGCATAATAAATAGAGTCAGAGAAAGTAGATCCTTTGGTAACTCAATCTTCTTAGAAGCAAACAGAAAAGTAATAATTGTACATTTTCATCTTGCTCATAACCTTATTTTCTACAACCAATTATCCAGAAAATATTTTCTTCACATTTGGTAGTACATATCGTAACCAGGATAGTCAAAAGATAAATAAAATTGGACAAATATCACAAAAACATAACCACTGGCAAGATTCTACTGAGCAAGAAGAACACACTACAACAACAACAAGTACATTTTCCCCTTCTTTTCTGCTTCTCATTTTATGCTGATAGGTTGAAGGGTTGGGAGTGGGACAGAGAATTACCTTCCAGAGTTCCTTTTTTGTTTCAGATTCTTCTGCGAACACAAATTCTGAACCATTATGTTCAGAAGCAATCTGCTGAACAATTTGTGTCTGCTCACGTGTATATGCCTCTAAAAGAGAGAGAGAGAGAGAGAGAGTGTGAGAGAGAGAGAGAGAGAAAACGAAAAAAAAAAATGATATAGAGAATTAGAAGACAATGATTCTTTCTTTATGTGTAATCGGATAATCGGATAAAATAGAAGATACAGGGGAGTATATATGATTTCCTTAACATCTGCAGATACTGTTAACAAAGAGTAAACTGATATAAGAGATGTAAATCGTATCTAGCTTGAAATACCACTTGGAGAGTACAAAAGTATGATGCAGCATCACCTGTTCCTATAAATTCAAACATCAGAGTTGGAACTTCAGTCAAGTTTTTCCCGTTTGCCATATTGATAGCCCTGATTTGAACCTCGTCAAGGAGCTCCACCCTTGACACCTGATGGGAATAAAGATGAGGCTGAGAAGATTCTAATAAAAATTTTGAATCATATAATTCAGAAGCAGAGGTCGAACCTGTATTCCAGACAGCATAGTGGCAATGGCCACGTCTGCAGCATCCTTAACTGTAGGGAAATTGCACACTGCCACCTAAAAATATAACATAAATACGTCTGACACTGAATCATAAAACCTTGCAAATGATTACAAAAGGTAATCTGTCAGACAAGTAAGGATGGAAATTAATGCTATTTTACGCTCTAGAATGTTAGACTGACGTACAGTCCATACCCAAGAATCATCCTAAGTCCATACTAAAGCAGGACGTCTTCCAAAACAAAAGCAAGGGTCCACAAGGCACAAAACTTTCACAATTCCTTAGACTGCTTCAGATTTTGTTTTGATACTCATTTTATACAATGCTGTTTTGCTGGAAAGCGAAAGAGTTGAGAAATAAAAACTAAGCAAAGAGACAAATTAAGCCATAGCAGCGATATTTGAATGTCTAATCACACTACATGATTTGACTGGCAAGGATGAAAACTAAAGATGAATCTGTTTACAAAAAGTTTCAGTCAGTTTCGACCTTTAAGGAGGACTAAATCACATATCAAAGGAGTATGGATATCTTTCTGCTTGGCAGAGAACCTGAATTAGAACTCAAACATAAAAGAAGGGAAACTACTATAAAGCAAGAAGTCAATATACCACTGAATGCTGTGGGATTTTCTGAAGCCGGAGAGTAACCTCAGTTATGACTCCCAAAGTCCCCTCACTCCCAATAATCAAGCGGGTCAAATCGTATCTGAGACACCATTCCGACAAGTACCAAGCATTAACTCAAAGGCTAAAACTAAGTCTGCTTGATGTATAATCATTACATGGCACCAAGAATTTAAGGACATAACACATAAGATACCATAATAATGCAAATTGTGCAAGTAAAAAAGGGAGTGAGGGTTGGTCAGTAGAAACAACATCAAAAAGACCGATGAGAAGACAATGCAACAAAATTATATTGTCAGATAGAACAAATGCTTAGGGATGCAAAATATTGCCAGTCCTCCCACTTGGGAAAATACTTTCTTCAGCCAAATGAACTGAACTTTCAATGTTTTTGCACAACGGAAAACAAAACAGTTTAGCCGAAGTTCTTCAAAAATGATAAAATATAAATATATTAAGTTTTGTTTTAAACTTGGAAATTAGCAAAGAACATCACATAAGCCAGTCGACCTGAAACTATTTTCTTATAGTTCTAGCTGGTGGTGACAGGACAAGTAATCAAACAACTGTAAGGAAACCATTCACGTTTTATTTATAGTTTATCATTTCCGAGAAAAAGGATCCAAAACAAAGAACTAAGAATATAGTTGAAGACCGAAGACAAACCCTGCAGCACTCTTTCTGGCACGTGAAGCTGTCTTCACAACATCTCCATTAGGAAGAACCACCTGAGATGAGAAAAACATAAATAAAATAGAATTGAACAATAGGGCATAAATCAGTGGGAGAAATAACAAACCTTCAGGCTTATAACATTGTCACGCATAGTTCCATACCTACAAGCTAGTAGCAGAATAATCATAGCCACCCACACAGTTATCCGAAAGATGGGCGAGCAAACAAGTGAATAGTAACACTGCAGAAGAACTACCTTACAGCTAAAGAGCCAGAGCAACGTGTTGCACACATGCCTCCTATGGAGGCACCAGGTCCTGCACCAGAATGTTTTTATCAAATTGCTGAACGGAAGCCAGAAACGTGTAAATTAAAGTTCATACTATTTCAAGAGTCAATTGTACACATCACTATAGATACTGAATGATGCAGCAACAGCAAAAAAAAACTCTCTAAGGGTAAGTAGCGTCCACATAATAAGATCAGTTAATTAAAAATGTGTTCCAAATATTAAAGCATAAATATGAAAGCTATGATCTGAGAGACAAGGTGCTCCCTCATTGTTGTCTAACCTGGATCGAGAGGAAAGAATAGACCGAATTGTTCCAAATATTCATTAAGCTCCATCCAACCAATTCCAGGTTCAACAACAACGTCCATATCCTCCACATGTAATGCTTTTACCCTCTACAGTATGAAAGAAGTGTGAGCAAGAGTGGCATAATTTCAATAACATTTATTTTCAGACTAAGTGCTGCAAATTCTTATTAGCACATACCTGCATTAATGACATGTCAATGCATACACCTCCTCTTGGAGCCAGGGTATGTCCCTCAATTGATGTTGCCCCACCATATGGTACAATAGGAACCTAATCAAATAATAAACGTTGCCTGAATTAATTATTGCTCGGAAAATCAATTCACCAGGAAGCTATATATGCCAAAGTAATATAGCTAGTAGGCATAGACTAGAATTGAAAAGACTGAGAACTGAATCTTCTTACAAACCTTATATTCATTGCAAGATTTAAGAATCTTGGAGACCTCTTCTTCAGACCTAAAAAAAAAAAAAAAAAGATTATGATCCATTCTTAAAACCAGAATCATTCTCAACAAATGATATTAATCTAGTTTCACCTGGGGAAAACAACAACATCAGGAATGTTAACTGCTTTGTGAAAACTGTTCTGTGGCTTCCCATGGAAGTATCTCTCATCGTAGTCCGTTGTCAAGTTATCCTTAAACAAAAAGAGGAAATAGATACAGAAACATAAGCTCTTCTTCATCACTAAGTTGCCAACTTCCAGATACATTGTTCAAAACAGGAATAGAGTAACAGATTTCAAAGTTTGCAGCAGCACCTCGAGGATTGTTTTGAAATGAGTAATAAGATCCTTAGGAACTTCCTTGTATTCTCCTTTAACTACAGTCTCATTGCTATCTTTTCCACCAACACTTATCTCTCTGTAGAGAGATCGAAACAAGCAGCAATCAAACAAATTTGAAGAATTTTTGGAGATTTCACAAAATTTTATATCTATATACGAACCTAGAAGGATCCAAAGCCGATGATGATTCACTGATAGAAGGATGCGACTGGTTCTGGAATGCGAAAGTAGCGGAGGCAGCTATCGCCAATGGGAGAAAAGAGCTCGACCACCAAGATGGGAGTCTCCGTCGTGCTTTCTCCGGAGAAATTACGGTAAATTCATTAGTTGATTTGGGCGTCGAGTGGAGCTGACGAGAAGACCGGAGAAAAGAGAAGACTGTTTTAGAGGAGAAGCGAGAGCGAGCGAACAATGAAGAGGAAGCCATGGACAATGGATGGATTTCACAGCCAGAGGAAATTTATTGATTACTTGTTCTTCATCTCCTGCATAGTTATCCGTCAAATCTTTTTTTTTTTTTTTTTTTGCAATTTTTACGCTATTCGGCTACAAAAATTGACATTGTATGGTTTTTCCAGTTTTAGCTTTGAATCCCGATTTCATTTTTATACTCTACGAATTTTGTTAGTGCCATGTCAAATCTGCTTGATTCAACTATACATTTCAAAGTTATCATTTGAGGATTCCGAAAATCAAATTGTTGTCTAGCACAAAATCTCGATTCCACAATTTTAAACACAAATCGGGATTACATGTAATGTAAGTAACCAAAAAAAGTGAAAACTATCATCTTATGAAATTATAACACTACACTAATTTAAAATTAGAGCATTTCTCAATAACAAGAAAAAAAAACTCACAAAAACATCAGTGCAATTTGCAACTACTATAAAGTATAAACTAACTAATCAAAACCCTATTATCTCCTGTCAATTTGGTAGAAGAAAAAGAAGAAGAAGAAAAAGAAATATGCGTTTTCGATTATGAACTCAAGAAAAAAAAAAAAAAAATTTGGCTCTCCTCATGAAACGCAGCGTTTTTATAATTCAATAGTAGCATTGTTGCTATTTTGCCACGTTTTGACTACTATACCCTTCTAACATTAGTTTATAAAAAAAAATAATCTTTACTTAGAATCAAATTTTGTATTGTCCTTCCTTGTGAATAAATAATCTCGACTACCCTTCATTATATAAAAGACAAATTTGTCCTTAATGATCTCTGAAAATAGGTTATATAGTTTTAATTGTAAGTGATACCAAACAAAATATTATGGCTCACTGGTAAAGTGTTTTTTACACGTGTTCATCTGCTTTACACGACCAGAATTCGAATCTCATATGTGGAGTACAACTGGGTATAACTCGGTATAATTAAGGTACAACTGGATACTTAGTTGTCTCCATTTATCTTATCCAGGTTGTCCGAAAGAGTGACAAGATAATCTGAAGATCACATGTACTACCTAATCCAACTAGATATAGTACAACTAGGTATAATTAGTACCCAGTTATATCCAAAGGGTATTTTTGTCTTCACAAAGTTATTGGAGGATATTTTTAAATTGATACAAATTGAGAGGTGTAGTAAAAAAGGGTTTTCACCCACCCACTAATGTGGTTTTTTGGACAGTTCGCTCAAAATACAAAAAGCTGTATATACTTACTAGTCACAGTTTTTGCGTCCGTGGCGATAACGCGCTATAGCTGAGCGTAGACTTGTTTTATTTTTTTGTTAATCTGGCTTTGATGGGCTTAATTAAAAAGCCCATTTGATTTTAATTCAAAACCCAATTTCTCATCATCTAGTCCCCGAGATCAATGTCGGACTCCGTCGATTCTATGTTTTGAGCATTTTCAAATTATCGAATGAAAAAAAACACTTGATACACAATTTGTTTCAAAACGAAAGAGATGAGAGAGATTTAGAGCGAAGACGAGAACTTTAGAGATGGAAGAAGAGCTCAAGAGCTTGAGCAAGAGCTTAGGAGGATTCTGCAATCATCTTCAAACCAGCTGCGATGCCTTCAATCACTCTCTCCTTCGTCGTCCCATCCCTCTCGGTCTCTTCCTCTCTCATTTTTCCCCTTTTCCTCCCATTTCATATCATAAACCCTAAATTTACCTTTTTCTCGATTTTTGGTAGATTCGGCTTCATCCACTTTCATCAAGAGCTTGAATCGGCGACTCTCCACTGCAGCTTCCGACCTCAATTTCCTTGATTCCATGTCTTTCGGTACAGTCTCCTTCGAGGAGCTCTTAGGTCACTGTAATCAGATTTACAAAAACAACCAAGAGGATCTTCTGCATCTCCAGGACCGCCTCACAGACTTTGGATATGTTCCTGGTACTGGTACTCATCTTTTTGTTCTTCTTTCCTTTTTTTATTTGAAGTTGCGATTCGCTCGTATGTTAATATACTGTATTCTCTGATTTTATCTTTTTGGACTTAGAAATTGAGATTGATGAAGGTAGAGATGATGAATCTGACTTTGGAGCATTTGGTCATGAGGATTCAAAGCATTCAGATGATGATTTGGAGTCTCATGCATTGCAACGTTCAGTCATAAAAGGATTAGACGAGAAAGATCTGTATCCTTTTTTAACCTTTTGTGAAACAAGGAACGCTAGTTAACAATCTGTTTTGCTCTGTGTTGGATTATTTACTTTTCCTTAATTTTTCCAAGTCTAGATGATTCACTAAATCTGAAGAACCTTGGTCTTTCGGATGCTTGTCTTGCATATTTAGCTTCAGGAGGTAAGGCAGCAACATAATATGATTTTTTTTTTGTGATTGCTTAGGGTATAATGTTCTTAATGTTTTTTGCTTTTCCAACTGTTTCCAGTTAATGAGAATGTCAAGGATCCTAACACGTCTTTGGAAGAATCAGTGAAGTAGGTTTGATGCCTTTGAAATAATAAATCTTTGTGTGCTTCTTCTTAGTCATACATCAGCAAGTTTTCTTATGATATAGGGGCAAAGCATTTGACACAAGTTCTTCAACTCTACCTGCTCCAAAAGCCTCAGAGCTTTCCAATGGTTATTTCTAAGCCTTTACTAGTGTGATGTGATTGTCGGGGAATTTCATTAATCTCCAGTATATATGATGGTAGACTTTGTTACATGTAGAAGATGAGTATGCTACACTAGAGATGGATAAAACTTCAGGCCCTACAATAACATTGATAAGAGAAGAATATGAAAGCCTTCCCTCTTTCATGAAGTCTCTAGCATCGTGGGAGGTATGAAGTGATCCATATTTCATGTTCTAGCCTTACATTTTTTTTTTTAATTTTTGTTTGCAAACACTAGAATTCAGACTCAAATCTTAATAATTCTATATGGCCGAAAGATTCAATGTTTTGTTTATTTATAGTAATTAAACGCTAAAACCTTCCCTTGATATTTTCCTAATTATGTTTAATGCATGTTTATGTTTCCAGGATCTGCTGTGTGCCGTGCAGAAATTCAACTCGGTCCTCGGTAGCAAGAAACAAACTAACGGTTCTTACTACTTCCGCGCAAATGAGATTCCGACTCTAGGCCTTGGTAGGTTCATCATATCTTCCTCATTACATCTTCTTGTAGCACCACTAGGTTGATCATCTTAAGTCAGTAGCTCTTAAACCATAGTAATAGAGATCTGGGAAATATCTTCAATTTATATCTTGAGATCCTCAGAGAAAAAATACGTTGCATAGACAATAATGATGATTTATCGCAGGCCACAAGGAGAAAGCGTACACGGTGCTGCTGACGCGTATGAAGAGACTTGTGGTTGAGACAACAGACGGTGTTGTATCCTATAGAGTTGCACAGAGTTGAGACTCTCCTGGATATAGATTTGATGTTTTATGAGAGATACTTGTCTTTTTGGTTGTTCTTCACATTCTAACAGCTTTTCGATTGATTTATATACAACTGTCTAGTGTCAGCTTGAATCCAAGTAATGAGTCATACGAGAAATTCAGAACGTTCCAAACTTGGTATGGTCTATGCTTGTGAATGTGGGACCCACCACTTCCGGTCTATAACTAACCCTTTGGAGTGATGTTGCGGAGCTGAGAACCTTACCAAATGATTTAGACCAAGCAACCCAATAAAATTGGAAAATGCAAAAAATACAATCCCGAGCCAAAAATCTGCTTAAACCCAAATCTCTAAAATTACAAATGTTACGGTATTCTATAAACTCTGAAAGCCAAACAGCGCTCCCGAATCCAAGCAACGGGCTTCCATATTTTTTTTTTTTCCAAAATAAAAATTGCATGTGCCAATAGTCTCACACATTCCAGATATTAACACAACGTATTGAAGCACGTAGGAAAGAAAGAAAAATGAAATAAAAACACACTATCAATGCGCAACCCAAAACCCTATCAGACCAAATTCTCTACAAGATCCTACTACCGTCATCATCACACCTCACACTCGCTCTTTCCCTCCTTATTCGATGCCTTGGTCCAACATGGCTGCCACAATGTCTCGCCGACAATTGTGTGTTTTTTTTTGGGGGCTAATTGTATATTTTCACCGGCTTCTCGTAAGTGTGTCGGTTCTACAAATACATCCCCAAAAAATAAAATAAATGAACAAAAGAGGGACTTTGGTTACACCTCCTTGGACTAAATAAGTAAGAAAATTTTACCTGGTTTGCAGCATAAGCCCTCTTAGGAGTAGTGTCAGTATGCTCCAACCCGAGGTACTGCTCAAAAGCACCATAGACATCTCTTCTCTGTTTACCATTTTCAACCCCACGACAAAAAAAAAAAAAGTTAGATCTCAGATATTATTAGCATACGAGCTTTTCTTAAAAACTAGAGGAAAAGAAGTAAGCACCTGAAAGCGGTTATAAACAACATCTAAGTCCTGCAAGTACTCTGGACGCCCCATTGACATAAACGCAAACTTCCACTACATAATGAATCAAGTTTTCAGAATTGTACCAATTCCGTCAAACAGATATTTAGCTTTGATCATTAAGCAGTCGTGCATACCTTGGCAAAGTCCTCATCGGATACATGAAGCTTCTTTTGGATACGGTTTTTTATTTCTTCAAGAGTTTCACCTTCATGGATAACCAAGAAGAAGGGCTCACCAAAGTTTTGCACTTGCTGAGGAACAAACAAACATAACACTGATAAGACACTTTGCCCCGCTCCCCCATTTACAACACTAGAACTCTTATAACAGTTCTATAACAAAAACTTGATAACTGATTATCACCTGATTTTGTCCAGTCTCCTTAGCAAAGTGGTACACAAGAATTAAGCGATCATTTGGACCAATATTCTTCTCTTCTTCCGGAATCTGAGATTTCAGAAAACATAAGTCAGCAACTCTGAAGGATGGATTGATAACGAGGGACAACTTGCATTAGATAATTCAAACAATTGGATACGTTATGTTCTTAACGACATATCAAATTGTGTATTGATCCCCAGACGCAAATACTGTTCACCTCAAGCATTGTGATCTAGTTCTAGTTTTCTAAGAATATAACTCATACATGGAAAAACTATCACATCTCTTTAGTTTAATATCCGACTTTGAAAGCGAAATTGCATTTTGAGATCACAGTGAAACAAAAGTACAAGTATACTTAGAAAAACATAAATAACAACGTAACAACAAGACATTAAGACTTGGAATATACCAAAAAGCTGCGATGATAGAACTAAGAAAAATAGAAGACACAGCCAGTAACATACCTCCTCAGCTCGTAAAGTCCAGTACTGGTCATTTATATTCTCAATTCTTTCAGTTGATGGGAAAATCTGCAAGGCATACCAGCACATTGGATAATGTTCATTATACTTCAGAGGGTTGCAAGAATTTCTTCAGGAGATATGGTAGTCAAGAAGCCATCATCTTCAGTTCATGAAAACATTGACTACAAAGTTAAAGATAAAAAGTCGCTTGTTACCTTGTATATCTTGTGGTAAAACACCTCAAGTAATCTCAGTTCTGCATCTGGATGCGAAAGCTCCACCTGTAACAGGCATAGACCTTATAGATTCACTTGCATAAAATCGAAAATAATATTATAGAGAAATGCATTAAAATCAAAAGCCCGAAAACGAAATTTCCTCAGCAACAAACATGGAGGTCAGCAATAGATGTGTCCAATAATCTGGATGTGGCTTTAGCGCCTTCAATCTCAGTGGATTGTCAATTTAACGTAGTCCTCTCAGTGATATATAGACAAGCCAGAGAGCAACAATCCAGACATCAATTGAAAGGAAGAATAAACGCCTACTTCCAAAACTAAACCAGCCATTTGACTGAGAAATTGCAGCTAGATGGACCCACCTTTGTTTTAAGTTCATTAATAACGTCTCCCACTGTGCTTTGCTTAGGTAATCTGATGTTGTGGATAACGACCTGTACAATAATGGTTAAAAAAGCCTTCAAAATTAATCCAATATACAAAAGAAGACTATTATAAATCACAAATAAAAATCTACACATACTTCTTCCTTTGTGGCATGGTGGAAAGCAACTTTCAAGGTCTTAAGACCTTGCAATTCTGGAAGAGGAATGTCCAGAACTTCATAATACAAAATGTCAGACGTCTGGGGAAAAAAAAAGCAATCCAATAAGCAAACATGTATTATGTGGTAAGAAGAATGAATAAAGTACACTACTTCACGTCAATTACCTGATTGTAGTGAACTAACATATCTGACAAATGGTCTACTCCACGGTATTTGATAGGCTGAGGCTTGGGTTGCTGAGAATAGCAATTGTGAGATGTAAGCCTAAGTTTGGATGGATCGTCCAGACCAAGCTCATGAGCCACTCTTTCCACAACATCGTCATAAGTATGCAACTTCGACCTAAGAAATAAAAAGAATTATGAAATTTCACTGAAATCAGCTTTTGAAACAAATTTGTCCACAGAGATACTTACAACTCCAGATTAAACGCATCATCTTTAGGTTTTTCCAGAGCACGGAACCGGACCAGCTACAAAATTACAAACCAAAATAGTTAATCACCAACAAAAATAATGCCAACTATAAAAAATTTCACAGAACATCCTCAGATTTGCAATGAAGACATGAATGATCAGAGTAAAGAATACTTGCATACCAGCACAATAGAAAGATATCAGCATACATTTGGCTCTGTAACATATTAAGAACTACTGGTACAAATACTATATGACAAGTGAAATTTAGAGCTGCAGCAGGCGACCACTCTACTAAAGCAGCCTAGATATTAAATACTTATTTGCCACCTGAAAGAAAGCTGATCCTTAGAGCGCTAATCTTAGTCTAACTCTACCAAGGTAAACTTTAGGAAACAGTGCTTAGTAGAATTATACCTGTCTATTCTGGACATATTCAAGAAACGAAGGCACAGCTGGGTAGCGGCATTCAATCTCCTTGTTAACAACAGGTTTCTGAAAGCAAATGATATCTCCATCTTCAATCTGAAAGCAAGATACCCTTTGTCACCAAAGAGAAACGAGACTGAAATATTCCAGTAGATACAAGTGAAACATTACTTGACACAATCGGAATGAAGTTTTCTTATCCAAGTGTTCGCACATAACACAAGGTTCAAACTTGATTTCCTGTAAATAAGCCCCAAAAACCGTCAAATAACATAATGTATAATTGTAAGCATAATAAAAAGTTTAAGAGGCACCAGCAGAAGCAAACCTCGAAAAGTTCTATTTCTTCATCAGGAGCAAAGCCAACCATTTCATTCAGTTTCCCAGTTATATCCATAGGCTTACTGGAACTTTTCACCATCAGTCTGCCAGCATAGCTGGTAGCACAAGAAATAAAATTACAACAAAAAAACCAGGTATAGTGAATAAAAACAAAAAGGGACAAAACAAGACAACGGTTTGAACTTTTCTGATCAGAAAAAAAGGAAGAAAGACCTTGTTATTGAAGAATAATAGTTACTTTAAGTTGTGGTGGACCACTTTATATAGAAGTCAGAGCAAAGAAAGAAGAGGTGGAAAACAATATTACCTTAACACTGCCTTCTCAGGGTCATAAAGCTTAAAGAAAAGAAGAATATCTTCTTTTGATTTTTCAGGAGGAGGAATAGGACGCAAATCCTGAATTATTCAAGAATTAGTAAGAAACTTTAGCTCATCTTCCCCGTTAATCAATTAGCTTTTCTGTTTTTCTGAGTTCTTACCAAGTGCTCTACTTCCAAAAATAGCTTTAGTTCTGCAGTGTTTGCCTTGTTAGATGCTTCTCTTATTTGTCCAACCTACAAAAATCATTTTCCAAAATAAACACATTTGTACATGCACATAGAGTTACTAAAAGGGACTCTTGCATAATTCCCAAGTTAAAAAAAATAACGTTTGTTGCATAAACCAGAAAAATTCATTTCAAAACAAACAGAGAAATCTGTGCTATGAAATTCTAAAATACTAACAAAATCAAAGGTTCCAAACAACAGGATTTAGAAAAACTTGAAACCGAAAAATCTGATAATTAGATGAAAGATTATAATAAAGGAAATAAAAAGGTTGCGGATGATCGGATTCTATAATAGTATTATGCAATTATTTCCATATAAACTCGTACATCCAGAAGAAAGAGGAAAACTACGTCCATGAATAGCATTGAGAAGGATAAAACTACCTGTTGTAATTCCTCCTGAGGGGTAAGGGGGCGATTGGGACGATAGGTATGGTTTTGTCGCTTTGCCCAAATCCAGAACCTCTGTAACTGAACAGGTATACCAAATTCTTTGGCTACCTCCTCCTATATCAGCATAAAATTGAAGGTCAACGATTGCTTAAGTTTCAATTACAAGTACATAAAGAACTTTTTGGTTAGCAGCAATTTGAAAATTCTCATTAAATCCAGATCAGTTTTTCTTCATCTTCAAGGTAGAATCAAGTTACCAGAAATACCGTTTTCACATAACCCATTTGAAAATAAAAGATACTCAGGCATATACCTTAAATTGTTGAAATGGTGTCTGTTTCTGGATCCGGAAACTGCGAACTTTGTCATGATCAACAAGATCAAAATATATATCTTTCCCAATTTGTTCCTTAAGGTCTTCATCTCTTGCAACCTTTCATGTTAATAAAGATTATATTAGTTACAACAGTATCAAAACTACACTCTGAAACAGTTAAAAACATATTACCAGGCCCAATTATAAAGGAAGAACAAACCTTAATTATCGTAAATAGGTGCGCTTGTGCCTTGTATCTTCTTTTATCTTCCTTTTCTTCTTGTTCTTTTTTCAGCCTCACCTGTCAAAATGTAATGAACTGATCAGGTAAAACCAAGAATGCAAATAACTACTGGGAAAATGCCTGAGATTATTTTACCCTTAAATGTTCTGCAATGTCTTTCTCATCAACGTTACAGATTATTTTATCTTTGTCACTTTCCCGGATATATACAAGCATGTACGCGTTCGAGTACTTTGTGAATTTAAAAGGAGGGTTATTGAAACCAGGATTAGTCTGTGGTAGCTGAAAGAAACCAATGAAATTATGTCAGGCAAGAGGAATTAGGATTGAGGTACAAATCATACATAATGTAGCAAGAAAATGAAACCTCTTCTTCACCACCATATTGCTCCTCCAATGCCCTTTTCAAATCTTCCTTGGTTACTCGTTCATCATCAAATTTATACCTGAGAATTAGAAATTTAAACCAGTTAATGAAAAGAAAAAAAAGTCTTAAGAGAAATGCACAGACAACATATGTTCATAATAGCCATCCGAAACCAGTATCAGACTCAATTACTCAGTAGCTCCCAGAATATGAAACTTGCTCGAGCAAAGATGCATACCACTGATCTGAAAGTGTAGGCCTTATAAAAGCGTAATAGTGCCCACCATGTACTCCTCCACTATGAACTAAAACACTGCAGACAAATGAAAGCTAGCAGGTCAAGCAGGAACATGTAACAGAAACCAAATGAAATGATAACCTTTTCAGATGTCTTTCACTCTCATAAAATACTAATTAAATGTGAATGTACAGGTGTAAATCTAAGCTACGTGAGATGGTATAGCAGATATTCAATGGTGGCATTTTATAGAGAATCTAATCAGTGAACGCAAGCTCCTGTGGAACTACAACATCTGAAAGATAAAATATATACCTGTGAAGTGTATAAAGGTTGCGGACACTCCTGTCAGCATCAGGGGATAGATACTTTCCATTTTCTCTATCAAGATCCAGTTGAAGAGGAAATTCATACCGATCATTTATCTATCAATAAAAGCTACATCAGCATTCACAAATTTCAGGGCACCACCAAATGAGAAAGTATAATTCATAGTCACAATCACATGTTCACTTCCTAGGCACATGCGACTGCAAATACTAACCTTCACCATGGTGTCCCTCATAAAGTCATATTCAAACCTCTTGAGTTGGAGTTGAAGAACCGGTGGAAAGTCAATGAAAAGAACACCTTTTTTTGCATCCTGAAACAATAGACATCAAGTTTCTCCAGAATAAGGCCGGATAAAGGGACTGCATTATTAATAGTAACATTACGGTCGGTAATTATTTAGCTTGGCTAAGAAGACTATACTAGTTCAAACAGTTTCACAAGATCTCCTAGTTTAGGTTGCTCCGCAAAACTCTCACGTTATCAACTATCAGCACCTTTTAATATGTGGGATATTAAAGGTGAAAAAGAGTTGCTAGGCACCCAAATAGGCCGTTGTGAATTTACACAACCAACCCCAGACTGCAAAATGAAGAAGAAAGAGGGAGGACAACCGACCTGTAAACCATGTCCTTCTGCATGATATTTGTTGTCTCCTTCAAGACGTTCAACTTCAACATACTTGTCAAAAGAAGCATAAACATCTTTGCAGCCTTTAACATCCAGCTGGAGGTCTGCCATAAGATAGAACATGATAATAAATTTGGTATGATAGAATAAGACAACAGAGTGCAAAGGATAATACTATACCGTAGAATGATTCTTTTCGTGTAGATTTGTAATCTACATTTATGCACTCAATATAATTCATATGGTGACCCTCAAATAGCTGTTGTATTGTTCCCTCCACAACAGTTCCCTACAGAGAAAGGAAAAAAAGCTCAAAAGAAGGAACACCAGCTAATAAGTAAATAATGGCCTCACAGCAAAAGAAAAATTACCTTCATTTTGTCCTCAAGCTTTTCACAGAGAACCCGATTGAGTTCTTGGACATCATGTTGCATGAAGGAATCATATGTATCCCAACCAAACGACTTTGTCAGCTCTTTTGTCGCAACACTAGTGTCGTTATACTGGAGCTTGTAAAACAAACTTTGGAGAGCCAATGGTATACTTGCTGTGGGCGCATCGTTCTCAGTTGTCGGCATGTGGTATACAGCCTACAAGCAACATGCAAATTTCAGTTTTCTGGTTCAGAATTCAAAGAGAAACTGTAAGATTTGACAAAGTGAAGAAGAAAAACAAGTACATATCTAACCTTTCTGAAGTAAGGTATGTGGTATAGTGTCTGTAGGAGAGAATTCATGTAACAAGTTGCACCTTGGTTCTTGAGACCAACAAAACCAGTCTCTTTCTTAGAGTCATATGACCAGTAATCAAGAACCTTGCGTACAGCGACTTCAGCTTCAACCAAAACAGTATCATTCACTAAATATCCTCTACTAGGATCATAGAGTTCGCTGAGAGGCATGAACGATGTAAATCCCCAATCGCTTTCTCTTGAATTGAATTGATGTTGTGTCTCTGCACCGCAAATAGGAATCATAATTTCAGTGAAAATTGTATCACCAAAAGTTACTTACAGCTACATTATGAGAAAACCAAATTTCCCCTGAAAACACGTAAATATTTCAGTCTGATAGAGTAGTAGAGAAAGGTGCATAACATGAATCTTTAATTTTCGCTGTGGGCTTTTAGGTAAGGCTTAATAAAGCAATAACATAATCCATATTCCAATATGTACTGATCCCCTTCTTCCAGCCCAACATTTGAACTTCCGCAAATCAAAATTTTCCTGTGCATAAGCCTTATATGCTCATGCATGCACTCAGAATCCAGGGTTTATATAAACATCATTACGTACCCTTTCTAATGGTATATCTGGTGTGGATTTGATTGACTACAGCCAGACTGAACTGAGCATATCTGCTCCAACCGTACGGCAAACTCGCAGCATCAGAAACATCCAAGTACATGGACAAATGGTCGACATTGTTGCCTTTCGGGAAAATTAAAATGCGCCTGCACAAGCAAAATCCAAGTGGTGTCAACCAATCAAAATGCATATTGGACAAACAATGGCGACAAGAAAGTACACTACAACTAGGTATACCCTATTACCATTTGTAACCTCCAACGACAAATACATCAGAGTAATGCTTCCTGGTGTTTTGCCTAGAGAACTGTGGGATAGTCCACGTGAATTTCAGAGTAGGAGGATCCTCAGCTGGCTGGTTCTCCACAGTAGTTGCAGCAGTCTCAGGTTGGGAAACTACAAATGCATCAACAGTTGATGAAAAATAAAAACCAGAGAAAAATGACAAAACCCTAAGCACTGTAAACCATCAATCCGACCCTCCGAACACTGCAGTCTGATATCCACAAGCTCAATTTCATCCATTCCATCACAGGGATACGAGAAATTAAAGAAGCGGATCAAATTGAATCAAATCAAAAAAGTCTTACCTTCCATAGGCTGAGCAGGTCCGTCTACCAAATCTGAACCCGGCACAAGCATCTCCTCATCCTCTTGCTGCTGCGAAAACATAAACAAACAATCATGAAGAACAACTAAAAATTCTAACCCCCAAAAAAAAACCCTAATCTCGTCTACGATGATCAAATACGAAAAGAAAAATTAGAAACTACAATCACTAGACTAATAGCACCAAAAACAAAAATCGCAGCACCTGTAAGATGATTCAACCGCTTCAAATTCATATCAAATCCAAAAAAAATACCGAAGCGATCAGCTAAACAAAAAATCAGAAGCAGATTCAAGAGCGAAATAGACAACGAGCCACGAAGGGAGCATCGAATTAAGAAGAGACAGAGAGAATGAAGAATCGGAGATTACATCAACGGGAGGCGGAGTCATCATAGTCATTGGGCGGAGAAGGATTTGACGGTGAGATCGAAAAACGCAAGAGACCGACGATAACAGAGAAAAATCAAAGGGAGGAAAAAAGAGAAGGCAAAGTGACTAGGAAGAAAAACAATCGCTCATTCTTACTCTTTCTCGGCTTCGATATGATTATTATGATATTTTCGAGAATTTAAGGGGTTATTATTGTAATTTTACTTGCTAGGGACTCAGATTTATGATTTCTCCGAGGTTGGGTCTTTCAAACGAGACAGACCAATGAGAAAACGACACGTAAACGACGTAGGACGCTGCTGTCATACAAAAACTCTTCGACGTGGCTGCTTGGAAGATTAGATATCACCTGACGTCGTGGGACTTGTTTGCTCTTTGTTTTTTGTTCTAAAAGGTTGTACAGTTCTGAATACTGATTGATTTTTTCTATTTATTTCTGACAATTTAGAGTGTTCTTTTTTTCATAAACCAAATAAACTACCTGAGAAACATGTAGTAGATTAAAAGTAGATCAATCGATTTTTTTTTTTAATCATTATTAGAATTAGTAGCTTTTGTCAATTCTAGTTGACAATAAATCAAACATTCGATTATTTTTACACAAATCATTATAAAAATTCTGGTGTTCTTGCTACCATTCTCTTCGATTGGATAGTTAAATGAACTCATCCTAAAAAAAGAATTTTCAAAATAAACTCATTTTCATGATAATATTGCATGATAAATCAACTTAAAATTTTTAGCTTATGCAAAGGAAATTTAACAAAATTCCAAATGATCGTTTATTCTTTATAAAATATCCTTGAGCAAGGAGTAGAGGCATTTTCTTCTATTATTGCTCACTAAAGCTTAGCAGTGTTTCAGTTTCACAATCTCTCACATTCAACCTTGGCAGTGAGCATATTACATTATAGCTTGGGCCTTGGAAAGACTGGGCTTTTTTTTGAGAAAGCCAGATGTCTGTACATGTGTTTATTTTGCAACCGCTAAAAATAGCATTTTATATGAAGTAATAATAATGCTACTTTACGATCTTAACTCTTAAGAATTCACAAATCCAAAGAGCAAGAAGTCAATTTCATTAAGATTGAGCTCAAGAAGAGTGAGAGTTTGAGTGAATGTAAAAGAGGAATTGTGCCAAATTCTTTAAAAATATGAAAGGAAATTGGTGAGGAGTACTGTTGGATGTTGACGAGCTTTTGTGGGTGGGAATTCCTTGTAGTCGTTGGATAGAAGGAGTGGTTAGGATTTTTACTTGTTTCGAAACTTGGTTTTTGTTTAAATTTTTGGATTGCGGATAGATCTTGGTTTAGGGTAAACCAGACCAACAATTAAAATTAGAAAACTTACACAAGCTGGATCAAGATCGTGGTTTAAAGAATCGTTAGTTGCGATTTTGACAGTTGATAGATCTTAACACACATAACACATTTCCTCAGCTAAAAGGTACCACCGTTACGGTCTTTCCATCACTGAGGCAGAGAAGCCCAAATCTCATAGACCATGGGCCTGTATATGAAACACAAGATTTTTTCTTTGTCAGGCACTGTTGGTTTATAAAAAGTATATTTGTTTAATTATTACACAAGCGTTGAAGACGTAGACATGTTAATTTGCATGAGATTGAAGAAGAATAATAATATGTACTTTTTTGTTGTGACTTTCTTTGAGAAATGATTTATCTTTTGAAGACATACAACTATTTATTTTTATTTTTTTGAAAGTGT
Source organism: Cardamine occulta (assembly GCA_028015245.1). Classification (NCBI taxonomy): domain Eukaryota; kingdom Viridiplantae; phylum Streptophyta; class Magnoliopsida; order Brassicales; family Brassicaceae; genus Cardamine; species Cardamine occulta. The sequence goes on along the minus strand of CM051382.1, from coordinate 22,535,913 downwards.
TATAGAATTCTAGAATTGGAAGTTGATTTTTAGTTTGAGAAATCAGGAAATCCTAAATGATCTTCCTCTAGAACCATCTAACTTCCCTCTTCCTGAAATGGTGGGAAAAATAATCATTTTAGTTAATGACAACAGATTATTTTTTTGTTAAAGGAATGACAAAAAATTCTTGCTTAGGGCTTTTAGCTATATCTATTTATCTATCTATCTATCAAAAAAAAAAAAAAAAAACTCAATACAGTACTATGAATTCTAGTAAGCTGGAATTTGAACGAAATTAAGCTCAATATTCTAGTGATCTGATTACATATTTTATTTGTCCTTATAATTAAACATTTAAACGTAATCTATTGGGTTTTTTTTTATAATCTATTTCTTTATATTCTCTACATGTATATGATTCAGTTCTCCATCATCAAATTTGAAACTAAGATTAGGTAAAACTTGGGTCATCATCAATCGACTTGATTTTTCCAAATTATCTGCTTTTTTGTCTCATTTGTGAGATGACCGCCGAACAATAAATTAAAGCCTACTAAGCAGGGGTTAATTATAAAACGACGTGGACAAGTCACCTCTACTTGCGTCCCTTTTACTTTCATCTTCACTTGACCAAACTTTGAACTTCAATACCTTCTTTCATAAAATTTGAAGTTTCAAGTGTTTCACTTTATCAAATTCAGCAAATTTAAGTTGGTCTTCGTTGTCTTTATATGCTGGATCACACCCCCAAGAGAACACTTGTTGAACTGAGGTTACACTTGTTGAATTAGATAGTATACGAACAGTTTTTTATTTTATTTTAAATAGAGTATATAAGTGATAATAATACTAAAACAATTTGATGTAGTATATAATATTATTTTTTGAAGTTTCAAATTTTTTTAAAACTTGGGTTGCAGTTTCTTAACAACTTTGTATAATTTAGAATTTGAAACACAAAATTGATGTACAGAAACAAAGTTTAGTGTAGTTCGGGTAGGTGGAAACTTCGTGATTTCTCAAAATTTATTATACTACAGTGGAGATGCCAATTGATTTCATGTAAGACGAGCCAATTTCTAATAACTTAATGTGGATATATAGCTAGAGTATACAATATACATTTCAGTATAATAGGAAACAATAGATCCCCAATACCCAATGTGAGGCTTTAACTTTAAAACTAACTCAAATATTCTTGATGTCTAATATATATCATACAGTAATATTGAGTTAACAGTTGTTGACACTTTAAATCTTTTTCAGCTTCAGCTTTCATGAATCTCCCATGTGGGGTTGAAAAATCACATTCCTATGTCCTAAGAAAATAAGAAAAATCAATAATAAAAAAAAAAAACTCAAAACATAAAAATCCCAATAGAGGTTAGAGAGAAGGAAAGGTGGTGACGACCTATGCCAATACAACTTTTCCACAAAGAGAGAGAGAAAAAAATAACAATAATTAACAAACAAAGAAAACGAAAGGAGAACAAGACGCACTAAGCCTATAAGCTGCGTAAGCACAAAGGCAGAGAAACAAAGAACCCAAACAGACAAATAAAAAAAAAAAAAACAGAGAGAGAAAAATGCAGAGACTAGCTCCATTGATGGAAGAACCAATGGAACAAGAAGATGAAGAACAAGTAGAAAAAGGAGGAAGATCAAGAAGATCGAAATCATGGAAGAAATGGATAAAGACACAGTTGCAGTTCATCGTTTTCCAAAAAAAACCAGACATGAAGGTTCTTCTCAGTGTTATGGGATGTCCTCTCTTCCCTGTCCCTCCTCTCTCCAAAACCTCTCTTCAACAGGTATTTTTATACGCTATATGGATATATGTATATATTTATACGTATATGAAATTCATCTGTTTCGACTATTTATATCACTAAATAAAATATTTTGGTGGATCATATTAAATTGGATTAGTTTATACTGTTTTTTATATATTTTTTTGCATCTCAAGTAGTATCTTTCTTTTATACTATATTTTTATGTCGTCATCGTTCGTATTAATTAGATCAAACGTTTTGGACATGCTTTTAATGGTGAGAACTATTAACCTGACATTTAAGTTTTCATCCATCACTCAATGGAAACCTTTTAAAAGACATGACATATGCATACCTTTAAATTAAAAGTAAAAACTAAAAAAAAAATAAACCTTATCTTAAAAGGAAATTTGTGGGTATTTTGTTAATAATTTAATATATAGTCTTCTCATATTTTTTGCCCCGTTTTTATATTTGATTTCAAAGAATAAATACTGTTTTTAAAAATTATTCTGTTACATCAAATTTTTCCCTTATCCTTTAGGTCCTCTTTAGTTGAATTACTAAGAATATATATATTGCTAGGTGGGATTCCTATGAAAGCTAGTGATATAGTTTTCTATTTATAGCCTCCAATCTTTATTTTCAAAGGATTTCATGATAGATGTGAGTATTGGAAAAAATCTGTGGAGAATAAGGTCAGTGTCACAGAGCAAGATTCAACTACTTGTCTACTTTGGTGCATATAAGCGAACCAGATAATTTCATTGCAAAATAAATAAACCAGTAACAAAAACAAAAAAAGAATAGTCAGCGCAAGAGTCTATCACGAGATCCATACATTATTCCACGAGACCCTTTAAATTATTCCTTTATAATGAGAATCTGTTTTTTTTTTCAGATCTGAATTATAATTTCCATTTTCCTTATTTTTGCATTATGTAAAAGTACACGATTTATAGTACTAAAAACCCAAATTTTATTAAAATGATATTGTGATATCTAAACTTCTGAAAACCCAAATTTTAGATTCAAACTACATATATGGTTTCAAGTATTAAGAGAACAGTATAAAAAATTCCCGTAGTTGGAAAAAAAAAGAATTAACATATTATCGATAGATAAAAGATACTAATCCATAATTGTTGTAATCATCAAAGGTATCATCATCAGCACAATACATAATACAACATTTCACCGCAGCAACGGGATGCAAGAAGCTCGCAAGAGAAATTAAAAACACTTTCGTAACCGGAAAAATTACAATGACAATGGTGAATGACCTCAGTGGCTCAGCAGCAGTTGGTAGTGCCTCGTCCGTGTCTCATAAGGGATGTTTCGTCATGTGGCAAATGCTACCGGAAAAATGGCTCATCGAGCTGGTTGGTGGCGGCCACAAGGTTGCAGCCGGAAGTGATGGAGAAATTGCTTGGCGTTATACACCGTGGCTCGGTGATCATGCGGCTAAAGGTGCTATACGGCCTTTGCGGCGTGCACTACAAGTAAGTATACATATTTTGGATTAATTTAGAAAACTACTAAACTAGTTTTCTTTTTTTTTTGCTAAATAGACAAATGTTTTCAGAAATTAGGAAAAAGTACTCAAATTTTAGAAAATAGAAAATAACTTATTTTCATGTGAAATACAAGGATACCCTAGGAAATTATAAATGATTTAATTAACTATTAGTATTATCTAAAGCAAAATTCATTTGATGGTGTTTGGATCTCTGACATTCTACTTTGGCCTTTGCCTATGGGGGATACTTTTAAAGCTTTCTCATGACATTTTTTCCTTTTTGCCTTAATCACGTGCTGCTAATTGACTTTATCATGCGCTTAAAAAAACGGATTTAAAGGTTGGAACTTGGAAGATAGATTCAAAGTTGATATAGTTAGTAAATTCCGACTTTATGTAATTATTAGATTTTTAGGATAAAACATTATGTGTTAGTGGTCCCCTTTCGTGGTACATACACAATAGCTAACGATAATACTTTATAACCTCTCTTTATCGGTCATAAATTAAAATATTGGTATCTAAACAAAGAGGGTTTATGTTTGCTCTTATTCGTGTACTGTCATCCATATTGGGTACTCTTCTATTATCCTTTTTGATTGTGGTCCAGAGCTTTGTCTGAAAAGGTAACATGAATTACAAATCTAAAAGCTATATCCGAATTTGAAAATCTAATCAAACTATTATGAATATTTTCTTATAAGAAATATACCTCAACAATCCTACAAAGTACGTAATATATTTTGAGATAAAAGCTATACAATGTGGATAGCTAAAAAAAAATGTGCTTGTACTAATGGAGATTAATGTCTATCTGAAATACATAATCAGGGGTTGGATCCTCTAACAATATCATCAGTATTTTCATCGGCACAATTCGTTGGAGAGAAAGAAATAAACGGCAAGGATTGTTTCATTCTCAAGTTATCAACCGACCAAATCGATTTATCACGACGCAGTGACTCTACGGCTGAGATGATCAAACACGTCGCTTTCGGTTACTTCAGCCAGAAAAGCGGCCTTTTAGTTTGCCTTGAAGACTCTGCCTTAACCAGGTACATACATAACACAATTAATGCCTATTCAATTTTGGTTTGGTTAGGGATTATCATGTCTACCAAAATCGAAACCTAAGTTCACATCATGATTAAATTTTTTACTTTGGTTTGTGAAATGTAGGATTCAGATACCAGGAACTGTACCGACATATTGGGAGACTTCAATGTCATCATGTATGGAGGATTACCGAGCAATAGAAGGTAGTGAAGTGGTGATTGCACATTCAGGCAAAACAGATGTGTTGATCTCAAGATTTGGAGAAACTCTCAAAGGAGGAATCTCTGTGACACGAATGGAAGAGAGATGGACCATAGACGATGTTGCATTCGACGTGCCTGGCCTCTCCGATGATTGTTTCATTCCTCCTAAGGAAATGAAAATGGATTTTCAT